>OX438759.1:9561117-10761117 GCA_949316235.1 Oegoconia quadripuncta | reverse complement strand
TAAAACGTTCAGGCAATTATGTTGTAGTGCTTAGAGATCCCGAGCGCTGTGTCTACAGATTGCCGGTTCGAATCCCGCTAGGGGCATATGTTTGTATGGTCAATAGGCATGTGTACCAGAGTTATGGATGATTTCAATTATAATATGTATAAATATATTCGTCTAATTTAAGACAAACTTTTGCTTAGTGTGGAACTAGATGGCGCTGTGTGTATTTACAAGGATATTTGTTTGTGGCTAGTAGGTATAACTTTATCATCATTATCATAACAGACACCGGACCTCCACTGGCGAACATAGGTCTCGCACAGAGCGAGAGGTCGGAAGCGACATGCAGCCAGCGGCTTCCCGAGATCTTTATTAGGTTATCCTTATCGGTGGACGTCTCATGCTACCTTTGCGGGGGCGTGGTCTCTCCTCTAGAACTTGTAGTAGTAATACTTGTTGATTAATAATTTAAATTTATCTTGATCCTGTGTAGTTTGTCTATCAATCAGCATGTCTAAACTACGACCGCTTTGATCTATAAGACTCGACCATGTCTCCGGAGACCTAAGAGCTGGCGCCTTCTTTGCTCACTAGCTGAACCTATGCTTTCAGCTTGGCAATGGCACCAGATTCCTGGGTACATGCTTACTGGGTGAAGCAAGTTGGACGGCGTATTATTAATATATAATTTTACATATCTGTGTATTTCATTCCCTGTTGTAATATGATCTCCTAAAAATTGATTTGGAAGAAAAAATTAATCCGTGGTAACTATGTCTTATATATTAATTAAGGTACTCGTATAAATAAGTAGTTTCAATTTAAATTTGAATTTATTCGGTAAATTAAACCTATTGCTATATTATAAATCTTTGTTCTATAGATATAAACTATTTTTAGGAGTTGATATACTTCTACCAGCGCACCTCCAAATCCGGATTGAATAATTTATTTTGATGTGATTTTGACATCACTACTGCTCTTAAATATCATAAGCGTTATAAGTTTACTAACAAATTACTTAAGTCTGCTTTTGCAATACCCAATAGGTAACTCATATCCTACTCAATCTAGATGAAATTGACCGCCTACGTGAAAGCCTCTGGTCAAATATTGTTTGATTTGTATACAAAGAGGGAGTTACCACGGCGAATAATTAAATTTGTTTGTTTACGTAACACACTGGGTTGAGTACTGCCAGCAATAAATATAAATAATTTTATACCTTACCACCTTACAATACGATTGAAAACGACTACAGGGGAATCTTGCAAGCAACTGTACAAGGGTTTGCGGATTACCGAGGTTTGTGATTTTTACCCTCCCTGTATACTGAATACAGTTTTTTTTTATGATGAACTGGAGACGCATTTAGCCAAAATCTCATCTGGTAGAAAGAGACAATGTAGCCGCAGATGAAGCACTCCATGCCAGTAAATACCTATTCCCAAGAATGTAAGTTTCAGGTAATACCAACGTTGAGTTAATTTGACCAACCTGTCTCTTCCTGGGTGTTGTTAGTTGGTTCGGAGCTCCCAAAAAAATCTGCGACCATCTACCTACCGACCCACAGCGTGGTGATTAAGTTAAATCCCCATATGGTTAACGATACAAATCGCGCATTGGGAGAGGCTCATATCCAGTAGTGGACCTTTATATAGCCTGTCGATGTGTTGTGATTTAATCATATGCTTGGAAAGTCAGTGGTAAAGTGTGGTAGGTAGAATCGCGATATCCTTTAATTGTTATTCCCTAATTTTCCCAACAGGTGTGGCAATTCACATTAATCATCTTTTTTTTTATGCACAACGGATTGGTACTTGACCTCAATCACACCGGAAGATAAGTGAAGATGAGATCGAAGGTACTGACTCGGGAACCCCAACACATTTGGGGGACTGGCTATCTTATCTCTGACACAACCGGAACACAACAATGCTATTAACATTGCTGCTTGGCAGCAGATTTAGATAAGATGGTGGTAGCTAGCCACCAACTACCTAACCTACCTACCTTAGAATGCCCTACCACCAACCAAACCGAGTACTTAAACATGTTCCCCGCTGGGGATCGAACCCGCGACCACGCGACGCGACGCGACCATCTTCCTGTGAAATACCTAGATTTAAAATTTCCTGTTTTTTGGTGACTCCACTCCTGATTACCAATAACTTTCCTCTAGGAACCACAGCCTAAATCAGTTGAAAATTCTTGGACTAATAAATGGTGGTTTCAGAATGGTAATCGAAAATTTTTTCATCGAATTCGCTTGTGGTGGTGTGCGAAAGTTGTTCGTAATCAAGAGTAGCGTCACCAGTTAATGGGAATTACACGAATTCAAGTTGAACCTGAATAAAACAGAAAGTTTTTTTTTTTTATATGAGAGGGCGGCATACTAGCATGCGGGTCACCTGATGGAAAGCAATCACCGCCGCCCATGGACACCCGCAACACCAAAAGGGTCACAGATGCGTTGCCGGCCTTTGAGGAAGGTGTAGGCTCGTTTCTTGAAAGTTATAGAAAGCATTTTATAAAATATCATATTATTTAGATGAAAATCATTCCTGAACATAACCAGCTCGTTCGCATGCCAGATTATTTCACAATTAATAATGACATATTATAGTACCTTTGAGTTCTTGCATGTTCTTCTCAAGGGAAAATCGCTGTTTGAACAAGCGTAGCTTAAAAAATGTAACAGTGGACCCGGTGTCCCTACAAAATAAAGAATTTTTTACTATATTTACTATCGTATTTTAAACAATTGTTACATAATTTTAAACTTAATTTACATTTTATAGGTACGAGAACGTACCAACATATTTTGAGTTGCAATAAAGCTTTTGGCCAAGTTATTCGGGATTCTTGACCTCAGAGCGATAAATTAGTGGATGCTTAGGTATAATTTCCAGGCAGGTTTGTGTCGGTCTGCGGAGATAAGGCACGCCCTCGTTGCTTCGTCTGATACACTGGCTCTTAACTTATGCTTAGTAAAAGTAAAACAGTAACACAACTGAATGAAAATTATTGCGATTATGCATGGCCAATCGGAGATTTTGCGATTGGAAATTAGCTACGGGAGTGTAACTGAAGCAACAAATAAATACTTAATGCATCTATCTACCTGTAAATAGATTGGGTAATGTAATAGATTTAGTTTATGTTAAATATAATACGATCAAATTCTGTTTAAGTTTCTGGTTCTGGGAACAAAAGAGACATAAAAAATTTCGAATAAGACAAAATTTTCTTACATAATTTCGCACTGAACTTTTTTTTAGGTTAGCGCGTCATCCACAGCTGCACTGTCGCACCTCACACCGCGATCAGCAAGCGGTATAAAGCGCGACAGTGCTCGTTACGATGACACCCCTCCGGTCGCACCGAGGGGTGTATCCTCTCCCGGGTCGCATCCGACAACTAAATATCCCCAAGAAGTAAAGATGTAGCCGACAGTGGACCCTCGGTCGACGTGCGGGAGTTTTGCACTGACCTACCTAGCTAGAACAGGAATGAGTTTATAAGTTTTAGATATTTTGTAACAGAATTCATTAGAAAAATACATGTAAATTTATTTACAAGAAGGCTTAGTAATAGACCCATCAGCAAATCCCGTTGTTGAAAGGTTACGCTTTATGTGATAATGCTTCATCATCAGCCCGTAAACATCCCACTGCAGGGACATAGGCCTTCCCTCGTAAAATGAGGGAGTATGGAGTCCACCACGCTGGCCCAATACGGGTTGGGAACTTCACATGCCCTTAAATTTAAGAGCAGTCGGATAAATGCACATAAGTAATTAAATTAAATTTAAAAACTCATTGGTACATGGCCTACATGGGAATCGAATCCGGACCTCCCAAATTGGGAGACCGCGTCTTAACCGCTGAGCCACCGACGTACCGACCGACCGATATCGGTTGTATGAGTGAAATACATAAGTACTTATTAAAATCGCTATGATTTCTGGGCTCCATTTTACATTGAATAACAGGCTTGCAGTATTCCTCATGGATCAATTATGTTACTGTTTCATATTTTTGCACTGTGTCCAAAGTACACCGCTCGGATCACGAATAAATCTTCAATATTAATCAAGGCCAGTATTTTGAAATTCTAATTAGGTGGTTCGTTTCGTTACTAATTTTCTTTTCATTTTAGAATATAATGCCTTATTTTTGAAGGTTCGGTTAATTTATTTTTGATTTTCAGTAGAAATTTAGTTACACCTACTTTTGTAATTATCTGAGGTAACATTGTCTGAACTGGGTCAATATTTAAAATATTCAGTAAATACACAATATTGTGGTATCTACCCTTTATATAGCTTATTAACAAACCTAGCGTAATTAATTGGAAATAATATCTCAACAACTTCTATACAGCGATTGGTATCTTAAAATAGTATAAAATATTACTAAGCTAAGAAAATACAATACTTAAGAGATAATAATAAAATATATAGGTATATATATTATATTTACATAGCTGTAAAAAGTGTATCGCCTCGAGTTCTCCTACCTGCATGCGGCATTGTCCCCAGCATGCTAGTCGCGTTGCCCCGCTGCACCGCCAGGCTTAGTCTTTGTGTACAGAAGGCACCCTCCCTGAGGTCACCTGATGCTTGGATTAGCAAGTCCGATACCACTTTTATGAAATTTTTAGGGTCGGACGACCACGGGCCCAATGTTTCGAATTTTATTTAGTTACCTAGCGTAATTTCCACAATTTTACTTATTAGAGTTCCCTAGTCAAACGTGGAACCCTTATAGTTTCATCGTGTTCGTTTATTTGTCTGTATTTTACAGCTGTTTCACTCGCAGGACACGTTATTCATTGTTTCGCATAATTATATTATTAAATAAAATCATTTTAAACACCTCGCTAACATATAACATTTCTATTTTTTTCAATATATCATAATTTACTGGCCTATATCGTAAAATGTGGAAAATTTCGTACGATAAAGCATTTTGTATTAGAAAGGGAAATAGTAAACAACACAAAATGGTTCATATAAATTGTGCAAGTCCAGGAGCGGCTGCTTTTTTTAAGAATTTATCTTGCCTACTATTGTGCGCTTAAAGTTCAGGTATTTAATCTAAAATTTTCCATTTACCTAGTCACTGTAGTTAATGGACTGGAAGACTTTTGTTTATGTAATAAGATATTTGCTTTCTTTCGCAAATATTTACAACCCGTAATCAGAGGTACTCACGTCCCATCTTTGAAATCTGACACACTGTCCCATTTGTGGCGCTGAACGGATGGATATCGTTAGTCAAAATGATGTAATATATTTTTGTTTATGCACAATGGGTTAGCACTTGACCTCAGTCACACCTGATGTTAAGTGAAGATGAAGCCGAAGGTGGGAGCGTACTGACCCGGAAACCCCATATTATTTGGGGGACTGGCTATCTTATGTCTGACAATCGGTACACAACATGCTATTAACATTGCTGTTTGGCGGCAGACTTAGATAAGGTGGTGGTAGCTTAGCCAGGTGGGCAATTCAAATGCTAGGGCATGTTACATGTTAGCACTCGGTTTGATTGATGGTAGACTATCAATCAAACCGAGTGCTAACATGTACCTCATTGGGATAGAACCTGCGACCTCCGATTCGTAAATCCTGTGTTGTTCACATTCCGCCACGGAGGCGGTTAATATGTATTAATTTTGACATAACTAGTCAATCTTTTTAAACTTAATAGCTAAATTGTCTCCGTGTTTACGGTAGTTAGTATTATACACTGCTTTTACGTCTTCGTTATGTATTCTCAACTTTTTTTTTTAATAGAAAGGATATTTGTTTGATTGCAATCTCACGTTAACTAACGATTTGGTCGAAGATAAAGCATATGAACTCAATAAATGCTTCGAGGTCTTTGGGAACATTTGCTAAAAACAAAATAATCATTATCGGAGTTCTCGTGTGCTTCTCCAATCTTATACATAAGTTCTGATTAAAGTATTAATTGGGATTAAAGCAGCGTTTGGGAAGCTATGTAACACCTTTCGTCCCAAATAATGCAATGATTCAAGACGAAAGTATTTGATCAGTATGTGGCATATGGAACTGAAACGTGGGTGCTCACTATGTGGCTCATAAGAAGGTTCAAGGTCACTCAAAGGGCAATGGAGAGAGCTATACTTGAAATCTCCCTGCGGAATCGAATCAGAAATCTGCAGGAGAACCATGGTGACCGTATAACCCTATATAAGAATTTCTAAACTTAAATGGCCGTGGGCGAGGCACATTGCTCGTAGGACCGACGGCCGTTGGGGCATCAAAATCAGACAGACGAAATAGGTCCGTATGTATCGTCCGCATGTTTACACATGTCTAATACCTATCCCATGTGTGGCAGTGAAGTCGCGCGGGTGAGAAATGGTCCCCCCGCGACGCCGCGACAGGGCCAACGATTTTTCTCCAGAGATAGGTCGGCGTGTATCTCGTTTCTCTAACAGATAAGGAGAACCTTGTCTCGATGTTTGTGCTAAATATATTACTGTTGTTTTTTACACATGAACAGACAATTATGAGGAAATTTTGTACTGTAAGTTTCTTAAAAATTTATGTAGTAAATATTCAGTAAGCGTGTATATACCATTTTCTCCTCGCTTCATGTTATCATTTTCATCTTGATTTTTGAATATTTTCGATTATTGGATTGTCGGGATGAAGAACACTGGACCAAAGTAATGTCAGAGTGATGGCCAAGATGAGCGATAATGCCAGTGAGCAGATCGCGAAAAGAGCAGTGACACTATCCTGAACAATATCTTTTAAATAGGTGAATTCCATCTCATCCCGTGAGCATATTATTAAAACGAGTAAAGAATTCATTAACTGATCCGCGAATTTATCATATATACTATATTATTATATATTTTCTTTCAACATCCACAAATAAAAAATACATGGATAGCCGCGTCATTGGTTTGGAGCGCCCAAGAACTCTCCTGCGCCTCTCCATTACAGCGCCATGATAATGCAAATCCTCAATTCCAGTCATCAATCCAAATAGCTTCTTCTGCTTAACTTGTGCCAGGTGCGGCTATTAGCTAGAAAATTTAATGTCATATTGTATTCAAGTCAGAAAACAACTGTTTATTATATTCTTGGCAAAATTATCAGTCTACGTTATCGAAACCTATCATTATAGGTTAATACTTAGTTGGTTCACATTTTCTATTGCATTCCAACCACGCATTCCAACCACCTGGCAACAAACAGCTGCACATGCAGTCTTGACAGGTGGTTAGTTGTATCGATTTAAGTTATTGTTAGAATCGTTGCATATTTGAAAGCAAGTGAACTGGGGCAAGTGTCGGGTGCGGTTGCCCATCGATATTTTCCTTTTGCTATTAAAATTAAATTATTTGATTGACTAATAATGATATGATGACTTAGACTGAATGTTTTATTTCAAGTATTTCAGAATTTCAAATTTCGAGCAATTATTTCAACTTGAGATACATGATATCATTTGTTGGATGTCAATTTAAATCTACTGAAAAAAATAATAGGGGTTATTGCATTTATCTGTCCGTGGCATCAATTGTTTGTCCAAGCTACTACAGCTTCGGGAAAGGAAATCATCTGTGGTAAAAGACGCGGCGCAAGAAACCCACAAGAGAATTGTTGTTCTTTTTTAATAAATAAAAAGTATACAATTAATCTAACTAATATTATAAATGCGATAGTTTGGATGTTTGTTTGTTTCATTGTTGCTCAATCACGGCGACACGGATGAACGGATTTGGAAGAAACTTGGTATATAGGTAGGCCATTCCCTGGATTAAAACATAGGAAACTTTTTATCCCGATAAAGTTCCCGCGGAATAAACAAATTTTCGCAATAAAGCTATTCATCGCGGGCGAAGTCGCGGGCGGAAAGATAGTACAATAATAATAAAGATAAATAGAAAATTAAGAAAAGTACAGAGGAATCAAATGATTAAATCATCCAAATAGACCAAATCAACCTTGTTAAAAACTAAATCTGTTATACTCACGGTTAGCAGTTAATCCCTTTAACTGATTTACATCAAACATGGCTCGCAACATATCGCAGAGTTTAATATAAAATTTAAAAAAAAATGAAAAATCCTGGAAAACCTTTGATATTATCGAAATACATGCTAAAACAGTATTATAAGCTAAATATTTTTAAAATGGTATAACCAATTTTAATCGAACATAGCTAAGAACCTTGCTAAAAAAACCGCACCCAGTCTTGGTCTATACTTTACTGAGATACGCCCGGACAAAGACTGGACACACACATAACGCCGTCAAACGCATCACACCCTTCGTTACTCATCAGGGGTTAATAAATGTATGTTTTAACCCGGAAAATTCATGTGATTTCTAAATTAGTTTAATTGGATATCTGTAATAAAATGGTCGTTTCAAGGCGCTGGAACTTGTATATTTATACACAGTACTGTAATCAGATGTTCTGTGGCTGATATGATGATGATGATGTCATCATCAGATGTACAGTCATCTGTAATAAGTGGTTTAAAAATAGACGAACCAATTTTTCGTCAAATCGTGTTTTCATTATAATAGGTAGGTATGTAATTAACAAAAGTATTACATACAATTACAAATACACTTTATTGCACAACAGAAAAGACATTATATTTTACGGAAAGGTAGTAAGAGAAGAACGTACAATTCGGCGACCTTATCATGAAATGCGATCTATTCTTTGCAACCTTTGGGTATAAGGACAATATATTTAAAATAGGCAGGAAAATTTTTAGTAGTTTATCATCTATCTGGTATTCATAACACTAGCCTTAGTTGCTTAGTGTGGAACTAGATGGCACTGTGTGTATATTCAAGGATATTTATTTATTTATTTACCTACCACCCTTTTGACATTTATGGTGTCGGCAGGCGCGTCTGTGTACTAGTTGGGGAGTTGGCGGTTAAACATGCCTTACACTGAAAAACACACGTTCATTAAATTTGAAAATGCAACGCGCACGCTCATAATATATCTAATAACAAACCATATACGATTAAAGAACCAAAGTAGACTTTGTCGACGAATTTCACTGCTCAAGTATAATTAAAAATTGAAGATTTGCGGCAGACCCATACAAGTTGAAGGGGCTAGGCTGGCAATTACGGTCATGGACTGAAATGGAAAATATGAAGCATGTTATCGAGGAAATAACATAGCATTTAATACATATGTATTCATTCTATCTGTAATTGCAGCATTTAGGAAACATTATAATTTATAGATTACCGCAGTTACAATAAACTAAGTTGCTTGTGTTGTGGATACCAGATGGTTGATATATAATACATAAATACATTTTTTTGTAAATAAATACTTATTATAGATGAAATCCATATCCATAACTCGGGTACACATGTCCGTATTCATCACACAAACATATGCCCCTAGCGGGATTCGAACCCGCAACCTTTTGATATAGTGGTCAGAGTTGCTAACCACTACACCAAACAGGTCGTCTTTTGTGTCTTGGTATGACAAACAAGCCAGCATCTTATCTGGTGCAGGTAACTTACCACCGCCCGTGGAATCAGTAATGTGAAGTTGCAATGGACAGAGCACATAACTCGAAGAACTGATGGTCGATGGGGCACTAAAGTTCTCGAGTGGAGCTCACGGAACTGCAGGCGTAGCGTAAGATATCCTCACAAGGTAGACGGATGACCTTGATGAAGGTCGCGGGAAGTCGCTGGATACAGGTTTCAATAGGTCGCTTTGGAAGTCTGCGTTCCATGTTCAGCCGTGGACGTTTTGTGGCTGTTATGATAATTATGTAGAATCTATAACCCTCACAGAGGTATAGGTATCTTATGCTTGTAATTGCACTATCTATCTTATACTGAGGAACACAAATGCATACAGATCAGCCCCAAATTTATGTAACTTCATCGACAACGTTGACCAATGACACAATATGAAATTGTTTAGCGAGTGATGAGCTAACCGATAATACATAAAACGTAATCAATCAAAATATCGACGAAATTAAATAACAGAGCTCTCCTGTTCTACGCGTTAATAATATTGATTATGAAAGTTGCATCGCGTAAGAACCTTTAACTATAAATTGAAATAGAAAACCCTCGACAACATTGATCGAACAAATGACTATATCGTCCAGTCCCCGTAGCATGACATCGCTTATCGTACCCGTCATGCTAATAGTGTAGGTAGACCTAGACTCAAAGATAGTGTTAAAAAGTAATATCTTGGCAACCATACTCCAATCGGACAACGCATTACTGAGATATATCCGAACAAAGACTGAACTCGCACACATACACACACACACACACACACACACACACACACACACACACACACACACACACACATATACACACACACACACACACACACACACACACACACACACACATACACACACACTTGCGCACACAACGTCGTCAAACACCTAATACCCTTTTTCGTCGAAGGTTAAAAGCATTATAAGTAAGTGCTAATGTTGTACACATTTAATTTTACTAGCTACCAAGAGATGTTTGAGAATATTCTGCGCTAGCAGTGAGCTCGGGTGTCGAACCAGCGCTTTTAGTGCAGACTAAGATGTCCATTTGAATTAATTGCAGACAGAATTAACTCTGAAAGTTTCGAGCGAGCTTTTTTCTGCTACGTGCTCGTATTTTAAATAGTATATAGTAGATAAATGGGTATTCAAAGTTCTGTTATGTTTTTTTACAAAAATTTGTAAGTACTTGTACACCTAATAGAAAATTTCAACTATAACGATTATTCAATTGAGATTAAAAGTTTAGGAGATTAAAATACGGCTGCTTGGGATGTATATTAGGGTTTGAAGCTTTTAACTTTTAAAATGGTGCAAATGACCTACTGTCATCTCTTATAGCGGTATAATTTTAGCTTTGTCAAAAATACTTAATATTGTTTCTGTTAAGTTTTGTCACGTGATCAAAAATAATAGATTCAAATCATAAATTTAAAATTTGGAAAATCCCTTAAATATCTTCCAAAGAGCTGACCCGATTTCCATTAAACTTTTCGCAAAAAAAGCAACACTTTTCTAATCTCTTCAACTATTTTGATGCTATAATGCCACAGACAGTTTAAACTTATAACGCCCCTGGTTAAGTGGTAAAATGGTTTCGGCACGTAAAAAGAATAGCACCAACCCGTCCCTTCTCGTAGGTATCGTAAACGGCGACTAAGGAACTTTCTATTAAAAAAACATCTACAGGTTCGTACGTTTTAACGGCGATGGGCACTCCCCTGTCACGTGCACTTATCGTTGTATTTCGAAAGTGAATTATGAATTTTGTTTGACGCATCCAAACGCAATGGTTGGGATATCTATTACCACCCCCTTTGGGATAAAGATCGACGTGATGTAATAACCAAAAACCCGACAGGTATTCTGTATTTTGCTAGCTAGCTAGCTAGCTTTGTATGTTGGATTTCCACCATGACATCCTTAAACACTCGGGGATCAAGTCGAATCTAACAACTTACACTCCGTAATCAGCCAAGCTGTTTAGGCTACAGCAGGTAACAGAAAACATTAGCCTCCTTCCCGAGGTAGTCAAGTGAACAGTGGTAAGTTGAATATTTTATGTGTTACAGAAAAACCGGTGTTTGTCGGTAAGTTTCTGCGTTCATTTCAACACAAAAACAAGCGACCTTGATTTTATTTGTCCGACTGAAGAGAAGGTTGTTTTTGAGAACTTAGAGTTTTGGTATAACTTAAATATGTCAAAGAGAAAAATAAATAGACATGGAATCTTTATCAGAACAATAAAGTAGATATTATAGTTAAATTGTCATTTCTTCAATTATTCTGGGATGCTGTCGGAATTAAATAAGCTCTATCTTACTTCAACAATAATAATATATAGGCAGTTGCGATGTTGTTCGCGATACAGGAAACAAATAACAAGTTAAGTATTCCAAAATAAAAAAAAACTCGACAGCGAATTTCGTACTTTGCGGGCGCCATGTTGGATTTTTTAACGCTAACATACTATGATACTCTATGGACCAAGAGGAGTCTAACGATACCTTATACCTTACACTTCAAAATCGGTAGAGCCGTTTGGGCTACAGGAGATCACAGAAATCTACATGCATACATTATACACTCGTAATTCTTTTGGTATAGCAGTCAGAATTTTTAACCACTACACCAAACAGGTCGTCGTCGTCGATACGTCATCACTGGTAACATACATTATTTGTCTTAACCCACGTTATTACCTGTTTGTATCATGAATTTTTAGGGATAAGGCTAAGGATATAATTTCTAGAACATATAATATCAGTTGAATCAGTGAAATCCAGACAAATACCGTTAATTAACAAGAATCTTTGGAGGAGGCCTTTGTCCAGCAGTGGACGTCTTTCGGATGATATGATGATGATGAACAAGAATATGACCTTATTATGATTACTTCCCCTGCTGAAACTGATGTAACTTCATCTCCTATTAATCAGTCATAGAATATGAATTAGTAGCTAAAAAGCTGGTATATCCTAATGTGTCTCATGTCATAGAGCATGCCATCTACTGATCATTGCTTTTCAACTTGCATGATGATCGCTTTATTTTTTTTCTTGTGCTTCTACAATAGGGAATGATATTCACCAACATCCATCTTCACTGTGTCATGGTGGGTGGCGGGTCGTGCCGTATCGCATCGGCATCAGTGCTTAGTGCGCTCTACGGACCGCGGCGGACAAGTGACGAGGGCTGCGTTTGTACGTATTCAACGGTAGCATTTGTGTTTTCGCTGGTTTAATTTCTTTACATATACAATGTGGCACTATTTCTACTCTTTCACTATGTAGTGCACCCTTTCTTTTTCTCTATCTCGGGGGTATCACAGAATACGAGCGCCTTTCATTTGTCCTAGATGTCTAAGAATGCAAACTCGTAGACGATCAATAAAGCAAATCGATTATTAAAACAAAAAAGGAATTAAAACGATTATTAAGGAAAATATAACCCATTTCAAAGTAGGGCTGAAGTACATATTCTACGTCAAATACGTCAAAAAGCACTGAAAGATCGATTTTTTTCTTTCATTAATAATTAATTTTTATTAATAATCCACCTTCGACTTCATCTTCACTTAACATCTGCCCTTAGATTATATAACTTCATCGGTATCGTTATCGATTACGTTGACCAATGAGAAACCATCAAATTGCCGAGCGAGCGATCAAAATCAAAATCAAAATCAAAAAAATGCTTTATTTTGTAGGTACACAGGGTACACTTAAAATAGTCAGATTTTACATTTTTAAAGCTACTGCTTGTTCAAAAGGCAATTTTCCCCTGAGAAGAACAAGCAAGAAACTCGAGAGGTCGCTCTTTTAAAAAAAGGTTTTTATATTACAAAATTATTATTTTATATTATAATATTTCATTATTAATTGTGAAATAGCCTGGTTATGCGAACGGGCTGGTTATGTCCATGATTGTTTATCATCTAAATAATCTGATATTTTATAATATGCTTTCTTAATAAGTTTCTGTTTTATAGTATCTTTAAATTTATTGAAAGGAAGATTTTGTATATCAACAGGAACTTTATTGAAAAAGCGTATACATAACCCTTTGAATGAATTACTGACTTTGTGGAGGCGACTTATGTGACCTGCAAGTTTATCTTTATTTCTTGTATTGACATCATGTTTATCACTATTTTTCCTAAATGATGCTATATTTTTTTTGACATATATTAGATTTTCAAAAATGTACTGTGACGAAAAGGTTAGAATATTATACTCTTTAAATCTGTCTCTAAGTGACACTGCAGGTCTCAATTGATAAATTGCGCGAACGGCTCGTTTTTGTAAAACAAAGATTGTATTGATATCCGCGGCATTTCCCCACAGCAAGATACCGTAAGACATCAGGCTATGGAAATAACTAAAATATACTAATCTAGCAGTATTTACGTCCGATATTTGTCTAATTTTTTTGACTGCATACGCTGCAGAGCTGAGCTTCTTCGCCAATTTATGGATATGAGGACCCCATTGTAATTTGGCGTCCAAAGTAATGCCCAAAAATACAGTGGACTCAACAAGGTCTAGAGTGACATTTTTTATCATTATATTTGTGGGCACCTCCCTGACATTAGGCAGTACAAATTTTACACATTTAGTTTTTTTCTCATTCAGTAACAAATTATTTGCCGTAAACCATTCTACTATTTGAGAAATAGCGTTGTTCACGTCGTCATAATTTAATTTTAGTCTATTTACTTTAAACATTACAGAGGTATCGTCAGCAAACAATACTATTTCATGTTTATCGTTTACAAGGTTTGGCAAGTCATTTATGTAAACCAAAAACAAAAATGGTCCGAGAATGGAGCCTTGTGGGACGCCCATACAGACTGTCGACCCTGACGATGTATTGCCACTGATATCAACCCTCTGAACTCGGTTACTCAAATAAGAATTCAGAAGGTCGAGAGCTCGGCCGGTTACACCATAATGACGTAATTTCCTGATTAAAGTGTCGTGATGAACGCAATCAAAGGCCTTGGACAAGTCGCAAAATACTCCTATTGCATCCTGCGCATCTTCCCAAGCCTCAAAAATATATTGTAAGAGCTCGACACCTGCATCGGTTGTCGAGCGGCCCCTAGTAAAACCGAATTGTTTAAATGACATTAGATTGTTACTGTAAAAATAAGTCGATATCTGATTTAATATATGATGATGAGCCAACCAATCACATGTCAGAACGTAACCGATGACGATAACGATGAAATTATCTAACAGAGCCCCAGGTGTGATTGAGGTCAAGTACCAACCCGTTGTGCATAAAAAAAATAAAAGGAAAAAAATTGTGTAAGTATTTATTTATTTATTCATATTATAATGTCCCAAAATCAATGACATTTAGAATAAAATAGAACACGCAAAGAAAACTATATTAATCAATCGAAGTCTACATCCACCCACTGCTGGGTATAGGCCTCTTCTCTAAAACAATATATCGAGCCAGATAACAAATAATTTTATATGAAAAGTCATAGATCATTAAGCACACTAGAAACTATACAGATGGATACAAATGTAAGGGCTGCTACACAACGAGGCTGTGCGCGCTACAACAGTACGAGGTATCTTGTGAACAGCTAACCGCTATAGATTTAAAGACTTTCAGAGAACGCGTAAAATTTAGTCATGTCAGTATGTCCGTCCGTACATCGCTATATTACTATTAGATAGAGCAGAAGTGTCTTGAAAACAATGACTGTCAGGTGGCCACTAGTCGTCTGACACAAATCCATCAAACGGCACTAGGCCAGAACGTGGTGAATTATGACCCATGCCCTATCCAAGTGATAGAGGCTGTACGAGAGCAATCGGGATGGAAGGCTGTTAATTTGTGATGTAATTACATAAAATAAATAAAACAATTCATAACAACCCAAAATCAATTGTCTCTAAAATTGTTATTTTATTTACTTAACCCCGTTATTCGTTGAACATTCACAAGAATGTTGTTTAAGGTTATCCTAAAATACCAAACATGTGAAATTTAAACCGTTTAAATTCGACTCATGTCCCGGAATTAATACAAAATCCGGATGACTTTCCGACAAAATACTTCAGTCAGATTCGTCGAAATAACTCTGCAACTTTAGCAAAGGGCCGTAGTGAACTGTATTGGGCCTCTGAGTTCGTATTTAATTAGAATTTCTCAACTGGAATTTCACGAATGACTTTTGTTCCTGATGTATTTACTGTAAAGCAAGCGCGAAATGTCTGTGAATTGAGCCGGTTAGTGGAATTTTGCCGATTTAGGCAGAGCCTACATATAAAGTAAACAATATCTTGTATTACGAATGTACTTAACCTTTCAAGATTGTTATTTTATAAATAACAGTGGCACAGTATACTCGGTTGGTCGTGGGACATTTGCGGCGAAAGAGTGATGTTCTGACAGCATTGTTGTATTTTAGCTGTTTGAGTTAAGATAGTCCCCACAATAAGTTAGGGATTTGGGGTGAGCCTTTCACATTCGTTAACTCATTTTACATAAAGAGATAAAAGGTACGTATAGAACACATAAGTAATACACTGGTAGTTACGACACGACGACTGCTTTATAAGCTTCAAAGAAAAAATAGCTCTGTGGCAAAAACAGAATAGAAATAAATATAAACACATGGGACACTTACCTACACCACCTAAACTCAGCAAAACCTATTTATAAATAACGGAAAAATAAAAATATTTTATAATTTATATAGACATCCATGAGTCGGGGTTTATACTCGTCACCTAAACATTATCGTATAAGCCTTTATCTGCATTGGCCTAACTCTAATTAAGTACTACTACACCAAGCCGTCACGAATATTGATTCATCTCTTCCCGTTGTTATTATTTTTTCGATTGATGTCACAATTGCTGGCTGTGGCTAAAATTCAGCAGCTGCTGATTGCCAAATTCCATTATGCAGTGCCACAGATTTATTGCCATAGAAAATTACTTTTGTACTTTATGTAATAAATTTTATTGTTTACTGCTTTCTCGTTGAGAAAATGAAGATATGTTTATTTATACATAATCTGTGTCCTTCCACGGATTTAAAATTTGTGAAAAACAAACCATCCCACGGCTTTACCCTCATGGAATTCATTTATATATGTAATTTATTTATCCTGCGGGAACTACTGAAGATTTCAGGGCTTAATCTACCTGTTTATCAAATTACATCCAAATTCGTTTGTTTGTTTCGACATGATCGAGCAACAAACAAATATCTAAATATAAAATAAACAGAAAGTCCGTTTTGCATTAATTAATATTTCCGAAGACCCTGCATAGTCAACCTCCAATATCTCAGACTGAATTCTTACAGAACTAATAAATTGCATGTTCCTTTGCATCGAGTAACGATTGAGCCATAAACCGGAAGTTAAACATCTGTTGAATTTCTTCAACTTATAATTGCTTCGTCTTTTGTTTGCTCTGCTTTGTGACATTTTAATTTTAAACTTCGAAAGACATGCTGCGATCGCTTTACGATACCAACTTTATTCGAGCTGGATAAAATTTCAGTATGATTTAGACTCTATTTTGATGGGATTAAAAAATACTGTTTCTACAAATGTATTCAAATAGATACCAGTAGAATATTCAACGAAAATTACGACATGATAATTTTATTAGATAGAACAACATCATACTTTATACGTCCCCACTGTTAAGACACAGCTTCCTCTTACGGAGAGAAAAGACAACAAAATTAGTTAATTCGTATTATTTTCTGGATTTTGAATTGTTTGACATAAGAAGATTTTCATTGCTTGATTATCGCATGTAACTGCAAAGACGCTATGCATTCCCGTCGGATCTTTGCCACGATGTAAACCTTATTTACAAAGGAAATCGAATAAGTACGAGTAGTTTCAGTTAAATCTGTTATAGAATTTGGTCTGCCGTTTAAATGTTTACTATGGAATGCTCCAAAACGGAACAATTTCCAATATATAGGAACAGGTCCATCAACAGACAAATCATCGACGTTAGCTCTTCAGTTTTTGCTACCCCTCCAAAAGGGCTTCAACCTGTATTACCTATAAACCCCAGAACCTTTAAAAAGCACCAACAAACCTAACGTTCATTTTAACTTCGTCGACGTAGTGACACTAACCATTTAAAATAATAAAATAAAAGCATTGGCTGGCACTGTAAGTGGGTAGGTTTAGGTAGGTACGTAACATTTTATGGTTGATGGTAATAAGATGCCACTCGAATGAGGTCGTAAAATGCTAGACGTCTAAAACTTGGTATAGTGAGTTTATACTTTACGTGATTCTTTCTGGAAATAAGTGCTAGAATTCATACTTAATTTTATCAAGTTCAAGAAAGATGCAGCAGAAAACCTGATTACACTCGCAAGCGCATTCACTGTTTCGTTTCTGGCAAACTAGAATAGGCCCAATCCATTTTATCCCTTGAGTGTCGTAAAAGGCAAGTAAGGGATCATGTGTGTACAACATGGTACTAAGAACCAGCACTCGTTATCTAAACTGTCAAATTTCACCAATACCCAAAGCTTCAAGTATCAAATTCGACGGATGGTGATGTAGACCAGAATGAAAATCAAAATTATTGAAGGTAGACGATAAGGTCGCTGTGCATCGATCGCGATCCCTCCGTGTAGGAGGGAACTTGATGACTAGACTAAGGCAAATCACACGAACAGTCTAAAACAGGTAAAGCTTTAAGGCCCGGCTATATTCAATCTAAGTTTTCTCAGGAAATCATGACTGTTTTTCAATAGTACTTTAGTATATATTATTGAACTCAGTAATTGGTGTAAATAAATCAAAAAATATCTAAAAGCGCTCATGATTTCTTGAGAAAACTTAATTTAAATTAAGCAAACTTATTACCAGACTACGGCGAGCCAAAAGGACGGTAATATATTCAACGCGTCGTATGTATATTAACACTTACAGATTAAACGTCTTAGCCGAATTGAGGTGTTGTTACATTGGTACTGTCGGCGGAGTGTCATAGGGTAAAACAATGTTTTGTCTCTATGAAGTACAAAATGTAAAAATATCATTGTATTTTGAAATGTATACTCTGACTTCAAAACCCTATTGTGCGTCATCTAATAATATATGCACTTGGTCGGTTTTTGAATACCTCATTAGACTTAATGTGATCTTCTGTAATTGAAATCACCATACATTAGTTTTCACGCATTGCTGGTATATCTAAAAGACCTATAGGCCCTGCTTGATGAGTATTATGCGGCCAAGCTCGAGAGAGTCGCCATGTGCCAAAAACAATTTAATTTGACCTCCACTCAAAACATTACATGGATAATGTTATGTAATAAGCGAGTCTTTGAAAGTTTTCCTCGAGGTCCGACGGTAAAAATGCCTATTGTTGTAATATAAAACACCTTCGGCTGAATAAAGCCACCGCTTCCAGAAGACACTTCCACCATAAGAAATCCAATTTAACTTTGTCGCCGAACAAAATGTTTCAATAGAAATAATTTCGTCAAGGACCTCCGACAGCTGTACAATTCAATCAGTGAGGAGACTTATGTTTTTTTTTCTTCCCCTCGCACTTTTTATGCGACGTAAAAGTTAGTTAATGTTGTCAATACTCTTAACACCTGTCGACGCTTCCATGTGTAATGAAGGTGTATTATTACGTTTTTCTTGTATACGAGTGGAGCCGGGAATACGGTAGAAATTAGTCTCCAGAATTTTTTTTTTTATTTATAATTTAATTTATAAAATAAATTTAAATAATTTAATTTAATTATTTTATTCCTTTTGAAGTTGAGGTCCTTGGGGCCCCGGAGTTCTATCATTTTATAATGAGCTGGCGACTAGACTGGTCGACGTCTAACGCTACCCTAGAGCCGGTATTTATCTCGCTCATAGATTATCATTGCCATCCAGCGAGGTAATGCGGTCAGCATCTTGGGCACTCTCTCACACAGGCCAAACCTGTGGCACCTTCTAAACTAAGTGATGAGATGATACAGGCTCTTTTGGTCAGTTGTTCTAGTTAGGTTTTTTGTTCCTTTTGTTTTATAAAATTGGTAGTAATATATAGATAAAGTAATTTTCGATTCCCCTGTAAAGCTTTCTGATGGATAAATATCTTTTGTTTATTTAGAATGAAAGAAAGAAAAAGTATTTATTCAGTGTCACATATCGTAAACTAAACAATAATACGATACGATATGTGACACTGAATAAATACTTTTTCAAATATATGTGGCACCGAAAAGGCATGCACTCAGCATATGCCGAGGTACCAGTTAGATACCACGACGCTGGTCTTCCGTGGACTCCTTGAGCCAGATAACGCAACCACGCGCAGCACCGTCATGTTTGGACAAAATTATTTATGTTACAATTTACAATGACTGTACATCAGAAAAAAAAACGGATAACTTTTGTTCTCTTTCCTTGACTTTAACAATAAATTGAGAAAATCCACAACACTTCTCATATCTTTTTCAGTCAAAAGATTGCCATAGTTAGTCAGAATCAAAGTATTTAACGAAGAACAAGTCTTACATCATCACATCAACAGTCGACATCGGTCTATTGTTGGCAATAACATGGCAATTATTTAACAATAAGACGGAAAGAATATTGAAATTATGTATCACAATTTATTTATTGACTCATTTATTTTATTTTATTTTATTTTATTTTATTAAGGATAACAAACAGCTGCACAATTTATATACTTAATCTAGTTTTACAAAATGATGTGGATCATTGTACAACCAGCAACGTTATCCACAGGTTACTATTTTGAAGATATAGACAGTAGTACAAAATTGGTTTAATTTTACACCAAAACTTGAATATATCTAAACTAAGTTTCACAATATTACTTTACTTTACTGTTTATATTATATTACTGTTAATAACTAGCATTATATTATAAAATTGATTATATTGGTATAACAGCCTATATATGTGTATAGCTATGCTCTAAGGGACGTCACAGTTTTTATATTAAGACCTCTTTGTTTGTACTCATGAAATGTAAGCGTGTATGTACTTTAAATTGTGATAATGCTCGAAGAACTGTTGGCCGGTGGGGCATTAAAGTTCTCGAGTGGAGACCACGTACTGGCAAACGCAGCGTAGGACGTCCACTCACAACAAACGTGGGTAGACGACCTGATAGAGGTTGCGGAACGTCGCTGGATACAGGCCGCTTCCAAGTCAAGTCAAGTCAAAAATGCTTTATTTTGTAGGTACACAGAGTACACTTAAAATAGTCAATTCCAACCGGTTATTTTGGAGTTCTATGGGGGAGGCCTATGTTATGCAGTAGACGTCCTGTGGCTGATATGATGATGAAGAGTCCTTACAGTTAGGTACCGTGTTATTTTTGGCACGGAAAAAGAATTGAACCATCTCATCTCTTTCCGTATGGGTGTCATAAAAGGTGACGAAGGGACATACACCATCAACATCCACAGACTTACACGTTTTAACCGCGGTGTATTTTTTTTTATGATTTATTGGATTCGCGTTTGATCATAATCCCACCAGATGGAAAGTGACAATGTGGTCGAAAATGTAGCGCGCGATCCCAATAAATGCCTATTCATTCTGCTCTTGAAGATCCCAAGGTTGTAGGATTCAGGAAAGACTGACGCCGGAAGGGAGTTCCATTCCTTGGCTATGTGTATGTATGTTCACTGGTATTTTTCGGAAGGTGAATCATGGATATATACACAAGTATAGACTTTTTAATGTTTGGAACACGTTTATGTATGTAGAATACGACTGATTACTCCTTAATTTGTGATGAAGGTTGTGTGTCTTATACATACATACATAATGTTATGACCTTTATCCCAAATGGGGTGGTCATAGATATCCCAAACAATAGTGTTTGGGTGTTCCAAACATTAAGAGTTTAATGATTGTAACAATATCCACGGTTCAACTTAAGAAAAATACAGAAATGCACACGTGACAGGGGGTGAGCCCATCGCCGTTGAAACGTGCAAATCTATGGATGTTTTTGGTCGAAAGTCCCTTAGTCGCCTTTTACGACACCCACGGGTTTGGTTCTATTCTATTTGAGTGCCGAAACCACACAGCACTGTGTGTCTTATAGCTATTTTTAATTTTATAAATCTAAAGGTTATTTGGTACTAATTATCCATTTTCCAGCGGCCATCAGTTCTTCGGGCTATGGACCATGCCCACAGCCACATCCACTTGCTAATCAGATACCTTCGTTCCTCTACGGATTTCTCCTTTCGTGCATGAGTCGATCACGTAGTGAAACGCCGAGCATCGCTCTCTTCATAGCTTGTTGCGTGATTTTGAGGTTTTTTATGAGGCCCATAGTTAGAGACCAACTTTCAGTACTACTAGTAACCAAAATCAATGTCTTTCGTCTTCAAGCACTGAGGTATTTTAGCACTTGACCTCAATCACACCTGATGTTAAGTGAAGATAAAGCCTAAGGTAAAAGCGTACTGATCTGGAAATTCCAGCGTATTTGAGGGACTTGCTATTTTATCTCTGACAATCGGAACTCTACAATGCTATTAACAATGCTGCTTGGCGGCAGATTCAGATAAGATAGTGGTAGCTAGCCAGAGGGACATTTAAAATGCCCAACCACCAACCAAACCGAGTACTTAAAACATGTACCCCGCTGGGGATCGACCCAATGTTCGACGTAAACCCAATGCTGTTTACATAGAGCCACGGAGGCGGTTAGATTTTTGGATTAGAAGGCGTTATGCAGTCTTCCGAATCCTGTCCTGCCGAAACCTTTTTACATTCTGTTTACTTAGTTGACAGAAAGAGAATCGGCAAATGATTCTTGAATGATTCTGATTGATGATGATGAACTTGTATTCTCCTATTTGAATAACGACAATGACTCTTAAGACTTCTTGTTTTAACAAAACTAAACAATGTGGTTAGAATCTATTCCAAACACAATTTCACTGTCAAGTTTTCAATTAACACTTACGAACAATCCTGTTCAAAGGTAAATTTTCTAAAGCTAATTGTTTCGAGAATGCCTTGAGTACAATGTGATAATAATTAATAGGCAATAAAATGATCATGAATTAAGGTTACGCCTTTATAATTCTTTAATATTTAATTAGCTAATGGTGTCGATTCGGATGTACACCAACTAATCTAAACTAAACCAAACCAAATCAAACCAAAACAAAGCAAAGCAAAACAAAATAAAACAAAACAAAACAACACAAAGCAAAGCAAAGCAAAACAAAACAAACTAAACTAAACTAAAACCAGTTTTAAAGTAGTACTGTCTCTATCTCCCTGGTGTCGTTGTTGGTAGAAATAACAAACAGCTATTCAGGAAGAGCAGCTGGTGTAAGCTGTTTTATAACAACTGTGACTAAAATGGAATTAGTATACGGAAGGATAATAATGTGACAAGAAAAATATGATCAAACTGGAATAACCCTCTTAAGTAATAGGTAAATGTGGAAGAATGTAAGGTTTAAAAATTCTTTCTTTATTGAACCGTAGATTTATTTACCTGCGAAAAGCTGGCTTCATTTCAAACTAAGCTATTAACTAGCTTTTATTAATTAATATTAATATTTAATTAGCAATTTTCATGTTCTTTTACGAAATGTAGGTTAATCATTGTTCTTCGAATATTTTTTTGTTCGCTTCTAGATTAAATATAAGTAAAGAAGAAACTGGGCTTACGAATTCCAAAAAAAAAATTAAAGTACGAGTCTGACTTGGGCACCGAGGGTTTCATAGAAACTTGTATGTAGATAGTTCGTCCACAGGAATTGAGTCTCGAAATGTAAGTTATCAATGACAAAGAAATAATTACTTTTATATGACATAACTACAATTGCTGTCAGACCTTGCTTCTTGTCAAATTTCATAATTCTAGTGCAACGGGAAGTATCCTGTAGGTGTTGAGTTATTAGCAACTGTCAAAATTGCGATTGCGTTCACTTAGAAGCTTGATTTTTGACGGGGTCGTAGACCTTCATTGTTATTTGGTATTAATTTCAACTTGATAGCTCCTTCTGTTCCTGATACAAAGTGTCTTGACAGACATACTGGTAACGAAGTCATCCTAAAATGGTTCCATTTTTCCTTTTGAGGTGCGGAACCCTTAAAACGAGTTAAAGTATTGTATAATACAACCACTTTAAATAGGTCGAGTGGCTGCAAATTATAGCAGTAATACTTTGTAACAGGCATGTTATACATTGTTCAAGCTGTAGCATTTTCGTTTGAAATCGTTACCGCAAGTTGTATTGGCTGCCTAGACGTGACTGCAGGAGCACTTCACTTCCAGGTGCTGGATACATTCACTTGTACATTCCCTATTTTTGCGGATCCAAGACACGTTCGACGAAATCATATTTTACGTGATTCCATTCTACGGCAATGCAAATGCGGTAACTGTTGTATAGTTTATTGAAATGATACATTGATGTCTTTATAAGTTCGTACAAAATGTAGTTTACTATTATATTTGTTGGAGATGGGCGCTGTGGGGTGTGGGCGTTGCTAGCGACCGGGACGTTGCCAGTCGCATGGTAAAGGGTGGCTCGGGCAAAGGCGATACTATTGCAAGCTACTATAGGAAATCGACAACGTATTCACATTCGATTATGACCATGAAACCTGATATGCTTTCTGTTGAATAGAAAACATTTGCACGCCCCTCATGCCATACAACTTGGCCCCCGCGTGCAGTCTGTGGAATTCAACCGGACCTGTTCTTCAATTCCTCCTTGCTCAAATCCCATGATCAACTTCTTATTAGCTAACGACTCACCGGATTCTTCCACGCGTCGTTGATAGTTGGTAATCAAAACACTCACAGTCGGTGATGTGTTCAGTGGAGCTCCGACTCCTTCGACGGCTGGTAGCAAAGTGTCTGTCATCTTCGATGTGCAGACCCTATATTACCGTTAATGTCGTCACGGCGCCGTTTCCGGCTTTACCAGCGCCACCAAGTTTAGTTCCCACAGCAAACCGCGTATTATAATAGTCAGCCGACCGCTTGAATAATGAATTCTATCGCTAATTTATCGCTATCTGCGACATATTTATTGTATAGAAATACTCTAAGTAATCGATATAAACACTTATCTGTCTACAGAGAGTGTGTATAGTATGTAGTGAGTTCGGATCTGTTAAATACTCGTATCTACGTGATTAATATGAATATTTTTTCCCGAGTTATGGATGCTTATACCGGATGAGCTTGTTTACTGTATGGAAAAAATGGGGAATATTAGGTAAGTGAAATAGAAGTTATTGGCATAAATAGGTAGTTTAATTTTTTTTTTCAAAACTATTATCGAACCACGCGCCAGCTGGGGATTGATATGCGACTGGCGGGATTCGCAGGGTTCATGCGAAATTTATTTGGAAGTCATATTTTCTCCAAGTTTTTTTTTATTTATTTTATTTCGTGATGTAATTATGTCGAATAGGCACAAACACTACCTTCAAATGACACAACGCTTTATTTTGGTTTAAAGAAAAAAATCTATTTCACTTATCTAATATGCCCTATTTTTTCCTAACGGTAAAGAACTCATCCGGTATTAGCTTATTCGTTATCTAGTGTCTGTAATGGCTTTGCCTAATTTAGGACTAGACACTTGGTGTAAGTATCAAAAATTATTATTATCACAGCAATTGTAAAAGGCAGGAGCCTTTTACAATTTTACAATACATCTCAGGAGAGATGAGAATGCTTCTGTTTATGCGATAATAACTTAAATTTAATTACTTACAATGGTAATTGAGGGGTAGTACCGTAACCAAGAAATAAAGGGAAGTAATGCTTAGCTTCGGTTATTTACTTAGTTATGACCTTCAAAGTAGACATTTATAAAGATTTACCGTTACTATATAGTCTACTCTCAAACAATCCTATCAATACAATCTACATTACATTAATACTGTCCATTTACAAATGAGATTTATGTTTGTGTCTGATAATAATCAATGTATTTTGAATACACTATAGTTTCTATTGTATAAGTTATGCTACGAATACCTTCTCTATTACGTGTGACATAAAATTGAACATTCTTTAATGTCTAAATCGGCAAAAGAACACTTTGTCTAAATTATTTCTGAAATATAGATTGATAATTTATGTTTAAATATTTAATTAAAGCTTTGTCAGAGTGACATTCATACCATAAATATTTGTGAACTCTATAAGCGGTAGTTTGAAGATATTTTTTACTAAGAAAGGGGATGGTCTGGAGGCTGCTATATCCAGATGCGAACAGCAGGGTCACCAAAAGTCATTGGACGACATTCGAGAAACATTGTATATTGCAGTTTTAATAACATGTAATTATAAAAATTGTATTTTTTTTTAAGTAACCGACCGTGATAACCGACCAATTATCCCTCGGGTTTCTTGCGCGCCGCGTAGCCCGCTTCTCTTCACACAGATCATTTCCATGTCCGTAGTGGTAGTAGCATTGACATACTGTCTGTCTATTAATATTAAATTAAAACTGACATTCTTACATTATTCTTTTAATATTATTAAAACCAACCACCCGGTTTGTTTGATTGTCAATTCTGCTGAATATAAAAAGAAACGTTGAAGTAAATGCTATAAATTTTAGTATATTTGATCTCAGAAGTCGATTGAAAATATATTAACAAATCGGAAAGAATGGCGTGTCAGGAAAGATGCCTATAGATAGATTCTGCTAATTGATTTGAAATCTTTTAAAAATTGTGATTTTCTAATACCACTGAGGAATCTAGTAGGGGACGTCTTCAAACAAAGTTCTGTCAGATAAGTGTTTATGTAATAATAACGTCCAAAGCGGTCATGCAAACATTTGTCTAATTGGTGTAATGGTCTCTTGTATTATAAGATTTAACATCTGCGTAAAGATTTTTCCTGCTCGTTTTAAAATCATGTATCTAACGAATAGCATACCTTGATCCATTATTGCTTTTGAGCATCACGTCATATCAATAAATATATAGAAAGAAATCCACTGCTTCGTCTGAAGATAAAATATGTTTCGTTATTCATGCAAGGAGTTGCAGTCACTATGCTGGTATAGCTATAGCAGGATTTTGGTGACGATGCATGACACACGGCGCTATCCATGACTGCATTCAGTTGTTTACCTTCTGATTAGACATCAATTCCAAACAAACCAGAAAATAAAAATTAATATTGCGATAAAAATAAGTACAAGACAATGTACTATATCTACTTTCGCTTTCTAGGTGGGTCATTACATTACTTTTAATATTTAAATAGGTATAAACACCCTTTCATGTCCTCATGTCAACGTTAGGTAAGATACGCCTTCGGAGATAATCTTTTAAGTATGTATCTTTCTTTTTATAAATCATAAATCAAATATTTTGTAGATCACGAGTAAAGAATACACTAACATATTTTGTATACCAGTATGTTATTATTTCCACATAGCAGCATAATAGCCGTTCCTGTTGATGTAGAAAATCTTCTTTTCAATAAATTTGAAGATACTATAAAACAGAAACTTATTTAGAAATCATATTATAAAATATCCGACTATTTAGATGTAAATCATCCCTGGACATAACCAGCTCGGTCGCATGCCAGATCTTTTCACAATTAATAATGAAATATGAAAACCTGTTTTTAAAAGAGCAACCCCTCGAGTTTCTTGCTTGTTCTTCTCAAGGAAAAATTGCTTTTTGAACAAGCAGCAGCTAAAAAAACTAAAGCATTTTTGGCTTTGACTTTGATAATTCTAGTGGTAGAGTATGGTCAGAAGGATTGGCAAACCATGCTAAAACAAATTTTTCTGAAACATGCTATTAGGGCTAATCAAACTGTACACTAACAAAAATGGATTTTAAATCTGAAATAAAAAAAAATGACTATTATTATTATTAGGTTAGTCAGTGATAAACTGATGATATGGCAATCTTACAAGATAGAGATAATAAATATAGATAACTAATAAACTACCTTCAAAATATACGTGGTAAATTTCGAAGCGTTCTAAAAGCCGTAACCATTAATGCTATCTGAATATACAAACAAGATAGGAACTTATTAGTTTGACTGTAACTTGATTTATTCAAATTAAGTTTGCGATTCGTCAACAGCAAGTGTTATCAAAGAGCCTTTGACTAGGTCAGCCGCTTGGTTCCGCTCGGCAAGATTAGATGAGAACTTCCTAAACTGTTTCGCTCCGTTGACTTTTACAGTGACCTTGTTAGTTATAGTATATTCAGGTTTGAATGATTTGGCCCTACTATAAGACGAACTCACTTGATGTTTTGAACAACAATTATTGGTCTTGGAACAGAAGTCGCAAGCAGATTAATGGCCAATTCACCCCAACTGCGAATTAGGGTGGGTTAAGGTTTTTTAATGTATGTATGCATGTCTGTTCCTTTGACGCATTCTGTAACCTCAATGGCTTGATGCATTTGAATACGGTATAATGAATAATGAATTTGAAAGGTAAGTTTAGTAATAATGTTACAGAAAATGCATATGAACGCTTTCATCTGCCATTTTTTTCGCTTACGCTCCAAAACGTTGTACCTTTTTGATTGCATATGAGCTTTTGAATGAAGTATTTCATCTTCACTTAACATCAGGTGTGATTGAGGTCAAGTACGAACCGTTGTGCATAAAAAAAAAGTAAATCTTGATTATTTTTAAAATAAGATTACATATGAATCCTGGATACCCAAAATTGGATAAAGAAAAATAAGTTACAAAATCTTTCAAAACCCGGACTTGTAATCAACATCGAAAATAACTTATAAGTATTGACCCGGAAACCTCAACAAATTTGAGTGACCCGCTATCTTATCTTTGACAACCGGAACACAACAAGCTATTAACATTGCTGCTTGGCGGCAGATTTAGATAAGATGGTAGTAGCTAGCCAGGCGGACATTTAAAATGCCCTACCACCAACCAAACCGAGTACTTAAACATGTACCTCGCTGGAGATCGAACCCGCGACCTCCGAATAGTAAACCCAATGTTGTTTACATTGAGCCACGGAGGCGGCGGACCGTCACAGTATGTATGATTGCCAATAAAGAGAAAATCGATCCATCATTACCTAGAGTTACAAATCGCGCCTTTGAAGAGGCTTTTATCAAACAGTAGATGATATGTCTAAATATGGACTAGCTATTCAAACTATTTACAATTAGGGCATTACATTTACCTACTCTTGACTGCGAATTCGAAGCAAATCCTATGACACCCACAGATGTTTCCACATTTACACAAAGGTGTATTATATAATCTTGTATAATTCTGCTTATTAGGTATATCGTAGTTTTCATATTGCTATTACTTACACTTTTTGCTGTTAGGGTCACTGTGCTAAAAGTTATTACTTGTTTTTAATCTAGAATAATTAGCGATCAAAGTACATCTTTATTGTATCTTGATGGTTGGTGAAATTTAATTAATTTTAATCGATCCTGTGATAAATTAAAAGTAAATGACCCTTGAATTTGTCCAATATTTGAGGGTGGTTTTCCTTTTCAAACGTTTAAATATCTTGAAACTCAAGGTTTGTTTGAAGGGTTTATAATTTTATGAGTCTACCTCACTTCGAAAAAGAGTTTTATGAAGTGCTATTTTATTGAAATTTCTATTTTAAATCACTTTTGTAGTTACAAAACAAAATTTAACTCTGCTAGGCTGCTGCTTCATCTTTGAAGCGGAGTTCTGAAAGCGATGACATATTATTATGCATGCGCGTATTTATTTTTATAACATCTTTATTTCCTAATATATCATAATAAATTATTCTTATTCTTATATTTATTTATTCTAACTTCGGTAGTACTCAAGTTTCAAACAACACAGTTCGTTGTTTTCAGATTGAAATAAAAAAAAATCGTTCTAAGTGACTTAGTGCTCGGTTAATTACGTCATCAAAGGATGCTATTTGCCTAATTTTACGGTTGTTGATAATTCTACGTTTTGTGGTTCAACTGTATGTTTATCTCCAAGAGCCTTTAATATCTACTTAGGACTAGAACTGTTTAAGATCAAAGTAGTGTATGTCGTTCTCCAAGTCCCAGGGCAATCCGATCAGTTCAGAAATTTTGTCGTGAAATGATATAGAGTTATATTCGCATTTATATGTTGTTGTGGATAGAGATTCAAGTATTTTGAATATATAATTATTTATTTGTAGAACCACTATGCCAATTTTCAAGTTTCCAATTTCATCGGTTAATAAATGCGAATTCTCAAGAAACCAGTCAGCTATTAACTATCTCAGAAGCGGTATTCTTAATAACGAAGTAACATTAATAGGTATCTATTTATTTTTAACCAACTCCAAAAAAAGACGAGGTTCTATGTTCATCTGTATGGATAAGTTATATAATGTCCACTACATTGATTTATCTAAACTAATATGTTATATACCATCATCATCTGATTTAAGAGCCATGCTCTTGTCGGTGGAGATTTTTCCATATCTCTCTGCTCTCGGCCTTCCTCTTGACCTCCTGATACGACACGACGTTCAACTTCTCTTTTATCTGCTGCATGTAGCTTATTCTCGGTCTTTCTCTTTTTCTTTTCCCCTCTATTCTTCCTTCTATTATGGTTTTGATGAAATCATCGTGTCGTATAAGGTGTCCCAGCATTTTCCCTCTTCTATTCTCAATTACTCCCGGGTGTAATACTTATGTTATATACCGGATGAGTTTTTTTACCGTAAGGAAATAATAGGCCAAGTTTAATTTTTTTTTTTTCAAAACAATAATCGACGCACGCTCCGGGCGGAGATTGATATGCGACTGGTGGGATTCCTATCATTCGAAATTTATTTGGAAGTCATATTTTCTCCAAGTTTTTTATTTTATGTGAAATTTTCAATCCGATACTACGAGGAAAAGCGAAAACTACACAAAAGAAGAAGAAGAAGGGCCCAATTTTGATGAAAACTAAAACTTTTGAAAAGTCAATTCCTAGCCAGGAATGGAACCCGTTGATTTTGAAAAAAAAAACACACTGTATTTTTACACCATTCGATAGTGTCGCTAATAAGGAAAGAATTCTGGGAAGTAATGGTATACGGCAAGACATAATGACTTACATACGGTTTTAAGTGGGTTAAAATCGAACGTTGTAAGCTTGCACTATGAATGAACTTTGAAAATACTGGGTTATGTACTTACAATGTTCGGCCATTTCTTTACGTTAGTTTTTGTTAGTTCCTTTCGAGAAGAAACCGAAATATGTAGTAGGCGCTAGGGTGAAATCACATCACAGGCCTAAATCGAATCGGTTCAACTTAAGGATTAAATTATAGAGGTCGCCATTATTTACTTAACCAAATATTGGGGCGGAAACAATCGGCGACAAACGGCTGACACGGCCATTTGAGCGATCGACGCTTTTCGTTGCTTACTAGTTTGTAGAAAACGTTATAAGTTTCGCTTAATTCTGTTTCATAGCCATTTTCTATAAATTGCTATAAATTAGGCAAGAAGGAACAAATAATCATAGAAAACAAAACTTTATATTCTCAGGCCGCGGGGTTTTCTGGGTAATACTCCCAGAAATCGTTATTTGATTCTCGTAATAAATAGGGCATATAAACTTATTATTATGTTCATAAATTAAATTTTTGACACCGCTTCTTGTATTATGTAGTATGTTATTTATTATTACAATATGGATCATTTATTTACACGTTAGGTTTCCGCCCGCGGCTTCGCCTGGAATAAGTTTATTGCGGAAATTTGTTTATTCCGCGGGAACTACTCACTTTATCGGGATAAAAAATATTCTATGTCTTAATCCAGGATATGTTCTACTTATTTACTAAATTTAATCCAAATCCGTTAATTCGTTTTGCCGTGATTGAGCAACAAACAAACAACCATCCAAACTTTTACATTTATAATATTAGTTAGATTTCTATTATGAAGAATTTGTCATTTGTAACATTCACGTATACCGGATGTATTTTTATACCGTAAGGGAGAAAATAGGGCATATTACGTAAGTGAAATAGAAGTTATCGGCATAGGTAGTTTAAGTTTTTTTTTTAAAAAGACACGCGCTGGCCCGATATTGATATGTGACTGGCGTGATTCGTACATACATACATACATAATGTCACGCCTGTTTCCCGTAGGTATACGCGAGCAGAGACCACAGACTTCCACTTGCTACGATCCTGACACACCTCTTCTGCTCCAGTCACTTTCATAAGGTTGTTCATACATGCTCGTCGGTTTAGTGATTCGTAGAGTTCCTATAATGCGAAATTTATTTGGAACTTATATTTTCTCCAAGTTTTCTCTATTTATTTAAATTAATGATGTAATTATGTCGAATAGGCTACCAACGCGACCGTCAAATTACACAATTAACGCTGTATTCTATGATAGTTTTGAAAATAAATAAATAAACTACCTAACACAATACCTTCTATTTCACTTACCTAATATGCCTTATTTTTTCCTTACGATGAAAAAGCTCATCCGGGATATGTATCTATATATATTTTAATATTTTATCACGCACATAATACACGCTATTCAATTTTTTTGGATTCCATATCTTGCATTACCTTGTAGTTTGTATAATAACCAATATCAAATAGTCATGTTACAAGCTCATAAACAATTTCAAAGACATTGTCGAATAACACAAAATCACAACATGTGATACAAAATCAAATTAGATAAAGTATTGTAATAATTTTCATGGCAAGTAATATTGCTGTAGTGAAATACAGACATTAATTCATAGTTCGCCGAACACAATATAGAGATGCCTCATAGTATCAAATTAGCGAAGTCTTGTAGCAATAATTAAACGCGAGCGCCGTTTAACAAGTGAGGAAACTGCGTTTGACTGGTTCAAATTAAACTAAGTTATGGGCAACGAATTAAGTTGTGCAAACTACTAAGTCACAGTGTAACTTTACCTTTGACGCTGACTGTTTATTAGCACTTTGAATAAAATTAAATACCGCAATGGAAATTTTTACATTTTTCAACATTGAAGCGCGAATATGTGTTTAATAAGCTTTACAATTCTGTCACTTTTTAAATTGTATTTTTTGGGAATAATTTTACTTCAGTTTGAGGATACCAGGGTTCATTTTGAGGATCAAATAACGATGCTGTCTTAATATAAAAAAAAAGTTTTCAAAAGACTGACTCAACAGAGAAGAATGAGCAAGATAATCATGGAGTTGACGTACGAGTATTCTTTTAGTTTATTAAAATTTTATAATAATAGTATAATACCTGTACTAGCTAAATGCATTATATATAGGTATCTAATATTAGATGTATAAATGTGAAAGTCTCTCTGTTAGTCCGGCTTTTATGGCTAAATTGCTGAACCGATCATATTGAAATTTGGCAGAGAATTACGGGACCCGGAGTAGGACATAGGCTATTTTTCATTCTGAAAAAGCCTCCGATAAAATTATTCCATGCTAGTAGAATATTTCGCTTGCAATTTTATCGGAGAAAAATATAGTTTTATAATAATAATACTATGTTTTTAGACTTTAATCACTGTGATCTTTTTGAGACAATAACTCTAACACTTCGGTCGAACCATATCCACTTCCCAAAATGTTTATTACCATTGCAGAATTCAATATAGAAGACATCACAATATAGAGTGATGTAGGTACGTATACTCCAATTGATCTCATGTACATGTAACAGTAGTATTCGACAGCGTTACCTAGCGACAGCCGGCAACCATCTAATAGGACACCGCCACTCTCATCATTTCCTACGGGCCATATTCATTCGATAGAACAGAGTATCGAGGGGTGTCGGGATAACTTAGGGGGGGAACGGCAATAACCTTTGAGTGCGTGCTTACTTGAGAGGTATTGCATTTGTTGCTTGCTTCTACTTATACTGAATGTATGTCACATACTTGCGAGAGTGGAATATTCAATACGTGTCTACTAAATAGAATTTACTGATTACGTACAAGTTGAATAGATATTTGAATATTATACTCGAATGTAATTGTTACTGGATAAATTGCTAAGAGAGATAAGATAATTATGCGTAGGTAAGAATGTACATATAACTAGCTTTTCGCCTGCGACTTCATCCGAGTGGAACTCGATTTAACAAGAAATTGGAAATGAAAAAACCCGTTCCCGTGAGAATTTCCTGTGAGAATTTTTAAAGTTTCTCATAGGAATTTTCCTAAATCCTATCTTAACGATCCCGTTTACCAGCAGCGATCCCGTTTTAGCGTTCCTAAAAAAATCCGTAAGGTGTTTTAAAATTTTCCCAAAGGAATTTTCCAAAATTTTTACTTCAGGGAGTGTGTACCTGCAGCAATCTCGTTTTTCCCGTTCTCGTGGCAATTTCGGGAAATCTGTTTTTAGCTGACGTCTCCTGCCTATAAACTAGCTACCTGCTAAATTTCAGCTACATAGGTACGTCAAATACACGAAATCTCGAAAACCTTTTACTTTTTTTTATACAAGGTAATATTTTGTATACCAAAAAGCCGATACACCCCAATTAGATCATACGAGTATATTTTGTAATCAATATGTTTAGAAAAAATAAAATTAAAATTAATTGTGGTCGATTATAGTTTCTTTGGTATTAGTTGCTGTTCATCATCATATCAGCCACATGATATCTACTACCGAACATAGGCCTCCCCCATAGAATTCCAGAGCGACTGGTTGGACGCGGCCTGCATCAGCGAGATCCCGCGACGCGCGTCGTCTGTTCACCTTGTAAGTGGACATCCTACAGTGCGCAACTCCGCCTCTACCAGGGATTCTTAGCACCCCCTGCCTCGCCAGGCCGTCGCTAACTAGGGGCCTGGTCCTTCTTCTGTCGTTCATAGGGTGGGGTTTGCTATTATAATCGCCACGATAGGCAAGTGGGTTGGCGATCGCAGACTCGGGGGCTTTAGGCCAGTGACGCTGCTGCCCATCACTATATCAAGATGTCAAAGACCTAGTTACTGTCTTAGCCTAGATATTATCAGACTTTTGTTATAACTTTACTGCATTGAGTGAGAGTAGTAAACTACAGTCCACTGAACGCCATATTGAAAAGTAATGCGGAAATTATCTAGCGTAATTGAAAGAAAACAATATGAATGTAGAAATCTTTAACAAATTATTCATTTACAAACATTTCTTGGTTATTTATTTACATATCTTCGCCATCTTACCGTTTACCATTTATAATGAATTGTCAACCTATTCAAATTAGGCCATTTAATTTTATGAACTATGCAAAAAAGGGGAACTTTAAATAATAGCCACTATAAATACATTATGATGGATAAATGAAGCTTTACACGGAGAATAAATCACGCGCGGCCGTTAGGGGCGGTACTGGTACAGAAACAAAAAAAAAAGAAGAAAAATGCCACCACGCGGCTCTGCGACGTGTCGGAAATATTAACTTGAGCATTTGAATACTTTATGATCAGTAAAAAGAAAGATTTGAATCGCAAATGTGTTCGCATTTTAATCAAACAAGCAGTCGCATTTCTTACGTGGATTTTATCTTCATTTATTTTAATATTTATAAAACCTAAGCAAAACTTCGTGCCAGTAAAAGTATACATAAATACTCGTAATATAGGGTATTGTTATGTGGTGGTGTAATAATGTGGTGACTTATATCCTATATATATGCTGCTGTATTCATCATCTAACAAATATACATGTAAATTACTATTTATTCAGTGGTAAAACTCATTAAAATATTTCTTAAATAAATTACTAGAACTATATCGGCCTTGAAAAAAAAAATTGCACCAAAAGAAATCTTTTTAGCTTCATAATTTCGGCCATCTCGATCCTTTCTATGTCCTAAACATCCAAACAATTCGTCGTTACATATATAACCGAAGTCCACGCGAGCAATGTCGCTGGTAAATACAGTAGCTACAGATAAAATATAATAATATGCGGAATTTAATGCCATTGATTCGAATTCGAAATAAGGCTGTTAAGTTTCATCTACGAAGTAAACAAGCCCGACCAGCGGATCCTTGTAAGAAATACAATTTAACTTCTTCGTCGAACACAGAATGTTTCATTTCAAAGCTTTTCCTCAAGGATTGTAACAAATTGAATCTCACGCCCGCTCAATCCTTTATTTCAACGCCTCCCTTTAATACGTCCAAAAGATTATTAATCGAAAATTTTCCATCTTTAGTACAAATGTTTGTTTACGTTCCTTACGCCCCTTCCGTTTAGATTTGTTCAGAGAACGGACTTCAACTCTTCATGCTTAAAGGTTTTGATTTCATAACTTCCAAGTTATTTTAGGACCCTTACATCTACAGGGTTTTATTTATGTATAGAATAATGTTGTTTTAAACGGATAGAAAGTTATGATAACATAATCACTTTTATAGAAAACCTCGTGGACATGTCCTAATCAGATTTATTGTTGGCAATTTAATTAACAATTTTATTACTTGTTATTTTGACTACATTTAGTAAATAAATGCTTCAATGCATATGATAAGTTTATGTACTTAACACGTTGGCTTCATACCACATCGAGGCAACCTCGGTGGGCCTAAGTGTCACAAGTGGCATAAGTTTTCACTATTTGGTGTAGAGACCGTGGGGTCATGAGGGCCGAAAGCGCGCCGTTTAATAAAAGACCTTTCGACGTGTAGTGTTATGTATATGTCCAGTTTGTTCAGATGTATCTTAGTAATACGTGATCCGATTTGAGTACAGTTTTTTTAAGTGTAATATTAAACTATCAGAACGGTTCTTAGCAATGTTCGCTGGAAACGGACTCAGCTGTTCGAGGGTGTATAACATTGAATACAGTTGCTTTATGTACCTGCCCTAATAGCATAACAGGGCCGATAGATATTTATGTGATAATGTTTGTTCTCATTCGCTTGGCAAAAAATACAATTATCGCACTCTCAATCCTACATCAACGATATCATGCTCCTGGGGCAGGATATTATTATGTTTAATTGTGACTGAAAAACAGCGTTGACCGTGACATCTGTCCCGGTACAGCAAAGCTGATGTGACTCCCTTTTGCCCTGACTATTCAAAATTCTTACTATGTCAATAGCATTAAGTTAAATCGGAACTAAGGCAATACATAATTTTTATTATTATTATTATTACTTCCTCGGGGGTTTTCTATATTTGTGGCGGAGATTTATTATTTGTAAATAATTTTTTATATTATATTTATATTATATTTGAAATAAAAGTTATTATTTTTAACCAAATCTCGATTATTTGTATATTATTATTCCTCTCAACAGATATTAGAGGATTCACCCGGGTTTATTATTATTGGACTCGAAATAAGTGGCAACAAAAATTTACTTCACTTACTACCACGGCATTATTGGCCAACCCTTTCCGGCAACATAGCTTAAGCATCCGCCGAATTCCTTCCACGCAAATAACGGAGTGCCAGGAGGCATGTTATATTTTGCAATTCCCCACAATGGCTAAACTACGTAATAATATTGTGCTCGGGCCCCTTTCTGGGTGGAATCATCGATAGTCATTATCGGAAAAGCGGGTTTAAGAGCCGTCCCAGCCCCTGTGGGACCTTTACGAAGGTCTCATCCCGACTCGTTCGATAACTATGCTAATGTTATTTGCGCCAGTGGGTTTGGGAACGATGGCTTCGCGTGCTCGCAAGAACACCACTGTACGCTTTTGACGAAACTTCCTTGTGCATAACGTGGTTGTTGAATGAACTGCCCTGCAACGTTTTCGCTCAAACTATGACATAGGTTCCATCAAGCGTAGCCGTTCCAAACTCTATTCTCATTTTTCTAAACCCCGCCCCAAAAAGAGGGGGTTTGTACGCCTGAAACCTCTGTCTGTCTGTGCCATTATATCGCCGAAACAGCTGGATCGATTTGAAAATGGATTGTTTTGTATAAAGTTGGTTTTTGAGTGACGGATTTTAGCCATTTTTATTGAAATTGGTGAAATCTTTTCGAAGATATTGATTTTATTACAATCAGAGTGTTTTTTGGGGTTTATTAATCATAGACGGACGAACACCTACCTATATGAGGCATCAAATATTTTATTTAATGTTCTATCAAAAATACGGACTGGAGTAATGAGAAACAATATATAATTATCTCGATTCAAATAACTTAGCAACTGTCATTCCAAATAGCCAACAGTCATCAAGATGGAACAATAGAATTGTTTGGGTGTAGGTGTGTGTAGAATAACAAGGGGAGCCCATCTGCACCGCTTATGTCGCACGTAGCAAGCACTATTCAGTAGATCGAAAAAGTTTTCCAATAGTATGCGGCTGATGATAGAAAATAGTTGGCCGCTGAAACCTGTCCGTGGATACTTTTATTGCAATACCCTTCCGGTCCAGTTTCCTTCAAAGTTTGTCGGGGTGTTTTGTTATCGTTTATACCTTCTTGTATATCATTGTTTTGTATTTATAACTTAACTTTCATGACAATAACAAAATGTATGAAAAGATTTCGTTATGGTTTAAATTTAAATGCTCGAAAAGGTCCCAATTTCCAAGGTTCTTTTATAAGTAAGAAATCCTACAAGATGGCAACCCATTGTTCAAATTGAACAATACAATCAAGTGGAAAAATTACTAATTACTCGGGAAGTGTTTGTCCAATTGACATAATCCATGAACTTATAAATGGAGACTCAGTGAGGAATCGTGATAATTACAAACAAAATACAGAAATACACTGAGATAAATAGATATACCCACGTTACTCCTCGTCGTGATCCTACTGTTTCTTGGATCTCATGTACTTTTGGCATTAATTTACCTTTCCGTTTTAGGGTGGTCAGAGATATCCCAAACAATGGTGTTTGGGTGTTCCAAACATTAAAAGTTTAATGACTGAAACGGCAGTTCACCTTATGAAATTAAGGAAATGCACACTTGACAGGGGTTGAGGCCATCGCAGTTGAAACTTACAGATCTATAGATGTTTTTCGGTGGAAAGTCCCTTAGTCACCTTTTACGACACCCACGGGAAGAGACGGGTTGGTTTTATTCTATTTGAGTACCGAAACCACACAGCACTGTTTTAATTAAGTTACAATATTATATAGACAACTTTGTACACATCCTGGTAATATCAAACATGTACATTATAAAAATATGTAAAATGTATTTTTCGTATACATATTCTTTGGAGCCAGTCGATCTATTACCATCTGCTACCATCAGGTGATCAAGGATTTAATAGCATAATCAGTGTAGAAGAAGAAAGACATACATCACAACGTCTCTCTCAAACAAGTCGTTTCCAGGTTTCGCTGTTTTTAATTTCTAACCGCGGACGCAAACTGGGCTGTTGAAGAGCAAAACGACTGAACCTATTTGGATCCTTTTTTTTCGAAAGCTGGTATTTGCAAGATTATTCAAAGTTTTATTTTTTTGGTAGTAACTTTGAAAAATAGAGTCAGGAATAGTATAATTAGAGAGTTATGCAGTGTGAAAGAAGACGCAGTGGCAAACATTAAAAAAGGTATGTTGAGATGGTTTGGACATGTACTCTCCACATGTCCATACGAGATATGTGAAGTAAATGTGGAAGGGTAGTCTTAGTAGGGGAAGATCACAGCAAATCGGGGACGTTTTGAAGAAATTCCACGGCAAGAGTACCCTGAATCGACGGGCATGTATGAGCAACATTATGAGTGTGTATGAAGCAAAAGAGGATTGTAGCAAGTGGAAGTATGTAGTCTCTGTCTACCGATACAGGAAACAGGTGACTTTATTATTAAAACAACCAAACCGTCTCTCCCGTGGGTGTCGTGAAAGGCGACTATGGGGCTTTACACCAAAAAACATTTATAGACTTGATTATTAACGGCGAGGGGCTCACCCGCGCATATCTGTATATTTCGAACGATGAACCGTTGATGTTGTTGATGTTTTAATGTTGGAACACCCAAAAGCTTATTCTTGGGACTCCTCTAACCACTCTGTGTGAAATAAAGTTGTTTCGTTTGAGAGTCGTGGTGGTTTCAAAATACTCATCTTGTAAAGTTGCTCATCTTTTCATAATATGAGACTCTTACTTTTTCTTGTGGTTATATAGCAGTAGCACTATTTTCACCAGTTCTCATTACATGTAATTGCATTATTAACGCAGTGAATGGTATTAACTAAACGCTCACTGCCGACCAGGTTAGTTACCGGGCCTGTTCCCATACAGTAGGCGTTCTCACACGTGAGCTTATTTTGGTGCAAGCACACTGCATACGCCTAGTTAATCTAAAACATTATACATATCAATAGGAATCATTTATAATGCAGCAGACATACTCGCTGTTGACATATAGCCTAACGATGCAAACATTAATGAGTTACTTAGAATAACGTTCCTCAATTTCTTTATCCCGTTCATTAGAGTGATGAATGCCAAGAACTCTACAAATACAAAATCACAATACACACAGTGAGTATTTCATTAAAATCAGCGATGTGACAGCGAGTTGCTTCTTAAATTTCAAACCCCATTTCTGACGTAATTTTCATTACTTAATATTAAAAATATTTAACGTTTTTATTAACTGTGCAAGCATGTGCATGTAAGCAAGTATTTGTGTTATGCAGTTCAAGCCGATTGCTTATAAAGTTCCTAAAAAAGCGAGTGACAGACATGTCATGGCAATACAGCCTAAATTAGGCTACACTTGCAATATACAATTTCCCGACATGCGCAAGGAGATAGAGACCAGGGCTGCTTGGTCATAGAAACAGTATATTGCAAGTGTAGCCTCATATATAACAGATTGTATTGCCATGAGAAGACAGACAGCGAAACCAAAGCATATAAGTATAGACGAGATAATTAGGGTTGAAATTGATTATTTGACTGAAATCGGTCCTCTGTGATCATGATTCGTATACTGAGTGTCTACCAACTTACCGCCGGTTTACTTTTTTATATGTAATTCTGTGCATTCAAATATACCTTGCGCCATCAGCAGTGTACACTGACTCACCATTTAGATCGGCTTATCCCGATCCGTCCTGTTTCCGCGCTGCCATGAATACAAAGGGCCGCCGTTGCCAACGGCTGAGGTTACGCGGTACCTGTGTTACGAAACAATACTATTGGCCCACACAGACCCAAGGGGTGTATTGGTTCCATTTAGGTTGAAGATTTACGCATAGTTTCGGTTTTTGAATTTCGTTGTTCATTCAGGACCAAAGAGTTGTAAGTACAACATGTACAAATACAGTATTAATAATATTCCAAAATTGTATATTCTACGGTAAGCGCAGCGTAGGATGGCCACTCACAAGGTGAACAGACGGCCTGATCAAGGTCGCTGGAAATCGCTGGATGCAGGCCGCTTCCAATCTGTCGCTCTGGAATTCTATGGGGGAAGCCTATATTCAGTGGTGGACGTCCTGTGGCTGATATGATGATGATGATATTCTACGTTTACGCATGCGGGTATCGACTAAAATTATCTGCGCACACTTTTCTTTGTAATCGATAGACAATTTCTAGATTAAACTGACGTGAAATCACTGTCATATCTGTCGATTGTAACTGACAGATTAGATAAACAAATCTAGGGAGCCGATTTCAACCTACTTTTATTTGTCATAGCAATTTGAAGTGTAAGAAGTTCTGATGACAATACAAAAATTTGGTACAATCGGGATGCTTAGATGACGAAGTCGGGAGGCGGATATTGGAATTCTTCAATAGCACTAATCCACTCCTCGAGTTCCTGCTCACTTGGTTTATTTCGGCGATACATTACATTTGGTAACGAGGGCATGTAACTTTTAAATATTTCCACTTTTTACTATTTTCATCCTCAATCTCAGGCCACTTCCACCTACAGCTGGGTATTGGCCTCTCCTCTTCTAAAACTTTGCTTCACTTTAATTAATTTGTCACATAAATAAACCATACAACGGCCAATGAGCACTCGTTGTTTGTTATGATGATATATGAGGCTCTATAAATAGCTTTCCTTTGTTTCTCATTTTTAACCACCCGTCCCCTATTGAACACTCCTCCCAATTTAAGTTCTATAAGCTACGACCAACAGTGGTAATCTACATGGCGCCTACATGAAGGTAGACGATGCCCAACGTGACTCTATTGCTACTTTGAACCCCTAAATAAATTAATAACAGAAATAGGTTATATTAGTAGGGAAGAGAAGTTTCCCGCTTCATAATCAGCAAATGGGAGTGAAGCAAATGAAATGCGACTGATACCAAGCCTATGGAGAAGAATATCGAGTGAAGCTCTTGTATACTACGGAATTCGCCAAGATGCAGTGAACGAGACGGTAGGAGTAGGCTACCACAAGTATTGAAGGTTGGCAGTCAGTATTCGGTATTTCTCTTTACCCAACACAAGTCTCAATAGTTCATAAACAGACTTGATTTTTGCCCACTTTACTGACTTTATGTTACGCAATCAGCATAGTCTTCTTCTTCCAATACTGTTTTTGCAGTGTATTTTGGCATCTTTCACGATAGGCGCTACAGACTATGCTAGAGCTTATCTAAATCTGTACCACACGTTTTTGGGATGTCCTCATTAGTGATGCAACGGATTTCTGTTTCTGTTTTCGCAAGTGCGGAAGTTCCGCGCGCTTTTCAACATTCATTTCTGCTTCTGTTTCCGCTACTTTTATAACGGAGATACAATCGGAAGTTTACGACGGGTGAGAGTGAGAGTTAGGTGCAAAAGCGGCTAAATTACTTTTCATAAAATATAACTTACTTATCACTACTTAATTTTGAATATTAAAAAATGTTCAGTTGCAAAGTTGCAATATTGTTTTCTATAGTAGATTTCTAATCTAGATTTGGTGTATTTGATACTTAATAAATAAATATATTTGTAAATTTGTTTTTTTTTTCATATTATTTACACTTCCATTTCTGCATCCGTTTCCGTTTCTGCTAAAATTTACTTTTGACATCTGTTTCCGTTTCTGATTCCGCTAAGACACTTCCGTTGCATCACTAGTCCTCATACTTCGTCTCTGCAGGAAAGTTTTTTGTCTCTACTAATTGTTTGTATCCAACGAGTGATCATTGGTGTATACTTATTTTATATCGGTCTAAATAAATTTAACATGCAAGTTAAACAAAATCAAAAAAAATCAAAATAAGGTTAAGGTTAAGTTTACAGTAATGTTAAGTCTGCACATCGAAATTGGATATTCACATTGCTACTAGCCATCAAAGGAGATGGTCCACCTCTTAGCACATCAACGAGTGTGTGACTGATTACCTATTGTAACCCTGGTAGATTCCGGTGTGTTGTTACTTGATAATAGTTCCTGGAATTTGAGCAGAAGGGATTGTAGGACTACTCCGGATGAATCGCTCAGATTGCATGCAAGGGCCAAGTTCGATGGCATGAGGATATGCAAATGTTTACTCTTCACTTCACACTTCAATATTATCTGTGTGTGTTAGTGGTCTGTAATTGTCTCCTGGCCCGTGTTCCATCAGTGACAGACCATTACCTCGTTTTGTTAAATTCCTAGTGCCATTCAGATATCTTACTCGCCTTTAGCAGCTTGACATAATATCGCAATTCGCCGAGCCACTCTATACCACGACAAGCTGGTACCGTCCCAGTCGCCAGCAACGCCCGCATTTCCACGACATATTCTTTCCAGGTTAAATAAATATAATAAATAAATATCCTTAGACTTGCACACAGCATTTAATTGTTTCAGTAATCAATTATGTGATTTATTTTGTCTGCGAATTTTGTCCTTTGACTTTGAATATAATTGCGGTCTACCCGTTTGACCTCATCGTCGGGCTTCGTCTACTCTCTTTTGTTTGAAGTTGACTTAGTCTACCATTAACTTATATATCTGATCAGATGGAATAATGTTTCATTATTAATGGTAATCTAGTCAGCAGATGTCCAATTATATTTAAGCATCTTCTAAATAAAAATGATTACTTAAGCTTTTGATGTTAGTGTCTTATATGATGATAACTGTATGACAAAAATATATTGACGTATCATTTAATCACCTACTGGCAACACCAATTATTCTTATGTATTACAAAGTAAATAAAGTTGCACCATAATATTTTTTTTATATTTAATTAAAAAGTATTTTGTAAAATGCCATCGACTGAAACAGGTATCTCATGGGATCAGGCTGCCTTTGTTCTTAATCACGAGTTAAATTATATTTGATCTTTAAATTTCATACAGTAATTGCTGTAGATAGTGTGTAGATCAAGAGTGGAACTGACATAAACGTAGAGTAGAATAAATAAATAATAATAAATAATAAATATCCTTAACATACACACAGCGCCATCTAGTTCCACGTTAAGCAACTATAGGCTTGTGTTGTGGATTCCAGATGGTTGATATACTACATAAATACATTTTTTTTTTGTAAATAATTAATTATTATAAATGAAAACATCCATAACTCGGGTACACATGTGCGTATTCATCACACAAACATATTTTCGAACCCGCAACCTTTTGGTATAGTGGTCAGAGTTAATAACCACTTCACCAAATTTAAGTATTGAAAAACAAAAAACCCGAAAGCCTATTTTGTATTTTTTACCATTTATTACATTCGCATGAACTGCGAAATCGGTCAGTACCTTTTTTTACTCACAAGCTAAATTCAATTTATTATTCGATAAAGATCAGAGTTAATAAAATCTTTATTTTGATTAACTCGATAAATAATAAGGCAGTCATTAGAGAAAGTATTTCTGGAAATTCGGCTCCTAAAGTTGTAAAGGTGATCGATTTTGTGAGGAATTTCTTCATCAGTCGATTTGCTTGATTTGCTCCATAAATACTCTTTAACTGTCTTTACCTATGAAATTAGAGATTTTTTTCTTCGTTAATCATATGTACCAATTCCTGCGATTTTCAAAGCTATATCCAAATTTGTTTTTTATTTGGAAAATGGAATATTATTTCACGGTTTCACATGAAATATTTTTTAATTTCTGGGCTAAATCACATACCTAATAAAAAAAATTTGAACAGAGCTATTTCATGTGCTTCCCATAATCATTTCTTAGATTCGCTGAAACTTTTATAAAGCGGTTACTTTTAAAAATTAACGCTGCCTATACTTAACTTAATGTTATCCGATAATACACACAAAGTTTAGCTAAATTTGGATTTACCGTTCCCAAAAAAAATCAAAAATGTTTGTATGGAGAAAACAGTCTTAATGAAATTCTTCATACAAAATGCCAATTTCATAGGTAATATAATTAATGAAATACATTTTTCAACATTTCCCATAAAAATATCCTATTGTATGTTTAAGGACAATAACTCGATACTATAGAAGTTTTATTGTTATATAGTTATTACGTTGAGACGCGGGATGAAAGTTTGTATGGGGTAAACTTCACATTTTAAGTCTAGCTTTCCCCCATCTAAAAGGACAAACAAAGAAATCTATTGCAATATATTCTGCCATACAGTTGTATTCCACAGCATATACCTATATTACTTTTATAGTAAACTTTAAAGTTAAAAATTATAAAGCGGTGTTTTATCAAATTTTATTCTAAATTCAAACACTATTATTCTAATACTAATATTTTTTGCAAATCACAATTATACAATATAGGCTTATAGGCTGTGAGCTGTGTGAGCGGCAACGGTTAAGTAAGTTAAGTTAAAGTTTAATTCAACGTTTTATCAAAGAAAGCATCTTTCTTCACAGAACCTTGCAGTTCTTGCAACCCACATAATTTTGATAACTTGCAATAAATGGTAGTTCCGCGAATCGGCCATAGCTTATAATAACTTCCTGTGACCAAAAAGTAAAGTTATTCGGGGCGCTATACCTCAGATCTCATAACTTTTTATGAGTTGAACGATTTTCGAGTCTAGGCTACACATTTTACATGAAATGTTTTTGATGTGATTTCTTTTTTTAACTGAAAAACTCTACACATCTCATCATGACAAAGTCAAAGTAGCTTTATTTTGTAGGTACACAGGGTACACTTAAAATAGTCAATTTTACAAATTTCTTACCACGTACGACCACCCTGTGGAACTGACTTCCGGCAGCGGTATTCCCGAACGAGTACGACATTGGAACCTTCAAGAAACGAGCCTACACCTTCCTCAAAGGCCGGCAACGCATCTGTGACCCTTTTGGGGTTCCATGGGCGGCGGTGATTGCTTTCCATCAGGTGACCCGCAAGCTCGTTTGCCGCCCTCTCATATAAAAAAAAAAAAATTTTAAGCTGCTGCATCTTCGAGATACAATTTACCCCTGAGAAGAATAAGGAAGAAACTCGAGGTAAAACAGATTTTTATTTATTTATTTATTTAACACTTTATTGTATATAAGCATACACGTCAAACAAAAACAAAAAAACAGGAGAATATTAAAATATACAAAAGGCGAGCTTATCTCTATAAGAGATCTCTTCCAGCAAACCTCAGTAAGGAGACAAATAGATGAGGTAACGTAAAAGTAGACAGTTTATATTACAAATAGGTTTATACATTTCATTATTAATTGTTAAATAGCCTGGCATGCGAACGAGCTGGTTATATACAAAGATTTTTATCATCTAAATAGTCTTTCTTAAAAATAAAAATGCTTTCTTAATATTCTGTTTTACGGTATCTTTAAATTTATTAAATGGAAGATTTTATATATCAACAGGAACCTTATTGAAAATGGTTGGTTTCTGTGTATTACGATAACATGATTGGTTGAACAATTTAAATATTGTATTCAACACTAAACAATGTTACCTTATTTTGAGGTAATTTAAAAATTTCCCCAGTAGCCAGTAATACTAAAACCGATGTTCCATATATTTTCTTAAGTAGACAGTCAATATTCGAACAAATCTCGGGTATTTTCTTCTAGTAAGCACCATGTAAAGAAGATATAATTTACTAAATATAGACATACATATTTTTATAGGTGTGATTGAGGTGAAATGCTAACATGTTGTGTAAAAAAATATATAAATACATTAATAAATAAATAAAAATAAATATCTTTGACTTCTAGTTCCACATTAAGCAACTAGGCTTGTAATATGGATACCAGATGGTACACATGTCTGTATTCATCATACAACAATACAAATATGCCCCTAGCGGGATTTGAACCCGCTGCCTTTTGGTATAGCAGTCAGAGTTTTTAACCAATACATGAAACAGGTCGTCAAAAAGATTTATTATTATAATATATGCTTCATCTTCGACCACATCGTCACTTTCCATCAGATGCGATTGTGGTCAAACGCGAATCCAGTCAATATCATATATTTTTATTACTAATAATATTATAATAAATTTAATTACAAATTATAAACCTGTCCTAAACAAGTTATTAGTTTTTAAGTCGGCCACGCAACCCATACTTCTAATGATTCAGTTGTCAGCTTTTAAACTTTGATTGGCTCTGTCGAAGACTCGGAACAACATTGACGGGGCCAATTGGAATATGACCAATATAGGCTACCGCTACTGACTAGTTTAGGCAAATAGTGGTTTTTTTTCTTTTGTAATTGTATGTATTTTTTTTTAAATTATAATGTGTACTGTTTAAATTGTGGCGACAAAATAAACGTTTTTTAACCGCCTCCGTGGCTCGATCAAAACAACATTGGGATTACGAATCGGAGGTCGCTGGTTCGATCCCCGTACTCCACGTTTAAATACTCGTTTTGGTTAGTGGTAGGGCATTTTCAAAGTCCGCCTGGCGAAGTACCACCATTTTATCTAAATCTGCCACCAAGCAGCAATGTTCATTGTTGTGTTCCGGTTGTCAGAGATGATAACCAGTTCCCCCAAATATGTTGGTGTTTCTGGGTCAGTACGCTTCAACCTTCGCTCACATCTTCACTTAACATCCTGTGTGATTGAGGTCAAGTACTAACCCGTTGTGCATAAAAAAAAATTGAATTTGTTCCCTCATACCATATCGCTGATAGTATTAATTCGGTCAGTAAATCAAACATTATGGGCTGTGTATGTATAAATGACTTAGAAATAGACTTAGATTTTGCTGATGTTGTCATATGAGGGCTTATTCGTTCAGTGGTGCCGTCGTTGGATAAATTAAGAGTTCCTTTTAAATACAGAATAAATAAAAAAATCGCTCTAATCGCCACTCGAGAAGTCTAAGAGCCAATTAAAAATAATATCTAAAAAGCTTTAACGGTTATTTTGGAAAATTTCGAAATATTGATGAAACGGGCGCTTTTTTTATAATCGTGAATTCTGGAAAGTAACGCTTCTCGAGTGCAGGTCAAAGCAATTTTATTTATACTATATTTAAAAATAAATCCTTAACTTGTCCAATGAGGTCGCCACTGGATCCTCTGGAAATAATAGACGTAACTCATAATCAACAGTGATTGAAATCCTTTGCTATCGGGAAATAGAAGTTGAAGGATTATCCCGTCAACTGCTAAACACATCTTGTTGTGTACCTTTAACTATGTAAAGCTTTTACAGTGGGTACGTTACTACATAAGGTTAGTAACGTGCTGACCCACATGGGGACGGCGATAAACAGCCTTCTTTCTACCCTCAGTCCAATAACAAAGCAAAGTAAGTCGGATAAAAACGAAAATTTATTATATAGTTCCCAAAAAATTTTTCCACGTCCAAAATATTTCAAACTAAAAACAACCTAAGAATATTCAAATCTAAGAGTACCTATATACTTTAACATGCTTATGCAAGTCGACGCGTCCCCTCGAGCTTGCCATCCAAGAGAACTTTCATATATAAATATTGCCTGTTTAAAAACAAAATACAAGGTAGGTATTAGATAAGGTATAGTATAGGTAATAAATTGAAAAACCAAACAATGAATGCCCATTTCTAGACATTTCCTCACAAGTCGAAGCCTATTATTGCCGGTAGAGTATAAGTACGGTGCTGTGTGGTGTCGACATTTAATTAGAATAGAACTGTTAGTTACTTTTCCACCAAAAACATCTATAGATTTGTACGATTCAACGGCGATGGGGTCACCCCCTGTCACGTGTGCATTTCTGTATCTAATCAGTCATGCTTAATCACGGCGAAACGGCTGAACGGATTTGGATAGAATTTATATATAGGTAGAATATACTCTAGATTAAAACAGAATAGTTTATGCCTATAAAATGAGTAGTTCCAGTGGGATAAACAAATTTCTGCGATATAATTATTCTACGCAGGCGAAGCCGCAGGCGGAAAGCTAGTATTTCATAAAGAAGTTCCGCCCGCGCCTTCGCCTGCGTAGACTAGCTAGTATTTCATAAAGTGAATCGCGGAAGTTGTTTCAAGCATTAAACTTTAAATATTTGGAACATCCTAACACTATTGTTTGGGATATCTCTGATCACCATATTTGGGATAAGGGACGTGACGTTATGTATGTAGAGTATAGTATATTATCTCTTCTTATGATTGTGACAAAAGGCAACTAATGGATCATCAGCAAAACGGCATGAACCAAAAATGGATAGCAACGCAACGTGTGGAGTTAAAAAAATTAACAATCGCCAACCCGCTTGCTCACCGTGGCAGAAGTTTAAGTCCAGTAGATGATTCTATAAGCTGTTGGTGTGAACTATCATTAATTATAATTAATCGAATTTCTGAATATTGTCAAAAAATGTCATAGCTCATTTTATTTAATATTTGGGTTACAACATTTTTGTTTGCTAACATATTGTAGCAGCACTCAACACTTGCACTTTCCAAACACTCGTCTATAAAACTACACATAGGCGTATATTCCGGAATAGGTAGCCAATTTCTTATCTCCTTAAAATAGAGTTGAAAGTAACGCTGGATATTTTCGAGTGACGGTAAAATGTTAACTGGTTTTGGTTAATTTTTATGTGTCATATACAACGGATGAGTGGCATCTGCTGGCAGATAATTACGGAAGGGTCTGATATGTACCTTAAGTGATACATAAAGTACTTTATGGGGACATTTTAAACTAAACATTAAACAGTTGATTAAATTCTAATTTATTCTGGCAAAAAGGTTGCAGCTTATTTGTTCAAAGTTAGGTAGGATTTTTATTTATTTTTCACTTTTTTCCGAACGTCATTTTACGGCAATTAAAATCCTTGATTGGTAAACTGTACAGAGTCGACAAACAGTCATCCAATTTGGGAGGGATTCCACTTTGAAATCTAATTGTTCTTCATAAATATTGTTCAACTTCAGAAGAGGAATTATGAAGTTCTACTGTTTTAAGATATTGTCGTTTAAATCACGAATAATACATTAAAAAAATATCCCTAAGGCAGTCCGTTACGCTTTTACCCAACACCACCGTACAATTTAATAAAATGACATTTAGATAATGTTTTTTTTTAACTCTAATGGCAAATATAAAGGTGATTTGCTAATTTGGTCAGATTATAATTAGTTTTTTTTTTAGTTTAGTTTATTTATTAACAAAATTTTTTACACACATAATAGAAAAAAAAAATAATAAAACTAACTTAATGAATTTCACGAGTTACCACAGAGGCTAAACATTGGTTTAGTAAGCATATTTAAAACGTTTCATAACAAAAACTTTACACGTGATACATGAAAATAAATATAAATAAATAAATAATTTATATTTCTGGACATAATAATTTTAACTTGACACTGACAGATATTTCTAAAGTTTTTATGCTATAGGTACCTATCTAGTCGAGGATTACTCTAAATATTGAATGCAAAATATAGGCGTAAAACTCGGTCTAAAAAGGAATCCATTACCAACATCGAAAGGCATTAAAACGTTTCACGATCTCATATTCAAATTTCTAACTATTTTAATATCACGTTTCAATTCAATTCCAATAAAAGAAATAGAAACGGGATTAATGTGTGTACAAATTAATTTACATCATTGTAAGGCCCATAGCTGCCTTAGTGGCAGTTGCAAATATATATATATATATATATATATATATATATATTTAATTTATTTATCCATAGAACATTATTTTAACAATCTTCACTATAAGACGCCTTTTCACTATAATATAATTTTGACATTGCTTTAATTCTATAAGGGCTAAGTTCTATTCCATCACTATCTGACAACATGCATCAATATCAGGAAGGATATAGAAGCAATGTCTTACATTCTTACGGTTACAGGGACAGGACAGTTGTACTGTCATCTGTCTATTTTCTTTATGAAAGCCAGGAACATACATCACCACAAGCACCGGGACCTGGTAACAGAACTACGAGCTGATCGTCGGCTGCGATGCAAATGCGCACCATACCGTCTGGGGCAGCTCGGACGCGAACGCAAGGGGAACAAACCCTTGGAATATGAGGTATAGTCTACTTATTTATTATACACAAGGCGGTGGGTATGTTGATTGGGTAAATAACTTCACCCTTTCAAATACTTAACAATATAGGTCAAATCCCACCTTTGTCACCAATGTATATTTTCAATACTGTTCTGGTTTTTTGTTTTAATTTAATGTGTATGCTTATATGCAATGAAGTATTAAATAAACAAATTAGAAGTTATATCCTCAAAACAGACACTATTTATTTAATATACATATGATTGAGGTTAATTAAAATAAAATGGTATCGTAAAAGGCGATTAAGGGACTTTCCACCAAAAGACATATATAGTTTTGCAATTTTTAACGGTAATGAAAGGCTCACCTCTGCCATATATGCATTTCTATATATTTCGTAAGGTAAACCAGGAATGTGGTATGACAAAGAGTTCTTGGAACCAATATTTTACGGATACCTATTATGCACCAAAAGAATCACATCATGCATCAGCATCGGCGTGGTGTTTTGTAAAACACCCGTGGGCATAGGAACGTGCGAACGAACGAACGAAGACGCATATACCAAACAGTTAGTATAGAATTTTACTTTTGGGACGCATGCAGCAAATGATAACAATTGGGCTGACAGTGGGACGTGAAACAAGGAGCCTGACCGGGAGGGCCATTTGTCTTTCTTTACCCTAATTATGTGATGAAAATTTATCGTAGTACGAGTAAAACCGGACCCAAACTTGAATAACCGAATGTATGTGAAAATTATGATTTAGTTGTAATTCCACCAAAATAAATCCCAATTCACCTGCGTTCAAAACTCTATTAAAGTTTTGAGTAATCAATTTGATCCGGGCAATGACGGTAAGCTGTTACTAGCGGTTAATTGGGGGATTGTACGGCTAATTAAATTTTGTTTTGTAAATTTAACATAACTTTTGGTTAACGGGAATAGCAAAGTTTGATTTCAAAGGCATTGACGGTGTAGTACAGTTTTTATACGAGGACTATTTTTTTATTCTGAAATCTACACAGAAATCAAAGAGAAATAAGACAGCAATTTCGAAATAAAAACATTAATAAGTATTTAAGTTAAAACTGAAAAACCCGACCGCATATTTTGTACATTGCGGACGCCATGTTGGATTTTTTACAATATATTGTATGTAAGACGAATCTAACGACACTATGTACTTCGAAATCGGTCAAGCCGTTTAGGCTATAGGATGCGCCAAAGGAATGGAGACATACATATACACACACACACATAAACATGGAGTAGTCTTTGCTTATAAGCCGTACTATAATGAATAAATAAACTAGAATAGAACCCAGCAAGCACCAATTATACCGGTGAGTTTATTTATAATTACAATTAAGTTTTATACCTGAAAAAAAATCTTGATATTTAAAAGTACTTACTGTGAAATGTGAACATCACCATGACCAAATTCCAATGACGGGATATTCGACTTATAGAAGTCGAATCGAATCGAATCGAAGAATCTTCAGTATTTATAGAAATAATGAAGATTCGATGACTTTTCAGCACAATAATTTTCCGCTTTTAACCAGATTCTGTTGATTTTTGTTTCATACAGAATATATGAAAAATTCACAAATATTGTTTGTTTGTTTGTTGTAAGCACCAAGCTCTGAAAACATGAACAAAGTATTTATTTCAATCCGTTTGTGAAATGAGCATTCATATTACTATATATTAAATATTTTTGAGTTGTATTATTATTGGAAGCTATATTGCCATTTAACGAGAATCGGCAATGTAGAAGTAATCATTAATGTAACCTTCAGATAGAAATACCTCAGAGTTAAATAATAAATAGATGGAAAATAAATATTTCCGATACTAACACCAATCATCTACTTCTAAACTAAGCAAAGCTTGTAAGGATACTAAATAATGGATAAACATACATAAATATTTGTATAAACATCCATGAATCGGGAATAAATATTTGTATTCATCACACAAACATTTAGCCCTCGCGGTATTCGAACCCGCAACCGTTGGTTTCGCAGACAGGATCACTATCCACTACACCAATCGGTCGTCAAGTTATGTTACGTACTATGATTGAGTAATATCATATATATATTTGGAGAGTTCTTGAGAATTACTGGTGACTTGGTAAAAAAATAAATAAAATTAAAGTAATTTTTAGTAATTTAATTATATGGTTATTGCTATGCTACATATTGCTTCAGTTTTTCGCCATCATTATAAGAGGTGAGAGTGCCCATGAATGTGACCAACTTTTACTTTGGAGGTAACACAAATATGTCGACAATAAAATCAATTACCAATCTTTCTTTTTTATGTAAAAGTTGTATGTTCTTTGTGTTCTGTCTGTCGCTATTTATATGTGTCTATTCTATTGTCTTGCTGAGGTCCTAGTCCCTTTGTGATTGGTATTGTTTCTTATATTGTTATTTATTTATTTGTTCTAGATGGTAATGAATAACCAATCAAATTAGTTTTTTTTTTAAACCGGATATTCCCTCTACTTGTTTAATGGCAAAATTTATTATGCCCGAAGTGCACGATATAAAAGCCACAAAAAAAAGTACTTTTTGTGGAACAGTTATTTTATTTTGGTATCTTAGCGTTGCTCCCATGATAACAGATTATGGATACTCTCATCCTACCAAAGGGTGGTAATCGACTGAAACAACAAGTAGTATAAGGTATTTGGGTGTGTGTGAAACGACGAGCTAGTATTTTATGTTTTTTTCAATGCGTACCCTGTGGCCGTTTTACATGGGTACCACGTAAGCGCCCTAGAAGTAAATTATGGCAAATCGATATATCTATCCATTAGACGTTTATCCCCTTCCTTACTTCTAGGACTTAAACGCCGCGGTTTACTTAACAGTTTTACAAAAGGAGTATGTCCATTATGTTTGCCTGTTTGCTGGCGGTCGTCTCGACTCGCGACGCAAACAATTAGCTCGTTTGTATACTCACCGTCTTGCCACGACGAGGGTGCAACACGGACCCTAAACTGCACTAGATGTGGATTCATTTCTTTTTGTCATAACATAACAAACAAAAAATACAATAATCACAACAATAATTAACTTCCAGTAATTTCAAGAATCGCTGGTCAGTATTATCACATAAGTTTGACATAAGTCAGAATATTACTGATGAAAGAAAGAAAGAAGAAAGAAACTTATTTATTATGATAACATTAATGGCAAAAATCGGTACAAATTGTGGTACCAAGGCTTAGGAACTCGTTATCAAAAAAAGAGGTAGGTTATTGGGTTATGCTGACATAACCCACAGTTACAGAATTAATATAGTACTAACGTATTAAAGTAAGCCCACAGTAGAGGGCGCTCTTGCAGCGCTGATCTTCCGTGGCACCTGTAATTTGTGAAACCGCAGCTAAGCAATACCGCAAATGTAGATATAAAAAATAATAAAATACAAACGGCCGAATTGAGAACCTTCTCCTTTTTGAACTCGGTTAATAAATAGTTGTTAATAAGCGTAAAACTACAAGGCCACCATAAAATTATAATTAAATCACTTATTGTACACAGTTTCATGTATTAGAAAGACTGTTTAAAGACTTATCACAAACTTACAATACTGGAAGCAGACTTGTAGCAGACATTTTTAAGACGAGCAGTGCAGTCTTCCGGAGTTAGTAAATTTTTAAAATCATAAAAAATCATCGCCCTAAAAGCTTTTCGCTTTAATTCCGTTATTGCTACGGGTGACGAACTTTAACCTGTGATAAAAACAATTGACATGCGATTTCCCGCCATTTTTTTAAAATCAGTGATTGACTGTTGTGTTTTAAAACATGTAACAATCAAAATTCAAACATTTATGACCGGCCAGGAGCACAGAACTTTCAGTTTCTTCACGTTATTATCGTACATTAATACATTAATCTGTACCTATAGCTACATACATTAAGACATGACCTTTATCCCAAATGGGGTGGTCAGAGATATCCCAAACATTAGCGTTTGGGTGTTACAAACATTAAAAGTTTAATGCTTGAATCTACAGCTACGGTTCACATTTCGAAATATAGAGAAATACACATGTGACAGGGGGGAAATCGCCGTACGTTGAAACGTACAAATGTACAAACAAACGTACGTGGAAAGTTCCATAGTTGCCTTTTACGACACCCCTGGAAGAGCTGGGTTCGTTCTATTCTTTATACATGCCGAAACCAACACACGCAATTGTAATTCGGCCCCTCTCAATTTCATATTTTATCTCCGTGATTGGTCGGATGTTTGGTCATCCTCCAACAAGATTATCATGAAAAAAAAAAAAATGTGTTATGTGTCTATGGCAAGGGTTGTAATTTCATAAAGTATATACAATCTTGTACTGACGTAATAAGGCTATTCCAGTTATTCTACATCTAAGTAAAAAGATAACGCGGCGTAATACATACACAAATTAATATTTTTGTTTGTTCAGGTCGCTATTATTTATGTGGACGCAGGAGAGTCGCTCGCCAACCGTTTAAGATGATAATGATTTATGAATTACACATACCTACTCATAAGATATGGACATGATAACGCTAACTTTAATATGCAAATTGAATTATTGCGTATATTTAACATAACTTTTTTTTTATGCACAACGGGTTAGCACTTGACCTCAATCACACCTGATGTTAAGTGAAGGTGGAAGCGTACTGATCCTAAAACCCCATCTTATTTGGGGAACTGGCTATCTTATCTCTCTCAACCTAATAAAAATCGAATAAAAAACCTCTTAAACTGAAGAACTGCGTTTTCTCTAAAACAGTTAATTATTTAATAGGGAATATTAAAAAAATTCATCCTGGCTAGTTGCCATCATCTTATCTAAATCTGGCGCCAAACAGCAATGTTAATAGCATTGTTGTGTTCCGGTTGTCAGAGATAAGATAGCCAGTCCCCCATATATGTTGGGGTTTCCGGGTCGTACGCTTCCACCAAAGACCTCATCTTCACTTAACATCAGGTGTGATTGAGGTCAAGTACAAAACCGTCATGCATAAAAAAAAGTTTGGGAGCTGACTAGTGCGTCGAAATAATTTTTCTTTCATCAATAACATTTTTATTGAAAATTTCCAATTCGCGTAGTCTTCCGTCCCATTTAGTTTATTTATTAACGTCACACATCTTTTTTTCTGGGCCATGACCTATTAAATAATGAACTGTTTCAGAGAAAACGCATTTCTTCAGTTTGACAGGTTTTTTATTAGATTGACAAATAGATTTGTAGCAAAACCATGGAAACCTAAAATGTATAATTTGAACAAGGAATATAGATTCCAATATTCCCTACACCAACCAAACGGAGTACTAAACATGTACCCCGCTGGAGATCGACCCGGGACCTCCGAATCGTAAATCCAATGTTGTTTACATTGAGCCATGGAGGCGGTTGAACTACTACTAAGATTATTCTGTTTAAATCGCGGAATTTTCCTAAGTTAACCCTAAATAACCTTTTGCAGGAATAACGTGTATCCTATAACTTTTCTAGTTATCCCAAATTTCAGTCCAATAAGAAGCTACCACATTTTTAATATTAGTTGGATAAATATTGTGACATTTACAAGCTGTGTTTTCGAACACACACCATAAGTATAGTATTTAGTCGGAATATGCTGCATTAACATAAGAGGTATTCTTTTTAATCCGAATTACAAGCAATTTATGCTTGATACACCTAAACTGAAACCACGTGGGCGATGTCGCGTTCGGAAGATAGCAATTGTCATATTAATATTTTTATATTACGTCCTATTTAATTAGGTAAAATCGTTTAAAAGGGTGACTACGATAAATATGAAAATAATATTTGTCACTTAAAGCGATTATTTTTACTTTACGTACAGTAATCGACAAGTTTTTTTTTTTTATACCTATGTGACAAGAGTCGCCTCTATAAAGGAAATCGCAGCTTGATGGTAAAAATCCGGCATTTGATAAACTGCCCGTAGACTGATAGCGAACAGCGCATATGCCATAAGGCAACTTGTTACGGGTCTTACCTCGTGGGGTGACTTGATTTAACCCAAAGTAACCTAACACAACTTAATAAACCGATTTGCACAGGTTAGCTATACAAGCGGAGATGTTCGCCAAACTAATAATTGGTTTTTCACAGTTTATCAAATGGGTGATTTAACCATCGGACTGCGACAGAGGGCGGTAGGTGAAGATCTTACGAACATTTTAATCCGAAGTTATTTTAGTACCGTCATACGATATTCGAAATGTTCTAGTATTTTTTAAAGTAAAGGTAAAATTAAAAAAAAAGTAATAAAAGCTAAGTAAAGTATAAAACAAAGGTATAATCAGACGAAGTACCTACAAAAAATATTACATGTTTCTGCGATAGTTTCCACTGGCGTAGTAAATTGAGAAATTAAAATAATATATACCTAATTTTGTACTTGCGAAGTTTAGCTTGAAATGTTGCAAATGACTTCAGCTCTCTACGGCTTTTCATCGACCTCCCTAACACCCTGTATAATGGCAAAATCGTGGAAAAGTCGCAGTAAGTGGTTACAGCCGTGACACGACCACACTTCTGTGAATATGATCACATACAGGGAGATGCTTAGGTGTGGGAAAGTGTTTCATCAATCTCACCAAAGTTCTTTGTAAATTGAACAATTTCTTCTATTTAAGGTTACTAACAGATTAACCCATCATATTAATTAAGTTATTCCTCATTAATTAATTATTTCAGCGAAATATGTTTGGTATTTGGTGTTTGTCTATAGAATAGGTACTGAAAGGTATTCTGAGAGGATATTTATTTTATTTGAATCTTAAAATATTGTCGTTTTTGAATAAGAGCCTCAGCAAAAATATATTTATTTAACACTTTAGGTATACACACACATAATATACACACATCAAAATACATTTTAAAATGAATCAAAATATACAAATCTACATAGGGCGAACTTATATCTATAAGGGATCTCTTCCATCATACCCGCGAAAGCGAAACAATTTTATATGAAATATGTAAAATTGACAATTTTTTCCTTAAACATTCATACTTATAGCTATTCTTATCTTCGTCCAATAAAAAATACAGTTACCTACATAAATTCTGCACATGCTCCAATAGCTATACAAACGGACGATGAACAAAAATGATTATAGGACCGCTTTTACATTCAATAAATTAAAAAATAATTGAATCATAGCGGTACGTAATCTGCTAAAGAAAACTGTTGACAGACAAACGGATAGACAGACGGGTGAAGTTGGTTCAGTTCCGAGAGCATTTAATGTGAACCTTTATGAATTGAATACTGAACAGGAATCTAACAAGTCGGACAGTACTTCATTCGACATTCAAATAATACTGCAATGTGTGTGAAATGGAGTAGGTACTATATCAATATTTTGCCCGTATAGAAGCATGAATCACTTACGATAAATTACATAAATTGCCAGTAATGTAATACGTACAACTGTAACATGTTAAAATAATTACGACACACAATGGCGACGGTATAATATGACCACGTGGATGCAGCTGCATTTTAATAATAGATTAACCTCCGTACAAACAAGGGCCGGCATGTAATCTTTAGTGTACACACAAATTTAATTAATTCTCGTATGACATGAGCACAAACTGGGTATGTGTCACGTTTGGCTCAGGCTACTCCCATCTCGGTTGGTCATTTCGGTAATTAATGAACAATCAAATGAAACCAAAATAATTTTACTTCAAAACAGAAACGTGTCTCTTAAAAATTTTATAATTTTAAACGACTGCATAAATAATAGAGGAGGTTCTTAATTCGATTGTATTTCTTTTGTATGTTTTTACGCGATTATCTTCGTCAATAAATTTCAGACCGATTTATAATATAATTGTTTTGTTTTTTATTGCCGCCAGAGTGGAGAGAGAGAATGGAACCTCACTGGACTCCGTTTTGGCATTTCAATTATTTTAAATAATTTCGTGTTAAAGCATTATGAAAATTTGCATACATGGTCAGTTTTGATAGTTAAATGACCTGATGCTGCAGTCAGGATTGTCTCCCCAAGAGGGATCTCCTCAACGGTTAATAGCACACGGATGCGAAATTTTACATACACACTAGAATAATATGTCATAACCATGATGGAGGCATCGGTGGTTCAGCGGTTAAGACGTGGTCTCCCAATTTATGAGGTCCGGGTTCGATTCCCAGGCAGACCATGGACCAATGAGGCTTAAATTTAATTTGATTACTTTTGTTAATTTATCGTACTACTCTTAAAAGGTAAAGGAAAACATCGTGACGAAACCTGCATGCCTGAGAAATAATTCTGAGGCATGTGAAGTCCCCAACCCGCATTGGGCTAGCGTGGTGGACTATGGCCCATTCCTCCTCATTATACGCGGGAAGGCCTCCGTGGAATGTTTACGGACTGAGATGATGATGAATCATGCCCGAGTATTAAAAGCTTGTTTTTAAAAGATGTTTTGATGTAACGCTTATGTTAAAGGCGGCAGCTAGCCTCTGATGGCGGCTTGATAATACTGTCAGGTAGTCACTAGGTCAATCCGTCATGGGCTTCTGAGAGACGGTGGCGAGGTAACATTACATTTCGGCCTCGATGTGATATCGTAAAGGTTACATATTTGGGTAAATAATTATTCCGCAAAGTTTTTGCCGGAACATTGTTTATTAATTTTAAAGCAATGAAATCATAAATTTCACTGAAGGTTACGTCTGTAAACTGAGAGTGGTCATTTTTGTTGTGCAGGTCATTATTGAAGTAGGAAAGATAAGCTTATTATTAGGTAATTATTTTATGTGTACTTACAATTTCAAATATTGAGTCATGACCGTCATCCCAAATTTAGGAGTGGACACCGACTCCGTGTAATGTAATCAATATAAGGTTTACAAAACCGGATTCACATCGAACAATTCGCAGTATATTCAGCTACAGAGAAATATCACCCTCTATTCACATACGATTGCAAGTACTGGGGGGGTCATATTTCTCTGCAGCTGACTGTACTTGTACTGTGTTTAGTACTATGTTCGGTGGGTGGTACGGCAATTTTTAAATATTGGTAGCATTGCTTAGTTCTGCGGCTGTTTGGGGTAAGATAGAAATGAATGCGTTCAGGGTTCTGGGTGAAAGAGCTTCCACCCGACGCTTTATCTTCACTTAACATGAGGTAACCACCTCCGTGGCTCAATGTAAACAACATTTGGTTTACGATTCGGAGGTCGCGGGTTCGATCCCCAGCGGGGTACATATTTAGTACTCGGTTTGGTTGGTGGTAGGGCATTTTAAATTTCCGCCTGGATAGCTACTACCATCTTATCTAAATCTGCCGCCAAACAGCAATGTTATAGCATTGTTGTGTTCCGGTTGTCAAAGATAAGATATTCCAGTCCCCCAAATGGGGTTTCCGGGTCAGTACGCTACCACCGTCGGCTTTATTTTCACTTAACATCAGGTTGAAGTCAAGTGCTGACCCGTTGTGCATAAAAAAAAGGTATGATTTAGGTTAAGCGCTAATCCGTTGTGCAAAAACACAACCGTAAAAGAGAGTCGATCACGGAACAATCTCTAGGGTATATTAAAAGTTTCTTAGGAATAACCCTACGACCAGTACGAACCAATAAACTTTGGACCTACTCCACTTCCACTTGCTCAACTCTCGACGAGAGGTTACAGAACTGTTTCAACATTCGTTGCAAGTTGTGTATGTTTAAACAAGTTATGAATTGTTATGAATTGTTTTGAATGCACTTTGGTGTCCAAGTGTTTATTGGCTTCTAAATATTTATTTATCATTTTATCATTCGAATGTTATAGTAGAGTTGTATTTAAAGTTTCATTCATACAAAATGTAAAATAGAGGTGTAGTTTGAAGTGTGGCTCCCAATAACCTTTGTATTTATCGGAAAATTTTCTTAAAAGATTACCATAATCTTATGATAGCTGTATAATTTACGAATTCGCGATTAAAATTGTATCGTAATATTTGAATTCGTCAATGTAACTTAAAATTGTTTGATTCTCCAGAGAAGAACGAGCTAGAATCTTAATTAACATGCCTTGTTATCATGCCTTTTCTAACGTATAGAATATACAATAAGTAAGAATGAAAGAAACATACGAAGACGTTTTAGCAGTAATTAATGCATGAGTTCTGCACCGGCATCGATTCTTTATTAGTTTGAGTACGACATTTTCGGCTGCAATCATTTGCCAGTTTAGGGTATCGAAACAAACAAATTGGTCATAAACTACCTAATTTAGAATACATTTGGGCAAGTGTACGTTAGAATAGTAATGAAATGTGATTATGATACATAAAATGAAACGCATCACATAGAATTGGCAATATTGCCACATACTACACGGGGAAGAGGAAGAGATGCAGGGGAAGAAGGTGGCGGCAAAATGACAATTGCTGTAAGAAATATAAATAAGACTAGTTGTGACTAATGTATGAGAAGACAGCGAAGAGAGTTACTTAGAAGATTTTTGAATCCTGTCCTACCTCAAGTTACCTATAAGGAATGCAATGAAATCCGGCTCACGCAAGATGTATATGCAGAGTCAAAAGTTTCTCATAGACGCCAACGATCAAGGATAGAGGTTGCGGATGTGGAGTTCAATTCAGAGGCACAGATACCTCGATATAAGAAGTAGAGAGAAAGATATTGGTGAGCATTGATTGTATATGCATAAACATAGGGTCACAAACTAATTTGAAAGGTTTTGTATCGTCCCTTCTCCTACCCAACACTGATATTCTACAAGCCTAACATGCAACAACTTATTATTATTATCTACAGGTACAGCAATTTATAAAATGAACCCAAAGAAATTAATCGTCCAATGGTGTAGAAGACAAGAATTCCACGATATTCTATAATCGTCGTTTTATTTTCCATTACGCGGGGCGGGGGAGGAGGGTTTTCATTCATACTTAGCGTCAATATACAGAACATTTGCTCTAAGCGTCTAATTATCTGTCGTATTCTGAACTCACATAGAAAACAAAACAAGCATGTAGTCGGAGGTCGGGGCAAAGAAATTGCGTGTTACACACAGTGATACCAACTTCACCGAGCAACGACACTAATTTTTGATATAGTAGGTAGGTATATTAGTATGTAGAATATATTATTTCTAAGCAAAAGTTCATCGGGTTAAAAGTTAAGAAAATCACTTTCACAATCAAATTAATTGCTATCCGTTAGCACTCCAAGGAACACAACAAATTCGTTGTTTCTCAAAATATTATTTTAAAATAAAGTGTCCAGCTGGGTAACCTGACTCCACTTTGGGTGCCAGTGTCTGTGATAGTCTATTGTTACATTGGTTTAAGTTCAACTACTATGCACATTATGTGTTCACAAATCCTAATCACCGTGAGAGACTCGCCGATAGACATGAGATATTAGCCAATTGTCGATATATATGAAGTTTCGAAGTTCATTTTTTACTCCACTACAGCGAAGCCAAAAGGAGGGTGACATTTAAACGCGTCTGTATGTATTCTTATATAGATATTGGTTCTTCAATTGGTACAAATAATGTACCTATTTTTAGAAGAGTTAGAAAATTCGATTTCATACATTGTCAATAATAATCTTAATCTCTAACTACGATCGGATTACCAAGAAAGTAGAATAGAATAGAATAATAGAATAGAATAGTACTGGTAGCTTGTATCTTTACCCTAATAAATAAGACTAAATTCTTAAGGTTTGCCTGTTAGCGATAAGGCCGCCTTTTTTGTGCGATTAATGTTATACTCATATGCTGTAATCTTTGTGTAGTTTTTGTTAATTGTACAATAAAGAGCATTTGATTTGATTGATTTGAAAATTAGTTATTGAGAAGGAGTCTCTTTGCACATGCTCTTTCTTAACGGACTTTAAAAAATATATGGTAATTCATTTGTAGTTTAGTGGTCAGGGCAGTGTGTGTTACGGGGTTGCATCGCACTCCGGGAGCAAAAGTACAGCGCTCTAACGACCGTAGCTTGGCTCCAAGTTTTAATAGCACTGCCGCACTTTTAGGTCCTAGTTAAAGGCCAGAACGAGGTCAGAAACACGCCGACGGTAAGGAGGTAAGTCGTTGCAGAGAATATACTCGTATTGGAAATTCGGACGTAAAATTAATTTTAGCTATCCGAAACTTGACCGCTTGAAGTGTAAAAAAGCGGTCGAAATAATTTGAAAATACAATGTTTTTATATACTAGACTCTTCCCTGGCCCAAATTCTGAAGAAAATAAAAAAAAATTGTAAGACTCAGTTCCTATGATGTGACCCGTCACTGATTGCATTTTTATGACCAAGCGTTTTTGTATTCCCATATTTATATATATATATATATATCGGACACTTACACCAATCACCTAGTCCCAAACTAAGCAAATCTTGTACTATGGATACTAGATAACGGATAAACATACATAAATATTTATATAAACATCCATGACTCAGGAATAAATGTTCATATTCATCACACAAACATTTACCCGTCGCGGGATTCGAACCCGCAACCGTTGGTTTCGCTGATAGGGTCACTATCCACTACACCAATCGGACGACAAATTAAGATTAGACTGCAAATATACTTATCACTGACCGCATGTTTGACATGCTCGTTGTTTACATGTCTTTACACTTATAATATTTCCAAAAAAAAACATGGATTACTTTAGTATATTAACCATTTAGTACCCATTATTATGTATGTATATTGAATATTGTATTCAAGCCTAGTTGATTAGTGTAGAACTAAATGGCGCTGTGTGCATGTCCAAGGATATTTTATTTATTTATGATGAATTACCATGTGGCCTCTGGTTTGCAACTTGGCATTATTATTTGCTTTTGTGAAAATTGTGTCATTATCAGTTTTTAGTTTTCCACGCCCATCGACTAAAGGAGTGACCTCGTTGTCCGCTGGACCATCCATCGTTTGTCGTAGCCATTTTTCTCAGGGGCTCGATCGCTCTACCTCAAGATACAGCATTCAGGATATCTAACCACTACACCAAACAGGTTATCATACACATTAAATTATATGGCAGCTTCAAGTATTTTAATATTCCCGTTAGCTCTTCAAATTTCCGATTTTTTAAAATTTTCTGTTCCAAGTTCCACATTTTATAGATAATAACATATTGATTTACTTATCGCCATTAGCCGTTCAGCAAAAATAAAAACATGAAACTTAACTAGCGAATCATTTGAACAAGAAGCTAAGTTGGCTCGAAACCAAAAGCGCGCATCGAGTGGCTTGCCTCGCACTGGCGCTACATCTGATCCTAGTTTAATTAGAGACAATGCCTCGTGGCTAGTGCCAAAACTAACCAACACCTTCTGTTTATTTCTGGCATTCGTATGTGCAAGTACGAGTACACATTCATCGATCAGAGACCTATATAGTCAAATTTCCGAGTTCAGACACCTATGTATGAGGGGATTGAGTTCGGGCTAGAAATTTGACATTCAATATCTCACTGAGATGAGGACTGTACTTGCATTCATATATATAAAATCACGTCTGTTTCCCGTAGGCGTAGGCAGAGACCATAGACTTACACTTGCTACGATCCTGACACACCGGTTTTGCTTAATTCACTTTCATAAGGTGGTTGATACATGCTCGTCGGTTTAGGGTACTCTTGACTTGGCCTTTCTTTAAAACGTCCCCGATTTGATCATGGTACGTTCGCCGTCGTCTTCCCCTACAAACACTACCATCCACATTTGCATCGTATATCTCTTTCGTTAGTCGTCTTTCATTCATCCTCTCAACATGTCCAAACCAGCATACCTTTTTCAATCTTTGTCACTACGTATGATTCATTGTTACTTACTGATGCCATAAATAAGAAAATTTGTCTATTTGTTTTTCAAGGTACTTAAAGAAACGAACAGTAACATACGCATCTTTTTACTCCGGGAAAATAAAAACAATTTCCACGTGGTATTAAATACAGAGGTGGTCAGAGATCTCCCAAATATAAGCGTTCCAAACATTAAAAGTTTTAAAAAAATTTCACGATTTATTGATACATAGAAATGCACACATGACTGAGGTGAGGCCATCGCCGTTGAAACGTGCAAAACTGTAGATATTTTGTGGTGTAAAGTCCCTTAGTCGCCCTTTACGACACTTAGGGGAAGAAACGGATTGGTTCAATTCTTCAAACTACCGGTACTGTATTTTAAATCAATAATCTGAAATCAGTGGCTTGAATATGATTGGCTTCCTCTATGAAATCACGAGATTTGACTCTATTTTTAGTGCTTTTTCAAAGCTCAAATCCTATTTCCTTTCACATAAAATATATTGCATGTAATGTTGACAACTGACCTTTACTTAAGCCGGGTATATTTTGACTTATTTAATATGAAATATGAAAATGTTTATAAAATTTACACAAAATGTCAAACAAAAGGTTTCTTCGTATCGACTCCATTCAAGGCTTTCTATACCTGAAACCTTTTTTAAACCATCCACTGTATTGACATAGAAAATACATTTGAGATGAAAAAGGTCAAAGCCCCGCAAGATGAGCAAAATTCCCATTTAGAGTGGAAATGTAAATCTGTGAAAATCTCGACGACGAGAGCTTGTCAGTGATTGATCTGTGATGATAACAAATTACCCCGACGTAATCAGCTACCTCCTCGTCGTAACTTCATTATCGAACAAATTAAGGCAACCATATAGATTGGCTTTGACTGAACCGAGTTACAGGTACAAGGGTTATCTGGTTTTCATTTCCGCTAGTTATTTGTTAAATGTACTCCTGCTGATTATTTTACTAAATGAATAGGTATTCGTAGAAATCCTTAACAATATTTTACATGTAAATTGTATTAATTTGAAATTAGAGTTACCTTCAGCTTATAATTGAATTATAATTTAGAGTAGGTACTATAGTGCCAGCATGAGAGATAATACTCATATCAGATCACGAAGCAATGTAGCTAATAAATATACTATTAGATACGTACATATACTGAGAAATTGCTTGTTTAATATGCTGAAGCGATGTCTTCATTATATCTTTTGTATCGTGTGTTTTGATCATCCTTCACAGTAGACCAGTAATTATTTTACAATACAATACAATGGAAATGTGTAAATTTGTAAGGAAATACACCCATCTATATATTAGCTTAAAAGAAATTCCCCACCATTACACACTGAGATCCAGAAGAGCTGATATACTTGTCCGCCCGCTCTTAAAACTAAAAATGCATAGTACAGGTCCATATGCGATGTCAACCAAAATTTATAATAAAATTCCATCATATCTACAAAAACAAAAGAATGACTTAAAATTTATAAAACAAGTAAAATCCTTTTTAATAGAAAAATCCTATTATAATTTAAATGAGTTCCTAAATGATAATAATTTATAGCTTGACATAATTCGTATAATTTAATCTATTCTAATAATCTAATATATTCTAATAATATATTGATAATAAAAATAGATAAATATCTATTTAACTTAATAAATATTTAATTGATTGATAATAATATAATTTATTCGTCGACCATGACACAATAAAAATTAGGATGCAACAATGAAGCCTCGGTCTCTCTCTATTGCTACACCCTAAGGGGTACACATGTGATACTAATATTATGTAAACCTAATACCTTAAAACCCATGTGAAAGCAATAAATTGATTGATTGATTGATACAATACAATACAATACAAACAAATTTTATTGCCTTTTTTTTATTTATTTTACCTAGTTTAGACCTGAAAGTTTCACCGTGTTGTATCTTGATACCTTTTTTTTTGTTTTATGCACAACGGATTGGTACTTGATGTTAAGTGAAGATGAGACCGAAGGTGGAAGCGTACTGACCCGGAAACCCCAACACATTTGGAGGACTGGCTATCTTATCTCTGACAACCGGAACACAACAATGCTATTAACATTGCTGCTTGGCGGCAGATTTAGATAAGATGGTGGTAGCTAGCCAGGCGGACATTTAAAATGCCCTACCACCAACCAAACCGAGTACTTAAACATGTAGCCCGCTGGGGATCGAAACCGCGACCTACGAATCGTAAACCCCATGTTGTTTACATTGAGCCACGGAGGCGGTTATACCTTAAATATTATTAGGTTATACCTTAAATTTAAATACTCATCATAAATATTGTAATATTTTGTAAGAGTTTATTGGTGTAATATATTTTATTTGTATAGTACTCTACGTGAACGTTTTATGTTTAGATTTAACTATGTCACTTTTACGTTTTAACTACGTCCTATATTAATTAACATTATACAGGGTGAATACCACCTTTAGTTGTGGTTGGACATGGAAGAAGAAGGTGGTTTCAGAATGGTTTACTTTGCATGGGTAATCGAAATTTTTTGATCGCATTTGACTATGGTTCTGTGGGGAAAGTTGTTCGTAATCAAGAGTGGCGTCACCAGTTAATGGGAATTACATGAAATTCAAATTCACCCTGTATTACCTATTAATAATTTTATATTTCGTATTATGTAGGTATTAATTTAATAAGTTGCCACGTTTCATCGTTCCTCATATTTATATTATGTGTACTCTCCAAATTATGGTAATAAATCCAAAATAAAAGTAATTGGTGTCGATTCGGATGTTTACCAACTAAACTAAAACCAGTTTTGGAGTGGTGCCGTCGCATCGTACTGTTCCAGGGAGAAAGAGACTGTACTACTTTAAAACAGGGTTTAGTTTAATTTAGTTGGTGTACATCCGAATCGACGACCGATTAATAAATTAGGCACAAACTAAATGTTTTTTTTTAAATTAACCTGTTGGAAAGTGTCAATTTGGTCAAAGATGCAGCACGTTCTCAGTCAGTATCTCGTATTTATCCTGCTCTGGCAAATATCAAATTGTACAATTTGGTAAAAAAATAATGTCTGAAGGGAATTTCATACATTGGCTGTATTTGTTGCATTATTGATCTCAATATCTCTAGTTTTCAGTTAAAAAACAATTATACCTACTCGTAAATCTACTAAAAGAAATGTTAAGATATAATGATCTTCATCCTTTATGAAGATTTAAGAATATTTTAAATCACACAATATCGAGAATAGAATGGAATAGAATATAAATTTTCTTCGCTTTAGAAATGTGGAAACAATAATTATCTTAAATATACATTATAATGTTAAGTATCATACAGTTCGCCAGCGTCTGGCTTGCAAAATTATTACTTAATATTATACCTATTGTTATTAGTGTATTATTATTATTTTTACATAAAATTATATTATTAGATCACATTACAATATGTCATTTAACTAAGACTAATATCTATTATTATATTTACTTCTTATTCTTCTGGTCTATCATATTAAACATGTCATGTTACTGCATAGAAGTACCTTTATAATGTTCTTCTATCGAGTAAAAGTAATTCTGAATTAACCATTGTTTTAATTTACTTTTAAAAAGTTTCATAGGTAAAATTTTAATATCTCAGATATAAATTGTGCAGTAAAATTTATTTTCTCCAGAAGTATTTTTTTTTATGATTGACTCGGTTCGCGTTTGACGACTTTGTATTTTTCATTATAATAGTATTAAACAGTAAAATAGACCGACGGTATTATGGCTTGAAGATACTGCGTCTGTAGCGTATACCATAACTACACATGCAGAGTACGATCCCTTTTCACGTCAAAATACCTAATTGACCAGTAAACCTGAATACTCTAAAACTAAAACAGCCAAGTCAACATCTCTCTAGAACCTTGCCAAAACTTGATGTGCCTACAGTAAACAAACCCAAGTTAATGGCTTAATATTGATGCGTGGTTTTGACATTTCCTTACTTAGTGACCCTTTGAAATGGGCCCCACATCCCAGTTGGATCACGGTACGAGACCCCCGTCCTTTTAGTTACCAACTTCGAATGGCAAGTCTGAGGTAAGTTCCATTGTAGCTCTATAAGGATTGGCAAGCAGGGTCGAATCAACGACTAGAAGACACGAAGCGAAATTAAAGTGCTGCAATATAGATTTGCGGATTGAACTTAACAAAACTCTGCTGAGACTTGCTGCCATTCACTTTGATTAAAGTTCGTCCCCTAAGCCAGCGGCCTGCATAATCATAAAAAAAAATTCCCATGTTTAATACTATTTATCAAAAAACACGGTCTGGCCATAAATAGTAATAATAATAATAATAATAAAAATTATTTATATATTAATAAAAAAATAAAAATTAAATCATGTTACAATTTAAAAACTTCTATTTATCTTTTTTGCGCATTCAAATTTGGATCGCATTTATTTTGTATAAGTCTCACGTATTATTAAGGTTCTATTTTTTTGTGCATTCGAATTTAGAATGCGTTTAAAATGGACTAACAGGGAAATAGACGAATGTGGAAATGGACGAACGGGGAAAATGACAAACTGGGAAATGGACGAACGGGGACCGAGTAGAACAACGGGGAAATGGGCAAAGGGTGCCGAATTGGTTTATTTTCTCACACACTTCATCGATTTTCCGCCATTTCACATATAAATTTTTACCGTGGTTGGTAATATTATAATATGGAAATTATTACTTGTTAAAAAAGTTCAATATGGAAATCATCTAACATCAATCATGTTTTCTAAATGGAGCCTCTGACGAAATATTCAGAGGAAGTAGTGGCTAAAATCTCCATGGATCTTTAGATTCGGGGCCAAAGAAATTTAAAGAAGACATCAAAGTCAAAGACAATCACTTGGAATAAAATAGTTTTCAATTTATTTCCGAGTTTTCGATAAATGTACACAAGTTTTATTATTTACATTGTTTCGTTAAAAAATACATACATTTAAATTTATAATAGAACTAATTATTATACTCCATAGTTATATGTAGATAAAACATTACTGCAAATTAATTTATTCAAATGGATTCCACAGGAAGGAGACGCATGTTACTAAGAGAGGACTGGATGTGTGTCGATGAAAGGAACGGAAGAGGAAGACCACGGAAAAGATGGATGGATTGTGTAAGGGATAATATGAGCGAAAAGGGCGTGAATGGTGAGGTAACGGCTGACAGAAGACATTGGAAGAAAAAGACGTACTACGCCGACTCCAAATAAATTGGCACCAGGGCAGGAAGATGATGATGGATACCACGGGAATTATGGCGATTTCAAAAAATAAAAAATAGTTCCAAGGCGGTATTGGTTTTGATTATCTGTTATACTGATTATGAAACATGCTACTATCATCTCTTACAACACAGTAACCCGTAGGATGTATGGTGGAAAATTCAATGCTGCCATTCATGGGCGCAAAATATCTTAGTCCTTCCCTGTCTACCAAGTAACTTACGACGTGTGATTAATAATTTCATATTGTCAACTGCAGTCTGTTCAGAACCTATTAGTGGTACCTTAGTAAGTATAAGGGATCAATATGAAAGACGACTACTACTTGATGATCGACATCCTAAGGTACGAGTACAGTCGGCAACACAATTAAGGTAGCGTAGCTACGTATATTTATAAATAAGGCCAATTATAAATATATAATAAATAATAAATAAATAAATATTTAGGACACTTACACCAATCATCTAGTCCCAAACCAAGCAAAGCTTGTGCTATGGATACTAGATAACGGATAAACATACATAAATATTTATATAAACATCCAAGACTCGGGAATGAATGTTCGTATTCATCACACAAACATTTACCCCTCGCGGGATTCGAATGATAGGGTCACTATCCACTGCACCAATCGGTCTTCAGCATATGTAGGAGAAAGTCTAAAGAGAAATTAAGATAGAATAGAACCAACTCGCCTCTACCCATGGGTATCGTAATATGCGACTGAGGGACTTTCCACCAAAAAATATCTATAGTTTTGCACGTTTCCCTGCACCCCCTGTTACGTGTGCATTTCTGTATATTTCATAAGGTAAACCGTGGATGTCGTTGGAACTTTTAATTTTCAAAATCAGGTTCAAAATCACAGTTATAATCCTAGTTAAAATGATTACATTTTTTAGAACATCTTTGAATTTCTAAAAAGAATCACTTTTCATTTGCAGTAAGTAGGTCGTACTACACAAGAGTGGTACTCAATCATTGATTTATATGCCACTAGCTTTCTGCCCGCGGCTTCGCCTGCGTGGAATAACTTTATCGCGGTTTGTTTATCCCGCGGGAACTACTCACATTATCGGGATAAAAAATATCCTATGTCTTAACCCTTAGACGCATACTGATACAGATCGGTTCCAAAAATCCAGTGTGTATTCTACCTATATACCAAATTTCATTGAAATCCCTTCATCAGTTTCGCCGTGATTGAGCAACAAACAAACATCCAAACTTTATAAATGCGAACGATTAGATATTAAGGTCGCGCGAACAAATCTTTTTCGCGCTTTTCGAACAGCGCCATCTCTTAGAATCCTAGAGAACTAATAGGACTGCTTAGAACAAAATTGGCCAAGACCACCGCGCACAACCAAATTTTAGTTCCAAACGTCCGTTTTATCATCAATGAAGTGGTGTATTTTGATTGAACGACCCGGTCCATATGCAGTAAAATATAAGTCTATGTGCTCAATACACAGGACCTAAATACACGGATTTTAGAAAAAAAAAATATCATATGAACTTGGAATATGACTTCAACTTTGAACCTGACTGTATACTGAGCAAGTATTGACTATTATGTTTTTTACCTTTTTAATATCAGGCCAGATTGAATCTGTAATATTTTATCTTTCGCCTTAGATTTGCAACTAATAACTCTTATTTCTAGAAAGAAATTAGTTTTTTTACATCCTGAATTTTATTATTACGAGTATTACAGCCGACAACATCATTGTGCCTCGTTTTTTCTGAGACACTTGGGTAAAAATAATTAGTTAATTGGAAAGCATTTGTAAAGACTTATAAAAAAAAACTAGATTTACTAAACTGCATGATAAGGCAAAACATTGATTCTGTGGCTTTCTTCCGCCGCTTCTTTTATCACAGATGATTTCCCTTTCCGAAGCGGTGGTAGCTTGGATATACTGACTGACCGAAAAATGCTTAAGCCCTATTTTTATTTCCAATAGATTTAAATTGACATTCAACAAATGATATCATGTATCTTACGTTGAAATAAATGCTTGAAGTTTAAAGTATTGCCTGGGCGAAATTAATATATTAAGTTAAAGCCACTAAATACAACACTTAGTCCTAGAATTTCACGGTAAAATAAATTAATATGTCGACCAAGTCAGTGTGTGTCGGACTCGCATAAATTTAGGGTCCAGTAGCATGTACTAACCTCATACCTTTAAATGTTAATATATAACTTTCGAATCGTAACTTATTTCACTAACCTCAAAAATGTCTTTGCGTTACACAATATCATTGTGAAACATTAGGGATTACAAACTTAGTATAGACACCGATATGATACTGACAAACTATCTTTTCATATTTTTAAAGTTCTAAGTTCATCCTCTACAATAGCTGCTTTTAAGATAACATCACAAGCAGTTTGCGTACCCTGCGCTAACCGAACGTAGACCGTCCCTTATGTAACTTAAATATTGGTGCTATAAGTAATCTGTGCTCTGATCTCTAATTGATAATTAAAGAAGGGAAAGAAGCAACTAGATTTCCTTAAAGTAGTCAAGCAAACATACCATAAGTCTATGCAGATATAAATCCCTTCATCATCATTTCAGCATCTTCAGTCCTCTCTTTATCACTGACTTCCGTAAAACAGGGCCAACATACTTTAGCATGCAGAAATATTTAAGTGGTAAATAAATATTTTATATTGCTAAATGATGGACTTTATACGCCCCGATTCCTGCGTATAAAATACTTTCCAATTGCGTTTTTAGCTGTTAAATATCATGGAAATTTTATTGTGGCCATAAAATATTGCTATTTCTGAAAACCTCGGCTTTATGTTGCCGACATGGCTCACATTTCTGTAGTTATTAAGAGTAACTTTGTTTCATAATGATAGATTCAATAGAATTTAACAAAGCCGTGTGCTTAATTCCCGGTAGAAATTTCGTGGGTAAAAGATTAGGGACCGTGAGCATAACAATCAATGAGAGGTAGCAGCGTCATTATGTGCTCCTCCAAACCACCTCAATAAGTTCCGATCGCCAATCCGCATGAAGCATGCCGATTAGTGCAAATCCTTTCAAGGATTGCCATGAAAATATTTAGTCCAATAGTGGACTGCTATTAGGTTAATGATATTATTCCGGCTGAACCCTGCATACAAAGAACACATTTCTAACTAAAATATGAAATAAGAATTAGTAATTGGTCGCACCCTAAATTATTATTGTGAGTTGTAATGAAAAAAAAAAAATATCGCGCGACTCCGGCACTAATCCACGAATGTCTTGAATATTTTTTTTCAAAATTATTAGGCAGTCCAACTAAGACCTTAACCTCAATGTATCAGTTAACGTAGTACAAAGTCTTCGATCTGAATACCCTCAAGTAAGCCTGCTGCAGCAAATACCTGGATCGTCTTCAAAGAGAAGGTGACTCTAATCAGTAACTCGGCGAGTAGGCCTTGTCTGTGCTAACTATCCTATTGTCTATTAACTATTTTAGTGTACCCTGTGTACCTACAAAGTAAAGCATTTTTGACTTCAACTTTGGCGATTTCAATGCTTATAAAATTATGTTTGAAATTATTAAATAGCAATTCGCAATAGAAGGATGGCACCACAAATTAAATGCCTCTATACGCCATCGCAAGAATAACATAATACATTTACAAAATGCGTTAAAGAAAGACGAATCATTTTATGAGTTGCGTTTCAAACAAATAATAAATAGCGACCACGGTGAATGTTCCTCTTCGTCCAATTTGACCCCTTCAGTAATTCGCAAGAATTATATAAATGATTGCCAAATGGCACTCACTGGTAGATGGTCAGATTTCTATTGGCCATTCTCTCGAAAAATTGCGATGATATAGCATTTTTCATATTTTTAATTTTTTTTTTGTATTTAAGTGCCCATAATTGTTAAAGTGCTTGACTGTTTTGATTTAATTTTAATTTCGATTTATACGTTAATCAGAAATTTAAGACTTAATTATTATAAACAATAATTTTGGTAATTATTTTTTGTTTAATTATTATTGAATCATTTAATTATTATTTAATCGTTAATTATTATTTAATCATTTAATATAAGACTTAATTAATATAAACAATAATTTTTATAATAATAATAACCGCCTCTGTGGCTCAATGTAAACAACATTGGGCTTACGATTCGGAGGTCGCAGGTTCGATCCCCAGCGGGGTACATGTTTAAGTACTCGATTTGGTCGGTGGTAGGGCATTTTAAATGTCCGCCTGGCTAGCTACCACCATCTTATCTAAATCTGCCGCCAAGCAGCAACGTTAATAGCATTGTTGTGTTCCGGTTGCCAGAGATAAGATAGAGCCAGTCGTCCAAATGTGTTGGGGTTTGCGGGTCAGTACGCTTCCACCTTCCACCTTATCTTCACTTAACATCAGGTGTGATTGAGGTGAAGTACCATCCCATTGTGCATAAAAAAAATTTGGTGATTATTTTTTGTTTAATTATTATTTAATCCTTTAAAGCTACGACTTAATAAACAATAACTTTGATTATTATTTTGGTTTTTTATTGCGTCTAATTTGACATTAAATTGGTTTAAATGATTTGATTTGAAAATTTGCAGCATTTCGTATGTGGGTGATTAAAGTCCACAATAAAAAAGTCGCGATTGTTCACCTCGGTGATTTAATTCCAAGGTGAACAAATGACACTAATTATGTCGAATTGTTTCACCTGGGTGTTATCACCTAGGTGAAATAATTCCGAGGTAATATGAGGACACCAAAAATTCCACTTTGTTCACCCAGGTGGTATCATCCAGGTGAATGCAGTGGAATTAACCGTATTTTCTAGTATTTATGTGCTACTGCGCCTGCATGGAATTCGTTTATACTAGATGCGATTTATGTATCCTTTGGGAATAACTTTGTCGGGTTATACAATACCCTATGTCTTAATTCAGCGCATATTCTATTTGTATACCGAAATTCATCCAAATCTGTTTCGTCCTGATTGGACAACAAACAAACAAACAATTGAAGGCAGTCTTTATGTAAATTAAGGCAGTGGCATGCAGGGGACGTCTTTAAAACACTGATGTCCGGTGGTTAATAATCTGATATTCACCAATCTACGCTGGGTCCGTTTGCATAATAGATTATGACCCATGCCCTCTTATAGTGACAGGAGGCTGAGCCTCGACAGCAAGTGGGTAAGTGAAGGCGTTGCTGTTGTGTTAGAAATATGTAGATAGAGGGTGGAGATACCAACCACAAAATAAGGTTCAACAGCTTTTTTTCAGCTAAGAATAGGTACTAAAATTAAGATACCGACCCGGCCTTTTAGGGTGCCATAACAATAAGGTTGAGAAAGAGAACCCATCGGTGTTTGTCAGGCACGCTTATTTATCTCAAGCTATCATCGAATTCATCTTGACACATAAAGAATTTGCTTACCCAGACTCATCACAGTTCAAAACATTCCACATTTTTATTTCAACTAACATTAAAGTTTCAGGAAACACTATACAGGTATTCTAACATGACCCATTTAAAAATTACCTGATATGTAAATATAATAATACCCATTGATCTAGCATGTAATATCTAAAATTAAAACTCCAACGCAAATTTATGTTCTCAAATATACGATATCCTCGATTGGGGGTAATTGAAAGCTTAAAGGAATTTATTTCCAATTTGCTGTCATTCCATTTCTCTGATGTAGATAGGTGGTATGGCTGCGAATATCCAATTTTAATGTTTGTCGTCATATCTTGTCTACTTTAATTGACATTATTTAGAATAATTACTATTTGTTCTGCGTTGTTTTCGTAAATTATAAGTAAATCTGTTTATGTTAACCGACTTCACAAATTTTTCATCGTTTGACATCTTGATTGTAAAACTTTTTAACAAAAATAAACAACTGACCTTCAATCACTACAAAGTAGAAAATAATTTTACTGAAACGCTCGCATCACTTAATTAGTTACTGTCGTAATTATTATTATTTATAGTACAAGAAAAAATATATTTTGAAGTCGAGGTTAATGTTGAAAGCATATCAGACTACTTTAAACGATATTGACCATAGAAGACAACTAATTAAGTGATACGAGGGTTTCAGCGAAATTATTTTTTACCTGTAGTGACTGGAGTCAGTTGTTTTTTTTTTGTTAATTATATTTTTTTGCTTTTTGGTACTTTAGTTTACTTGCCATCACATTTAGATAGGCAGTTTGGATATTGGACCAGCTTGATCTGATGATAGTCGATTTGTCAAATTTATTGGTAATCACATTGACCTTCTCTACACTTTTCCAGACAAACCCAAACTGTATATTATATAATCTGCGAGTGAGTGTGCAAAAACTAGTAAATGGTCTAAATATGTCAAGCTATACTACTACTATAAAAAACACTATTAAAAAAAAACTACTGACCCGATTTCACTGAAATTACAATGGATCAACTTGACGGTATCCTCTTTCATTTACACAAAGAATCACGCGAATCAGTCGTCAAATCTCGGAGTTATTGGTGAACATACATTTAAAAAAATACGTACAGCCGAATACGGAACCACCTCCTTTTGTGATTGAATTCAGTTAAAAAAGAAATAACTGCAGGAATATTTCTATCCCAAAATAAGAATAAACTAAGGAGTATGTAATAGCAATGACTGGATTTCTAGAAACCATTAAAAAAAAGACTGTTTTTTTGCAAAAGAATAATTTGAAAACTGGAAATACGATCGTTAGTTGTGACCGACCACAAACTAAATAGATGATACCACAAACCTTCGTTCAAAACCTTTTTTTAAAATATTTTACATTATGAGAACCTAGAAATTTTAAGTTTGGCTTAAGTATCAAGGAGTTTGACATATGCCAAAGGTCAATTTGCGCACTCGAAGTCGCATGCAATTGTACCAATAAAAACCATAGAGTGTACGAGTAGTCCATCTGAATTTCGTAGACCGTGCCAAAGCCTTGGTGTATTAAAGTTCGTAATATCATTATAAGGCAAAGGTTGTGACCTGAAACGAGGCATCATAATAGGCCACTGAATGCGGATAGTTTTCAATTATTTCCGAGTAATTAACTAGCATTATGTCAACATAATTCTTTTGTCAGCCATATTGAAAAGGCATAATTAGGGATATTGTCAATTTCATAACGAGCACCTGGTTTCATAACAGTAATCCCTGTATACAGGGTGTATACGTAAATAGAATAAAAATTACATAAGGAAAGGGATTATTCAATTCAGATTAATTAAATTTAATGAAATTTCAGCCAAATTGTGGTTGAGCAAACAAATTTTACATTTCTAATATTATGACATTAGTTGGACTGGTTGAATAACCTGCGATACTCGAGCCAAAAAGACGAGTTGACATTAAAACCGAAATCAGCCGAAAGACTGGGACTGTATAGAGTGGCTAGGGCAAATTACGATATTATGTCAAGCTACTAAAGGCGAATAGGATACCAAAATGACATTAGGGATTTAATAGAACAAGGTAATGGTCCTAAGCATTCCATAGAACGGCTAAAACGTTCAGGCGATGTATAAAATATCATTTGTTTTACTGTACTTATTTTACGTAGGCATTGTGTAGAATATCGAATGAACAACAGGCAAAGTTGTTCTGAATTGTACCAAAAAAAGGACCTAACAATCCTCATCAACACCGTCTGATTTTTTTGACAAGCGAATCTCGGTGAAGGCATTCTCCGATTCCTATCAATTCGGTATGAATGTAGCTCTGGCAAAAGTGATTTATTTGTATCATTTCGTACGTTACCTGGTCGCCTAATGGCATTGTATATAATTCCGGGTATTTCATACATTACCCAGGCGCTTAATACATTACCTGGGCATTTAATACATTGCCTACGCAATTAATACATTACCTAGCCACATTATGTAATGATTAACGATAGATAAAATAATTTACACATTGCCTAGATGAACTCGGTATTTTATACAATAACTAGGTATTCTACTCGTATACGATAACTGAATTATACACTTTGCTGGTGACATACATATTATAAATGAAAACATCCATAATGCAAGTTGGGTTTTAATCACTACACCAAAAAGGTCGTTGAAAAAAGATTAGTATTAGAGAAGCACGTTAAATACCAGAGATACTTCGCAAATAGCTTGAAGCTTCTCATCTTCGTAGAACCGATCCTATGTGGGCGGACCTCTCCGGTCCACTCCTATACTTCCTAAATTATATTTTACTGAAATTTCATTGGGTACCTCTTTTACCCTTTGGTCCCATTGTTTGTTATACATAAATGATGAGACAATCAAATCACCTATTCCCCTATTGTTTTCAGATTCAATAGACGTTTATCGAACGATCGTAAAAAGTTTAAATGCTTATTCATGGTCGAAGTACTAAAATGTCTTACAGGGAAACAAAATGGTCTATTTTCAGATCATCATGACTTGCATTAGTAGCCGCTCATACGGACCCTTATCACCATTTAATCAGATGACAAAGCATCGGCACTGGCTGTGGGTATCCCATAACTTTGGATAACCACGAAATTCTATTATTAGCCCTACCTTTCTTAGTCTAATGTCAAATGTGGGTGGTTGATCTTTGCTTCGATAAGAGTATTTACTCTTACTTAATGTATTATTGTTTTAAAATAGACTAATGAAACGAATGATCCCTATGGAATTAAGACCTACGACTCTTGAAATGTTTTGTTTTTTTTTTAAGTTTAAAGTACGCGTGTCTGCATTCATCCACACGAATGTTAAATAGGCAAAAGTGTATATATCTCTGCTAAATAGTAGACAGATGTCAGTTTTTAAGGTTCCGTAGTCAACAAGGAACCCTTATAGTTTCGTCATGTCAAAACCGCACGGACATAGCAGAATTATAAGTCTTTCTGCAACCCTAAAAAGGAAAAGTTTTTATCGTGTCTGGAACTTCATTGTAATAAAGTGCTTAGAAATAATAAAGAAAGTAAACTAGAAAGAATGTCTGAAAATATTTTAACAAGTAATCTGGAAGATGTGTAAGAAATTTCACCCCCGAGGGGTGGTTCTCAAAATGCTGACAACACTTTCTTGATGGATAGAGAATCCAATAATCCAACTAATTGAGATGAAGGGTGTAAATCAATATTTCTTCAGTCATCATACAATCTTACCGAAGCATGGTACAGTAGATATCGGATGTGACACTTCAACCTTTGAACCGTAAGCGCCATACAACATGAGCGCACCACCGTACGACCGCTCAGTTTATACTAGCAACGTTACGATTCACCTGCGGTCGACTGTACTAACGAATCGACTGTAATACAGGAGTGCACACATGACAGGGCGTGAGCCCATCGTTATTGAAAAGTGCAAGTCTGTAGATGATTTTGGTAAGTCCTTGGAGGTCGGGAAGAAAGGGAGGTTCTTAGGTCCTAGTGTACTGGTTGGCATGACGCTGGCTTCGGTCTTCCGTAGCCTCCAGATGGGATGATTCACTGAGTTACTGTAAGTTTTTTGCAGGATGCGGCAGATTTTCTAGATTTGCGCAGTTTAACACGGATGATTTCGCGATACGACTTCAGCGCTGAATGGATGGAATGGATTTGAGGGAGCTCAAAATGGATGTGTTTGACCCGAGCGTCGAATAGGAAGTAAAGTTTGTTGGTTATAAATCATACTAGCTAATTAGTTTAAATTTAACAGTCCGTTAGGTGCCTGTAAACCACATTGCACAAGATGTATCCAGATAAAGAAAATAAATCTGCGGATCTTGCGCTTCATAATCACTTAGATCGTACAGAATTTAAATTAAAGAAATTGTTTTTTTTTTATGTACAACGGATTAGCACTTCACCTCAATCACACCTGATGTTAAGTGAAGTTAAAGCCGAAGGTGGAAGCATACTGACCCGGAAACCCCATAATATTTGGGGAAATGGTTATCTTATCTCTGACAACCGGAACACAACGATGCTGTTAACATTACTGTTTGGCGGCGGCGATCCTTATGATGGTGGGAAAATATCCTACTACAAACCAAACCGAGTACTAAACATGTACCCCGCTGGGGATCGAAATTGAGCTACTGAGGCGGTTCAAGTAGTAGTTCTTAAGAATCCTTTTTAAAGTATATTTCTACGTGTTGGTTCGATAAAGTTTTAAAATAAATAAATATTGACTGCTGTCTTTCGAAATGAAGATTTCATCGAAACCTTTAATTTTGGTAAAGACATGACTACTACCTAGAGTCGGGAGTTTCGATGGCGAATTTTATTTTAAATTTTTGAAATCGCACCCCGAGGCTCTCTCTAATCCGTATGTTCCTTAATATTTTTTGTGAAATTACTAATTCACGCACAGCGGCGTCACAAAGTCTTCTTTGTATCTGAAAAAGTTTTGCCTAAATGAACATTTCCAATTCTAAAATCAATCCTGGGGAATATCCTCGTCTAGAATCCTAAAATAGTATTTTCTGAAAAAACAAAACGATTCAAAAGTTTCTTGACATATTTGAAAAAGTTTTTGATTTTACCAACTTATTTATATCACTCAGTAGCCTTTACATATTTAAACATTATGACCATTTACATAGCTCTAATACTAGAAAAATTGCAAATACATAATTTGTCTGAAAATGCAGCAACGATCGAAAAATCATTTTCTCATCTCTTTTTCATGTCGTTCAAAGAGGGACAGGAACAAATTAATAGTTTCCATTCAATTCAACCAACCGACTAATTGGCTTGAATTTGATGTAACCTATTATGGAATCCATTCAATTTCCACTGACATTTCATCAATGGTGCTTATTGTTCTGTTGTATAGGCATGTCATTCCTATTAATACATTCTACAATCTACATACCAGCTATTACTATGTCAGTAATAGGGTTCTGTATGCTATTACTCTATATTGTTACGGGGACTATACAAATTGATCTTCAATCCTATAGAATATATAGAGATTCACTAACCGTAAGACCCTATTCAGACGGCCGTAACGGCGAAAGCGTAGGCCAAGTCTGCGATTCATTCACGACTCCTTGCGTCTCTCTCGTGAGCTTACCACCGCTTGCAGTGTGAATAGCTCTGCAAGCGGAAAGCGCTAGCTGTATGGTTGTGAGAGTTTTTATTCAAAACATCCAGCGTAGTGTTTACCGATTGCGCCCGTCTGAATAACATCACACAAATATGCTCTGGTACTTCCCCGTTACACCTTCCACCTTGCGTATATGTTATCATGCTGTGTCGTATCCTTTTTGATACACAACATCAATATATTATGTGTTAAAAACGACTCGGTGGTGAATTTCGAGTATGAAATTTCGATAAGTGTTATTGCCAGACTATAATATGATGTATTTTAGTATATTATTCAATTGGTATCATATATTGGACGAACGAAAAATTGTCAAGATAACCGAATTCAATGCCCCCTGACTTCATCGTTAGTTCTGTCACATCATACAAATCAGCTGTCAATAATTATACTTCTGCTGTCAACTGTTAAGGACTACCTTTCTCCACGTGGTGTGTTATAGATATTGATAATATTTATCACCTTATTTACTTAATAACAGGAACCACCTTTTGTGCTAAGTAAGATTTATATTGGTCAACAATATTGCTTAATCATTTTCAAATTGATCTAAGAGAAAGTAAAAAGCTGAAAAATGAGTATACAAATTCAGCCAATCTGGTTTTAACAAAATTGAACCTGTTCATTACAGCGTGTGCCGAATTTTCACAATCGACGAAGTCGAAGAGAAATACGAAATCTACGCAAACTGGCACCTATACGTACAAGGACTAATAAGCCATGTCGTATTTCTTAGGAAATGTGTGAATTTGGCGCAGCTGTTTTGCCAGTTACCTGAGTACGATCTACGCCGTAACCAATGTGTGTGTATTTTTGTAATTCACTCTAACTCTTTTTATTATTTAGACATTAGCAAAGAAGTTTTATTTATTATTATATTATTTATTGTTAAGTAAGCGAAGAATTCAATTCAAATATTTTATTTTTTGTAAATGACATTTTTTTACATAAAATAACAGAAAATTATTACTTTTAAAATATGAATTTGTTACAATTTGGGATTCAGCAAGATAAAGGATTAAGCAATGTGATTATCACTCTTTCACAGTTCTGTTTAGCGATTCTTATTTAACACCTACCTATTTAGTAAAAAAAGTTTATGGTAGCCTTTCGTACGCAACGTCATGTTTTTCTCCAGGTTTTTTAAGTAATTTTGAATTAAAATCTTGTTTATTTTAATGGCGTCATACATCGATCATTAAGTGACAGTAACATTGTACAAACGTCTGATATGAACTGCAAATTAAATCTTAACACGTTGACGGACACTCAACGCCTATAGACGTAATAACAATAAAGCTTCTGTTGTGTCTGGTTCAGTGTCCGTGAACGTGTTAATAAAAATATACAGAAAAATACGCCGTCCATCATTGTCCCTCTGAATGCATAAGCTCAGCTGCTGAGCAAAGAATCTTTACTTTTTTTTGTGTCAGACGACCAAGGGCCCAATGTCTTTACTGCAAGAGCCGCAAACGTAGATTATAAAGGGTGACACGTATTTACGGCGCTTGTGACCGCGTGATGTTCAATCGCGGTACCAGCTCTGAGAGGTACCTTGTATATGGGACGGTGTCAAAGTATTCGCACAAGGTGCGTCCCATAATTAAAAATAATATTATGATTACAATAAAAATAGTGAGCAGTTGGAAGGTTATCTCGGAGTGTGATTTTGTGACTTGTGTCTACAGACTAGTCCGAGACGAAAGGAGCGCTGCGGCAGGCAGCATTTCACATTACTCGAATTCAACCATATTGAAATGTGATAGCACCTTTAACCGATCAATTTCTAGTCGCAAGTTACAATAGACCCTGCGGCACAATATGTAGGTGAAATTATATTAAGACGGTACATTTCGTCCTATGGCGCCCTCATTGCATAAATTAAGATTTCTTTATAAATACAGATTAAATCAATAAAAACGCTCTGACCTGCATTCGAGGAGCGTTTTTCAAAAATTTCAAATTATTCATAAAAACGGCTACGTTTTTATAATCTTGAATTCTGGAAAACAACCCCCATCAAAGCTATTTAGGTATAATTTATAATTAGCTTTTAGGCCTCTCGAATGCAGTGCGATTTTTATGATTTATTTAAAAGGAAATCTTAATTTATCCAATGAAAGCTCCACTGGACGCAATAATCCCTCTTAAAGCCGCTTTCAATTTTTTTCGGACTTGCTATCTTCTTAATGACACTGATTATATTCCGTGTTACATAGTAGCGACATGTATTGACGCACCGATAATAGTACTATCCTCATTAGCTTATTTTTTGTCAATAGTCTCTTGCCGCTTAAATAAATCTACAGTTGTTTCTGCGCCGAACCCTGTTATCGGCTATGAACTGCGAGGAGGAGTTATAGCAATAACAATCCCGCTTATAGAGGCGGGAGGTGGAGTATGTAATCCTTCCAGTCTATCTCCCATATACTAAGATCGGCAGTGGAACTCAACAAGGCGTCTACTGAACGTATCCGGTACCATAAGTGACCTTATTGCTACCTTGGACCCCAGACTAATCAATAAAAATATACAGGGTGTGTAAGAAAAGAGGTTTCACACTTCCCCCAGCAATAACTATCAATCAAATCAAGACTATAATATTGAAGCGGTAAGTGGCTATTGCCAATGAGCGAACATAACAAATAATGTACACTGTATTTGTTGCTTATGTACGCTTCGATTTAGGTATTAAATAAGGTACAGAGGTGGCTTGAAAACACTGACTGCTTTGTGTTGTAATTTTCTTATTAATATTATTGTTGCTGTTATGGTGTAGCGTCTAATAAATATATGTCTTTTACTAAGGAGGATGTGCCCAATAGGCTACAGTGTAACTCAAGACTGTTCATACGACAACGACAAATATCTACATATTCTAATATTTTAATTCCGGGTAATCGGCTAATGTACAATAGAATGAATCTGTATAGTGTGTAAGTAGCTTTAGATGCGCACGTGAATTGGTGTCGTAGATTAAGAAGATAGAATAGATCATGAATAGATAAGTTAGTGTTGGAAATACTAGTATATGAATACTATAGCTTTAATATACTTCTATGGATTGTTATAAAATATGTTTATCCAATTGCTTTGGAACTTATGGTATATGGTATATGTGACTGGAGATACAAATAAACGATTTATCTATCTATCTAATGATGGATAGATAGATAAATTGTTATCTATCTATCTAACTACTTAATTACTTCGTGAAGGGGACCTAAAACGCTCATAAATTGACCTACCTATCTTGTAAGTATTAAGACAAAGCATCAGAGAGCTCTATGTGTGGCGTACTCCAATCGAAACTCACACATCCATAACTCAACCGTTTCTAAAACTCAGTAATTTCCTATACAAAACAATAATATGTTCAGGTATTTTATTGGTGTTAATAAATGCACTCGTTATTTACTTAGAAATTTATACGTTGAGCGCACCTGCGGCGACTCATAAACTTTGTTACATTTCTCCAGTTTTGTGTGCGCCTCGCTTATTGACTTGGCGACAGGGGTTAGCGGAATTCGCGCACACCTTTAAATAAAAGCCGTTTTACACAGGGCGGTAATGTCCCTGATTTTTGCTATATTAGCTTCCGTTTATTTTCATTATACAGACTGTCTACGAGCTTCGACTTCTCTAGTCCATATACAAAATAATATTTCTTCTGTGACATTTGAAAATTCTTGTAAAACTCATCATCATCAGCCGTAAACATTGCACTGCAGGAATATAGGCCTTCCCTAGCATATGAGGGAATATGGGCCGTAGTCCACCACGCTGGCCCAATGCGGGTTGGGGGAGTTCACATGCCATGCTCAATGAAGGTGAGGAAACCCTCACGATGTTTTCCTTCACCGTTTAGGAGCGTCGGATAAATACACATAAGTAATTAAATTAATTTTAAAAACTCATTGGTACATGGCCCGCCTGGGACCCCGGGAATCGAACACGGACCTTCCAAATTGGGAGACCGCGTCTTAACCGCTGAGCCACCGACGCTCATATAAACTTGTAAACATATAAATTTGTAATTATAATATTATTATGTGATCGCCAAAAGTTCTATTTCTTCTATGGTTTTTTAATCCTGTGTGTCATGAAAGTAGTGGATGACCCTTTGATTGCCGATGACTGATCCTATGTTTCATTAGATTATCACATTAAATTGACCATAACAAAATTTACTTTATTTCTTTTTTAATTTTGCGTTAACAAGTTTTTTTCAATGAGAGGGATAACAAAACATTTCAGAAACTATGGATGTAACTATTTTCAAAACAGTGGGCTCTCTCTCTCTCTGTATTCTCTGCACATTTTATAACACCACAGTGGGTCAATTAATTCTAAAGAGTCTGTTACTTTTAATTATGCAAATGTTGTTTTGATAAACGTTTGTTGCTTTAAAAATTGAATTATATTTCAGATTTAAATCTATGTATACCTACATATAAACACTAGCATGAAGGCTTGGATCAACTCTCTCGAACTCTGCCTGTTGCTTCGTCATTAGGCGAAACTCGGTCGGAATGTTTGTGGCAGTGTCTTAGTAAAGCCTGTCGCTTAGGACGCTAATTGTCGAATTTGTTCATCGTCTGCAGACAGTAAGGAGACTTAGCGAACTTACTGTCAGTGGGGTATATAGTTGCACATCGTCCAGCCATTTAGGAAAACTAGTGATTCTTTGTAGTATTACTCACGTATCTATTGTTGATGAAATACTCAACAGCATTGAGTAGTTGATGAAGCCTCATGTTAGAATTTTTGGAATATACTTAGGACCTACTTAAATAATTTGATGTATATGATAGCTGCTGAGAAATGGATTCCACAGGTAAATTAACAATTTTGTGAGACATATTTAAGTACATTTCCGTTACTTAGTAATAAAAACATAAGGCTACTGCACAATAAATAACTTTATAACAAACACAATATATATAGAAATTTGAGAAAACCCCGAGAAAACAGGCGATTATATTAACCAGATAAACTAAACCAACTGTGTTAAGAGCTAAATAACTTCGAAAAGGCTTAACCGATTTTCATCAAACATGGCATTGAACAAGTATTTCGCTTAAAATCAAAAAAACATTACTGAAATTTTACCACACACACACACTTGCACACACACGCACTCACACACGCACATACCCACGCATACACCCTCACGCACAAGCAGGAACATGCACAGACGCCGTCAAATACATAGCACTCGTCGTTTCTCGTTGAGGGTTACGTAATCAAAAATACCATTACCATACCAATTAGAAAAATATGGACTAGGGTGATGCTCGGTGTTTCATTACGAGATGGAATCAGGAATGAAGAGGTCCGTAAAATAGCGAAAGTCGTCAACATAGACGCGAAGTTCAAGTGGCAGTGGGCAGGGCACTTAGTGAGTAGTGCTGCTAGCCGTCATAAGACAGCCTCCGTGGCTCAATGTAAACAACATAGGGTTTACGATTCGGAAGTCGTGGCTTTGATCCCCAGCGGGGTACCTACATGTTTAAGTACTCGGTTTCGTTGGCGGTAGGGCATTTTAAACGTCCGCCTGGCTAGCTACCACCATCTTATCTAAATCTGCCGCCAAGCAACAATGTTAATAGCATTGTTGTGTTCCGGCTGTTAGAGATAAGATAGCCAGTCCCCCAAATGTGTTGGGGTTTCCAGGTCAGTACGCTTCCACCTTCGGCCTCATCTTCACTTAACATCAGGTGTAATTGAGGTCAAGTACCAATACGTTGTGCATAAAAAAAAGCTCTAGATTGGAGACCATGCACCGGCAAGCACAGCGTGGGACGTCCACAAGATGAAGGGATAACCTTTCAAGGTCACATTCGACGTCCTGTAGCTAATAATATGATGATGATTACAGATAGCTTTATCTGAATCCGTTTGAGTACATAAAAAAATCCTTTTTTGGTATATTAGATTAAATCACCTGGGTGAACTAATTCTAACTACTGTTAAATTTAAGGATCAATTACTCCGTTGTATGCTTATGGATAAACTTATGTTGCACAAATTATAAACGAGCTTAGTATAATTGTTTACAAATTAAAAACAATGGCCGGGAATAAGAACAAACTAAACTATCTAAATATATTACTTAATTTTGAAGACCCTAGAAGCTCACAAATGTTTTATGGCCGAGCGCAAGTGCTCTACATTGTGCAGGCTAACTGCAGTGAGTGCTAGTGTCGTGTATAGCAAGCTTTAACAATAAACTCCCAGCAATAATTAAGACATGTTTTTAAAGCTAGTAAACCTAAACAGTTTCTTGTGAGCACTCCAGCCTCTTAGGCAAATGAGACAGTCTGGATCTCTCGGAGAATTCTACCGATGTAGCATCTACTGGGTTACGTGGAACTTATTCGGAAGCAATTAAAACTTCGACTCTGGCTTAGTTTGTTAGAGAAATTCGGACCTTTTTGTATTGTTCCACTCACAATGTAGTAAACAAAGAGTGCCAAGACAAAGAAGTTTCCTTGAAAACAGTATTTAGTGCAGGTTTTCAACGAAGTTCCATTCTTTCAAGCACTTGGAAATACTTTTGCCACGTTGAATAAAATGCAAGTTATCGACGAAATAGTTTTATTGTTTCGGTGTCAATATTGTTTGTTTTGTTAGTTGTTACTTCTATTTTTAACCGACGACGAAAAATAACGGGTGTGTATGTGACGGCAATGTGTATGTACAATCTTTGTCCGGCGTATCTCAGTAATACATGGTTCGATTTGAGGGCGGTTTTTTAAATTTTAGAATTAAAAAAATCGAACCATGTATTATTAATTATATCGACTTAAGGAGGAGATTGGTTTCTAATCATGTTTGATGAAAATCGGTTAAGCCGTTTCGAAGATATTTAGTTTTAACACAGTTTTTTGGTGTATTTCTATGATATCATAGTCTTTCACGGGTTTTCTCAATTTTCATTTTTTTTTTATTTTGATGAAAATATATTAAACTGTCGAGAAGACATTTAACTTTCAACGCAGTCGGTTTGGTCTACGAGTATCTAGGTGATGTTGAATCATTTGTTTCCTGGAAGTAATCTCAGGGCGAAGTCCTGAAGTTTTCTAAATTTTCTATATTTAATTAATTAATATTTAATTAATCTATATTTAAAGAAATCTTAGTGGAAAAATCTTGGGAAATATATATCTTACTTTGTATACACAAATTTACCCTAGTGGCATTAACTACCTTGCCGGGACGGGCTGAAAATCAGCAACTGCTGAGTTGCATCCATTTCATTACTTCCCCTTTATAATTAATTTTGTGAATCTTACTCAAAGAAGAAGAAACGAATAGTCTGAAAGTGGGAGAAAAGAATAAATAAATAAAGTTAAAGAATACTAAGAAGCCACAAGACTCCACAGCAAGTTGCTCTCCAACTAAAAAATCTTAGCTTTTGATATTAATATTATTATTTTCAGATTAATACCTGAAAAGAAGAGTCAAAGGAAAACAAAGACATCCCTTTTTGACCTTTTGGGTACAAACCCATATAAATCTCTTAGAACCGATTATTGGTAAAGATAAAAACCACAATTTTTTATATAACAATACTTAACATTATCAACATTTTCTTCGTTGTACTGGACATATGATTTTCCACAATCTCACCTTTAGGAAATCTTTGATGTGGTCGGAGATAAAGCACGCCATTTCTGCAGATGCCTATTTTGCAGATCCCAAGATTGTAGGCTTTGGAAAGACTGACGCCGAAATTGTGAACGGATGCACAACCCTAATGTGTGGTGCACGGACATCACTATGTCAAGAGACAACGGAATACGTCTACCGTATCGTAACCTATACGTATACCCTTGTATCTGGACTGAATTGATCTTATATCATTTTAACCTAATGATAATAATTTATTATTATCCAGAAGAGATTAAATTAAAATACCGTTTTTCGAGAAAATTACGCAACAAACTTGACTGAAAACAGAACTGCAAAGCAATGTTGAAAAATGATTAAATAGATCAAGTTTACCTACACAACATTCTAATTAAGGCCCCGGCCCCTTCATTTCACAATAGGCAAGTACTTAGGGTAACCAGAGATTAGAAAGCCATTCAGTTAGCCAGTGAAGTTTATAAGCCGGAAAATTACATTAGAGTTTCGCATTCGCTCAACATTCAGTAAGCGACGTGAGATGAACTCCCGCTCGAGAGTTTATCATCGCCCTGTCACTCCACAGTTATTTATGGACCAGTAAACTCGGAAATATATTTTCCTCGCCGCCGCCGGCCGCGTCCATTTCAGGTTAAGCCCCTTGGGCCCGCGCACTAGACGAGTCGAGTGTCATAAATTTGAAAACTGTTTCGTGAAAGCGAAAAAATGAAACAAATATTTGACGTTCACTCTGAACCGATCTTCGATTATATGACCTACGCGCCGGTCGGGTCCCCTACTATCTATATTAATAAAAATCCTGACCAACTTACTGACCTAGAGATGAACGAACAACCCAAATCCGTGTACCGATGTTGATGAAATTTAGCAGGTGTGTTCATTCCACTTAGAGGTGGACTAAGAAGAGATTTTTTGAATTTCCTCTCCGAACTCAAAGTCAAAAATGCTTTATTTTATAGGTACATAGGGTACACTTAAAATAGTCCGATTTTAAATTTTTTAAGTTACTGCTTGTTCAAAATGCATTTTCTCCAGAGAAGAACCTAAAAACTGCTTTTTATATTACAAAAAACCAATATAATATTTCATTATTAATTCCGAAATAGCCAGGCATGCGAACGAGCTGGTTATGTTCAGGGATCATTGTCATCTAAATAGTCTGATATTTTATAATAAGTTTCTGTTTAATAATATCTTTATATTTATTGAAAGGAAGATTTTGTATATCAACAGGAACCTTATTAAAAAAGCGTATACATACATTTTAAATGAATTACTGACTTTGCGGAGGCGACTTATGTGACTTGCAAGTTTATCTTTATTTCTTTTATTGGCATCATGTTTATCACTATTTTTCTTAAATGATGCAATATTTTTTTTACATATATTTGTCACGGATAGCGATAAATTAACGACGGAATTTGTAATTTATAAGCTACAAGAGGTGAACCTGGTGGCGCTTGTATCACCGGAAATGGCGCGGTGAGGACGTTTACAGCAATATATTGGGTCTGCACATCAAAATGGGGGGACTTTTGCTACCAGCCGTCCTAGGAGATGGACCACCACTTAGCACACCAACGACCGCGAGTGACTGTTACTATTATCACCGGCGCTTGAAAGAATCCGGTGAGTCGTTACCTAATAAGAAGTTGGTCATGGAATTTGAGCAGGAGGGATTGTAGACTACCCCGGATGGATCTTACACGCGCACGAGGGCCAAGTTGTATGGCATGAGGGGTATGCATATGTTTACTTTTCACCAGTAAGCATCTCGGGTTCCATGACCATAATTTAATATTAAGATTTATGTGAGGATAAGTGGTCTGTAATTATCACCTTACTTAAAGATTTAAGGTTATCGGGCCTAGTGTCATTCTGATATCCTATTCGCCTGTATTGGCTTGATATTATATTGCAATTTCCCGAGCTAACCTTTACTACGAGAGGCTGGCACCGTCCCTGTCGCTAGCAACGCCCTCGTTTCCCCGACATATTAAATTTTCAAGAATATCTGTAAAAAGAAGGTTAGAAATTATACCTACTCTTTAAACTTATCTCTAAGTGATACTGCAGGTGTCAATTGGTAAATCGCACAAACGGCTCGTTTCTGCGAAACCAAAATTATATTTATATCCGCGGCATTTCCAAACAACCGTAAGGATACCGTAAGACAACAAGCTGTGTAAATAACTAAAATATACTATGTAGCAGTATTTACGTTTGATATTTGTCGAATTTTATTGACTGCAAACTGTGTAGAGCTAAGCCTTTTCACCAATGTATGGATATGAAGACCCCATTGCATTTCGGTGTCTAAAGTAATGGCCAGAAATACAGTAGAATCTACGAGGTCTAAAGTGGTATTTTTATTACTATATATGTTTGCACAACCCTGCTATTGGGTAGTACAAATTTCACACATATACTTTTTTCTCATTAAGCAACAAATTATTTGCCGTAAACCATTCTACTATTTCAGAAATAGCATTGTTCACTTCGTCATAGCTTAATTTTTGTCCATTTACTTTAAATAATACGAAGATATCATTTTTCATGTTTATTATCCTCTGTAAGGTTAGGCAAGTCATTTATATAGACCAAAAATAAAAATGGCCTGAGTATGGAGCCTTGTGGAACACCTATGTAGACTGTGGACCCTGACGATGTGTTGCCACTGATATTAACCCTCTGAACACATATAAGAATTCAGAAGGTCGATAGCACGGTCTGTTACACCATAATGACGTAATTTCCTGTTTATGAGGTCAAAAGGAAATATTTCAAAACAAAAGTCAATATCCGGAACCAAGGACTGTAGAAAAATAAAATTCGTATGTAGGCTCTACTATAGTTAAAATTTAAATAAACACGTGTTTTAGCACTTTTCATCAAAAGGCGGCCTTATCGCTAACAGCGATCTCTTCCAGGCCAACCTTAGGGTTAAGATACAAGCTACCAGTAGATGAGGTTTGCACTAATAGTAGCAATACGGGTGTATTTTATAGTTGGTAATTATTATATAACGTAAAGATAAAAATACATAAACTAAGCCTACAAACTATAACTAGATAACTGCACTTAAAACATATTATATGTTATATTATTATAATATATAATATATGTTATATTATTGACTACATAACACGCATAAATTTACATATTATATTAAATATATAATATTGAATAAATAAAATTAATAAATACATGCCATTTGTTTGCTCAGAAATAACTTAGAAATCATATTGACAACCACGGAGAAGATAAGGGGACTTCCAATAATTTTTTTTTTTATGAACAATTTTTTGCAAATCTAAATCCTTACCTCCAACATTTCCAATGCACCGTCTTAAGTATTAGTAAGTAAGTTAGGTGATTCAATTTATTTGTGATCGTTCCGTGGATGACGGGGTGCTAAAATAATTTAACGGGAGTTTGATTACTTTTATCGCAAGTTTTCACTTCAGCTATTCCGTTTTCGAGCCATTAGTTTTATGTGGATTACCGCTGAGGAATTGCGTATTTATTGTTCGATGGTTAATAGGTAATGATTAGGTGCGTCGTAAAATGATATTTGAATTTTATATTTTAATACTTTGTTTAGGGTTAACGAATATGCGACAGAACTGACGTACGATTCACGGAAGGCCGTCGTTACTTAACAGCGACAGCACACTAGGGTGAGAGCGACATCAAACTAGTGCGACACTCCACTAGGTTGATAGCGCCATCAACCTAGTGCGGGACTCCACTAAGGTGATAGCTACGCCAAACTAGTGCGACACTCCACTAGGGTGATAGCGACATCAACCTAATGCGATACTCCACTAGGGTGACTCACTAGGGCATTAGCGACACTACACTAGTGCGACACTCCGTTAACTGCTGCCACACTTCAGTAGGGTGATAGCTACACTAAACTAGTGCGACACTCTACTTAGGTGACAGCGACATCAACCTCGTGTGACACTTCACTAGAACAATAGCGACACCACACTAGTGCGACACTCCGCTAGCCGGCGATAACCACACTCCGCTAGTGCGACACAATGCTAGGGTGATAGCGACATCACACCGGGCGACAGTATACTACAAAACCACTCTAGTGCGACACCGTGCAAGTGCGACACCAAGCTAGTCCTGGTTAGTTTGGGACTAAACGATTGGTGTAAATGTCCGAAATATTTATTCTCATTATTAATCGAGAATAGAGTAGCATTCAGGCAATGAATTTTCAGAATCGGATCGGCAGTCGCAGACATTATTTCATACAAAAAATTCAATCAACTTTTGTAGATGTATTTCTCTGAGATGTGTATAGGTATATAAGCTACGTTTTAATCGAAATACACAGATAAAACTTAAAAGTTTAATATGTTCATCCTAGTGACTTCACAGCGACTTCCTATGCGTACACCGCCTTTGTTCTCCGAATCTTAGAGAGTCGATGGCATCATAATTCAATATGTACAATAAAATACGAAGAAACCTTCTCCGACCTAATATTTTGGTCACTTACACCAATACTTGATATTGGTGTTGATAATTGTTATCTAGTTCCAAACTGGGATAAACCTGTATGTACAGTCGACAGCACAACGACCGTAACATTACCGGTGTAAGCTGGCCGCACAACGCTATTGGAAATGTGAACTCAGCGAGGCTTGCTTATACTGGAACTGTTGCGGTCGTCCGCCAGCATGTAAAGTCAGTTGCATAAGCTAGCCTGTTGGGGCTGGCTTTAGGAGCAATTTACAAGCATCCTGAATTCTCTAAAATGATAGTCTAGACCAGTGGTTCCCAATTTTTGTTTAGCTAAGGAACCCTAATTGATCATACTCTTTTGGCGGATCTCCAAATTAAAATTAACAAGAGTGACTGTACCTAGTAGTTTGAATATTTTCATGTTGACATGATGATACAAATAACTTGTACCGTAACTGCGTATTTAATTTGACCAATAAATTTTTTTTATATATTTATAATAGCAATAAAATTAGGCCAAATGCCTGGCAATTGAACGCGGATATCTGGAGCTGCATCCAGTATGTTTGTTTATAAGTGCAAGGGTCGGTATAAGTAGCGGTTATGTTATGATGACTGTTTTCTATGAATGTTTTCGTTAATTTTCAGATTGAACACGGATCTACTGTGACCCTTCCACGGAACCCTAGGGTTTCGCGGACCATCATTTGTGAACCGCTAGTCGAGACAATAGGGAACAAATTTTAGGGAAATGCGGTTGACATAGCTTGAATAGGAATCTAGTTACCATTAATCATATAAAACAACCATGTATTAATAAATATGATGCCGACACCTAGATCATAGAATAAATATGTCCAATCATCAGACAAATATTTTTCCTTAGTGGGATTCGAACCCGCAACCGAATTCGAAGGCAGGGTAGATGCACTAGATCAATCGGCCGTCGAAGTAAAACTTAGTAGTTAAACCGTAATTAAAATTTTGTTCAAAAGTTCACAGACACAGATATCGCACTTAGGGTGTTACCAGACCAAAGTCGATCGACGTCATCGAACGATGGTAGAATGGAATTGTCGACGTCGATCGATAGTTTTTACCAGACCAATCGATCGTTAGTCGATCGACGACATCAATCGATGGTAGAATGGAATAGTCGACGTCGATCGAGCTGCTTGATCAGCCGCGCCGCGCGCCGAACGCCGACCGGTGCCATCGAACGGCAAGCGTTCGATTGGTTAGTCGAACGGTATCTGTCGATCAATTAAAGCTACCAGACCAGTCGATCAACTTCGATCGACGTTGACCGATTAGTCTGGTAACACCCTTAGGTACAAAATAAATCTAAGTACAATAGTTAAAGATATCTATTATTTTCAAAGAGACCTACACCCTCCAAAGATTACCAACTTGTTTAGAACAAACTATAAAGTACCTCGTCTAGACGACTTGTAGTTTTCTCTGCTCGTAGTTTCAAATTTGATAGCCACTTCACGCATACTTATGACATAGATAGAGTTTCTTCACTTGTATCAAAGAAAGCTTCATAAATGAAACTAGTTTTAATGGGCCCTATTTACAAAATGTTGACTTTAGCTAGTTTTAACATGTCAACGGTCGCGACGCAGACGCAATTGAAAATCAATTGTCTGCGGTCACTAGGTGACTTTTAATGTTTGAAATGCTTGCTTTGGTTTGGGATATCTATGACCAGCCCATTTGAGATGATCGTGACTGTTAAAGCGTCTGAAAATCGGGTAAATATGTCAATACAATGCAACAAGCGCCAGAATTAGCAAGCATTCGTAAATCCAGTCATTTTCCGCATTGACGACCATTTCTGTTTAGTAGCAATTTCCCAACACTCAACGCAATGGACGGGAAGATTTTTCCCTCTCAAATTATACACTATGCAGGGTCCATTGCAGTGAACAGACAATACGGGTGGGTAAGCGAGATAGCCGTGATAAATGGCTGTTTTGACACATTCGGTTCGGCTCTACCGTATCGATTGTTTCGATAAAATACACACTTCATAAATCAATTTCTAAGTTGGGCTCTGCTACACTGTGAAGTTGATTAATCTTAGCGATTAACCTGTAATATGATTGTTATGGAACTTATCCAACAATATTATCAATGCGAAAGTTTGGGTGTTTGTTTGTTTGCTGCTCAATCAAGGTGAAACACATGCTCGAATTTGGATGGAACTTTGTACATATGCAGAATATGCCCTGGAATATGGCATAGCTTATCTTTATTGTACACACAATTGTTACAGAAATATGCATTCTATATAAAATGTACATATGGATACTTATCCTGATAACAAATGACATATTCATTACACGAATCATCATCAACAGCCTTACATGCCCCCCTATTGGGGCACAGCCTTCTCTCACTGGGACCACGTGGACCCAGTGCGGGTTGTTGGATTTGTTTCATACTAGCGGCTTCTTGACAGTCAGTGTTTTTAAACCGTCCCTGTAGAACACCGCCTTGGTTTAACGACTGCCTTCAATTGACAACCACCGGGGCCGACTATTTAATGTGCCCTCCGAAGCAAGCAAGCACTCGTATTAAAATGTTACTAGTGGTCACCCATCCAAGGACTGACCACGCCAGACATTGCTTAACTTCACTTATTAAATTTTGTACGTATTTTTGTAGACATATCATTATGCAAGCTGTTACTTATCATAAGTAATAACTTTAAATATCAATAAACCTATTCAGTGATGAGAACGGATCACATACACAATAAAAAACATGTTATAAAAAGCAAAAAAAATGAATAATAAAAAATAATAATAAACAAAGTTTATTTCTACTTTTAATTCATATAATAATGATTACCCGAAACCGATCGATACCAATAGAAAGCTTTATAATAACGACGATAAGTACGTTAAAATCAAGAGTAACAGTCAGACGGTGCTCGGGCCATAAATGTCGAATCAACGTGATATAGGGCCGACAAACGACTTCGCAGTTGGTACTCGATTTACTAAGAACAAAGAAACTGACTCGTCGCCTACTTTTCTTTTGTGGAGGACGACGACAGTTCGCACTCTATTACTGAGCTATTCGCTCGCTCAAATGAACCGATTAATTTATCACTTTATGAGAATTTAAAGTAACCACTTTTAAAGTAGAAATTGGGATTCGAAGATTAATAAGTATCTTCTAACCACTTTATCATACAACACAATACAAATACTCCTTAAAGTACAAAATAATTTACAATAATTCTGATGATAATATGGAACATGAACTGGTTCGCGCGGTGATGCGGCTGGTGATGTTGCAATATTATATCTTGTAGTAATTTTAAGTACTTTAATCTTATTGCGTCATTGTTTGTTTACCCAAATAAATAATATAAAATATAATTTGGCGGCTTTACCACTAAAAGCTTATCTAGAAATATAAAGATTTCTGTAGAGCGTACACACGAGTATAATTTGAGGAAAAATTCCATTTTTCCGCTCACTCCCTCTATGCCTCTAAATAAATACAGCTTTTAAAACTTCTTTTCGTAATTAGACCATCCACTTTTTATCTTCGTGCCCAATTACGGCAATTTCGGAGAAAATCGCTTATGCAAGAAGGACACATACCGAGTACTTCTTAACGTTCCGTTTAAGGCAGAGAATACTAAAAATATTCAGGCGTTATTAATTCTGAATAGACATTTTAGTATTAAGAATGAAATACTAGTGATTTTTTTGCCGATATTCGTCAATTAACAGTGAGTGACTCTTAGTTGCATTGCATTGCAAACTGCATTTTAAGGACCATCGAAACTAAATTTAAACTTAATATGTAAGTAATTACACTATACGAATGTATTTTATTTATTAATTTAGCCCGTTTGAAATTTTAAAATAATTATTGACAACTATATCTATTTCTCTATGCACTTGCCTGCCCTTGAAGATGTATTTCATTATGTCTGTATTTTTGAGTAAACATAAGTTATCAAAATAGAGGCGTGCTGTCAGCACGAAAACACCTACAGATTTACATCTTTAACGGCGTTGGGTTCACCAACTTCTATAGGTATATTTCGAAGGGTGAACCGTGGATGTTTTTAAGCATTGAACTTTTAATGTTTGGAGCATTAAATTTGGGCTTGGGATATCTCTGACCACCCCATTTGGGATAAAAGTATCGATGTTATGTATTAAGTAGTGTCGACTACAAATCGCTAGCAATGTTTTATTCGTAATGCTAAAACTTCTGTCTCATACAGAATGTAACATTAATGTGGGTTATGGATTTTATATGCGATAGTGTGATATGTTTGTTTTCCTTTCACTAGCCAATGATAATTGAAAATCGGAGAAGAACTTGAGTTACTTTTATCCCCAAGCGATTAAAAAACATCCAAGCGGGCGGAGCTGACTGTAGAATCTAATAGCGTAAATATGGCAGTTACCAAAGGGCGAGCTTATTTCACGCCTAATAAAGTCAGTTTAAAATAAAGGAAAATGGCACGTATAGATAAATGAGACACGTTTTTAAAATGTAGTCGGTTGTAAAAACTACAATGACAAGTACCCACCTACTTGTCGCACTGCGGTAGTCTTTCTTCCAAGATAAAAGTTACCTCAATTGCTTGATTCAGCTCATTTTGTCTCGAGGTAGATAAAAAGCTATAAATCAGGAAAATATATTTTTATCTTATAGCAGAAGTTTGGAAAGCCTATCGCAAGTTAAAGTATGGAATTTGTCAGATGACGGTTTGTGTTTAAGATTCTTACAATATTGAGAGAGATTGTTTCTCAGGTAGATAATTGGTACAGTTAAGATTTACCTTATTAATATAGTAATCTCTGTAGTATTAGGTAATAAAATTGTCACTAAACTTGCAATTCAATTAGAAACAATTTAAACAAGCAAAAATAACCGATTTTAATATGATTCCATATAATATGATACTACCCAGAACATGCTATACTCGTAAGTAATTGTCAAAATTCGTTTACCTCTTTAATTGAAGACGATTAAGAGGGTTTATCCCATCTAGTGACGGCCTCAGTGGATATATTAAAATTTCTTTTTAAATAAAGAATAAATCAAAATCACTTTGACCTGCACTCGAGAAGCCTAAAAGCTAATTATAAATAAAAACTAATTATAAACCTAAATAGCTTTGATGGTGGTTATTTAATTCACGATTATAAAAAAAAATTACCGGTTTTATCAATAATTTTAAATTCTCGAAAACAACCGTAATTAAAGGTATTATTTTTTAGTGCAGATCAAGCAATAATTTTGATTCATGCTGTATTTATAGTCTAATTTTTAATTCCATGGAATTCTGACAGCCGTCATTCGTAACAGTAGGTATGAATGACAGATCGGATGCAAGTTTTTTTCTACTTCTTATTGATAATTGTATCTAAAATTACCTAACTGAGTAAGGAGTATATTATTCTTTTCTCAGTACCTACCCACTATCTTTACAATAGTAGATTGCATTGTATCTCAGTCGGGGAGATGATTTTTTTATACACAATGGGATAGGCACTTGACCTCAATCACACCTGAGATTAAGTGAAGATGAAGCCGAAGGCCATCTTATTTGGGGGACTGGCTATCTTATCTCTGACAACCAGAACACAACAATACTATAAACATTGCTCTTTGGCGACAGACTTAGATAAGATGGTCGTAGCTAGCTATAGGCAGACAGTTACATTGTCCTAGCACCAATCAAACCGATTATTAAACATGTACCTCGCTGGGGTGCGAACCCGCGACCTCCGATGCGTAAACTCTATGTTGTTTACATTGAGCCATCGAGATCGAAATATCCTATTTGTGCCACCTTGTATAAACGAATTTTCGGTGAAGTTAAGAAAATAGTCAAAGATAAACAATGTTTTGCACGAAAATTGTCTTGCAAATGGAACACGACGTATGTCAGTCCCCATTTAATAATAGAAAACGCAAAAATCATGCCGGAGTCAACGCCTTCCCCCGGATTTATCACTCGCTTTACAAGATTACCCAATCCGACAGTGACGGATTGACTCCTTCGCACCTATCCTCTCTATCCGACACCCAGATACAGATAAATCTATCTCTTTTCTTCTTGTCGGTAATTAGGCGGCACCTGCATTTGTTCAGGTCAGTAGGATAACGGCGAGACTCTATCTAGACGCTATGTTAAAGCAACAAGATTGATGATTTTCACGGATAAAGAGGCTTGTAAATGGAACGGTAACAAAGTTTGGGTAAAATTTATCTTTCTTCTGTCCCTATAAACACAATTCCGTTATAAAGATTGATATCCGTGTTAGAGTAATGTCAGTGAGACCATGGAATTAAATTTACAATAAAATTTAATCAATTTTAAACCGACTTTCAAATGAAGAGGTTATCAATTCAAATGTTTTTTTTTTTGTTATAATTATGTTCCGTGATATTTTCAATAGTTTTGAATTGATATCAATATATAGATATTTTTTTGAACGTGAAGAAGGAGGTAGAGAACGTAACATTACTAAAGTCAGTTGTATTATCAATTTTTTGCCATTCAATTAATTATACATGAAATATTTCTTTGAAGAGCTTGATCTCATCAATATCACGCTATTGGAGAGTTTTACATATTATATAATAAGCAAAAAAATTTATTTATTTTCATTGTCAAAATTCCCCCTATGTGATCCTTGAAAATGTACACTTTTTACCTGACTGCCCAATGAAGGAGGGTGCGATGTTTTTCGAGAGTATCCTGTAGCCTAAACGACTTGACCGATTTCGAAGTCTTGAGAAGAAATTCTGAAAAACAACTTGAAAATGGAGCTAGTACACGTTAACGTTTAAGTCAACTGAATAGTGTTAGCCAGCTAAAATTAGGCTAACTATACATACACGCTTCACCCGTTTTTGTTTGCGCTGCGCGCACACTGCGTTCAGTTTGGGCTGTAACGAAGAGCGTTGCTATCAACAAAGCCTTGTAATCCCTTTGAACAAATGTTTGAGGAGTGTTGCTATTGGCTGTTTGCGAATTATTTTATAATGTTGCTACGTGTATATGTTTAGTATACATAATTTTGGTATTTTTAATGTTCGCCTGGTTAGCTGTCACCATCTTATCTATGCCTGATGTTGTTGATGATATGTTGATAATGTTGATAGATATAATTGCTGTGTTTTGACTGCTTCAGATCTGACTTATATGGGGGCTCCCCAAAAAGTTTGGGGTTCTGCGTGAGCAATCCTCCCCAACATATTAAAAAATCTCTGTATGTATATGTTTTAGGACAGGCCTCAAGGTTAGACTGCTCTAAAGTTAGGTTTAAACAAAATAAATTGAATAGGTGTCTAGGGGCAAAGCAGTGCTCACCTAGCTGAGCGTTGCTGCTGGACCATCTTTACAGCAAGAGATTGTAGAGTTGGTTTCAACACCCGACGAAAAACGACCGGTGCTGTTATTATTGTTATAACTAAGTACATAGTGAAATTAATTTCAGAAACGCATTAACAGGTTTTCACTTATAGATTTCTATGTATGGGTTTCAGGGCGTTGTGTGTTTTTCCAATCAGTGTATCTCAATAAACCGTGGTCTGATCTGAGCGCGTGTTTTAGGGAACGGTTCATAGCCATGTTTTATGTATGAGTTCAGCTTTTTTGAAAATATTTAACTTTAACACAGTTGTTTTGTATGCCTGGATGATATTATGATGTTTAATTCGTGAGGGGTTACCTAAATTTTCAATGTATGATATGTTAGTTTGGTATTACCAATAAATAGTACTTAGCAATTCTTTAATTTTTTTTCATTCATCACACCTGATGTTAAGTGAGGATGAGGCCGAAGGTGGTAGCGTACTGACCCGGAAACCCTATCTTATTTGGGGGACTGGTTATCTTATTTCTGACAACAGGAACACGACAATGCTATTAACATTGCGATTTGGCGGCAGATTTAAATTAGATTAGATTAGAAGGTGGTGGTAGCTAGCCAGGCGGACATTTAATATACCACCAACCAAACCGAGTACTAAATATGTACCCCGCTGGGGATCGAACCCGCGACCTCCGAAACGTAAACCCAATGTTGTTTACATTGAGGCACGGAGGCGGAGGCCTAATTCGTAGTAAGTAAATAAAAATCGCCATTTCTACTTGTATTAATTATTAATTTTACAACATTTATATTATCAAACCCATATTTCTTATACCAGTGGATAACGCTAGCTGCCTTGGAAGGAAATAACAATCGCTTTTTAGAATTTAACGCGACTACATTGCGTTAGGAATTATATGTTTAATTAAATTACTGACATTCATATTAACCACACCAACCAAATTGGGATGGTAAGTTAACCACAGCAGCGCCAACAGAACCCTTAACCATTAACTAACTATACAGGGTTGTTATAATGCCTGACAAACTTCTGCAATAGTAAAGCCTAGCTTAGGAAAACCTACGGAATAAAGGCTCAGGTTTTTCATGTCACAAAAGTTATAGTAAACCGAAACTAAAAGACTAACCAGCAAAATAAAGAAAGTGTTGACGATAACATGTTGTGAATTAAAGTCACGTTCCCATTCGGACGCGTTGGCGGCATAAATATCACTAATGACATCCGATTGTGTTCGGTTTGCTATTTGGAGGGAAAATAGTTTAGAAAATGTTTCACTGTAGCATCTATATTATATAAGCTATTCGTTATACACTATACCTAATATCCACTAATAGGCTACACGAGGAAGGCTGAATATTTTGTGTAGAGCTTTAAGAGAACTTTATGTCCAAAAGTGAATGACAATAGACTGAAAAGGATTGTGACTCTATTCAAGCCGATATACTATTTATCTGATCCCGAAACCTTATCTAAATCCACTACTATCTACCACCTAGCTAGCTACCACCATCTTATCTAAATCTGCTTGTTGATAGCATTGTTGTGTTCCGGTTGTCAGAGATAAGATAGCCAGTCCCCCAAATGTGTTGGGGTTTTCGGGTCAGTACGCTTCCACCTTCGACCTCGTCTTCACGGTGTGATTGAGGTCAAGTACGAACCCGTCGTGCATATAAAAAAAAAGGAAAAGCTAAATTCACAACCGACGCCATAACTATGGTTTCCAATAAACGTCATATGAAAGAGGACTTTGTTTCTGCGACGACAGCAAAGTTAAAAAAAAAAGAAAATTAATGCTAGTGACCTTGGTTTTAAAGTAAATAATTTGTAATTTTTTTTTATCCGTAACAGGTTAGCACTTGACCTCAATCACACCTGATGTTAAGTGAAGATGAGGCCGAAGGTGGTAGCGTACTGACCCGGAAACCCCATCTTATTTGGAGGACTGGCTGTCTTATCTCTGACAACCGGAACACAACAATGCTATCAACAGGCAGATTTAGATAAGATGGTGGTAGCTAGCCAGGCGGACATTTAATATGCCAACCAATCAACCAACCTTTTATTAAAAGCAAGATGGAGTTGTAACATAACAGATAAACTAGTTTCTCTTGTTAATATTGATCACGAAATTGTATATTTTTCATAACGAGCGATTGGTTTAGTGGATGTGACCGTGTCTTCGAAATCAACGGTTGCGGATGGTTTGTATGATGAATACGGACATTTATTCGCGAGTCATAAATTTTGATATAAATATTTATGTATATTTTTGGTTATCTGGTATCCATGGCACAGGCTTTACCTAGTTTGGGATTACATAATGTAGAATATTTATCTTTATTTTCTCACAAATGACCTGCTCACTGTTATTTTACATTTAGGCAATATCAATAGGTTTTCTTCCTAATATGTCCTTATTTCTGATTATAGCCATCCATCAAAATTCATAGCTTACTGAACGATTTCAACAAATTCTGCCAGATCTTTATCCTAAATACTCACGCCTTTACAAGTGAGATGCATTAGACATTCGTTTTTAAACACCAAGAAAAGTTTATTTCAGGACCTGATGCAATTTTTTAAATGGACCTCTAGATTCTCTGCTTCTTCTCTCTTTAGCATACTTTTTTAGACGAGTGGAAACAGTTATCTCACTTCGATATTAATATTGGAGTTTACAAAATAGACTATTGTCGATTGTACCTGCTAATAATCTATGTTGTTTGTTACTGTTTTCTTACTTACTACCGCACTTTAGAAATTGTAATATTTATTGTTTTGGTGTAACGACCAGTTTGGTGTAGTGGTTAGAAACTCTGCTGCTATACCAAAAAGTCGCGGGTCCGAATCCCGCTAGGGCATATGTTTGTATGATGAATACAGACATGTGTTCCCGAGTTATGGATGTTTTTCATTTATATATGTATATATTTACAAAAAAAATGTATTTGTGTAGTTTATCAACCATCTGGTATCTATAATACAAGCCTAGTTGCTTAGTGTGGAACTAGATGGCACTGTGTGTATGTGCAAAGATATTTATTTATTTATATTTATTATAATAATAATAATCTAATGTATTAAAAATTTAGCTAAGTTTTTTCTTCTTAAGCTTTGAATTTGTTTAAAAACTACTATTTATTTAATAATAAAATTGCTTCAGGTCCATGTTTGCATACCTACTTCAAAATCCCATAATATTTATCCCATCAGACTTCATACACATGTAAGTATTTATTCTAATTAAATACTTTAATATGATAAATGCGAAACTGTGTTTGTTTCGTTATTTGTCTCTTAATAACGCTTAATATCGCTTAATAGCGATAAGACCGCCTGGTTGTACAATTATTGTTTTTTTTGGAGCTATATTTGTGAAATGCATTGTAGAATTTTTGTGCAAATACTTCATTTATTGATTGTCTTTCTTGCACGTTGCTACGGATCATGAGAAATACTTAATTTATTCAAGGATAATTAAAGAAAGCAGGCTAAGCACATTCCGCACGGACGGAGCCGCGAACTCTCGTCCCGCAAGTAAATAAATATTTTATAAACAAATTGGATGATAGCAGTCAAATAGCGTTAAGAGTATTTACGTCGGCGGCGACGAAGCGTGCCGCGCGGACGGTACGTGCCTGCAATACCGCACCGGACACCAGCCACGGCTGTTTACCATAATTACTGTAGCCATCACTTGAACACTAGTAGGTATGGACCTGAAATGTCCTTAACTCCTGCAAATGGAATACGCGATGTTGTTACTGAATATGGATATAGAATTAAGAAAGAAAAAAAGAAAAACATGTATTCAACTAACAATATCCATGTACATAAAAATGTTACATTGAAATATTAATGCAAGCTGAAATAGGTTCCCGCTCAGCATAATGCCGTGGCATGAACCATAGCGCTGATTTTCAGCTGGATTAATTACAAAATAAAATAATCAAATTCACATATTGTACATCATTATTATATTCCTGCCCTAGTCCCTATTTATTTGGGGGCAGCGTAGTACGCCTTCCTCGTCCAATCTGTTAAATAAATAAATATATAAATATTTCGGACACTTACACCAATCATCTAGTTCTAAAAAAGCAAAGCTTGTACTATGAATACTAGATAACGAATAAACATACGTAAATATTTATATAAACATCCATCATCATCATCATCAGCTCGTAAACATCCCACTGCAGGGATATAGGGCTTCCCTCGTATATAAGTGAGTATGGGCCTTCCCTCGTATATAAGAGAGTATGGGCCATAGTCCACCACGCTGGCCCAATGCGGGTTGGGGACTTCACATGCCTTTGAATTTTTATTTCTCAGACGCATGTAGGTTTCCTCGCGATGTTTTCCTTCACCTACAGAGTAGTCGGATAAATGCACATAAGTAATTAAATTAAATTTAAAAACACATTGGTGCATAGCCTGCCTGAGAATCGAACCCGGACCTCCTATATTGGGAGACCGCGTCTTACCCACTAAGCCACCGACACTCGACCGACGGATAAACATCCATCGGGAATAAATGTTCGTATTCATCAGACAAACATTTACCCCTCGCGGGATTCGAACCCTCAACCGTTGGTTTCGCTGGCAGGGTCACTATCCACTACACCAATCGGTCGTCTTGGAATTATATTTGAATCATTAAATTATAATTATCACTTTTAAATTAAAATTATCACAATTATTTTGCAAGGCAAATCTTGTATTTGCCCCCAGGGAAGTTTTTCCAAAAAGACAATGAAATTACTGGTATTTTTTTTTAGATAATAGTTACAAGGGATCTAAGTATGTAATGTAGTTAATAATGGTAATTTTATTAAATATTGTTAGTTCTATATACCTACACTAATACCTTAAGTAAGCTACCCATTTTTTACAACATTTTTACTTCATCGCTGATTTTTCTAGTCATATGCAAAAAAATTGGAATTGAAATATCGAAAGTAAAAATCGTTCACTTATCAATTTGGCATGTTTTGCAGCAAAACAATGTTTTCATCCTGATCAGTGGCTTTCCGATATTCGCATGAGCCCAAGAAAAGGATTATCAATTGAAATTCATTGAAACACACAGTCAAGCATTTGAAAACGATCTCTCTCATTAAAACGCAGCAAAAATTCACCAATTGAGACACGTAACGTCGCCATATCGCAGTCTGACTTAAAACATTTTTCAATGCATCCATTTCACTTCGGTCACGTACACGTATATAGGTACCTAGCATAATACCGAGTTCATATTCGTAAGCAATTTCTATCTGAAGTTGTTGTTTTGAAATTGTTTCATATTTTACGAGCAGGCAGTAAACTTCAGGTAGATGACAAGAATCATGATAAGTTTTCGCAACTGCATAACTAGTTATTATATAATATTATCACCATTAAGTCCAAACGTCCTGTCAAATGTATATAAAATAATGATCTTAGTACCTATAATCCAGTAAGGATACACTTTTAACTTCCTATAATTTTAAAGGCCGTGATTTTTTGCACATGAAATAGAGTACCTGTCAGTGATAGAATAAAAAAAAAATATAACAAATCGGTAGCTTGCTTTATACATAACATACATATTTAGTAATAAAACATAGACTAATTGATTAAAATTACCACTGTGAATTACATTGCGTCGGAGAATATACATAGAACCCCTGTAACTATTTTCAAAAAAATCGAGCAATAACTTCTTTAGAATTATAAAAATTTCACCGAGGGCAAATATCACGATTCAATAAACTATTTTTAGAAAATATAAAGTAGCTATTGATTAATTTTTTAGAAAAGAGTATTAGAAGAACTTACCATCTTCTACAACGCAAAGTGCACAGTGGTAACTTTAATTTAATATTGTAGGTTTTATAACTAAACCTAAAGCAAACTCCTGATCCGTTAGAAAATATTTTTTACAATATCACTGATAGGTACTCTGTCTATGTACAAAACATCAGGGCCTTTAAGATTACAGGAAGTTACACCCCTAAATATGCATAATATCTTGACTGGACTAGTAACTGCAATTAGAAGTTGTCAGTTTCAGGAATAGATTTTAAAACTTATAAGATCTTTCAATGAGTAACTTTAAAAATCAATTAGATGTTTTTGCCATCGACTCGCCAAGAAGAAGAATGCCACAATTAAACTGTGTCAAACTCAGAACACATTTTGGAGGTTGGCAAAAAGGTAACTGATTCCTGTCCAGGCCTTGCTCGTGTCGTCTCGAAAATGCTTAAGCGCTTATTAGACTTTCCCATTAATTAGAAACACTTTATTTAGAAAATCGGAGATGGTGTGTTAAGGTGCATACCACAAAACGGGGGGTCTGGGTTAGTTTTAATTAGAATTTTTTTTTTTTTTTGTTTAATAGTTACGTAAACTGATCAATAAAATAAACAAACGTTTATTTTCATTACATTAGGAATATCAAACGTTTATATTTTCGGAGGCTTCATTTTATTAGGAATATATCTTTAATATCTTTATTGTACCACACAAATGTTACAGAAATAGTATAAAGCATTGTATAAAAAATGTACAAAGGCGAGCTTGACTCTGATAGAGTTTTCTACAGGCAAACCTTAGAGATGCATAGTGCTTATTTGATTGGGCTGAAAATTTCATCATACCAATGAAGGAAACATCATAAAGGCAATAATGCTCCTTTACTTGTATAATTTGAAATATAATTTTGTTAGTATTTATTGACATTGGATAGACTGATAAATTACTGTACATAATGGACATCAAGTGCTGTAACAACTGCGAACTCTATCAATTTTAGAGATTGTAGGTACGTACTATTTTCAGGTTACATTTTGAATTAACTATGCGCAGTACAATGTAGCTTTTGCAAAATATTTGTCGCTGACGCCAAGCACTTTAAAATTTTTTACAGCGTTTCTTTCATAAAATTTAAAAAATCCAAGATACAGTTCCTTCCTTTATACTATAAATTCATGGAGGATTGTAGCATTCTTGGCTTGAATTTTTCTTATAACCACAGGCACTTTACCGGCTTATGACTGAGGTGGAGAGCTCATAACAAAGTTTTTCTGCACTTAATTTTTTTCCCACTTAATTTTATTGCTTTCCGGGTTACCCTGCGAAACGGATTTAGAACCTGAAATCGACATTGATTTATGTAGATTCTGGAGTGACTAATGGAAATGCGATACTCGACTTTTTACTCTATCAATATTTGAAGAGTGACGAAAATTTCTAGGTTATTTATTTTTTTCTAACTGAAATACAAAACAATAAAGTTCTCGATCTTGGACATGAATGAAATGAAAATTTTAATCGTTTTTTTATTTAAATATATTTCAATAAAGGTGTGAATGTCTGTAATGTTTATTTATTTATTTATTAATTCCGACGCAAAAAGAGGGTGTTACAAGTTTGAAACCTGAGTCAGTGTGTCTGTTTGTGGTTTTTAATTTTTTTAAGTTTTGAAATATTTAGTTTTTATCACAGTTGGTTATATCATGATATATTATATCCTGATGATATCATGATTATCTCTCGAGGATTTTCCAAATTTTCAATATATAGGGGGATTTTTAATTAGTACATGATACCATAAGATAATTTGTCCTCATAATTACAAACACCTTTCCCAATTCTTTGAGGCTTGTGGGTGAGTCCGTCGCCGTTGAAATTTGAAAGTCTAGATATTATTTGGTGGACAAAGAAACAACTTTTCGGTGAGCCCATCGGCTTAGATGGTTTTTGGTGGAACAACTGTCCCAAAAGAAGCAACATTTTGGTGAGTCCATCGCTGTTGAAATGTGAAAGTATGGATGTTTTTTGTGGATAGTTCCGTAATTGCTTTACGACAACCAAGGAAGAGAAATTGTACTATTTTTTTACGTAGCGAAACACACCTACTATACCGGATAAGTTTAAAAAGAAATTAAACTACCTATGCCAAAAACTTCTATTTCACAATACAATACAATACAAATACACTTTACAATTTCACTTACCTATTTTTTCTTTACGGTTTAAAAAACTCATCCGGTATTTAACATAGTTGTAGATAATGTTGCATTATCTAAAACGTTTATAGTCGTCCGTAGATATACACACACATTGTGTACACATCAATGGTTGTGCTCATCAATAATCACCAGGCATGTCACGTTGTATCCGTGGCCCGTACAATTACGTCGATTGCCCATAAATCATTGATATTCGTTGCCCGTGTCCGTGTATGTCATTACATGGCTAAATTCAACGATTGATCCCATTATTTCAATTATTTTCAATATGCTACTCTCATTCCGATTCAATTTATTAAACATTGTTTCGTTGTAGTCGTTTAAGTATTGTGATTATTTGACATTTAATTGTGAGGTTTAATTGTCGTATGTGACTTGCCGTTTGGTTCCGGGTAGAGTAGCGTTGCACAAAGCCTCTCTTCTGGTGACCGGTGAAGAGACCGTCTGTATAGCAGCATGACCATTGATGGGCAAAGCCTCATTGATACGATGCTCCCAAAACATCTGCTATCGCAAATTGGCCTGCCCAGTTTGTAGTCCAGTAAAATACGTAGTTCTTATGGTGTAACTTCCTATAATCTTAAAGTGCCTGATTTTTTGTAGAAGGATGGAGTACCCATCCGTAATAATAAATATATTTTCTACCAATGGGTAGAAAATATATTTATTTCTACCCATTGGTAGAAAATATATTTATTATTACGGATGGGTACTCTATCCTTCTACATTATTTTATTTATTAATTAGTAGCTTTAGATCAAACTATAGAATGCTATATATTTATTTCTACCAATGGGTAGAAAATATATTTATTTCTACCCATTGGTAGAAAATATATTTATTATTACGGATGGGTACTCTATCCTTCTACATTATTTTATTTAGTAATTAGTAGCTTTAGATCAAACTATAGAATGCTATAGTTTGATCTAAAGCTACTAATTACCACTAACTACATTACTATTAACTATATCTATAAGTATAATATAGATAATTAGTTAAAGAACCTGCAATGTTAAATTAAAGTTACCACTGTGAACGACATTGCGTTGTAGAAGATGCTAAGATCTCCTAAAACAACTAAGCAATGGCTACTTTATATATTCTAAAAATATTTTATTGAGTCGTGATATTTACCCTCGGTGAAATTTTTCATAACGGTAAGGAAGTTATAGTCCGATTTTTTTGAATATAGTTATAGAAATTCGAAGTATATTCTGCCGGCACAATGAAATTCACAGTGGCAATTTTAATCTAAGTTTTATTAGTCTAAGTTTTATTAGTAAATACCTATGATATATCTAAAGTAAGCTACCGGTTTGTTAGAAAACATTTTTATTAAATCACTGACAGGTACTCTATCCATATGCAAAAAAATCACGGCCATAAGATTATAGGAAGTTAAAAGTGTATCCTTACTGGACTATTGGCAATAATAGATTAATAAATAATAATAAAGTTATAAGTGTTGTGTATTAATGTGTGACTGAGATTGTATAGTCATACTTTTATTGGTTATAATTGTACAGTCGACCGCATATGTGATAAGATATGAGATGAAATAAGATGGGGTTTCCGGGTCAGTACGCTGCCACCTTCGGCCTCATCTTCACTTAACATCAGGTGTGATTTAAGTCAAGTGCTAACCCGTAGGATAAAAAATTAGTTTTGTACTGACAGTGTTACGCTTGATGTGCGAACGACTGTACTTACGTATTAAAGCCAAGCGCATGTGTGTCAAAGAAATTTATTTCCGATCCGTAATAGAATCCTCTGTTTACTGATCGAATATACCAAAAAAAAAAATTATTAAAAATACCAGCTCTTACGAAATATTTCCAGTTCCATTGGTTGCATTATGAATATACTTAGTTTTTATAATATAAAACAATATCTGAATTCTGATTTCGATGTCGGGTAAAATTAGGTAGGTAAAGGAAAGAATCACGCCAAGGAAATTGGATTCAATTACAATTTACTTTCGAAAGGTGCTGTTGTTATCATTACATTAGATTTGATTGATTGTATTTAAAATAAAAAAAATATATGAGCTAGGTGAACAAAATTATCCAGCGTTATCAGTCTCACAAAATCAAAATATAAAAATTCACTAGTTAATAACTATTTAACCCGACAGCACATTTTGTATTTTATGAACGCTATGTTGGATTTTTTACCATAATTATAATGTATGGTGTAACACTCCGGGTACCAAGACTTGTCATTATATTAGATTTGATTGATTGTATTTAAAATAAAAAAATATATGAGCTTGGTGAACAAAATTATCCAGTCAAAATCAAAATATAAAATTCACTAGTTAATAATAATAACTATTTAACCCGACAGCACATTTTGTATTTTATGAACGCTATGTTGGATTTTTTACCATAATTATAATGTATGGTGTGACACTCCGGGTACCAAGACGAATCTAAAGACACCATGCACTTCGAAATCGGTCAAGCCGTTTAGGCTACAGGATGCGCCAAACGATCGGACATATGCACATACATACCCTCGAAAAACATTAACCCTCCTTCCTTGTGCAGACGGGTAAAAAGCATTTTAACTAAAAAAACAACGTACTTCAAGAAATCTCTTGAATTAGCCACTAGTTAGTCAAAGTAAAGAATAATTTATTTCTATAAATTTTTTCAATTTTAATAGAAAAAAATTCAATAGATTTTTGGAAGAATCTACATTATAACTGTAAAGATTGGGGCCGACTTCGAAATATTTATTTTATATTAAAATAATAATAAATATGAATAAATAAGTATCCTTGCACATACACACAGTGTCATCTAGTTCCACACTAAGCAACTAGGTTTGTTTTATGTACATACCAGATGGTTGATAAACTACACAAAGACATTTCTTTTCTAAATAAATACATTTATAATAATATACATCCATAACTCGGGTACCTACACATGCCCGTATTCATCATACAAACATAGCGGGATTCGAACTCTCAACCATTTGGTATAGTAGTAAGTTTCTAACCAAACAGGTACCTAGTCTAATAATTTTAATTATTATCAAAATATATTAAAAATAATTGCATTGGAGCTAATTTCAGGGTATCCTCTTACATTTACAAAAAGAATTACGCGAATCAACCGCCAACACTTGGTGTTACCAGTATCAGGTACCTTCAAAAATAAAGCATGTATTATATACGATCGAATTCACAACCTCCTTCTTTTGAAGTCGTTTAAAAATAAATAATCACTTTTAAAGTTTGTACCTACTTAAATTTAAATTATGTCACAACTTCCAATGTTTAAATTATACGTTTCAGTCTTGTTTTCTCTTTATTAGTTAGCTTATATCTCACTTTATTACAAACTCGCGGAGTCAATTTCGTAACTACACTAGGAGCCCCATTTAACTTTGCTATTTGTCACGAAATATGAAGCTACAAAAATTCATGAAATTGAGGTAGCCTGGAGAAATTTCAAGCTATTTATATCTCTACCAGGAAGCCAGAGGAAGGAAGGCGGTTGGCCAGCAATTTCGTCGCGTGAAATAAATTCAGGCACTCTCCTGTGGTGATTTTTAATCCTGGATTTTTCTTTGAGTTATGTGAGGAAGCTAGGTGGCAAAGAGGAACTTAGAATGCTTGTAGTTTGTGAAAGTATGTTATACGAGATTGGTATTATATGTAGTATATTGAATTTTTTATAATTAGATAATTAAAGTAATGTCATTGTCAAAAACCAGGTCTTATGTTTCATGATTTTCTTCTCGGTTGTTTCTTTCCTTATGTGTTTTGCTCCCCATGTAGTGATCTACATTTAACACCCATCAGTTCTTATAGAATATGTCCATGGCTGGAGGGCCTGGTGACATGTAATTCTGTTTCTTCCCTTTCAGGCACCAGTCTTCCCACAAATGTGTTCTATGTATTACTTAGCCCCAAAGTTACTTTATAAAGCATCATTGCAGTGAGAAAAAATATTCAATTTTTAATTTACCAGGCAAGTCGCTTGACGGATTTTGTGCTTTTATTTCTGTCACCAAATATCAATGTCAGTAGGATTCGCATTCTAATTAGTCCGAAGTACCGCCTCCACACTATTATGATTATGAATGCATTTAGACTATGAATATTTTTATATTATTTTAAAATTACTATAAAATAAAATGTGATTTGTATTGAACTATCCTTAAGAGGGTTTTTCCGCACGGTATTCCATATAAACTTTCAAGTCCAAATTTTTCGAAATGAATAAACTTATTGCAATGAAACTTTATACGCATGAAGCACGTACATTGATCTAAAAAGTTAGTGGAGAACATTTTCGAAAAAGAATATTGAACTAAATTACAGCGATTTTAAGATTTCCGTAGTAACAGCAAAAAAATAAATATATAATAAATACATAAAAAATAAATTAAATAAACCCTCTTAACATGTTGATATTCCACGTTTGAATTTAAGAACTTATTTAAAGCAACAAGAGCGATTCATCTTTGAATAAACTGTGTATGCTTAGTTTGGCCAGCAAATGTAATTCGTGCCCTCACATAAGAAACTTTACAGCAGTAATTCTGGCCTTTAATTTGCCAGTTGGGCGCTTCGATTCACGGCTATCCCTTTGAAAAGTAAGAGCAGACATATTTCTCCACTGCGTTTATAATCCCTCCTCAGGCAACACTAGCTGCTAACGAAGTTAGTTCTAAAGGTAAAGTTTTAATTGCTCTCTGGCAAATCTCAGTTTATCTTTTCGTGGTAGAAATAGCTTTGTTGACTATAAATTCAATTTCAGTGAGGCGGAAAAGATTAGGTACGAGCTTATTTATGAGTCGCAGACGGGTTTGAAGAAAACAATTCTTGGAATAGTTGCAATTGGAATTGACTCGACTTCGTGTCGCACGCTATACTGATACATATCGAGTTGTGTTGTTGTGACTTAATGAAAATTTCAAGAAGATTATCTTTAGAATTCTCTTTATTTTCAATCTCATGGTTGGCGAGATGCAAAGTGGGAAATTTCGTTTAATAATTTAAACCCGCGACAGGCTCTTAAACAGCGTCTCCCAGTTTTATCACCTTAGAGTCACGTACAAGGGGCGTTACCTTAACGTTGGCTAATGAATTCTTACCTTGTTTACAATAAGCTAAATAGCTTTTATGAAAGTCATTTATAAAGTGGATTTGGATTATGCGTGATGTCGCATTCGGTACGTGATCTTTGCAGATTTTCTTAGTGCTACAAATTTTCCTGATTGATATCAAGGTGTTGTGATTTCGCTTATGTTTTTCCAGTAAGCGTGTATAAAAACGGTGAAATTTTTCTTATGTATTTCTATTTACCTTTTCTTTGAAATTTCCTGTGAAATTACTTAGAATTTTGTTTTTATTCATGTAAATACTTATATATAAACCGGATTAGTGCAGCTGTAAGAGTAGAATTTGGCGATCTTATCATAAAAAGCAACCTTTTCCAGGTATCCTTTGGGTTTAAGGACAATACATTTGAAATAGGCACTATGTGAATATATTTCATATTACGTACTTACATATACTTAACATATAGATCGGTAAATATCAACCCTGCTTATTTAAGTCATACCACCCTAAAAAGTTATTTTAGAGTACTAAGGATGGTATTTCTTTAATAGGTAGTTTTCTACCATTGGTCATGCACAGCAGCCCTGTATTAATAATTATATCCCGCCTGCAATAATGTTAAATCTGAAACTCTCCACTCAATCGTTTCCAGAAGTGTAAATTCCAATAAATTGGGTCTGCACAACCAAGTTCAAGTTTTAACTCAAGGCTAATATTTATTATTAAAGTTGTCACAGTTTTGTAAGAGTGAAAACTTAGAATTATTCTAGTCAAGCAGATATTCTGTAATCATAATGTATGAAATTATAGAATTACTAGACTTCCGCCCCTCGACTTCGCCTACGTGTAATAACTTTATCGCGGAAATTTGTTTATCCCGCAGGAATTTTTATCAGGATAAAAACTACCCTATGTCTTAATCCAGGGTATATTCTACCGATGTACCAAATGTCATCCAAATCCATTCATCCGTTTTCGCCTTGATTGAGCCACAAATAAACAAACATCCAGACTTTCACATTTATAATATTAGTAGGATTAGTAGGTCTCATTGAAATCGTGTATATAAAATTCCTGTGATAAGACATTAAAGGGAGATAATACGGGTCAAATTATATTCATGTAATTCCTGTTTATTGGTGAGTTCACTCCTGATTACGAACCACTTTCCCCAAAAAACCATAGCCAAATTCGATCATAAAATTTTCGATTACTCATATAAATTAAAATCATTCTGAGACCACCTTTAGTATGGAATTCCAACAATTTTCGGCTGAATTAGGCTGTAGTTTCTAGTGAAAAGTTATTCGTAATCAGGAGTGGAGTTACCAGCCGAACATTGTTGGACTGCCATACTAAAGGTGGTTTCAGAATGGTTAACGTTGTATAGGTAATCGAAAATGTATTGATATCAGCCGAATAAGGTTGCTTGGGGAAAATTGTTCACAATGAAGAGTGGCGACATCATAATGGAATTTACACGAATTCAAATTCACCCTGTACATTTCGGTTTTGCCTAAACATAGAGAATCTATTTCATTCGTGGCTTTATGTGTCCATGTCAGGATAATGAAGTCCTAGTGCGAAATAAATCTATTGTTATGTTGTAAAAGTAATGTTAAAAAAGTTTCGCCGTGTCCGTTGACAGACAGAAAGACAGACTGACCGAGGTTTACCTCGGAGGCTTTTGTAATTTGGCATGGATACGTTGTTAATCACGTCGACAAGTTTTGGATACGTGAGAAAATTCACGACAGTATTAACAAAGTTAAAATGTCAACTATTACAGGTAAGTAGGTTTGACAAGTTAATGAGCATAACTTATAAAGTGTACTTTCCGTTCAAAATTATTTATCAAACAACAAAAAGTCGCCATCCCATACACTGCGGGTGACACGACACGCACTTGGCCATTTTTTTACCACTACAACTTCTACAAGTTCGACAAACTTGTAATATACGACGACGAATTAGACGAATAATTTTTATTTTATGTGGATACGCATTTGACCATAATCTCACCTGATGGAAAATGACAATGTGGCCTACGACGAAACAAGCGATGTCAGTAGATGCCTATCCACACTGCTCTTGAAGATCCCAACATTGTAGGAATAAGGAGAGACTGACGCCGGAAGAGAGTTCCATGCCATGGCCGTTCGCATATGGAAAAGCCGATTCACTTTGTGTGTTCAGTTTGTTAGTTACGAGAACATACGGGTGGAATCCATCCCAACGCCTAGTAGTCCTAACATGAAATGGCGATGATGGACTAAATAATGGAATGATTTTGTGATTCTAATAATATTATTCTTGAGTTCAACCTAAAAATAGATTATTGATAGCTGATAAGTCCTAAAGATTATTAATATTTAATATTTCATTGATTTATGTTTATCCCGCAATTAAAAGGCCATGCCGCAGAAATAAGGTAAAAATCTATTTTTTTGTCTCGTATTCGAAAGACAAATAAATGTTCTTTCTTTCATTATTTTTGTTTCCTAAAGTTATGAAGGGTCCTCTCTAATTTTACGCCCGAAAAAACCGCTAAAGTCGCTTGAGGCGCGAAGCCTAAGCGTAAATAATTAAAATCATTAAAAAAAAGTAGGTTTTAAGTATCTAAAAATACTGCAATTTAATTGTCCGCCACTCGCAATAGCGACCGCTTAATTAACTAATATACTGCTGTAAATAAAGCCTGTAGTTAATTCTCTTTCATTTCGTCCCGCAGATAAATTGGGTGTGGTAGGGAGACCGGCGGCGTAGAGAAGACCAATATTTTTCATTACTATGCTAATTCCATTGTGCCAATAAACGGGACGTCCGTTTAGGGTACAGACATAGTTAATAAGCGGAGCGGACTCTTATAGTTCCATAAATAGCGTTTTCCTTCGTACCATCGGCAACACAATTAAGGTAGCAGGCTTAACTTTGATGATTTTGTTTGTTCCGTCTCGATTGGATTATGTTATATTTTCCTTTACATCTTGATCGATGTTTGATACATAAATTTCAGTGAAACTCAAATAAATAACTTACATAACGTCATTCAGATCAGATTGTTAAATTAAATATATAAAAAAATTACTATGTTAACCTGTGGACGTCCAGCGGCTGATGTGATGAGTCGTCTTTGTGTTGTGTTAACTCGAAATGTGATTGTCGAAGTGTTTACTAATTCAATAACAATTATAATCGTACAAAATCAAGTATAATTGAAATGACATGTTATTACTACTATATAAATTAATAGGCGAGCAGCAGATGATGTTGTGCCTATATCCTAGCTATACCATCTTTTTAAAACGAGAAGAAAAAACGTCTAAATTTTGGCTTAATGATTTCAGACTTTGTCCTGTGTAAACCTCTTGTCAAACTAGAAACCCAACTGATGTGTTCTACCTTGATTTGGAACGTGCCTTCGACATGGTTTCTCATAAACTGCTATTAAAGTTGGATCACTATAGCATTCGTGTAGAGTCGTTGAATAAGTTACTTTCAAGGCCTGTCACAGTTTTATCTTGATGTGCAGTAAAGTTAACCGGACTGTGTAACGAACAGTGAACATACTTAGACGACAGGCTGTAAAATAAGACACATGTCGTAGATAGCGATAAAATAGCGATGGAATTCATTATTCGAACGGTCTTCGGAATTCGGAATGACTATCGTAATACGCGGTTTGCTACAAGAAGTGAACCTGGTGGCTCTCGAATCGACGGAAATGGCGCGTTGACGACGTTAAACACATCGAAAATGATGCAGACTTTGCTACCAGCCGTCAAATGAGATGGATCACCACTTAACACATCAATGAATGACTATTGCCATTATCACCGATGCTTGGAAGAATCCGGTGAGTCGTTACTTAATAAGAAGTTGATCATGGAATTGAGCAAGGAGGAATTGTAGACAAGCTAGGTTGAATTCCACGGCGATGGCAAGGGACGTGCAAATGTTTACCGTTCACCGGTAAGCATCTTAGGTTTCATGATCATAATTTTCATAAATATGTTGTCTGTGGGTAATTGGTCTGTAATTGCCACCTTGTAGATTTATGGTTATCGGGCCAGTGTTCCATCAGTGGCAGACCATTACTTCGATCTGTTAAATTCCTAGTATTATTCGGATATCCTATTCGCATTTAGAATGTTAACGTAATATCCCAATTGCCCGAGCAAACCCTTTACCACGAGGCTGGCAATTTTTCTCAAATTTAAGGTAACAGGGTACTCCCTATTTAATTTTCTAGTGTTAACTCTAATGGTAAAACTTTGTGCTAATGACAAGAGCTGGAGCTATACTTACAAAATTTATAATATTTTATTTTGCACCAATAGAGTCTTACAAATTTTTACAAATATAATGTGTATTATATTCAAAGGTACTAAGAAAGAACAAGGTGATACTTCCAGTGCCCAAACTAGGTAACATTATTTTACTTGTATTTTAGATCCTTGTGTCATCCTGCCCTACAATTAGAGATGATCAATAAAGACAAAATAAAAGATATAAGGCATATATCTTTGCTGTATATTAAACAAGCAATTACTAAGTGTATATACCTAACTATTAATAGTATATTTAGCTACACATTGTTTCGTGATCTGGTATTATTAGTCTATGGATTACAGAAATATTTTCTGTCAATTAAACTGGCCGTGTGGTTCCGGCTAAGTAAGATAAAGCTAAGCCTGTTCTATCACGTCGTAAAATGCGACTACTGCATCGTGAGCTTAAACCCGCTTACCCACTAAGGGACACTTGTCGAGCGACATGTGTCCCCTGAGACATCAATCGACATCGCCCCACGTTGCCTGATGTCTTGTCTTCGCTCACATCAGCCTATCAGACATGTCTGTTGATATCGGGCGAAGTCAGGCATCATTGGTGCGGAGGTCCCAAAAATCTGCGATCGCCAGTCCGCCTGCCCAGCGTGCCAATTAAGGTAAATCCTCCCACTTCAGCGAATCAAACCGCGCCACGGGAGAGGCTGTTGAATAGTGTACTTGTATTGGCTGTGTGCATGTGTGTGTGTAAAAGAATTCATCATGTATGGCGACCAAAAAAGACACACACTTGTTGTTAGACTTTGTACCTCTAGGTTCAGAACTTTATCCCAAATGGGGTGGTCAGAGATATCCGAAACATTAAAAGTTTAATGCTTGAGACATACAAATGCGCGGTTCACCTTTCGACATACAAAGTCTATCTGTGTGTTTGTTTGTGGTTTTCTGAAGCAGATGTTTACAAAATGTTTCTAAGTAATATCGTATAGGTACCTTAAACTGTCTTATTCGTCACAGTTGGTTTGCATTAACCTTGATGATTGTCTCTCAGGACTTTTCCAGTCGGGAATTTACAATTTATAATGAGACTTTCAATCAGGTTTTGACACCAAAAGATGCTTGTCATCATGATGATGAAAAAAAAATTTGGTGAGCCCATCGCTATTGAAACTAGCAAGACCACAAATGTTTTTCGGCAGAAAGTCCTTTAGTCGCCTTTTACGACACCTACGGGAAGAGACAGGTTAATTATACTTTTATAAACGGGCCAAAACCTCACGGCACTACTGCCGAAATCACAATCATTACCAAATAAACTTCTTGCGAATAATATGAGTGAGGTTATCATAAAACCGATATGGACCTATGCAGTGGAGCTTTGGGACTCTGCAAGCAATATGAATATAGAGATCATGCAATGCTTCCGTGGGTTCTCAAAGCAATCATAACAGCGTCATGGTTTACCAGAAAGCAAGAAGTTTTTAATGCACAAAGGTATTGCACTTGACCTCAATCACACTAGACCTCAAGATGATTGCGAAGCTGGAATCGTACTGACCAGGAAATCTAATAAGTAAATAAAAAACTTAGAAGGTATGTATCTGCAAAGATGGCATAGTTTCAGGTTTCTGACACATGACAAAATTATAAGAGTTAAATTTTTGCTATGTGAATACGGAACCTTAAAGCTCAGTAAGTGCCGCTAATCGCTCCGTTCTGTGTCTCTGTCGACATACCGCAAAGAGGTTAGCTGGTTTCACGAACATTTTTACTATGTCCACTGAAAAATTTGAATTCGCTTTCAAAAAGGTCGGTTCGGTTAATTTGGAATGCAACGGGGCGATTTTAGTTTTTCATCGAGTTGTTCGAATGGAAACAACAAAACTTTGTGCTGTACAACTCTTGTTGTACGTATGAATTTGTAGCGCATAAATTTATACCCGACTGCCCCAGGTAGGAGGAAATTATTTTTCTGGTGTAAGTAGGTGTTTTAACATAGGCCTCTTCCATAGATTTCCCGAGCGACCGATTGTAAGCCGCCTGCATCCAGCGACTACCCGCGACCTTCATCAGGTCGTCCGTCTATCTTGTGAGCGGACGTCCTACGCTACGCTTGCTGTTGCGTGGTCTTTATTCGAAAAATTTAATGGCCATCAGTTATTCGAGCTATACCTATGTGCTGGCTAGCTACCACCGTCTTATCTAAATCTGCCGCCAAACAGTTAATAGCATTGTTGTGTTCCGGTTGTCAGAGATAAGACAGCCAGTCCCCCAAATAAGATGGGGTTTCCGGGTCAGTACGCTACCACCTTCGGCCTTATCTTCGCTTAACATCAGGTGTGATTGAGGTCAAGTGCTAACCCGTTGTGCGTAAAAAAAAACCACTTAAAGGGTACGCTACTAGCGTAAGTAAATGACCATTATTTAGAAAAATATAACTAAATGTAGAGTTTCTTTTTCTTTAGCAGGAAGCATATCAAATGTAGTCAGACATTTTGAATGGAATTATTTTCTGTGAACGTCCTTATTTCATCATAAAGTCTGTTTCTGTTATAAGGAATTTTGTGAATATTATACTTTGATTACTTTGAATATTATACTTTGATTTGATTATGTCAGCCGAAAGACGTTCACTGCTGGGCAAAGGCCTTTCCCAAGACAACGATCGGTCCCGCGCTACCGGCTTCCAGCGGCTTCCCGCGATCTTTACTTCTGATACGTCTTCTGATGCGTGGTCGCCACTCGAGAACCTTTCCGCCCCAACGGCCGTCGGTCCTATACTAGCAAAGTGCCCCGCCCACTGCCACTTAAGTTTAGCTATTCTTCGGGCTTTATGCATATGAAGTTTTAAACCATAATTGTAATGAATTATGTATGAATGGACCTTATTAATTTATATATGATAATTTTTGACTATGAGTTGTATTTATATTCCTTTTATTATTTACAATGAATAATGTACTTGACGTAACACATACATTATAATTGATAAGATTGTGCTACATAATACAACTTGACGTTCAGTTGTAGTTGAGAGAAAAAAGATTACAACGCTTGTTTTTAGTGGAGCCTAGGTGACGGACGCCAATGGGATTCACACAAATGACACAAGATTTTCCATATAAATCACATGTAACACAACTCCTGATCACCGATTAACAGCCTTCATGTACAGAAGATACGATGCTTTTAGCACACAATAGTAACAAACGAGCACCTGTCGTATATGTACCTACTTTATTATGAACACAATCATGGCATGATTCAATACATCAATAGGTGTACAGATAACTTAGTAGAGTCACGTACGTTCCCGAGGCGTTGGACCGGTCTAATATTTGCTCTAACACGTCCCATATTGGTTTGTCTGACAACATTTTCTAATAAATGCATTACAATAGTTGGCCTATAAAGTCCCAATAGGGCATTCCTGGCTTTCCTGTTTACAGGAAGTATGGACAGTCCCATAGTAGAGGCACAGAATTAATAGGTTCACATTAGTTGGCATGCATGTTTTTCGTATTAGAAATATCGACGAAATTAGTTTTGTTTTTTTTTTATGCACAACGGATTCGTACTTGACCTCAATCACACCTCCTGATGTTAAGTGAAGATGAGGTCGAAGTTGGAAGCGTATTGACCCGGAAACCCCAACACATAGTGGGATAGAATAAATAATTTTAATACAAATATAGGTTAACTCTTTTTGTTTCTTTTCTTCTAACGTAAGCATAACATGTGTTTCGAGAAGAGAGACACTGGCTCTTGTATTTTCATAAACCGACATTGTATGCTTTGTACTTAAGTTGAAATCAACAAAAATTTTGATGTTTTGACTGATTTTAATAACATAGGTAGCTATTCCAATTCTTCCTTTTTTATCCTATTCTTATTTAGAAAATGCAAAAATGATAATTTAGCTGTACCAATTCCCTTTTTAATCCTATTCTTATTCCGAAATTCAAGGCATTAATTTATTTAACAAACTTATTCAAAATTTACATTTTTTAGACTATTGCTTGTTCAAAAGGCAATTTTCCCTTGAAAAGAACAAGCTAGAAACTCTACAAGGTTGAGACGTCTTTCCTAGTATGGGAGTAATACCCAACTCTTATATGTTTCTGCTCTGAGTGAAGTACGATTTACGGGTTAGTGTTTGATCTTACACCTGATGTTAAGTAAGAGGAGGCCGAAGGTGAACACATGCTCATCTGCTCTCAATTTTATTTGCGTATAAATGGGTATTCACATAACCGTTGTGAAGCTATGAACTGATGTAACCTTAAATTCCAGGTGCAATTAATGACCACCTTCAGAGGTGGAACAACAACGATCGTTGACGGAAGTCATTGTTTATCTATTGTGTATGTTTAGCCTGGCACTTTACGAGTTAAGTTCGTTTCACTTAGCTAAACTTGTTTTGACCAGTCTGACTGATTATATTTTGATGTTGAATTGAGAAATAAATTTAAAGATATAATTACGAAAATATTCATGCAGGTACGTAAGAAAGAATCTGCATTGTTTATGAAAAATAGTGAAGACATAATGTAAATATTAGATTAAGTGTGTCAAATTCGTAGCAAGTGGAAGTCTGTGGCCTCTGCCTACCCTGAAATAGGCGTAAATTATGTATGTATGTAACTATTAGATTTGAAAATGAACTTGCTGTTCATAGCAGTGCTTACACAAAGTCATTCAATATACGCTGATACAATAAGTTTTCGATAGACATACAAAATTTGCCTTTAAATAAATTTAAAACCACCATGAACCGGAAACTATGTGCAAAAGGCTGTTATAACATTTCTGTTTATATAGATGATAAGCAGGCATTTAAAAAGAACAACCCCTGAGTTTCTTGCTTCGTTTTTCTCTGAGGATTCGCATTGTGAATGAGCGGTAATTGTATGACGTTTTCTTATTCCATTCCATTCTATTGGGGAAGCTTGAGAGTTTGGGAGTAAGAGATACACAGCTATGTCTTTTTGAGGACTACTTAAAAGACCGAACTCAACAGGTAAGGGTGGGAACATATGTTAGTGATGAGCTGCCTATAACCCACGGTGTCCCGCAGGGTAGCATAATGGGCCCAACGCTGTTCTCAATTTATATAAATGGACTCTGTAACCTTACCTTACCAAATGGAAAAATAATAACTTTCGCCGATGATACTGCACTGCTTTTCAGTGCCGACTCGTGGGAGCTTACCTATGCCTATGCACAGTTAGGGTTCAACATAGTATCAAAATGGCTCCAAGCACATATACTTACGCTAAATGTAGAAAAAACGAAGTACATTTCTTTCACGATCAGAAATTCCGATACTCCTGAATACCTGCCTTTCTCTATTACAGCACACTCTTGCTCTCAATCCGATGTTTCCTCTTGTTCTTGTCCAAAACTCCAAAGAGCATCTACCATTAAATATCTTGGTGTCATAATTGATGGAAATCTCAGCTTCAAATCCCATGTTGACCAATTAGCTGCCAGAACACGCAAACTAATCTTTATTTTCAAACAATTGCGACATGTGGCTGATTCAAACATTATTAAATCGGTGTATTTTGCCCTTTGCCAGTCAATATTGATCTTCTGTATCACCTCTTGGGGTGGCGCCCCCAAATCGTATCTGCTTAAACTAGAACGCGCCCAAAGAGCAGTCCTCAAGGTTGGATCATTTTTGCCTTTTCGGTTTCCTACTGTGGACCTATACAAAAAATGTGAGGTATTGACAGTCAGATAATTATTTGTATTATATACTGTCTTGAGGAAACACTCCCAACTGACGTTTGACCCAGATGTGCTTAAAAAACGAAAGAAGAATATTGTGTGTTCGCCATCTCTTCAAAATACTTCCTACTCCCAAAGGTTCTTTTGTTTCTTAGGTGGTTTTCTTTATAATAGGATAAACACTGGGCTATCATCGAATGTGTACCCTTCTACATCTGAAAGCTGTAAAAAAATGGTGTCCAAATGGCTCCAAAAATTAGACTATAATGAAACTGAAAGTCTTATGGATCCTCTCGCATAACATACGCACACACACTTACACGCATATTCACACACACACACACACACACACACACACACACACACACACACACACACACACACACACACACACACACACACACACACACACACACACACACACACACACACACACACACACACACACACACACACACACACACACACACACACTCATACACACACACGCACTCTCTCTCACACACACACTATTATAATATTATGTATAAATATATATATATATACTTAAATATTTACTTATATATATATCAACATATATCTATTTTTTACTACTAACGCTAACAGGTTAGAAATTAATTACTTTTAAAAATTAGCTTAACTCTATAAAGTTTAAAAACATTAGTATTATTCTTGGTTAAGTTAGCACAATCAAGATTGTAGTACAAATGTCCGAGGGGTGGGAACCTGGTGATCTGTGCCACAGGTTCATCCTATTACAGACGCCAGATTCTCACAAATAACTTATGTCAACAAATGATTGTCAACCTCCATATTTAGTATAAACAAGTACGTTTTGTAATATTTGTGAGAATGAAAATAAATACATACTTTACTTACTTTACTTTACTTACTTACTTATGTTATTTCTAGAACTGACGAAATTAAACAATTTTTTTATTTTGATTTTTGATTCTACCCGTGAGTAAAGTTTAGATCTCGCCTCACTTTGAACTCGCTCACAAATCGCCCGTGTGAGAAGAGTGTTCATCCTTAGTAGTACTGCACGGACAAAGTCGACATTGCGATGTGCTGGTGAGCAGACTCTGCTAAAATAAAATTCTTTAATGACTCGTCCGCACTACGATGCAAGTCGCGAAACTGTATCGCCGCTGGGCACATAATCTGATAGCGCAAGAAGAATATTATAACTGACTCTTGTGCTCAAACTTAATTCGACCGGGTTGCCACGTTTTTGGTTAAGCCAAGACAAAACAAGTAGCCGTTCAACTATTAAGAGTTTCAGTAACTATTGAAATGTTTTATTTAAGTTACAAGATAAATAAAAAAAAATGATAAACCTGGATTCAAATGGTTTTCAAGTGTTCAATTTTAATTTGCTGATTATTTATTTATCAACGAATCATATAGACACCTTAAATAGTCGTGCTCCATAAACAAAGGTGTGGATTTGAGTTGGGTAATTTTATGAATGTTTACTCGTGCCCTCGTGCACTTGTGGCGCAGTCGCATTAGTTATTCATTTTCGATTTGCGAAGTTAAGCAATGTCTAGTCCGGTCAATCTTCGGATGGGTGACCACACCAATCATCTATTCCCAACTAAGCAAAGCTTGTAATATGGATACTGGATAACGAATAAACATTACATAAATATTCCATCCAGATCCATCCATTTTAATACGAGTGTTTCTGTGTTTCGGAGGGTACGTTAAATAGTCGGACCAGTTGTTTCCATCGAAGGCAGTCGTTAAGCTAAGTCGGTGGCCTATATGGGCGGCTTAAAAACACTAACTCTCAGGTGGCCAGTAATCTGACATTAATCCACCCTCTCCCAGTGAGAGGACGTGTAAGGCTGTTGATGATGTATGTTCCGTGATGTCTTCGATATTTGTGAACCGTCAATATTGTTTCTTCTTTATTCTTTATTGCAAATAAACACAAAAGATACAATTGTCAGATACAAAGATACAAAGGTGAGCTTATCTCTAAGAGAGATCTCTTCCAGCCAACCCTATAAGCGGTTAGAGAGTGTATAACGGGGAATAAAAAAAAGGCGTACAACGCAATGGTGATTAAGTAAAAAAAAAAAAAAGTCTATAATACATTAATACTTGTAAATAACTAAATATAACTACATGAATATAATACTAAATAAACCTAAATAAAACATTTAATCAGATATATAATTAATATATTATATAAATATCAATATATAACATTACTTCTTATGCCAGTTGCGACAGGTAGTGTTCTTTTAAGCGCTTTTTGAAAACTGGTGGTGTAGGGCTCTCTCGAATGTCTGCAGGAAGATCATTGTGTTCTTGTTTGCGAGGGTATATACTGCCAGGGTGATCCCATTTACTAAACTTGGTGAAAGCCTTACATTGCACTCCGGGGATAGAGAATGGAACCTACTAAGGTGGGCTTCAGTAGAAATCGGTTATTAAGCCAAGTTTTGGCGGTTCAGTTATTCCGTACGGACATATTTATTTGTTCTAAATGTGAAGAGAATAAATGAACAATTTTTTTCTCAAAACTGGTCATTCTTTGCCTCGACTTTTGCTCTAAGTTGCTATTGCTACACTACAAACATAGGATAACAAAAGAGTTCTGTGCATAATAGGTGATATTACGCCTAGAACTCTTAGGGCGTGATTCTTACTCGTACTTGGCCATCATTTTATAATGGCTTTTGTTGTCCTGTGTTGATTAACATACTTATTTAACCGTCAAACTTAATTATGTATGTAGTTACTTAGACGATCTAATTATGAATCTAAATAATGTTTGTATTTGAAATTAACGATTTTCGTATTTGTTGCTTTACTTTCGTCATCAGGTCTCCCTTCATGACAATTTAAAGGTTTTTGGCAACCGGATAGTACCTTTTATCTAAGGGTTCCTCTATAACAGTTTTGAGGTACGGAAGCCTAATTAAAGATGATTGTAATTAATTTCTTCACACTCTAAAGAAGTCTTTTAGGGTGAAATAACAATTTAAAATGTTTGTACAAAGTATGACAATAGAAATATTGAGAGGTAGTTTTTCCTTCAAAGCGTGACCTATAATCGTCTGTTATAAATTGTTCTTAAAATGCAAGAGGAATCAGTTAGTTTTGTAAATGCAAATATTTATTATATAGTGACATTTCTAGCACGTTATAAGAAATGAACCAACGTGTCTATTCCTGTGGATGTTGTGTTCATACCACAAACATCTACTTAAGGACTTGTGCGATTCAGCGGCTATTCGCACACGCTCTCTCTCATCATGTTGGTTGTATATATTATATATATTTCGTAAGATGAATCGTAGATGTTGTTTCAAGCATTAATTAGTGCTCAAAATAAAATCAAGAATTGTTTCCTAACAACCAACATGTCAACATACGTGCAAACTAAAACGCACGTTCATCAGCAGGCAAATCTCAATGTCGAACTACCTTCGCAGCGACCAGAATATTAGAAAAGTTTTTCGATCCTCCTGAATATACCTATATACCTACATATATTTCGTAAGATGAATCGTAGATGTTGTTTCAAGCATTAATTAGTGCTCAAAATAAAATCAAGAATTGTTTCCTAACAACCAACATGTCAACATACGTGCTAACTAAAACGCACGTCCATCAGCAGGCAAATCTCAATCTCGAACTATCTTCGCAGCGACCAGAATATTAGAAAAGTTTTTCGATCCCCCTGAATAGTACCCCGTACGTGAGACACAAATATTGCAGTCGGGCCAGGGATAATCTCTTGGCTGGGAGCCAGTTCACAATATGTAAGCGGAGTTTTCAATAGAGCCGTTTACGTACCCATGTACCGGTGCCCAATAGCCAGCGCGGCAATTTAAGGTATGCGAGTATAATTATCGAGCAGTATGAGCACAGAACTATGAGAATAGGGAACCGAGTAATGGAACTTCGCTACGAAGCAGCTTCGAATGAAGTCTGTATGTTGAATATTTGACAATATAATTACAATACAATATTCTGAAATTTGGTGTATAAGAAAACAATACAATACAATTATTCTTTATTGTACACCAACAGCGGTTACAGTACAAAAATGGAACTTAAAAATATGGTAGGTGAAACGGCGACCTTATCACTGACTTTATGACTGACTAACTTTTTTTGTCACTTGTCCATTGTTATGCACAATGGGTTAGTATTTGACCTCAATCACACCTGATGTTAAGTAAAGATGAGTTCGAGAAGGAAGCATACTGACCCGGAAACCCCATCTTATTTGGGGGCTGGCTATCTTATCTCTGACAACCGGAAAACAACATTGCTATTAACATTGCTGCTTGGCGGCAGACTTAGATAAGATGGTGGTAGCTAGCGAGGCGGACATATAAAAGGCCCTACCACCAACCAAACCGAGTACTTAAACATATGCACCTCTGGGGATCGAACCCGCGACCTCCGATTCATACACCCAAGGTTGTTTAAATTGAGCTACGAAGGCGGTTAACTTTGAGTGTAAGGACACCTTATAACTCTACTTTATTCTTTATTGTGCGATGTGGGGAGGTAGTGAAAGAAACTCTTGTATTGAACAACGCTGTAATAATCTTCCTCTATTCTATTGTCTTACAACTTCTTATGCTAACGTACCTACGTGCTAATATCTAATACTAACTTATCTCTACATCACCTATTCTATTTCCTTAATCTGAGGACACGCTGATCATACCAAGTCCATCACGTGCACATCTAAAGCTATTTACACTCTACTGTTGCACAAGAAATATAAACAGATTACAGTCAGAAAATATATACAAAGGTGAGTTTATCTCTAAAGAGATCTCTTCCAGCCACCCCTACTGGAGGTTAGAAACTACTACTTTTAACACCCGACTAAAAACACGGCGGGCGTATGTTGGATGGCGTCATGTGTGTATGTGTGTCCTGTCTTTGTCCGGATGTAACTCAGTTATACTCGTACCTGGTCTGATTTTTTTACATTAAACATTAAACGAGGACAAAGGTTCTTAGCCATGTTTGATGAAAAGTGGTTAAGCAATTTTGTCACAGTTTTTTTTGTATATTTCGATGATGTCATGGTCTTTCAGGGATTTTCTTATGTTTGTTTTATATTTAAGATTATCCTGGATTAAGACAGGATATTTTTTATCCCAAGTTTCTATGCACCAAATTTAAATTTATACAAATTCGTTCATCCGTTTCGCTGTGAATGAGCAACAAACAAACAAGTAAACAAACACCCAAACTTTCGCATTTATTATTATTATTATATTATTATAGACGAGCAGCATTACATTAAAAGTTTAATGTTTGAAATAACGTTCACGTTTCACCGATATACAGAAATGCACACGTGATTTCTATCGAGTTAGTCTATAGATGTATTTTTTTGTGTCCCTTAATCGCCTTTCATGACACCCACGGGAAGGGACAGGTCGGTTCTATTCTTTACGTACACAGAATTAATCTATAAGTAGGTATTACTTATTTAAATAAAATATTATATACTGCTGGCTATTGAGAAATGACCTCTTCTCATAATTAAGTAATAACTCATCTACAATATTTAAAATACTGTCCCCCTCAGTGTGTCATAGCCGTTGATAGCCCTATTATGAAGAAAAATACAAGAAACTGCTATAAGAAAATATGAATCATCACTTCCTCTCCTATATAGAGAACACTAACAGGATGTCCCCTGAAAGTGTCCCATCACTCAGGCAACGTCCGGTCCCGGATATGAACCTTGTATCATCGACCATCGTGTAAGTAGATCGTAACGTATGATGGGTATTAATTTTTTTGTTTCTTGTTCGTCTATTATTGGGGCTTTGTTTACAAGAAAAAGTTAGTTTATTTGTGTGTACATCCAAAGTAACATTATATGAACTAAAGACGAGTGTTCGTGTGTGTAAAATTTGGCTGTCACCGGACAAGTCTTACCTAGTGTGAGAATCAATAATAATATGTTTGAATAAAATAAACTTTGAAATTTAGTAGTTTAATTACGACATGAGTCATATCAAATTGACTTCTACGCGGTGACTGCCGTCCTCTACTAGAGCGGGTGGTGGCGTAGGACGCGACGTGGGAACATGCACGACGTATGACCATAAAAGGTAAAGCGTCACTGGAAACGGAAGTGCATGCCTCGAACCGCACCCCGCGCCCCCGCCCTTTTCATACAACTTTAAAATTAATTAATTACGCTACTAAAATAATAACTAACTAATCTGTCGCGAACATATACTACATACCAAGCTACCAATTAGAAAATATTTTTACGCCATAATTGATAAAATTAGGAACCTTATATTCATATACATGTAATCTTGTATGTATGTATTTGTGTATTTATGTTGGGTAATTTTTCGTTTAATGTAGGTATTGTTGGTTTTATTCTGTTATATGATATTTTTAACATTTTTTGTTTCTTCTGTTTCGTGTACACTTTGTGTCTACCTATGATATCAAATTTCGCTCTCACGGGTTTGCTGGAAGAGATCTCTTATAGAGATAAGTTCGCCCTTTGTACATTTTTCTAAAATATTTGTTAATGACCATTTCTTCGTGTGTGTGTACAATAAAGTGTTAAAATAAATAAATAAAATAAAATACATTTATTAATGCTTTCATTAACTTTAAGATTCTTTCTCTCTTATATTTAAGAGCTATGCTCTTGTCGCAACTTTAATATTATTGGAAGAAAAATCAATCAATCAATCAATCATGTACAGTTTATTGCACAAAATTCTACAATACACTTCATAAATATAGCTTCAAAAAAATCGTTCGCTTAGTGGACTAGGTATATCGTATTTCAGCGATATCAGCCATACATGACCCGCATGCTCGCTTGCCGCCCTCTCATATAAAACAAAAATACAAACTGTGGACGGAACACTCTGCCATCTAATATTTTAAATACGAAAGTTAGGATGTTTGTTTGTTTGATGAACGGATTTGGATCAAATTTGGTATATATAGGTATACCCCGGATTAGTTCCTGCGGGATAAACAAATTAAATAGGTACTACGAGGTAAAGCCGAGGGCGAAAAACTAGTAGTATAATTATGAGTACTAACCCAGCTCTCTTTTGTGCATACTAGACGGCATCATTAGTTTCATACACAACAACATAAAAGTCCACTGTCGGAAGAAAAACATACACTACGGTGCGACTGTCATTTCTTTTTATGGAAAATGTTTTAATATATCCCATTTAGTACTCATGGCGTAACGAAGCGAAGTTAAGCAACGTCTGGCGTGATCAGATAGGTGATTGATATGATGCGAACAGATGCTCGATCCTGTTCTTCTCTGTCGGTAGCCACACGGTAAAACATAGACATGATAAACAGTAAGCTGAAATAAATGATTCACAATTATTTCTAGCCGCCTGTCTTTACCTACACGTGCGAATCACCTTGTGAATACTTTTCCTCGGAGCCAACCCAGTAACCTCAATGAGGCAACATTTATATTATTCTTATTCCTGGCAGAAAATACAAGTCTCACTCAGAGCGTAAAGAGTTGGAATTACGCTTCATTAGGGTGCTCCACACATTTCCCGCGTAACAGACGTTATTTTTAAGAATATTCACGGGACAATCTTTTACGAGGTACATTTTACGATATTTCATAAGAAAAGTTGTGTATTTTCATGTTGTTTATTTAAAATTGACCTTGAGAACTGTTTGTCAATGTATCTCCGTGTAAAACAATATCTAAAACGTTTTCTACCCCTTAACCTTAAACTATTGCGAACAAATGCGCCACAGATTGTGTGATACCGCAGTCGCACTTTATCATCATTAGAGAAGCCTCTCATCTTCCTGAATTCTATGGACCTACCAACGCTCGATCGAAGTCTATTTAGGGACTTCCAGATGGGCCAGGGGAGATTATTTCCTGGTGACAGCTTTTCCGCAATGCGTATACAGTTGTAACTGTGGAACCTTTTTACCACAGCTCTATCCTGCCTTAGATGGGTCTGTGTCGAGTGGCTTGGTGTATTGGATAAAGCTGTGTCGGCTTTTGAGACGTGAGACTGGTGGGTGAAGTTTGTGCAAGTGTTGTAGGTGTCTGTGGTCTGCAGCTAGTTTTTGCCTATGAATTTACCAAGTTTTCTTACGCCGAATACACGGTTGTGCTATTCCAGCTTGGGAGTATAGATGGCTCAACGGTGTTGGCTTCAGGGTTCCTGTAACTATAGGACAGGTTTCATGAAAAGCCACGTCCAGTATCGACGTGTAAGGAGCGAAACTGATATTCAAACACGTCAGCCCATCAATCAATCAATCAAATACTCTTTATTGCAAAATTAACAAAAGCTATATGTAGAATACAGCGTACATCATTAATCGCACAAAAAGGCGGCCTTATCGCTAACAGCGATCTCTTCCATGCAAACCTTAGGGTAAAGATACAAGCTTCCAGTAGATGAGGTTTGCACTAATTGTAGCAATACGGGTGTATTTTATAGTTGGCAATTATTATATAACGTAAAGATAAAAATACATAAAATAAGCCTACAAATTATAACTAGATAATTTAACTGCACTTAAAACATATAATATAGGAAAGCCATTACTTAAAAGAATTGAATTGAATTGAACATATAATATATTATTTAATTGACTACATAACAAACATAAATTTATATATATATACATATATATTAATATTGAATACATAAAATTAATAAATACATGCCATTTATTTGTTACTCAGAAGCCTTGGAAGCGGTCTGCATCCACCGACTTCCCGCGACCTTCATCAGGTTGTCCGTCCACCTTGTATTGTGAGTGAATGGACGAATTGTATTAATTAGAAGTTAGGAACCCAAAGTTGTAAATCTGTATACCAAATTTCATCCAAATCCGGTCATCCGTTTTGCCGTGATTGAGCAACAAACAAACTTCCAAGCTTTCGCATTTATAATATTAGTTAGATTTTATGTAGTCAGGTGTGATTGAGGTCAAGGACCAACCCGTTATGCATAAAAAAAAAGGCGGCAACACAATTAAGATATTTTGCTTTACTCTTAGCATTTCATCATGTGATAGATAAATTTCAATTAAACTTGAATAACAATTTTCCTTTATATAAATCCAAGGTCCAAAATTATATATTTATAAATATAGATTGGCAACCTTAATTTTGTTGCCGGCTGTACCATCGGTCGTATTATTTTTTATTATATACCAAGACATTAACACATTGTCGGTCAGCGAATAATATCCGTTCGGAAGTCACATTGTCTTGAGTGATGGAGAAACCTTCGTCACGTCCTTTTCTCATACATCTTGTAGTGTCCCTCATAGCATTAGGCGGTAGCTTCTTAGCGACACTTCACGAAGACAGTCGAGTTCGTGAGTTGCATAAGCATTTAAAAGATCAGTAATCGATGTGGCTAATTCATATTATGTTATAATGTGGTAATGGCGTCATAAGGGCTGACCAGGGGAGGGGGATTCAAAGAAAAACCCTTTAGTAGTATGAATTACACCAAAATTATACCTTATTCTACTAATAATTAAAAAAAAAAAAATTGAAACGGCTGACTTCAGGCAGCTACCGTTCTTTATCTCCGAAGTACATCATCAGATCTTCCCCAAATTTAAACGAGGGCACCCTGGCTCGGCCTTTAAAACAAATAAAGAATTTTTGTAATAGGGTCTCAAATGTTGGAGACATCGGTTAGAAGTGCGAATATCTGTAGATTTTTTTCGACAAATCGAGCCCCTTCAAAATTCCATGAATACAAGAAGATTCTTTTCATTAAAAATTGCTGTTGTCAATATTTAAGGTGCTTTACTTTCATGTACCATTGCTTTGAACTATATGGCGAGTTATGTATTTACATACTCAGGATTTTAACAGGTGTTTCATCACAAAACCTCCCCAGGACGATCAAAGGAGGAAAATATTAAAAATCTTCATTTTGTTTGTCAAGCGAGAAAATTCATATTTGAAGGTGTTTACCCCAATGTGGAGTAGAAATGCGAATGTGTTGTTACTCGGGATGACAAATATGTTTTCGGTTAAAGAATTTCTAAATGCAATCAAATAAGGTTCAAATTTGGACTGCACGGCGATCTAGTAGAAAAAAATACACGAAGTATTTCTCTCATTCGGTGCCCACACGTGTCTTAGTAAGTCGATTTTTATTACGATTCAAAGCGACGCTATAAAAGAACAGATTAGTGTGCACAAAAGGTGAAATGACTATTGAATATGATTTTTCCCATCGCGATGTCGGACGATCTCTCCACTTGGAGGCTTAGGCGAACTTTTCCCAGAATTTTTATTAATATTTCTATTTTGAAAAGATACTTTCTCGCGATCCTCTAAAATATACTCTTCAGGTAATTTCCTTGAAATTTAGCGCCTCTTCAATAACGATCCTTAAGAATTAATAAGACTTTTTGTAAAAATATTTTTTACTTTACTGTTATAAATTAATGGACTAATTAACTTCATTTCTATGGCATCTGGAACTGTATTCCCGGGTAATAAGCCCCTTTTTCTTTCATAGAACGTCAACTAGGTGGGTACAGTAGCGTCTATGCCTATGTTGTTGGATTCAGTCCTTTGTGAAGAATATTCCTAGAAAAGACAAAACTTCCGACTTCAATTAATTAAATACCTACGTTTTCTTGTACAGTTAATGGAAACTACAAATAACAGCATAAATCATTGCACATAAAACTAAAAGGTATCTCTTCCAGGTAAACTTTAGCGAAGACGTGCGCAAGCCACCAATGAGAGGGGATTTGTACTAATCGTAGGAATTTATCATATTTGTTATAGTAATTATTAGGTAGTTATCATATAGACATAAACTCAATTTTCAAACTATAACTAAGCAATTTAAATGCACACATACTATAGTTTATTATAAATGAATCTCAGTCTTACATTTTCAGAACTTGATGTTAGGCAGGATTTAATGTTCGTTATATAAACAATTAAGCATATTTTTTATTTGTAATATTACTTATTGACTTTAGTCAGGTTCAGGTATTTATACCTGAAGAATACACATGGAATTTAATAATTATCTAATAACATTTGTACAATAACTATACAATTTATTATAAAAAAAAATCACAAATAAAAAACTAGCCCCAAGTCTCTGGTTGGTGGAATGGTACACAGAAGGCTGGCCGCGTTGCCTCACTGTTATAGCAAGGCTGACTCTTTGACCAAAGTATTGGCCAGTTTATTGTAAATTATACATAAACTTAATGTGCAGTGGTGGTAGCAGCAGTAAATAGTCTATAGTGTTGATGACAGTTGATGGTGTGGAAGTGGGATATGACGAACGGTGTGACGTCTGTAGATTGGCTAAAATTCTTGTGCAAGTGACTGTATTGATGAAGTGTAGGTATGTATGTGTGGTGCAGTGAAGTTAACAAAACGTCTAAAAATTAGTAATCGGTTTTTGATGCTAGCAAGATTGGCGTAGACATTCGCTACATAACTTAGGTACATTAATTTTTCATATCTATGTATATATATTATAATATAGAAATAAATACATGCCAATCAATAAAGGAAACATCCTCGCAAATGCTTTAGAAATCAGTAAAAGCTCAATAGGTTTCCGTTCACTATCTGTAGCGGCCGTGAAGTAGTTAGGCCTGAATCTATGGAATAGCTTGGGCCTACTGACTGAGATTGAGGTCTCCCGCACCAAAGCAAAGATAAAGCAAAGCTCACTCACTTGATATGGAAAGTCCCACAGCTCTTGCCCGAAGCACTACGCCAAACACCCCGTGCAGCACAGTCCACAACACCACCAAGCTTATAGAAGATGATGCATGCAAGGATCCAGAGTCCTTTTTTTTTTTTTTTTTCGCGGGGAAATGCTTTACGCGTACCGCTCGCCTGGGGGACGGCGAGACGGTTATGTGGGACTCCCCTCCCTCACGGGAGGGATACCCACTAAAACCCCGCGGCGACCTTCTTCGGCAGTAGGGAGGACCTGGGAACGCATAGGCGGCCCCCCGCCCCGCCCCCCCTCATAAGGAGAGGCCCATTCCCGGAGGGCGTCTAGCGCACCCTCCGTAGGGGGCGCTGTCGTGCCCCACACCGCGATCAGCAGCGGTATGAGGCGCGACAGGGCCCGATGCGACGACACCCCCCCCGGTCGCTCCGGGGGGTGTCATCTTCTCCCGGGCCGCGTCCGACGACTACATCGCCCCGAGATGTAGCCGCCCGCGACCCTCGGGCGACGTGTAGGGGGCTAGCGAGCGTAGCCGCCCCCCCCGACGTCGCCTCCAGCGAGCGGGATCGGCCCTCTCCCGATCCCGCTCTGCGGTCTCCTTCTGGAGCATGACTGCCTTGCAGAAGGAGGCCGCTGCCCTCCAACCCTCCTCACTCGCCAGCATAGCCGCGACTAATGCTGACGGGGACAGATCTCGTCCGAGCCGGTCGACCAGGTCTCTACGCTCGGACTGCCACGCCGGGCAGTCCTCCAGCGTGTGCTGGGCGGAGTTCTGGTCGGACGCGCAGTGGTGGCATCGTGCCGTCTCCTCCCGTCCGATTCGACTCAGATACTCACCTAAACACCCGTGCCCGGTGAGTATCTGAGTCAACCTGTAGGTGACGCAGCCTTTCCTCCCCATCCATGCTTCGAAGTTCGGCAGAACGGCTCCGACGGCGCGTTGGCGGGCGCAGCCTTGTATCACAAGCTCCCGCCAGAGCGTTAGCGCCCGTCGGTGTGCGTTCTACCGTAGCATCTCGAGCGCACGGTCAGGCGCGACCCCCTCAGACGACAGTTCGACAGAGCGGATGCGGTCGTAAACCGCCGCCTCCATGTCGGCCAGGATGTCGAAGGGTGGAGCCCGCGCTAGGACCGTCGCCGCCTCGAACGAAATCGTCCGGTAGCCTCGTACGATCCGAATGGCCATCAGCCGCTGCAGGCTCCCGAGGAGGACCTCGCCAGGTCGTTCGACCAGACGGGGGCCCCGTAGAGGGCCATGGATCGCACGACGCCACCGTAGAGGCGGCGAACTTCCTCCCGTGGTCCCCCGAGATTAGGTAGGAGGCGGTGCAAAGCGCCCGCTACCTTTCGCACTCGGGGGACCAGGCGCTCGAAGTGCTCTTCGAAGCTCCATCGGCTGTCCAGGGTGAGGCCCAGGTACTTGATGCACCGCCCCACCTGGACTTCGGCGTCACCTACCCGGAGTCGCGAGCTGGGTGGTTGGCGTCCTCGACGTAGGCCGTGAAACCATAGCGCCTCGGTCTTGTGAGGCGCTACCTCCAGGCCCAGCTCGCGGACCTTCCCGACGACACATGCCACGCCAAGTTCGGCGAGCCGAAGCACCTCCTCAAAGTCGGTCCCCCCGGCCATCACCAGTGTGTCGTCTGCGTAGAAGACGACAGACAAGCCGGAGGAGAGACTGATGCGAAGGACCGCATCGTATGCGAGGTTCCACAACAGGGGCCCTAAAACGGACCCCTGTGTAATCCCGCAACAGACATGCCTCCGTGTTTCCACCCCGTTCTGACCGACGAACCTCACTGTCCTGTCGCGCAGGTATGCCCGATCACGGTCCGTAGGTAGGGAGGCACCTCGTGATATACGAGGGCCTCCCTTATGGCCTGCCAGGGGAGGGTGCCGAAGGCGTTGACGATGTCCAAACTCACCACCAACGCCACACCCCCCCCCGGAACGCAGAGGGATTGTCTGCGGTCCTTCCTCTCCAGTCTCGCTTCTTTTCAGCCGAGGGGGAACACACCTTCACGGAGGCAGCTAGTGAATAGCTGCCTCATGCGGTTCCCAAGGATAGCCAGTGCCAGCACCAGCGCCTTGCCCGGGACTCCGTCGGGTCCAGGCGCGGTGTTTCGGGAGGCCAGCCGCCGAACGGCCCGGTCCAGCTCACCCTCCGTTACCTCGCAGTCGTCGGACCAGGGATCCCGGTGCGACTGCGACGGAGGTTTCGAGGGACTGTCCTGGACCCTTGGGAAGAGCGTGTCTACCACTCTTCCCACGAATTCGGGGTCCAGGGTCTCCGTCAACGGAGGGACACATGGTTTGAGCTTGCCCAGTACCATTCGGTACAAGCGCCCCCATGGGTCCCTATTCAGTCCCTCGATGAGCTCTCTCCAGGACCGGGCTCAATCGTCAGTTTTTATCGGCGCAAACACTATCTCTGAATTGCATAATAAAATTTTAAATAAAGTATATTTTTTTAGAACTTAATCTCAATCACTTTCAAACAAAATAAGAATTTTAGAAATCATTTCAGAGTTGCATCTTTAAATTTTATAACATATTCACAAAAAATCTGGTAGAAATCGCTTAGTAGCGATAAGAGTGCACATTTGTACAGTTTTGTTGTATACCTACTTTGTTTATCAAAATGTTATCTTAAATTTTGTGCAATAAAGTGTACTTGATTGATTGATTGGTTGAAAGATATTTTCCTTTTTAGTTTCAGGAATACAACGCATTTGTGAATCGTATTTTAAGAGTTCCAAATTAATGTAGGCATTTCTAGGCTTCAAAAATGATGGGAGGACCCAGTAATCACTTTTCATTACCAGAACTGTCGTTTATCAGACCATGATAAAAAAAACTGTCTGTGGTGGATAAAGTTAGTTTAGTAAGTTTTTTAGTGGGCATGGATGGCCAAATCCTATGACGAATAGGAGCCTCGGGCCGAATCCGAATAAGAAGTCGAATCCAGCTATGTATCGAGAACAATGGTCATCATTTTGAACAATTGCTCAGTTAAGTTTTAATAGGTAGGTGACATAAGATAAATAATGATTTTTTGTTAAAAGTGAGCTATTTCATTAAGTTTGCCGTATGTCATTACTTCCCAGAATTCGTTTCTTATTAGCGACACTATCGAATGGTGTAATAATACAGGTTGTGTTTTTTTTTCCAAAATCAATGGGTTCGATTCCTGGCTAAGAATATAAATTTTTCAAAAATCCAATGATGCAGTTTTAGTTTTCATCAAAATCGGGCCCGATGCTCCTTTGAGTACTTTTCGCTATTCCTCATAGTTTAAGATATGGCCATCCTCCGTGGCTCAATGTAATCAACATAGGTTTTACGAATCGGAGGTCGCGGGTTCGATCCTCAGAGGGGTACATGTTTAGTACACGGTTTGGTTGGTGGCAGGGCATTTTAAATGTCCGCCTGGTTAGCTACTACAATCTTATCTAAATCTGTCGCCAAACAACAATGTCAATAGCATTGTTGTGTTCCGGTTGTCAGAGATAAGATAGTCAGTTCCCCAAATATTTGGGTTTCCGGGTCAGTACGCTTCCACCTTCAGCCTCATCTTCACTTATCATCAGGTGTGATTGAGGTCAAGTGCTAACCAGTTGTGCATAAAAAAATCTAAACCCCCTTAAAAAATCGCCCTGTATATTAACTCTTATTCTTACAATTTGCCGTGGGGTTGGACATAATAATATTGGCCAAAGGCACATCGACCCAATCGGGATCTTATGTACTTTCCCTGCTTTCGCTTTCTCCTAGTGCCAACTTATAGACTTCATAAGCCTTTTGACATATTTTAGTGGAAAGACCATGTAGTCTTTGGGTTCGGGATAGCCCTTACCTAAAAGACGCATACGCCTTGCGGCCATGGCTTCGCAGACACACAAAAGGTGCTTCATTGATTCCCTTTCTTTGTTGTATGCTCTGCAGGTTGAATTTTCAGTTAGGCCCAATTTAAATAAGTGATCCCTCGTTCTATAATGACCAGCGGGCGTACCTACTATGAAACGGGTTTGCTACATAAGGTCTAACAAAATTAACCCGACAAACGTTGTAGAGTGTATGTATAGGATGTACCTATTACGAAAAAAAATTAAAAATAAAACATTAAAGTTAACAGGTTTTATTGAAAAAATAAAATTTAGAAATGTTTATTTTGTGAGTTGGACCTTAATGGCCGCGCGCTGTTTTTGCTCATTGATAAAATAAGGTACAATCGAAATGAAGTAAGTCTGTTAATTTGTATTTTCATTTGCACTTACATTTTTTTTTTATTGGGAAACAAAGTTTTTAAGGCTAGTGTTTTTAATGAATATATTATTTTATTGTCATGTACGTGCAATTGCCAAAGTTTATCGGGTTAATTTTGTTGGACCCTATATAAGTAGATACCTATATAATTCATGCATACATCTATACTGATCGGAAATCGGACCTACTATGAAATATCATGCTTGAGTACATAGAATAACTATTTAGCGAATGGTCCCACTACTCAATCATCGCAGGTAAATCATGCGCTGCCCGCTGTAATAGCTGTCAGGGTCAGAATTAGCTAATCCACCACCCGGGGCGCTTCACCGCGATCGATAGCTGATGTATTTACTATCGGCACAAATATGTATTAAGTTCTACACCATCGTCATCTCTATTTCATGGATTACAGTTGCTAATAACGATTATTTAGTTTCATATCACGAAAATCTGTAGGCAAAAAGTATGCGAGGGACGGGGCTCTATTTCTCGAAGGTCACACGTCTACAAATACAAGCGAGTAAACATGGTAACAATTTTTTATTATTTGAAAAAGTTTATTTCGTGCAGTCATTGGGTAAATTTAAATTTCTTTTTAAATACGACTTAAATCAAATATATATTGCTCTAACCTGCACTCGAAAAGCCCAAAAGCTAATTATAAATAATATATAGGCTAATACTCTCAGTGTGATTACAAGTTCATATTAAACTTTGATAATGAAGTACCTATTGTGCATTTAAGTCACACTTAGTAGGTGTCATAATGTGCTCTCTTGTGCTATGCAAATTTTGATTTTAAACAAATTAAACCGAAACAGTCCCCATATTTTAAATTGTGACTCAGACAGAATTACAGATTCTTGTAGGGATGACAATAAAAAAAAGAAATGATAGATTATAGTCTCGGGAAGGAAAGAAATTGTGTGGTAGGTACCTATTTAAATAATAAATATCTGTTACTGGCTCGGGCCTCGCACAACATGGTACCGTGCTGGACATAACCATCCAAACACTCGCATTTTCGTCGTTTAAGCATCAGGATTAAGTTTATTCAAGTATTACATCCCTTAATATAATAATATATCAGTGGTAGCTTTATAAAGGTGAATAGTTTATTAATTAAACAGAAATTTAGTAAAGATTGCGCATAGACTTCGATCTGGTCAGTTGCCTCTAAATAAGTTTGCATATTTAATGAAAAAGGTTAGCTCTCCTAATTGTGATTTGTGTGGAACTGTGGAAGACCTACACCACATACTATTTGAATGTAATCGGAATCGTACGGAAAGACAACATTTGTTTGAATTCTTAAAATTGTGTAGAGTCAACGTACTCGTAGGTGTATTTCACAGCATCCTGGCCGATCCAGCCTCGGCTGAGGCCAGAATGCTATATAACTTTGTTGTTTATATTTTAGGTTGTAAGTAATGTAAAGGTTAGGGTATGATGAGGTTGGCATAATCATAGATTCTAAGCCTCAAAATTTTTCAAGAATAAAAAATTAAAAGAAATAGGTTTCCGATTGACTTCGTGACTAACAAGTCAATGTAGGATGGGTATTCAATAAATCCTTGCCAAAGGCTTTTGATTGTGTACATCATGATGGTCTGGTCAGGAAATTACGCCATTATGGTATTGCGGGCCGTGCCCTCGAACTCTTAGAATCGTACTTGTGTAATCGAGTTCAGAGGGTGGATGTGAATGGTGAGAGATCGTCAGGGTCTGCCGTTTGCATAGGTGTTCCACAGGGCTCAATTCTCGGGCCGTTCCTGTTTCTTGTTTATATTAATGACTTACCAAATTGCATAGACGGCAACCATGAGATAACAATATTTGCTGATGACACTTCTTTACTATTCAAAGTTAAAAGAAAACAGACATCTCTTGACGACGTAAATAATGCTATCTCTAAGGTGGTTGAGTGGTTCACAACAAATAATCTACTCCTTAATGAGAAAAAAACCAAATGTATAAAGTTTTCACTACCAAATGTCAAACAGGTAGCCACTAAAGTGTTAGTAAAAAACGAAGAGTTGGAGCTTGTGGACACTACTTTATTCCTAGGTATTACATTGGATAAAGGACTGCAGTGGGGTCCACACATCGATAAGTTAGCGAAGCGCCTCAGTTCTGCAGTGTTTGCGATTAAAAAAATACGTTATTTAACCGATGTGGATACCGCGAGGTTGGTCTATTTCAGTTATTTCCATAGTATACTGACCTACGGCATTCTGTTGTGGGGAAATGCCGCGGACATAAATTGTATCTTTGTTCTGCAGAAACGAGCGGTTCGCGCGATTTACAAACTGGGCCCCAGAGTGTCTCTTAGGAATAAATTTAAAGAAATTAATATATTAACATTAGCATCGCAATATATTTACGAAAACTTAATGTATGTAAGAAAAAATATAGAATCGTTTAAGAAAAATAGTGATATACATAATGTTAATACCAGATATAAAAATAAATTTGCTGTTCATGCCAGCCGTTTACACAAAGTCACTAAGTCATTTAAGGGGCAATGTATACGCTTTTATAATAAGGTTCCAGTGGACATTCAAAATTTACCTTTAAATAAATTCAAAACCATCATAAAACAGACATTATTTACCAAAGGCTATTATAAAATTTCTGACTATCTGGATGATAAGCAAGCATGGACATAGACCGCTCGGCGATATTCAGCCTAATTATACAATATAATATAATTGTAACCCAAACTTATTTAAAAGAGCAACCCTTGAGTTTCTTGCTCGTTCTTCTCTGGGGAATCTGCTTTGCGAATGAGCAAAAATGTCAATAATTTTAATATTAAGATAAAAAATGTGACGTTTTCAAGTGATAATCTTTATCCTACGAAATAAATATTTTTTGACTTTGACTTTGACTTGCGTCCGAATTAACTTAGGTAAATGTACCTACTTACTTTGCCAACCAAACGTCGGGGCTCATCGCATGGTTCTTTTATATTTTTAACACTGTATTTATAGTAGAGGCTGAGATGAATTGATGGTATGTCGTAGGAGTAATTTGACTGCTAAGCTAAGCCAACCCACACAATCTACCTCGTTCCTTTCATTACTTTCTTGAATCACCAAACCGCGTACCAATTCCGTGTTCACGCTAACAGAAAATGGATATAGGTGACCGCAGCGGAAATCCGAGCCTGTACGTACCGTTGCCGGGTAGGGTTAACTAATTGGGAGGGGCGGGTCGGATGTGCGAACAAGGCAAATGAAGATTTATCATCTCCCCAGTCTTTCGGGTGGTTGTCCGCTGGCTTACTGACTATCAGGTGTCGCCGACCTTTTTGAATTTTCGAGTTCTAATTTCTGGATTTCTGCTTCCAGATCCTGATTTGGAAATTTACAATAGCAGCGAATTCGATTTATTTAATGGTTTTAAATTTCGCTGCTACATGTTGAGTATTTCTTTTTACAGCCCTAAAGCATTATATAACATAGTTATATAATTCAACCGCCTCCGTGGCTCAATGTAAACAACATTGGGTTTACGATTCGGAGATAGCGGGTTCGATCCCCAGCGGAGTACATCTTTAAGTACTCGGTTTAGTTGATGGTAGGGCATTTTTAATGTCAGCCTGGCTAGCTAATACCATCTTATCTAAATCTGCCGCCAACAGCAATGTTAATAGCATTGTTGTGTTCCGGTTGTCAAAGATAAGATAGCCAGTCCCCCAAATATGTTGGGGTATCCGGATCAGTACGCTTCCACCTTCGACCTCATCTTCACTTAACATCAGATGTGATTGAGGTCAAGTATCAAACCGTTGTGCATAAAAAAACATAGTACAAGCGATAGGTCACTTACAACGTATACTTATCTCTATGAGAGATTATTTCATTTTAATTATTCAAGACAACAAACAGTTAAACAATGTGTTTTATTCTAAAACATCTAATTATGTTTATGGTAATGTTGTAATCAACTCCATCCTAAACAACAAGTTCGCTTAAAACGGGTCACCTCTAAATTTTGCTGAAAATTAGAGTAAACGTTAATAGTTCAGCTATTTGTATCTATATTTGAGTATAATTAACTTTTGCCTCCTACTAAATCATCGTTTCTGTCAGTGGTTAGATGGACTAGCTATGGATCTGAAAATAAACTTCCCCAAGTTTTTCATTTTGAGCGATTCCAAGCCGTTTGTTTGCATTTAGCGATTGGCATCCACCACCTTTTTCGAGTTCATCACAATTAATTTCGATGCTTTAGGTCATCTATATAATACAATGCAAGGTAATGCAATGCAATGCAATACGATACGATACGATGCGATACCATGCCATACGATACGATACAATACAATACAATGCAATGCAATGCAAGGCAATACAATACAATACAAATGTCCGCCTGGCTAGCTACCACCATCTTATCTAAATCTGCCGCCAAGCAGCAATGTTAATAGCATTGTTGTGTTCCGGTTGTCAGAGATAAGATAGCCAGTCCCCCAAATAAGATGGGGTTTCCGGGTCAGTACGCTTCCACCTTCGACCTCATTTTCACTTGACATCAGGTGCGATTGAGGTCAAGTACGAACCCGTAGTGCATAAATAAAAAATAAAAAATACTCTTCATTGCACAAAATAGTTTACAATATTTTGATGACATTGTAGGGATATAGAAATGTTTATATTATACCACATATAAAATTATCAGAAAAATTCTCGGTGATATAATGTGATTATTGTTTTCTCTGTCTAAACACAAATTGTAATACTAAGACTTTTTTACAAGAGCACACCTTGAAATTCTTGCTCGTTAATCTCTGGGGATTAAATCTTGTAAATTAACGGTAATTGTGTACCATTTCGGTTGTTATTCTTATAATTTTCCAAATTATGTATACTTTGGATTTGATATCAATTTATTTTTGTGAACGTATTTTGGAGGTTCGTAGAACTATGCTGTTAATTTTTATGGTAATAGTTCAGAACGAGAGGTTTTCGAGTATTTTATAAGCCTGCCTATGTAGGTGACATACTTCCATCGAAATCTCATGTAATAGCAAATTTTATCATTCTGCCTACCTTGTGACGAAACGCTGTGCACACCACTGGTTACATGTAAAGAAACACGAGATGGGATGGTTCTATTATTTTTACGTGTCGAAACCATACGTTAGTGTAATATTCAGAAAACATAGAAATTTTGTCCAGATTGTACCAAAATTCCTACAGTAGTTTGCCTAAAATGAAAATATCCCGCTCTGTGTAATAATACTCGTATAACTGCAGTACACACACGGTTTATTACAATTTGTGGTAAAGTGGATAACTGTAACGCTTAGTCTGCACCTGCTAATAATTATAACGTGTGTTTGTATTTGTTTGATATATAGCAGAACCATTAAGACCGTCGTAACGTACACTTTCTACTAGTTTTTTTACAGAAAGTGTAATAAATAACAATAAATATTTATTATACTTCTCCACATAAAGAGTAGTAACTTGAAGTACTTTAAATTAGCTTAAACATTTTAATTGTTGGAGCCTGATGCCTGTGATAAGTTGAAACAGCTGCATCATCAGGCTGTGTACGAAGTGACTGATAGAATATATACATAAATTGCTTTTGGCGTTACTTGCGCATTCAGCTCAATACGCTAAACTACCTATCTACTATAAAATACTAAGGTAATATCAAAGGAACTTATCTTCGTTGCTAAATTAATATAACAAGTATATATAATGCCATGAGGGTCCTTAAGCGCTACTCAAGTGATCGTTGAGTGAATGAGTGATGTGTGTTTTTTTTTATGCACAACGGGTTGGTACTTGACCTCAATCATACCTGATATTAAGTAAAGATGAGGTCGAAGGTGGAAGCGTACTGACCCGGAAACTCCAACACATTTGGTGGACTGGCTATCTTATCTCTGACAACCGGAACACAACAATGCTATTAACATTGACATTTAGATATATATGATGGTGGTAGCTAGCCAGGCAGACATTTAAAATGTCTTACCACCAACCAACCGAGTACTTAAACATGTATCGCACTGGGGATCGAATCCGCGACCTCCGAATCGTAAACCCAATGTTGTTTATGGAGCCGGTGTGTATGAGAATATGCCTGAATTTGGTCAATACTTATGGGTGAACGACAATTATTGGTGACATTTTAAGTCTTTCCGTGCTTCATATCCGTCAGTCTTTAAAGCAAATCGATGACCTATAGCAACGGCTTGGACTGTCAATAGCCACTAATCACATGCAAATGCACCAAATCGCATTGGGGGGTGCGTGGTGGATTATGAACTATTCTTTCCCCTAGTGAGAGGAGGATGTGCCTCATAATGGAAACATAAGGCGTTGCTTGAGATACACATACGAGAGGTAAGCTAGATATATAAAATTATTTTAGATAACTGACTTGCCATATAGCTTACTTTATTAAAAGTAATTTTAGCTAAAAGTACGAAACTGTTTTCATGCAAGTTTTGATCTACCTAGATACTTAACATTAGTATATCTCAAAATCACATACTCATATTGAAAGAGAAATTCGCATCATGAAAGAATTATAAGAAGAATTTGTAGCAGCGGTAGCCATTATTGTCTACGTCACAACCTCTACGCGTGCTACGTAATTGCTACACACCAAGAGGTGCGTGAGCGCAAGCAATTAAAACTCGATTCTAGTTTTTCAACTTCAGTCTAGTGCATTTTACTTATCTTTTTACTCCACTTTACTTTGATTATCGGTGTCGTCTCCCACAACCTGAATCCTGCAAATGAAATATTTATTAAGAACATTGAGATATAATTTTTTGTATTAAAATAGTAGCGAACCTGAAGGTAGAATCCTAGTTTGTGTAAATTACTTAAACTTACAAAAGAATAAATTAGTATAAAGCAATAAGAATATTATGCTGAATTTTTCCTGCTTCGGTTCTAATGAATTCGTAGAAATTCGAGCATGGTTTCATATTTTCATAATACGCTTGTGGTTTTGTAGAATTTCAGTAGAACTCGTCAAGCTAACGTACTGTTTCTACCATCGATAATGTTAAACACTTTTGAATTTTTTCTAAGTAAACTAGTCGAGTGAGAGGTTTAGAATTTATTATACCATCTCAGTCATAATTCATTAAACTAAACCAAGTGATAGTTAAGAAGTCATACACGATAGGGTGATGATTACAATGGAATTATTGGATTTGTTTCATAGCATAATAGCATAAAAGTGGCGGTTTAAAAATCAAGCCTTATAGAATACTAGAAAAATTAGATATAATTAACGAAAACCTCAAAAGAAGCAGCATTTCATTCATTTGTATTAATGAACAGTGATGATGATATAAAACATATATATAAATATTTCGGACACACCAATCATCTAGTCCCAAACTGAGCAAAGCTTGTGCTATGGATACTAGATTACGGATACACATACATAAATATTTATATTATAAACATCCATGACTCGGGAGTAAATGTTAGTATTCATCACACAAACATTTACCCGTCGCGAGATTCGAACCCGCAACCGTTGGTTTAGCTGACATGGTCACTATCCACTACACCAATCGGTCGTCCACAGTGCATTTTTTTCTAGTTCAAATAGGCAAAGCAGTTGGCTATAATTTCATAAAATAAACAGACTCTTATGATGAGCACCACCCTTTATAAGTTGGGATAATTTATGGGGGCTGAACGCATTTAAGCGGGATCAATACGTTGCCGAGTACAAATAGAAGCTGATTTTGTAGCAATTACATGGAAACCGGATTATTGGCGGTATGATCAATGCCCCAGTCCAATGACGGTTAAACCGCTCCTCGAATTAACCTGATTACTTGTTTGGTTTATCAATGTTTATTATTTAGAAAGGTTTAGGGAATATTTTTACGCTTCGAAATTTTTTTAAAGCGTAAAATTTTTACATTGAAAGTTCTGTTTGAGGAGAACAGGAAAGTTAAATAATTCATTAACGTCACGACTTTTGTCCCAAGTTGGGTGGTCAGAGACTTCCCAAATGTTAGTCCAATGTCTGAAACAACATTCACGGAGCTTATTCTTCAATGTTATTGTTTAATAACAATAAAACATAGTAAACTACTTATAAATACACAAAAAATCAGAATATAGAAAAGTAAAAGAAAATCTATCAAACCAACGACTCCAAAACACGTTTTCAGCCTCGAAAACTAAGCAACGGTAGAAAACGTGTTCAATATCGCTATCATGTGGTAGGGTACCCACATCCACGGTTCACCATTTGAAATATACAGAAATGCGACAGCCTATCGCTAATTAAGAAGAAAGAAAGAAAGAAAACATTTATTTCGGAGTTTCACGTCCATACATTATAAAATAAAACACATACACAAAAATAGACAAAAGTGTTAGTAACAAACAACTTAATAACTATGTTAGTAAAATTTAAAGTGGTCATTGGATGCCATGTGCATGGACATCCAGTGAGCGAGAACAGGGCTGTCCATTCTCTCAGCAACCACCCTCAGGAGACTGTTGTTACCATCTACTCCCATCTGTCCTGTTGAATAATTCTGTCGGCAAAACTAGTGAGATTTTTTTTTACCATTAGTTCTGTGATCTATAAGACTATGCTTTACACCCTGCTTCAATCTCAAATATTCTGGTACGTAGTTCGTTCGATGGATAAGACGAGTGAACGTAAACAATTTACCTCGCATCCGCTTCCTCAAAGAAGCCACACGCTTGCGCAGCACGGCATGAAAGACATCTATGTTCCAAGCGGCGAACATTCCCGAGGCGCTGCAGCGCGAAGGCAGTCCCATCATCCCCTGAAGGTGTTATTATACTGAAGGCGTAGAACACTGAAGGCTTTTTTGGTGTAATTGCTCCAGAGGTTGAAGCACTACTCCCAGGCTGATGCTGTAGAAGATGTCCAGGAGTGGGCCACAGTATGAAGAAAATGAAGATGAGCCGGCGAAAAACTTGAAAATTGTTGTCAGTGACAACTTTTTTTTAAGGGTATCACGTACACAAATAATTTTTATATAATATACGTTTATACGTAATATATATTTATACTGAATAAAATAGAATAAAAACAAAAATAACAGAAAAGTATACGTCCGATCTTTTCAACGGCAAATTATGAACTGACTAAACAAAACCTACACAGAAAGAGAGAGAGAGAGATAGAACAGGCAGAGTTCAAATTTTGAATTTAAAATATTATGACATAACCGAAAAAGAACCAAACAAGGAGAATACTGAAAAAAGAGAACCGACGAGTCGCATGGCGTCTCGTTACAAGGTTGCACGTGTTAAAACGCGCATTGATGTTTTTTGGTGGAAAGTCCCTTAGTCGTTTTTATGACACCCACACAAGAGACGTGTTAGTTCTATTCTTTTTACGTACCAATAAGCGCTATATCGGAAAATGTAGTTTTCAATGGAATTCGAATTCTTTATTGAAATACACACAAGCGATAATTGGCCACATTATAAGTAATTACATAGGTGAGCTTATCTCTTAGAGATTAGTTATTTCGGTTTTATTATGTCCTTTGCTTACTGGGAACCCTGGAAAACTTTGCCTATGGATAATTAAATATACAGGTAATAATTTCTTCATACCTAGTTCCTTGAGGAATTAGAGGAGATAGTAAATAAAATTACTAGTTACATACTGGAATCGCGGTTTGCCCGCCTCCGTCGTACCAATGTATTGTTTGTGAACAACAGGTAAACTTGAGTTTAACGGTTGAACCGAATTCAACCCCATGAGATTCGATTCCACTAGCACCTATAGTAGGGATATAAAGATTGCTTTCATAGTAAGCTTCGGTACATCTATTGATCAATAGCATCCTTGCGGGGTACGCGTAGACTTTTTCCTATGCATATAATGTCTGCATCTGTTTATACGTCTGTGATGTTATCAATAAATAATAATGAATCTCTGTTTATTGAACTCATTTAGCAAACTAATTTCTTAATGACTAATACGGATCTATGTATGATTTTATATCTTCATCATCATCAGCCCTTAAACATTCCACTGCAGAGATATAGGCCTTCCCTCGTATAATGAGGGAGTATGGGCCATAGTCCACCACGCTGTCCATTATATATCTTAATATCATCTATTGAAACGACATCAAAGCATTGCGGGCTGGAGGTAGCATACGCTCCGTGGTGTATCCATTACCAAATCAAATGACATGCATAGGTACCATATCATTACACGAGCGGACAGGAGGTCTATGATCGGGGACAGTATAACATTGGGTTATCGATGCGGATGTTGCATTGGTACGATGCATATTATTGCTACTATATTGCAGCGGTACGTTTAATTTGTGGTATAGCATTGGTACGATGCATACTATTGCTACCATATTGCAACGGTACGTTTATTTTGTGGCATGGTATTGGTACGATGCATACTATTGCTACCATATTGCAACGGTACGTCTATTTTGTGGCATGGTATTGGTACGATGCATACTATTGCTACCATATTGCAACGGTACGTTTATTTTGTGGCATGGTATTGGTACGATGCATACTATTGCTACCATATTGCAACGGTACGTTTATTTTGTGGCATGGTATTGGTACGATGCATACTATTGCTACCATATTGCAACGGTACGTTTATTTTGTGGCATGGTATTGGTACGATGCATACTATTGCTACCATATTGCAACGGTACGTTTATTTTGTGGCATGGTATTGGTACGATGCATACTATTGCTACCATATTGCAACGGTACGTCTATTTTGTGGCATGGTATTGGTACGATGCATACTATTGCTGCCAAATTGCAGCAGTTGGTTAGTTTGTGGTACGACATTTTTAAATGTTCGCGTGGGCAGCTACTGCCATCCTAAGTCTGTCGCTAAACAGCATTGTTGTGTTTCGGCTGCTTAAGATAAGATAACGACTGCCCGACTTAGGGAATTCCAAATAAAATAGAGGTTCCCGTTGAGTTCGCTTTCACTTTCGGCCTTTTCTTTACTTAACATCACATGTGATTCAGGTAAAGCTTTCTCAACTGACAAACTGTATTGTAAAATAAGTTGTTCTGAATAAATAAATTTGAAAATTTAAAATTTTAAAGCGCTAACCCAGTAAAGAATACCTTAGTGCCCGCTTCGGTTATATTATTTTAACAATACCCATTGATTTTCCATTGATTGAGATCTTTGGAATTATTGTACAAAAATGTTTGTAATTTAATTCTAGGGAGTTAAGTATATTAAATTTTTACCTGTGTTCAATACCGCTAATATTACATTTGCAAATGTTTTCCAAATATTATTTAATATTTTAGATAATATTTTATTCTGACTGGAAAATTAAGCTGCTTTGATTTTAATCGCTATATATTTCATGTTTGCTACACAATCGCACTATAGTGCCTGAATATATTTGGATATTTTGTATAGAAACGGTACCATTTTCCCGAAATTTTAAATAGGTTTTCACTAAGCTTATAGGTACCTTTTTTTTATTTTATGCAAAGCGGATTAGCACTTTTCCTCAATCACACCTGATGTTAAGTGAAGGTGAGATCGAAGGTGAATACGTACTGACCCGGACACCCCATCTTATTTGGGAAACTGGCTATCTTATGTCTGACAACCGGAACACAACCAAAGCTAATAACATTGCTGTTTGGCGGCAGATTTAGATAAGATGATGGTAGCTAGCCAGACGGACATTTAAATGTACCCCGTTGGGGATCGAACCCGCAACCTCGGAATCGTAGATCCAATGTTGATTATATTGAGCCACGGAGGCGGTTAAAATACTTTAACAGATGTGACAGGCTATAATACCTTAACAGATGTGACAGAACGAAAGAGAGGCAGACACCGAACCATAAGGGTCCCTCGTACTTACTATTTGTGCACATTGATGAATATTCGTATTGTATTGTTTCTTTTTTGTAGCAATTGAGAAGGTAACCCTAAAATTATAGGTAGTTTGCTTTATTTGTATTTTAATTTACTTCGACATTCATCAAATTACATTTTAAATGTTATAATGACTACTGGCTTTCGGCAGGCTACGACTAAAAGCAAGTGCAAATCCATTAAAAGTATAATGGTATAAAGAATGTCAAGTGTGTCTCCAGAGGCAGAGTAAGAAACGTCTGCGCAAGAGCATTTCACGGGCCACAAATTTTCCCGTGAAAACAATCGTAAAACGCTTTTATTACTCAAACATTCGCCATTGATTCACGGCCCGAAACAATAAAAATACTGACTCAATCAACCTACAGAATTTTACGAGCTTTGTAGGTGAGTGGATTTATTGTCCGAACGCCAATAAAATAATGTTTCATTTACACCTTGGAAGGTTTACTTAGCAACAGTTAATTTATATAATCTGTAGAATATAGTTTTTTAATTAGGACATCATCATTATCAGGCTTGTAACGACGTGTACCTCCCCATTATTATGGTGCAAGCCTTCGCTTACTGGGAGAGAATATGGGTCATAATCCACTATGGGGTCTTCTCTTGTGTCAGATTAGTGGCCACCTGAAATACAGTGTTTCAAGTCAACGCTACTGGCCACCTACTTGGCTTAACCCATAACTTCAATTGAAAGTAATTGGGACTATTTAACGCGACCTTCGATGTACAAAAACACTCGTATTAAATTTGCCTAATTTCGCTAATCGATAACGAATAGCGAATGCGATTACGCTTGTGTTCTTAAGTTGGGTACGGATATCAGAACACATGGGTGCACATTTGTGTAAGACCAGCCATCATATTAAGTACTCGTAAATATATTGTAAGTGTATTTGATTCTGTAAATCATTTCTTTTAATCGAACCTATCTACCTGAATTTTTTGTAGCTTGAACTGTAAAAAGTATCAATGGTTTATGCAGGCTATGATCCCATGTACCCTGGACTCGCCGTTGATTTTAACCGACTTCCAAAAAGCAAGATATTGATACCTATTCATATGTATTTTCTTTAATTTCTGCGACAATTGTCAACAGACTTCACAATTTTCTTGTGCGCAGAGTAAATAGATATAAACTTTGGTATATACCCTGATGATGCACTCCGTAAAAAGATACCGAAACATCTCTGAAGTCTGTTGTTTGTCAATTTTTGTCAATTATTCGTTTACAAGCTTTGTTATCCGCGTGGTTAGCGTTACCGAGACCCGTATAAACTAGTTTGACTTGATGGTACTTTGTATGTAAAGGCTAGCGAAAACTTCTTTGTCACGAACAAATGGACAGATTGTTTCGTGTAAAATTGGAGACGTCCTATGTAAATAAGGTAAAAAGGAATAGGTAGGAAAAAAATTATAGGAAATAATTATCCGGCTGCGGCGAAGCCAAAACAGGAGGGTTATTAACCTTAACTTTTTCTTTTAAGACGTAGAACGATGGTTGTTATGGATTTGACGGCGTTGTGTGTGTGTCCATAAATCTATGATGTGTCCAGTCTTTTGAGTTTAGTGCGTTTCTTTTCTTTCCTAGGTAAGATTAAACTAAGGGAAAAGAAAGAAAGAAAACATCGAAAAGGTTCTAGTTATGTTTGATGTAAATCGGTTAAGCTGTTTCCAAGATATTTAACTTTTAACACAATTGTCTTGTATACCTAGATGATCTTAGCTCTTCGGTGGATTTAAAATTTTCAATGTAGATACGTCATATATTATTTTATTGAGAAACTAGATAACTTACCGATTCTATCTAGCCCAACATTTAACTACAATCGATTTACTACAAAAAAATTACAATATGGCGGTGTACACTTTTGCGCGCGTCATTAAAATGTCACGTGACCCAACCAATTAGGTCTTTGTATATTATTTATCAACCATAGGCCTGTTACCATCATCCGATATTCCTATTAATTTGAACTATTTTGGTAGCATCATATATAAAGAGTACTTACATATATAGGTACTATGAATTACTACAAATTAGAAGAGTGTGGACATTAAGGAGTGTCATTTTCCTTTAGTGATATTACAGTTAAACGCGCTCTATTAATCAATAAAAGAAACCAATAAAAATATTTCTCTCCATAGCGATATCATCAAATTCGCTAAACAATTTGTCTCGATATATATTACACAAAAAGCTGCGTCAGTAACAAAAGATCATTTGACTTTATAGAAACGACGGCCCTCACACTGTCCCCTGCCTCTGTTGTTCATTTTTCTTCCCTTTTTCCGGGGGCAAACGGTAAAGAGAAACTTAATTGGAGGCTTTCCCGCCGACTCTCAGGCTCAATGAAAAATTACGAGCTAAACGAGCACACGCTTGGGAATTTCGAGCTCATTCTCTACGGCAGTTCGTTGAAAGAAATGCTTAGCCGTCTTTACGTAAGGCTACCTTAAACTTAAATAAATGTAAGCTGACGAACGTAATTTCAATGAATTATACTCTTCATTAGAAGAGTTAATTTAATTTAGCACAATTTAAATGCTTTAAAACGTGGAATTTCATGCGTTGTGTAATTGGGATTTGCTTGGAATTCGAAATAAATTCTTGTTTTAGTGGGTTGTCCTTTTGGTGAATTTGAGGTATGTATAGCTAAGTTATTCAGAAAGGCCGTAATTTATGTTTAGGTAGAGAAACATTCTTTGGATATTTAAGTACTTAGGTAAATCAATTGCAATTTTTACCACCATAACAGTATGGTTTCACCCTGAATACAGATTCAGGGTGAAATCTTTCTTATTTTGAGAAGAGTGTTGTTGACAAAAAAATTCAGAGTCAGAGGCAGATGGAAGCGCGCTCTCTCAGAACCCTCCAGCTATTTAGTGAACTGGCTCCATCTCAAAAAACTGGAACACAACAATGCTATCGACATCCTGCTAGCTAAGATGGTGGTAGCTAGCCATGCAGGAGGGCATTTAAAAATGTCTATCACCAACCAAACCCATTAATAAATATATACTATGAATGAAACCCGCGACCTCTCTTTTGTATATCTTTACACTTAGTCGCGGAGGTGGTTTAGACTTCGTTATTTTTAAGTTTTATGTTGTGTAACTTACACGAATTTGTGTATTTGTAGTGGGTAATATACGCACTAATTAGATACCCAGCCCAATGGCGGATTAAGCCGAATGTTCATTACTACTGCGCTTTCGGGATTGTCCCTTAGAGGCTATCTGCATAATTCAACCGGCCGCGATTAACCTTTGTGCATTAGGAACACACGAACGAATTTCGAATTTCTTCATTTACTGATACTGATTCGACGTCGTAGGGAAACCTCGAGCGACGTCCTCTTCATAGCTGGATGCGTAGAAGAACGAAAGTCACCGACCTAACCCAGCGGATTAGTAAACTGAAGTGGCAGAGTGCAGCAGCAGTTGCTCGAGGAACTGATTGCCACCAGTTCCTCGAGCAACTGCTGCTGCACTCTGTGGGGCATTAAAGATCTGGAGTGAACATCATCCACTGGCAAGCGCAGCGTGGATGAGCGACCTATGAAGATCACGAGAATTCGGTGATACCGACCACTTCGATCCAACCGGTTTCGCGGGAAATAAATTAACAGACGGACGGACGGAATACCGGAAGATACGTTTTATCTTATCTGATCAATCTTATCGTAGTCTTATGATTCTTCCTATATTATATGTTGTGCTATATTTACGCATATGTTAGAGGCACACCTTTATAGGAACAATTAAGCCTTCTTTCTCTTTTAAGAATAAGAGTAGGAGTAAGAGTCGGAGTAGAAATAGAAATAAAAATAAGTGTTTGATATCTTCGATAGCTCAGTAATGGGACAGAGAAATGCGGAATGCAGCACTCACCGGTAGCCGGTTCCTGGTCTTCCTGGGGGCCCTCGGCGGTGCATCCACGAGCGGTTCAGGAGAATCCTTCCCTATTTTGGTATGCCGTATGGCAGATTTGAATTACATTTTTATATTTAGAATTGGAGCACGAATCACAGACGCAGTCAGCGCCATACAGCCAACTCATTTTAAACAGTTGAACTACGCCGCGAGGGGCGTGGCAAGTGTCGCGAGACAATTCTCTGTTTGAAAGTAATTAATTCAAATAGAAAGGAATTTTGAATAGAAAAAAAACAGGATATCTTCAATATTGGTGCTTTCTACAATACCGAACAATAAGAATCGTTAAATTGACTCATTTAGCGAGATACACATACATGTATAAATGTGAAAATTACCAATGAACACAGTTAAATTGGAACAGGAGATAAGAGTAATCGATCGTCGTACCACGAAGTCCTTAACAACCACTTTGTGCTTTTGCTTTTGTTACGCTGTGATAGATGTAAGGTTATCTTATGAAATCATATAACCTACTAACCCAGTAGCCGTCCACTGCAAAGCCAGTCAGTGATAAAGAACAACAAGAGAAAAATAACAGAAGCGCAACAACACGGAACCATGATTTGTTTACAGCCATGTAAAACAAATGCCTGAATCGCCATACGAATATGTTAGTTGGAGAAAAAAATAACAACATTTGTTTCCGTCGGCTTGACGGACAGAAATTGTAATAGCTTTGCGGGCGGCTGAAACCCGTTTTAATTTTTCATTCGGTAGATTGGAAATTCACTAACTGGCAGACCTTAATCCTAGGAGGTATATTGTGAAGCTTTAGTTATTGAAGCGTATTTTATTGTCAATAATTGACTCAAATCCACCAATCTGCATAGGGGCTGGGTGGTGGATTATGACCCATGCCCTCTCTCTGTGAGAAAAGGCTGTGCCCCAACAGTGGGGACGTGCAAGGTTGTTGATGATGATAATTGACTCCAGATTTAAATTCCAAAGTACTTCATCATCATCATATCAGCCGAAAGACGTCCACTGCTGGACAAAGGCCTTCACCAAAGATCTCCACAACGATCGGTCCTGCGCTGCCCGCATCCAGCGGTTTCCTGCGATCTTTACCAAATCATCGGTCCACTTCGTGGAGGCGAACTTTTCCGCTCCAACGGCCGATGGTCCTACGAGCAATGTGCCCCGCTCACTGCCACTTAAGTTTGGCAATTCTTCAGGCTATATCGGTCACTTAGGTTCTCCTGCGGATCTCCTCATTTCTGATTCGATCCCGCAGGGAGACTAGCTCTCTCCATTGCCCTTTGGGTGACCATATGGGGCCCATAGTGAGCGACCACGTTTCAGTTCCAGTGTCATCACATAGGTCGCCACTCCATTGCTCATTGGGTGACCTTGAGCCTAATTATGAGGCCCATGGTGAGCGACCACGTTTCAGTTCCATATGTCTTCACTGGCAACACACACTGATCAAAGACTTTCATCTTAAGACATTGCGGTATTTGGGACGAGAAGATGTTACGTAGCATCCCAAACGCTGCCCAACCGAGCTGTATTCAACGAATGACCTCCTTCTCGAATTTAGATTTACCTAACTGGGCCGTTTGTCCCAGTCATACGTACTCGTCGACAACTTCGACGGTAGTGTCCCCTATCTTCAGAGGTGTGGGTGGGTACAATATGGGCATTCATCATGTTCTTTGTCTTGTCCATATTCATTTTAAGACAAGTGGTTCTTAAAATGAATATGGGAGACTATGGGAGGTATATTTTCGTGAAATTGTTAACCGATGATTTTGAGGATTATTTTTTGATTGATAAGGTTTATCGCCAGGGTATTCCTTTATAACTTTATTTAAATCCAAGGCCTGAATAGAAAACTTTGTTACTGTTAATAAGGCCCGTATTAATAAATCAATCTCAATACAAGTCTTGAGGCTGTATCACCCGAGATGCGTCTTAAGAAGTTGACGCTATCTCAAGGTCCGTGCTAATTTATAAACTTAACGTCTACTCAGTTGAGATCACGATCTGATGATACAGTCCGGAGATAGAGAGTGGAACCTTACTGAAGTCGGTTGTATTGCCAATAATGTATGTATGCTTACGGCAGTGGTGTGCACAGCGTTTTGTCACAGGATAAGCAGACTGATGTACAGGGTAGGTAGTTTTCATTTATAATAAGTATTTATTTACAAGAAAAATGTATTTATGTAGTATATCAACCATCTGGTATCCACAACACAAGCCTATAGTTAGTCTTAAGGATATTTATTTATTATTATTATTATTAATGTACTGTTTTACTCACTTGAAAAAGTCGGTAAAATACTAGAAGGTAGTTTATTTAAATGGTATAGAAAGAAAGGTATTTATCTTGCTGTACGCAATTAGATAGATGGCAATGTATTCGTGTATTCTACCGTGAGCCAGTGGCGTACCCTACCCTCCATACTGACAGAAAGGCAGTGCCTATACCCTAGCAAATTGTAAACTTTCCTCAAAATCTATTGTCAAGACAGCTGATTCATATACTGATGTGAAAAGAAATATTCTAAACAATTTCGAGGATTGCTATAAGAAGTTATTATTTTGTAGTTTTATTTTTTCTCTTTTAACCTTTAGACGCACACGGACACCGACCTATGCCTGCCATAGAACATCCAATTCTCATAACAATTTATTTATTATACTTAAATGAAAACATCCATATCTCGGGTACACATATCCGTATTCATCACACAACATGCCCCTAGCGGGATTCGAACCCGCAACCTTTTGATATAGTGGTCAGAGTTGCTAACCACTACATCAAACAGGTCGTCATATTAATAATTAAATGTACCTAAAGTTTAGTTTCGTATGGCACGATAATTTTAGCAAAACTACTTAGATTCAGGATCGCGGAGGCGGGAAAGGTATCTATCGCGTCGTCAGCCCGTAGATATTTTAATTAAACCCCGTAGAGAGGAGTGAAAGAGATCTATGATCACGATACCATGATGTACCGGGAGATTGGCGATACACGTATGTTTCACGATGCATCTTAATTAGTGATTCGATCATTCCATTAACTTAATTTGATGCGATGGTGCCGTTATTGGGTGTTGAGAACGTTCGAGTAAAATGATTGGTAGTAATGGATTGCTTATTAATTAATATACACTCGTGTACCTTAATTATTAAGGTAGCCATTAGAGTAGACCCGTATCTTACTTTGTGATATATTGGTCTTAGATGTCATTTGAGGGTAGCACTCTATGGATTTGTACTGTTTAGAATATTTTCCTGCAGCAATCCCCACAGCTCTACCAACCCCGTCCTCACCCTTTGATAATGAGGCATTACGACCACCATGCGAGCTATAAGAGTATTCTTCGGCGCTCTTCTGACTGGCTATCTAATACGTCAAAAAATATATCGTATCATTTAGGAAAACAAATAAATAAATACCTTTGCATATACACACAGCGCCATCTAGTTCCACACTATGCAACTAGGCTTGTATTATGGATACCAGATGGTAGATAAACTACAGAAATACATTTTTTTTATAAATAAATACATTCATTTACATACATAAATGAAAAACATCCATAACTCGGGAACACGTCATGTCTGTATTCATCATACAAACCCATGCCCCTAGCGGGATTCCAACCCGCGACCTTTTGGTATGGAAGTCACAGTTTCTAACCACTACACCAAACATAAGTAGCAGTAAACATGTCAATACAAGAAATAAAAAGAAACTTGCACTTCTTGTAATCCGACTCCGCAAAATCAGTAATTCATTCAGAGGGCTGTGCATATTTTTTAATAAAGTTTCGTTGAAAATACTGAATCTTCCTTTCAATAAATTTTAAGATACTATAAAATAGAGAGTAAACGTGTTCTAGTATATTTCCGTGCTTGTGTATTAAATTTTATTCCATTTTTTTTGTATTTCATGTAAATACCTTCTTTTTTTAAATGTACAAAATCATGTGTGTTATGTTTAATAAATTTTCTCTTTGTATTAATAAAACAGAAACTTATAACAAAGCATATTTTAAAATATCAGACTATTGCGATGATAATCATCCATAGACGTAACCAATTTGTTTGCATACCAGGCTAATAATATTAAATTGAAATATGAACAACAGTTTTAAAAAAGCAACCCCTCAAGTATCTTAATTGTTCTCAGGGAAAAATTGCCTTTTGAACAAGCATTAGCTTTAAAAATGTAAAATTTGACTATTTTAAGTAATTATACCCTGTGTACCTACAAAATAAAGCATTTTGTGACTTTGACATAAACTTAGGAACTACGGAATCTACATCGAAAGTCAGATACTGACAATGTAAACAACATAGGGTTACGAATCGGAGGTCAGGAGTTCGATCCCCAGCGGGGTACATTTTAGTACTCGGTTTTTTTTTTCTTTTTAAGGCTCAACGGGAAATTTTGTTTGATTGGTTAGTTTGGTTGGTGGTAGGACATTTTACCGCGAAACAATAATGTTAAACAGCATAGTTGTGTTCCGGTTGTCAGAGATAAGATAGTCAATCCCCCAAATAAGATGGGGTTCCGGGTCAGTACGCTTCCATCTTCGGTCTCATCTTCACTTAATACCAGGTGTAATTGAGGTCAAGTGATAACCCGTTGTGCATAAGTAAGAAGAGTATTAAATATTGACTGGATATAAATGAAATCAATGAAATACTTCAGAACAGATTTTTATTCCTTATAATTTTATTATTTATTATAACTTATTTACAATTATCACAATTTTGACAGTCAATTATATACAAAAGTATTAAAAATTAGGACCGTTACACGACTATCTTTTTACCCGCTATACAGTATGCAGATAAAAACCCGGTCGTGAGCATTAGACTAAACATTAGCTACATTTCTATACACAGCTTTCCGGTCCAGGTATTTCTTCGGCTATGAGATGTTCTCTTCTACTTAATGTCACGTTACCAGATGCGATTGGCGGTTTACTACTCGCTGACGTCCGTGGAGGAGACAGCAGCTGTGTACAGAAAAATGTTCAATAAATTTCATAACTATACATACACAATATCACTCTCCCAAATGATGTTTAGATATTTTCCAAATATAATCGAAAGTTAAAAGTTTAATGCTCGACAAAACATCCACGGTCCACCTTTTGAAATTTACAGAAATGCACACGTGACAATTAGAACTTGCAAATCTGACGTTTTTTTTTGTCGAAAATCCCTTAGTCGCCTTTACGACGTCCACGAGAAGAGACTGGTTGATTCTAATCTTTTAACGTGCCGAAACAATTATAAAAATTAGTAATCCCCTAGGAGACTACGAATATTGTAAAAAAATAATATAAATATTATGGGCACTTATACCAGTCATCTAGTACTAAATTAGGCATTAATAGGTAATGGATAAACATACATAAATTTTTATATAAACATCCATGACCACGTATAAATGTTCGTATATATAATATCAACTTTTACCCCTCGCGGGATTCGAACCCGCAACCGTTCGTTTCGCAAACAAAGTAGAGACCCAGTGCACCAATCGGTCGTCTGATAAAAAAAATAGATCATCCAGACAAACTGACAGGGTTATTGAAACGGCTGAACCCATTACCATCAAACATGGCTATGGAACGTCTAGGAAACATCCGCTTTCGAAATTACAAAACCGTTTTCAAATCGGGTCAGCCGTTTTGGTGTTACAATATAAAAAAAAAAAAAAACAATGGCACACGCAGGAACCTATCATTGGGTCGGGGCTTGAAAATTATATAAGGAACAGGCTGCTTCTAATTTGATTACAATTTTCTTGGAACAAATTATAATATTCCTTTACAATTACAAAAAAAAGGCCGAGCCAATTATAATTTTCCTGGAAGAAATTCAAATTTTTTGTATATTAACAAAACCATTAAAAAAAGCCGAGACAATTTCTTTACCTCTAATAACGATTACAGCCAAGAAATAAACAAAAACTATCTTTGAAGAAGTTTTATAAATATAATAAGTATTATACAGGGTGAATTTGAATTCCTGTAATTCCCATTAACTGGTGACGCCACTCTTGATTGCGAACCATAGTCGAATTCGTTGAACATTTTGATTACCCAATACAAAGTATACTACTCTGAAACTACCGTTAGTATGGAAGTCCAACAATTTTCGGCTGGTGACTCCACTCCTGATTACGAACAACTTTCCCCTAGGAACCATAGCCGAATTCGTAAAAAAAAATTGGTTTACCCAAACAAAGTAAACCATTAACCAGTAACCAGGAATTACACGAATGAAATTCCAGCCTGTATATATTATATACCGGATGATTTTTTTGCCGTAAGGAAAAAATAGGTAGGTGAAATAGAAGTTATTGGCATAGGTAGTTTAATTCGTTTTTTTTTTCAAAACCATTGCAAAAATCATTGCATAAAGCGTTGTGTCATTTGACGGTCGTGTTTGTAGCCTATTCCACATAATTAAATCATTAATAACTTAACTCATATTTATAGGTAAAACGTCTTATTATACTATTTATAAAGCTAATATTAGCTTATTGTTCTATTCTATTAAACATTTTACTTTCAAAAGTAAACATTTTCGCTGAAGTCTCGAAAAACAAATAAAATATACGATAATAGAACGAGAAAATGCAATCTCTACAGTCGTAAAAAGAACATAAGCTTTCTACAATTGGCACTCACACACTTAAACTTCTATAAGATTCATTTATTACCTCCCATATAGACATTTGTGTGGGTGTGAACAAATCACGTCGTCGACAGAAATATAAAGGCAGCTACAGTTTAGGTACCTATTAGTAGATATCTAGGAGTTTGATAAAAATAGTCTGAACTGTAGTCTGAATGAATAATACTGTCAACTAAGAGTAAAATTAATTATAGGTAGTCCCTTTATAAAAGGAACAAAATTTAAGTTTGGCGGGCTACTATGAAAATCATCTTTAAGGGAAACTTGTCACCACTATACCATTTGAAACTTACCATTCGCTCCTCTCCCGCTGCACACGGGTGCAGCGAGCCACGACGCTCGCTCGCCCACTCGTCTGCCTGAAGAGCCCCATTTTTGACAGCTGCCTCTGCTCCGCACTTCACATTTAGAGGGCCCCCGTCTAAAAATGTAATTCTGATACATTTTTCAGTCCGTAAATGGCCTTATTTACATCTTAACAAGGAGTCGAAGACATTTGCTGATCAGGGAATAAACTTCATCGTAGACTAATCTTATTAGAAGCATAAGTAAAAACAAGTATGTTCTTCAATCAATCACGTGTCTGCATCTTATTTCAGTCGAAACTTCATATAATCAGTGATTAAGGATAGTGTAAATGGTGTGATATGTTAATCAAATTATAAGACTACCTTATCTCTAGGATTAATAAAATTAGCCCACTGCACAGACTCTCAAGTTTCACGAGGGATATCGACTCCTAATTTCTGTTCTTTAGCAATATTGACTAGTTCAATGGTAATTGCCTACCAGGTGGAGGATTCAATATGTCCGGCTGCGCTTGCTTCGGAGGCTTCAAAGTGTACGCGACCACGTATTGGCCGTCACCAGCGTTCAGTTGAAGTTCTGACGTCTGCTGTTTAGATTGTGGCGTTGCCCTTTTAAACATAATACAATATTAAGTAATTTGATTCTGTAAAATCTCTAAACATACGATGTCTTACGATGTCTTCACATCGATGATGATTTAACAAGTTCTGGGATGGTTTCCATTTGTTCAAGAGTTATTAGCAAATTAATATCTTAATATCTTTATTGTACACAAAATTGTTACAGAAATATGCAATGTATATAAAATGTACAAAGGCGAGCTTAACTCCGATAGAGTTTTCTACCAGCAAACCTTAGAGCAAATTAGGTTCTCAGACTTTGATATTTTATTCAAAAATATAACCAAACTTAATCAATTTTCGAAATAAAAATCTTTTTCTTGGATATTTCACTTTATTCAACCTGGTTACTCAAAGCTCGAAGGCAAATAAAACAACAAATATTTTAAAAACTAAACAATGACCATTACCTTTTTCGTCGAAGGAAGTAGCCAGTGAAGGTAGCAACGCAAGAGCACACAACAACGGTGAATACAATCGCCCAAAAAGCACCTTTCGAGACACCCGCTACCATATTACTGCTTCCATCTGGTAAATAACAAACAAAATTAGATCGTATCGGGAACTAATTAAAGGTTAAGCCATTTCGAAGACGGTCGATTGGTATAGTGGATGACTTTGTCAGCGGAACCAACGGTTGCGAGTTCGAATCCCGCGAGGGCTAAATAGTTTGTGTAATGAATGTTTATATAAATAATTACGTATGTTTATCCGTTATCTAGTATCAATAGTGCAAGCTTTGCTTAGTTTGGGACCAGGTGATTGGTGTAAGTGTCCTAAATATTTATTTATTTGTTATAATTATTAAATTTAGCTTTTAATACAGTGGTTTGGTGTATTTGAATGATATCATTGTCCTTCGATGCAGGAAATTTCCACCATAGAGTTTGATCCGCCCAGGCATCCATGGCAAATTTCAGCAATTGTTATTTAAAAAAATTCTTCACTGAACATCAGGTGTGATTGAGGTCAAAAGCTAATCCGTTGTGCATAAAAAAATCTAAACATTTGAAACGAACTACACTATTCACCTTTCCAAACATACAGAAATGCGTGACCCCATTGCCGTTGAAACGTGGCCAGTGTTCTACAACAATTTCATTTGTGTGAATCAAAGTTTAACAACTTCTTTGTCAAATAAAACACGCTAACTTTTCCACGAAACTTTTAGAATAATAAGGTGTTATAATGTACTCTAAAAGAAGTAACTTCAACTGAAGCCTCACAATCTAACACACCTTCACAATAAGTGTTTGTTTAAACGTGATGCTTTGTTTCAACAAACTTTAACTTGAAAAGTTTCGGTAAGTAAACAAACTAGTACATTGCATATAAAACAGGTCTGAATCGTAAGATACATCTATATATTTTGCAAAAAGATATGTTTCACGTTTCAATGCGTAAATTTATAACTATTATTATTAATTTGTAACTAAAACGATTTTCATGGAAAACCTAACTTCACTAATTAACGAATGTCTTTCGATTGAATTGCACGTCCTTTTATTTCAATTCATACATACCTGTTCATGCCTGTTTCCCGTTCGGGTAGGCAGAGACTATTGATTTCCACTTAAAACGAACCTGACATACTACTTTTGCTTCTTCCACTCTCATCAAATGCATCTGACCTTTTGTGAGTACGTCAGCCACTTGTTTGACGTATGTCCTTCTTAGTCGACCCTTGCTTTGCTTTTGTTAATCTTGTTTCACTCATTTTATTTCCAACTATTTGGATATGTTAAACAAAAAAAAATGCTAACTGGCGAATTGAGAACCTCCCTCCTCTTTGAACTCGGTCAAAAATTGGCCAAATAGTTACAGTTCGCTAGTGTTTTGGTTTTTGATTTTTCGGGTGTATTTCGTAAAGCAACATGTATTTTATTTATCTTTTCCGCCATTTTTTTGGCATGTCGTAGAGTCACCCGTATTAAAGGACCGTAGCTGATTAAATAGGACATTATCTAGCATTTTTCGTATTTCCATATGAGATTGCTCAACTTTAAACATTAGCCTAAGAAATGAGATGTATCAAATTATTATATCGATAAATACCATTTAACAACCCATTCTTCATTTCTAAAACACAAAAAAAATGTTTATTAAGTAGGTATCTTTAAAAAGCCCGCCCAAACATTCTGCTTGCAAACGGAGGATATCTTTGTGAGTTATGACGTCACACCAGTGTTTATTTACACTGGTGTGACGTTTCATGCATTACTTGTTAAAAGTAATGTATGAAAGTCTTGTAATACTTCTAAATCTACGCCTGGAACATTGATCCCATACGTGTTGTAATATGTAAATTCATCACTGCGAAAGCATACATAAATGTGCTTTAAGTAATAATAATAATAAGAAATGATCTTATGATACAGCATAGCTATGGAAGAGTGAGGTCTTCTGATACAGGTATTGCTATACTTACAAGGAGACCTTAACAACTCATTTACAAAAACTGATATTTTACTGAAAAAAAAATCTTTATTTTTTCTCACAGTACCTAAGTAGGTAAGTGATATATAAGGAATCACTATATTTTTAATAATAAGAAGATATTAGTTAATACCTATATACTTACATTGACGTTTGCATGTTGTTTAATTCTATCGAATAGAAATCAGGGATTCTTGTAAAAAGCTGACCACCGTAACTGATTTAATACTTGTCAAATCCGCTATGATCCTTTACAAAATCCTTACAAATTAAAACAAGAAAATCCTTATAATATACAATATACAAATTCACGGAAAAACCCTTGTAATACCTACTAGAAAAGCTGTGTTTACAATACTGTGACGTCACTCGCCGCTGACTTGGGTTTCGATCGTTTTGATTTGCCTTTTGCTGTCGATAAATTACTATGAAAGTATTTCCATAACGCAAATTATCAATCAATCAATCAATCAATCAAGTACACTTTATTGCACAAAATTTTACAATACACTTCTTAAATATAGCTTCAAAAGAAAATACTAATTGTACAACCAGGCGGTCTTATCGCTATTAAGCGATTTCTACCAGACAACCTTTGGGTAGAGAAAAAAGTAGAACGGGATAAAAGCAAGTAGGTTTGTGCACCAATGATTTAAAAAAAAATATATAAAAAATAATAGATACAAAACAATAGATATAAACATACATACGTTAGATATGAACATCAACTTACATGCAATGATAGTGTAAAAAATACGTAGATATATATAGTGATAAATTATTATATATACATATACAATATATGTGACACCAAACAAAGGAAATAATGGATACGATAATTATCAAATCTCAGAACCACGAACATGGCAACAGTCAAGACGCTAGAAAATGTGCCTTGACTTGTGCTTTAAAAGTAAATGATGATTGTGCACGACGTATAGACTCGGGAAGGGCGTTCCATAAACGGATTGCTTGCAGAGTATAAGATTTGCTATAGTAATTAGACGTATTGGGGGGAACATAAAGCCGAGGGTTATCCGAAGAACGAAGGGGGAGACTGTGTGTGGAAGAAAGAAATAGGAAGCGTTGTTTTAAATATATAGGAGTCTCCGGGTTAAATTATCGACAATTGTTCGAGAAAATACAACCGATTGATCTTGGACAGAAAAAGAAAATTTGTAGAAAGTAATATCCATACATATGTCTAGAGTGTGTACCTACAAGCAAACGAGACAGATAGTTTTCTATATCTACAAAAAGAAATGTCGAATTTTCGGGCTATTAACAGTACCGAGAAAAAGGAAATATGGAAGAAAAATAAACATTATGTTCCATTATTATACCTACGTAACTAATCTGATTATCTCACCAGTTCGTCGTTCAGGGTCTTGATAAGCTAGAGCGTGAAGCATGACCTTCTCAGATGCTCCCTTATCATTACGTGAATACACAATGAGTCTGAGGCTGGTTCCACTTGACCAAAGCACCCCGGCTGGCACCAAGAACAGAGCTACTCCATCTGTGCAGATAAAATGGAAACTATTTAATGTAAAATTCATAGACACGTTGTAATAGTAACACTGTTGGTATTAGATAAATAGTTACTTTGTAATTTATGTTAAGACTAAGTCCATATAACCAAATTTTTCACCAGAGGCCGATATGTTCAAACAATGTTATTTATACGCTGTTTGAAATATTTAGTTGCAAGTACCAATATGTAGTCAACTTGCCCATTTTGTGATCTTTGATGTACTGTGTGCCGCATTCCACCCATCCTCGCCTATTGTTGATCTCTGACAGTGGCGAAGAGACCTTACTACCACCATGCGCGCTGTATCGAAAACTGACCGTGCTTTCCCGGTACTTTTCTCTATCGGAGACCTTCTGCATTCTTTCTGTGCTTTCTGGGACTCGCTGTGTATCTGTAGTCGTAACCTATAGCAATAAGGGTTGGGAGCTATCATCAGCTCAAACAGATCACAGCGCGTTCGGGTTCAGCATGTGAGCACTTGATCACTACATCTGTATATTTGTGTCTAAATCTATTTCTAAACATACGCTATTAAACACTTCTTGTTGGACAGCTTGAAAATCCGCTGAACGAAGAAGACTCATTGTTTTAAGCTATCGATGTGACTCTACCAGAAATACATAGAAATACATACATATACATAAAGTTACGACCTGTATCCCAAATGGAGTGGTCAGAGATATCCCAAACCAAATCGTTTGGGTGTTCCAAACAGTAAAATATTCTCTGATACTACTACATTACAAATAACTTTCCCAAAGAAAGATCTTAAAATCATTTCTTTTACGAACTACTGGTTAGTTGACCAAAGATTATAAAAAAATAATTGTTTCTTTGGGAAAGTTGTTCGGAATGCTTTTTATTGCACAATTAACAAAAACTACATAAATGATTACAGCGTACACCATCAATCGCACAAAGGTAGTCTGTCTTCTAGGTAAGTCTTATGGTAAAGATATATAAGCTACAAGATACAAGTTAGTAATTATGAGTAAAAGGATATCTTTTGATGAAGAGCTAATTAAAAGTGACGCTATATAGCCAAGAATTAAAATTAATATTATTTATACCCGACGATATTTAAATGTGAGACAAATTAAGAACCTCCTTATCATTTGAAAATCGGTAAACATAGATATATTGCTATAGCTATTTCCAAATACTGTAACAAAATCGTCAATCAAATTACCGGTTTCATTAGCCGTGACGTTAAACCTGATGTTTCCTGTGATAGTATCTACAGCATCCAACATTACAAGTTGGGGTAGACCACCGTCGTATCCAGCAACGCATCGTACCACGAGGGCTTCTCCAAATTCCTCCCTACTAGAATCTTCAACCCAGTTTGACCCATTGCCAGCTGTTAAGGTGCAGTTCCTTGGTGGAGAAGGTCGGGCTGTGAATTAAGTTTATTATTAATGTATTGACACTGATACACTAAACGTAAAAGTTTTATAATATTTTTATTTTTAGAAGTAATATATTAATTAACATAAATTGTGACTATTAATTAAATCTTCTCATACATCACAGTCTTATAAATATCGCCCCTTAGATCCAAGATTTCATTTCTATTACTATTATTAGTATAATTAAATGTTCCAATCGATCAGCGTATAAATAGCGTATTATTATGACCACACATCGCTACGTCAGATCCTAGCTCTAATGTCCGTTCAATCAATAAAATACGCTTTAAGGAATATCTTATTATTATTAATCCATTATTATTATTTGTTTAATTACATCTTCTAATACATTACAGTCGTATAAATATCATATTATTATGATCAAAAATAACTACCTCAGATCCTAGCTCCAATATACATTATTATCAATTTAATAATCTTCTAATCGATCAATCGTCTAAATATCGTATTATTTAGACGAAAAATCGTTACCATGGATCCTAAGCTGTTGTTGTTCGGTTTTAAATTTAGTGGCCCAACTTAATAATTTTACGGTAGTTCTCACCTTACATCTTAAATCTGAGGTAGGCGACTCACATTATCTGAGTCTGCCAAGCGCTCGGCTCGGCAGTAAAGCGGTGAGGTACAGAACTTTGAAAACATAAGTCGGCCTACTGGTACTTGGTATATTAATAATGTGACAGTAGTATTGAAGTAGGTCGCCTCAAAATTCAGTAAACATGATTGCTGTATATGCCCAGTTCAAATAATAAGGGCCATAAGAACGTTTGTGCTTTGCAATAACTTGTTAGTTTCTCTTACTTAATTTAAAGATACTTAAATGTAAGATGGAAGCACTCGTGGCTCAGACGCATTCGCTATTCGTTTTCGATTAGCGAAGTTAAACAATGTCTAGCGAGGTCAGTTCATAGATGGGTGACCACTAGTGGCATTATAATACGAGTGTTTTCGTGCTTCGTAGGTCCCAGTTGTTGAAGGAAGTCGTTAAGCCTTAACTGACTATCAGGTGATCATCAGTCTGATACAAATTCACCAGTCCGCAGTCAGCCTGCGTGGTGGATTATAGCTCGTGCCCTCTCCCAGTGAAAGGAGGCTATGCCCCAACCGTGGGGACGGTGTAAAGCTGTTGATGATGAATTAGATTGAAATGGATAAGTAAGGAGTAAAGCAAGTTGACATTTTTTTAACCGCATCCATGGCTCAATGTAAACAACATTGGGTTTACGTTTCGGAGGTCGCGGGTTCGATTCCCAACGGGGTACATATTTGTTTGGTTGGTGGTAGGGCATATTAAATGTCCGCCTGGCTAGCTACCACCATCTTATCTAAATCTGCCGCCAAACAGTAATGTTAATAGCATTGTTGTGTTCCGGTTGTCAGAGATAAGATAGCCAGTCCCCCAAATAAGATTAGGTTTCCGGGTCAGTACGCTACCACCTTCGGCCTCATCTTCACTTAACATCAGACGTGATTGAGGTCAAGTGCTAACCCGTTGTGGATAAAAAAAATAAGTTAGTTTCGTATCATCTCACCAAAGCCAACAAAAGCGTAATAAGTTTCATGGACAGGCCACCGGATCTGTAAAATATGTAACCTCATTTACAGATTAGGTGATCTGTTAGTTGTCCAGTTCGACATGTCTCATTTCATAAAAAATATACTTCATAAACTCAATTTTACAAGATTTCAAGGTGGTATGCCCATTCGAAAATCAGGTATTAGTTTTTAAATTGTAATTTAAATACCTACTTCTATTATTAAATTATTATTATTATTATTATTAAACTTGTTGCCATATAATAAAAACAAGAAGGTAATTTTACAAACTAATGAATTGGCTTCAACATGTAACTCGACGCAGAATGACTTACCTGCAGGAACTATCTGGAAGATGCAAAGTTGGGCTTGACCGCCAACTTTATTGCTGCCCTTGCATGTTAAAGCCCCGTAGTCTCTCTCACTGGCTGGCGTATACCGTAGTTCACTTATACTCCCGTTCACTGTCCCTAAATCACAAAGAAAATGACAATTCCGCAAATCCTCCACTCATCGGTGAAACCGGGGTTCATTGTTCCTCAAGAAATGGATAGTTATAACCATTTGCAGTTCGATTCGGAATAGTCTGAGCATTTCCACTGCCATTTTGCAAGTGGATATGCAGTAGAATGAATTTCTATTACGAGATCTGTGAGTGTCATGAACTTGGAATGGAATAAACTGTCATCTAATATGATATACTAGAGTAGTAAGCGTAGTCAGATGATCTTACCCCTAGAATATGGCGTATTTAAGCTCAAGTCTCTACACAAACGTTATAAAAACAAGAATCGTTTGTTTGACCCAGTTTTATTTATTTATTCAGAAGACCAACATCTCCAATAACTAGTGTCATACAAACTATTATAGGAAACAGAATTTAGCGACACACATACATCAATTAGTGTAAAAGTAGCCAATGAACACAATAAAATTGACACGGGAGATAAAAATAATCGGTCGCACGCACCACAAAGTGCTTAACAACCACGAAGCGTGTAATGTAGGTATATGGTTCGAGATCTCAGACCATAGAATGAAGGGTTTTCAGGGCGATAACTAAACTCATTATAAATCTGTGTCTTAATTCTTTGTCCATCAATCAATCATAGAATAAACAGGAGGCCGATCGCATTAAGTTTGAACGATAATACCAAAGCTAAACCACAACCAAAAACGTTACGTTTAAGCACATTTCGTATCGCGCTAATCATTTGAACGGAAATTAAACTAGTGTTTTCTTAATAGTCGTGGTTAGCTCTAAACATTTTGGGTTTAGTTTTACTTTAGTAGCGTCAACGATTTAATCGTTCACAAAAAATAGCGCGATACCATTTTTTACTTCAGCTAAACAAAACTAAAGCTAAACCAAAAACGTTCCGTTCGAACGGTAAAACCGTTGTAAAATAGCGCGATTGGTCCACAGTTTCCTTATACCGTATCCATTTGTAAATAAAAGCAAAAGAGATGAAAATTAGAAATCAAATAAGTCCTATCTCAAATTTATGATTTTCTAATAAACAAATTACAAAAGAAGATTTTACACATAATTTTGTAAATATAAAATTTTATTTTTTGAGGCTCGAGCTTACTCCATCTCGGACACGAGATGCTTAAAGAAGCCGAGCGTAAACTGATTAAAGAAAACTAATTCTTCTAATAGAGTTGGTTCAATTACTTTGTCTGTCGTTTTTGAAATAATAAAATAACAATTTGCCGTGCTTTGAAATAAATACTTGCCATTACCTACCTACCTATCTATTGTTTTCAACATAAGACCGTAACTATAGTAAGAATGAAATTGTGTTATCGTTATGTAGATTTCGTGACGAAACTATAGATCACTTACAGTCTCACAAAAATTTATCACGTAACTAAACCTACGTAAAAACAAAATTTATACACACACACACATACATGGAAGTCCACTACTGGACATAAGCCTCTTTTTCGGCGGGATTTGCATCGTTTTATATTGGAGGACTTGCCCAAGTCGCCTATAGACAACGAGGTTGACAATCACCGATTTTTGTGAAGTTCGCATTAGTGTCCCCGGTCAATGTTGCTATGATCACGACCTTTTAGTCGCTCTTTACGACACCCACTGAAGGGACAGGAAAAGCAACGTTTGCTGAAATTAAATCAAGGCTACAAAAATCTACGTACCTTAAAATATCAAACTGATGGAATATGAAGTACTCAAAGATAAATAAATATTAGGTATATGTATAAGTAGCCAATACATAACATTATTTTTAAAATTTGTGTGATTTGTCTTACCATATCGAGCTGGAGACACATCGAAGCTCTCTCCACTATTGTTAAACTGCCACAAGAATGTTACTTCGGCAGGGTCGGCTTGCACAGAGCAGCGTATGCGCAGGTCTTCATGTAATGCCGCGCCCACAACTTGTGGCGAGGCGTCGATACATACAGGAGCATCTAGTATAAAAATATCCGTAAATATTTATTGACATAAGTCAAGTTAGAGTTTAATAAATTAAAAACCGGCTTATTTCGGCCTCGCGTTAGGACAGTTTCGTAGCATAATAAGCAGCACCTTAGCTGTGATTGTAGGAAGGCATTTCACAAATCGCAATATTAAGAGTGTCGGTAACTGAATATTGCCGATATCGAAGAAGTTATTTAAGCGATATGGTAGCGCCCAAAACATTTCAAATTACGGACACCATAAAACCCGTGAATCTAATCAACCAATCAAATACTCTTTGTACAATTACCAAAACTATATATTACAGCGTACATGATAGATGTCATGTCCGGTTGTCAGAGATAAGATAGCTAGTTCCCCAAATAAAATGGCGTTTCCGGGTCAGTACGCTACCACCTTCGGCTTCATCTTCACTTAACATCAGGTGTGATTGAGGTTAAGTGCTAACCCGTTGTGCATCATTAATCGCACAAAATCTAAAATTATTTTAGTTCTCTATTTGTTTTCCTTTATTTAAAAAAAGGCTTTAACTTAAACCAATAACATACAGGCGTTATGTAATGTCACTTATAAATGACTTATTTCGAACAATATTCGATTCCGATTCGAATATTCACCATTCACAAATTGATAAGTTACCTGAAAGTTTTCCTTAAACAAATAAAATTGAAATAAAACTTCAAAAGCATACACATACGTACATCCACACATCGGTCACAAAAATGTTCTATTAACCCCCGACGTATTACGACGTGCGTTATGTGTGTACAATCTTTGTCAGGACGTATCTCAGTAATGCGTAGTCAGATTTGAGTGCGGTTTTTTTTATATTAAAGACTAAACGCGGGGACAGGGACAGGTATCGATGATATCATCGTGTTTCGAGAGTTTACATTGGGGATTGGTACTTAGCTATGTTCGATGGAAATCGGTTAAGCCGTTTCGAATATTTAGCTTTTACCATATATCATACGTCTGATGTGCGGTCTAGTGTATATAGGTACATGTTGGTATTTTATAATAAAGTCAATACATGACGTTACGATCTTTATCCCAAACGGATCAGAGATATCCCAAACATTGAAAGTTTAATGCTTGACACCAAACCCACCGTACACCTTACGAAAAAATTGTGCAATATTGATTGATAAAGAGTCAATATAATGTAATGTAAGCTACTGTGACCCCAAGTATACTACTATCATAGCATGTAACAAGTAATTTTATTCGTGTAAACGAAACTTCCCCCGGGTTAGTCGGGTAAAAATACGACGTTACCAGTGCACAATGTGAATGCACCTTAATCGTAAAAATTTATATTGGGAAGCTCAAACTTTTTTATATTTTCTAAGGTCGTAAATCAAAAGTTGGTCCATCTGAGAAATTGAATCAATACCTATACAAGTAGCGTCAAGCTCGCGAACAGCCATATTTAAATTTTCGACACAGCAGTAGCTAAAGTACACTTTCCATGTCATATACAGAATAATGCCTTAAAATTATACGTCATGAAAAGGGGATGGCGCAGCAATGAAAGCTGATGAATAAATAAATTTGCATCCCTTCCTACAATAAACATCGGACACAATGACGTGTATCTTGGTAATAAAATGTCACTAGGCAGAGTACGGAGTATGAATTACAGGGTAATAAATACACGATGTGTCTACCAGTAGGTATATTCAAATGATTGCGGTTGGGATCGACGTGCCGACTTCCTTCCTCCGCCGACCGACCGCATAGTAATTGGCACTGAGGGGAGGCGGCACAGCCAGTAAATCATCAAAATTATTGCCTAATATTACTACGATTCTCGGGGAACCTTCGCAATCTGTTGTTTCGTGGCTTCACTTTAATTCGCGGAGCTTTGTTTTAGTTCGCTCGCCCGGAATAAATTTCGACTCCAATCCTAACGATACATTTTGTTCGTGTCGTAGTCGTAGGTTAGGTTTATGTGTGTGTTTATTGGGGGGTTTTAGTGTTCGGCACGGTTATATGGATAGGTGGTGAAACCGCTCGTCTTTCTTAAGAATATTGCAAATCGTGAAACCCTAATAGGTAATTTAGTATGAGTACAAGGAAGAGTTAGCGGTTTCAAGAAATCGTAGCTCATTTCAAGCAATGAACGTTTTGATATTTATAATATTATTAACAGCTTTATAACTGTGCAGGAAGAGATATAATTCCACTAATACTCTTTGCAAATGCGAAAGCTTGGACGTTTAGATATTTCCTTCTGAACAGGTTTGCTTGAAATTTGGCATAAATATGGGCTATGTTACATAACTACTCTATTTGTTTACCTTATATCCCGAAATTTCGAAATAATCCTGCGGTACGATAAACATTGATATAACACGGGCGGAACCAAAGGCATAAAGCTGGTGTGGATACTGACGTGACTTATTTAAACTAAACCATAACAAGTTTTGGATTGGTAATATCGCGTCTTAATATTCCATCAAGAAAAAGACAGCACTAAATCTGGTTTTAGTTTATTCTATAGAGAAGTCATAATATGAAATCGATTCTGATGTCAATTGTCTGAACCCATACTAAATCCAGTTTTAAAGTAATGCTATGTTTTCCCTCGTCCTATAAGAAGCGATAGTACCAATCTAAAACTTGTGTTAGTTTATTAACACGCTTTTGCTTCACTTGTAACTAACAATGTAATCAAATCTTGAAAGTTGATTTAAACTTAGTTCTAATAATTGTTGTATCGAAATGAAACTTTGTATGTATATGTAATAAACTTTCAAAATTCAAGCATTTATTTTTTTCAACGTAAGATACATGATATAATTTGTTGAATGTCAATTTAAATCTATTGGAAATAAAAATAGGGCTTAAGCATTTTTTGGTCAGTCAGTATGTCCAAGGTTCGGAAAGGGACATCATCTCTGGGAAAAGAAGCGGCGCAAGAAACCCATAGGATAACATTTTTTCTTTTCTTTTTTTCATATTTATAAAATTATACAACTAATACAATATTATAATTTTATATACCAAGCGTTTTTGTCATTCAGGTAGTCAGTAATTTTACAGTGTCCCATAAATGATGTATTAACTTTGCTCAGTCTGAACATAGGGGTGGCTAATTTGTCCTTATATCTCAAATTTAAGTTATGCTTATCACAATTTTTTTGGGAAAGCAGAAATATTTTTTCGTACGTAGGTACATAATAATCTTGTAAATAAATTGTGAAGGAATAGTTAAAATATTAATTTCTTTGAACTTGTCCCGAAGAGAGTCAGATGATGATACTGATGACAATACTATAATGTGGTATCTTGGAGCTGATCTGCTGATGGGGCCAGGAGGTAGATGGTAAAACTCTTCAGTGGCTACTTAATAAATCCCGCGAGTTTGGGCACATATGATTCGTTTTGACGAGTCCAATATAATATTACATTTGGTGTCGACGTTCTGTGATGAAGCCAGGGGATGGTTGATGGAAATATAGCGTGTTCTCTTAGTTTTTTAAACTACATATTTTAAACTAAAATATTAGTCGTTGATTCCAATACATGGAAGGATGGAGCGGGAATGGATATATATTATATGATTTATGTACTCGTCATTATATTATGTAGTACATACATATTTGTAAGAAATATCAATAACAGGATAAGAACATAGGAATTCACGGAAATTCAAAAACAGTATTACATCACATTCAAAACACGGTCCCCGATCGTAATTTTTTTGGCAGACGCTTTACTTATTCATTGGTTTATTTCAATCTGTTGAAAAGAATGAGGACACCTTAAATTTTTAAAACGCCTATTTCCTGACGCTGCGGCATTAATTCTTGTTTGACCCAATATTAAAATAATCACCAGCGTAAATCAAACGTTGGATAGAAATATTATTCTCGTAAATATATTCAGGAGCATTTTTTGATTAACTGTTAAATATGCGGCAGTACAATCCTACACCTTCATTATACCGCGGCCTATGTAAATCAACAACTGTGTCCGGCATAAGATTTATTGTACACAATTCTATATTGGCGCATCGTAGAGTTTCCTTCCTACTGACCCGGCCTTAATTGCCGATGTGAGAAGGAAGACGAAATAATTCGGAACGTTATAATTGCCCGTTGATTTATATTTATTGTATACAACAGAATAACCGGTGGGTGGATATTTTTAAATTTATGCTTTTATGGCTTTTGCCCAGCACAATTGTCCGTTAGGTGCGTAGTTACGTACTCGTAGATTGATAGCGAACCGAATAATTAGTGAATATTTGGTGTGTAAATATTTCATTTGAGGTAATTAACATTTCAACATTTAAATTGCTCTAGCAATTGTAACGGGCTGTTCTAATGTTCATAAATCATAAGTTTTATTACGCCTAACGGGTTAGGGCTTGACCTCAGTTCTGATGTTAAGTGAAGTTGAGGCCAAAGGTGCACGCTCACCCTCTGGGCGACTATTTATCTTATTACAAACAGCCAGAAACGAAACTAAAAAAACATATAAAATGAGAGTTAGAGTTAGCTAAACGGACATTTAGTAATGCCGGTAACCAAACCTGTACCGCGTACTGTACTATACATGTACCGTGCTTGGGAACCGAACCCGCGACTCCCCTTCCTCATAAATCTCTACCAGATTAAAACATGTTCAAGATTGTTATCATGCGGGGAAGGTATCTAAAAGACTCAGAGTAAGGCGGGTAGATTACCTTGTTGAGTTATTATTTTAAAATTAAATACCGCAATACTTTTGAGCCGGATTCGATAAAAAGAAAACAGCTGCAATTATTTCCATCAAACACGGCTAAAAATATTCCAAAATTACTTTCTCTCAAGGAAAAGAAGCCGTTTTAAAATCTACTATTCTTGAGCCATGCATGTCTCAGGGACGCTATACAGATATTCGGGGTGGCGGAGTTAGCATCCGGTGGCATGAATTGACGCTGGTCTGGTGGCATCCCATAAAAACGATGGCAAATGAGTCGAATCGAATATGCCACCGCGTGCTTATTTATGCCGGGTCCAACATATGTTAAGTGCCAAAAAGGTTTCAAAATTATAACACTCTTCTTTTAAACAATACACACACAACATAGATTAGATTACAATTACAAAATCTCAGTAATAAATTTTTCGATGTGCGATTTTGCATAATAAAGTTCTCTATATATTTGTATATGTCGCAGGCAGATGCTTAAATTAGTCATAGCTTAAATTAGGCAGATTGTAATATATTTCCTGCATTATAGAAATCGGCGCTGCCTGAATTGGAGCGCCACTGGGTGGGACTTCTCGGTAGTATCCAAAGGAGGTTCCTTTAACCAACCCGCTCTGAGTAGCACAGTGTTTTGTATAAGCAGAACTACCTTAAGATCCATCTAGAAATTCAATTGAATGGATAATTGTAAATCCTTAATGTTTGACGGAATGAATCAATAACGGTTGAAGATCAAAGAACGTCTGAAGTGGGCACTCCCCTAGTTTCGGCGGATATCTAGCTACAGTGGGATGGTGTCCATCTTGATATTATCCGTTACTATGAACCTATTTGATATTACAACTATTTTCATATTTATCAGTGTGATTCTACCATGGTTTATGATCTCTACAAGCAATGCTAAGTTAAGATAACTAGGTGTAATATTCATACGAGTGCTTCCGCACTTCATTGCCTACACTCCTATTTGCCGAAGGGGGAAGTGGAAATATTATTTTCCTACTTGTACACCCAATTACTTTCTTTGACTAATTTCAGGCCCAAGGCAACAATAGAGTCACGTATGGCACCGTCTACCTTACCATTGCTGATTAATAGGAGTTACAGTTGGAGGAGTAAAGACACAGGATTGGCTGTCAGCAGGCATGACCGTATATAGTTAATATACCGAACATTCGCAGAAGTTCGATTCTTCATTCATCATCCAAACAGCCAAGGCATGGAACTCCCTTCCGGCGTCAGTCTTTCCTGAATCCTACAACCTTGGGATCTTCAAGAGCAGAGTGAATAGGCATTTACTGGGATCGCATCTTCGACTAGATCGTCACCATCCATCAGGTGACATTGTGGTTAAAAGCGAATCCAATTATACATAAAAAAATTACCCTTCTCATTCACCCATCATCTAAGAAGAGGAAACCTTATGCTCGTTAAGTTGTTAATGTTATACTTACACTGAACTCTCAACCTGACGACCTCACTGCAGGTCTCCCCTCTCGCATTAGCCGCCTTGCAAGAGTAAGCTCCAGCTTCACGTCGTGTGACCTTCTGCATCACCAGGGAGCGACTGCTGACGATGATGCCTGATGTCATGTTCTGTATCACGGCTCGGTTCTGGATTATCAATGTTTAGTTAGGAATATAAAAACAATTTAAATATACTTACATATTGTATAAATATAGCACAATGCAATATGAAACTAGACAAGTGAATGTTCTATTTTGATATAGATATTTCGATAAGGTGTGACAAAACCTCGTTTCTTAATGAATAACTGCAATGTAACAATAATATTGGAAAGTGAAAAAAAATATTTTTAATATAAATTAATAATATTCTCAGTGTAAATCAAAGCAGTCACTAATTTGTAACTCATTCTACGGACGCACCTAATAAATAACTGTCATATTCCAAAAATTCTATTCGTCAATAAAATCTTTTTTGCTAAATTGAATCGATTCAAATTAAAATCAGCTTACTTTTCTAGATACAATAAAAAATTCGAAAATTAATCTGTTCTTGATTAAAAGTCCTTAATTAGTACTTATCAATAAAATTGGATTAATAATGATTTTATCAATGATTCCATTTCCCTTTGTCGGACGGTACATAATAACTTTCACAACTGGCCGAAATATCGCCAAAAAGTTATATATCGTAGGTATACAATTGAATGGTCTGTCAAAAGGGATAAAATTCAAATTTAGAATGAGGTTTTGCTTAATTTTTATACAAATTTTCACTCCATTGTATTTTTGCTACGAGTATAATAATAGAAGCAGCCTTGCTTGCTAAAAATTAAACTAAAATACAGACTTTAATGTGGGTAACTGCGTTTTAAGTGAACTAACCCCGTTATATTTAACCCGGACTACTACCTACAAAATTATTTCGCTGCAAGCGAATCTGGATTCAAAGCAATTTTAATCAAAATATTTAGGTTTTGTACGTAGAAGTAAATCTTTCCTAACACAAAATAAACGTAAATGCATATGACCTATCGTTATTACTCTGTCATATGCAATATTTCGGTACAATAAATAATATGTATGTATGTATTAGCAATAAGAATAGAATTCAGTAATTACATTATAAAAACACTAGCGATCCGCCCCGGCTTCGCTTACTTTCTATAAATGTGCATGTATTATAATAACCTTCCGGTAGAAAATTTTTAAATGATAGTGGAAACTGCACGACGAATAAAATTGGGTACAAAATAATACCCTCCTTCCTGGGCCAGTCGGGTAAAAATAAGTAGGCATCTAATAGAATTCCTACCAGGATTACATAAAGCGAACAGGCGAATTCGCACACAAGACACTCGCGCGGGATAAAATTTTAAATTGTAGAAAGAAAATCGCTTGGCTTTACTCGATGCAGCAGTGAATCAATGGAACTGGTACAATAAGCAAATTGAACTGCCAAGGTTCTTGTCAATACGACATTGCCGGGATTATTTTTTACATCTACCCGAAGAATAGTGTTGTTCTCAAAGATAAAGGGAATTCAATTTGTTAATCTTTCCACTTTGTGAATGAATAAGTTGAAGCGCGTTTTTACATAATAGTTCTAGAGTGGAGATCACACACCGACAAGTGCAGTGTGGGACGTCCACTAAGGTCTATTATGTCCTAGGTATTTTACTCGGAAAACTATTTACGAAGTTAAACAGCACGGGTAAAACTAACTATGACGCCTAAAATATTTAGAAATGAAATTAAAAAAAAATATTAAAATTGGGATATATTTTTTATTTTATTTGGTGCCCCTTCGTGGGAGGTATGGTTGACTGAGGTTGTCTTAACTACTTTCTCGACACTTGTCCACCAAATTATTCTGGCATAGCCTTACGCAACCTATAGTGTACAAATAAATATCTAAAAGTAAATTTATTTCCTCCACAAAAGTTGCACTATATGTCAGGTCAGATAAGAAGAGTGTTTGGTGTAGTGGTTAGAAACTCTGCTGCTATACCAAAAGGTCGCGGGTTCGAATCCCGCTAGGGGGATATGCTTGTATGATGAATACAGATATGTGTTCCCGAGTTATGGATGTTCATTTATATATGTATTTATTAAAAAAAATGTATTTGTGTAGTTTATCAACAATCTGGTATCTAAAATACAAGCCTAGTTGCATAGTATGGAACTAGATGGCGCTGTGTGTATGTGCAAAGATATTTATTTATTTATAGGTAGTATTACACACCTTTATCACCTTGTCTCTTGTAGTTGTTGCGTGACGAACCTTGGACTGCAGCAGAGCAGTGTTATTTTAAGTTTAGGATTTTAGGCGGTTATTTTTATACTCACATTATGGTACCATGATATCCGATGCTCTTTAGGGTTGGCCCGCACGAAGCATTCGAAGTAGACGTCATCACCCTCCTTGATGTCATGAGGGTTAAGGGTGCTGCCCAGGGATAGCGCCACCAGTGGACTGTCTGGAAGGAAATGACATTTTAATACTATATCTAACTCTCCTCGAACGTGTTACTGTACACGACATATATTTGCTTTGTAATTACAAAATATTTAAAATACACTGGTTGGCATGTGTTAGCAGTAACCCGCTATCATTGTGAAACTATTTTGTCTCAATGGAAATGAGTTCCAATATCGGAATATCTACCTCTTCACGCAATGACTCTTCTCAAAGTACTTAAAAAATCATTGGTGGATAGCAAAGTGACCAATTCTAAATGTATCGATCTGTAAACTGCGCATGTAAACAATACAATTCAGCCAGTGTAGCATGCTGAGATCGTTTGTCGCGCGCGACGAAGAATGTGAGTGGAATAGTTGTATATTTCGTCCAAGCAAATGAGCAGGACTTACTTTATCGGGATAAAATAAAAATACCTATGCTGTGTTCTATTCCAGGGCATATTCTGTGTATTTGACGACCGATTGGTGTAGTGGATAGTGACCCTATCAGCGAAACCAACGGTTGCGGGTTCGAATCCCGCGACGGGTAAATGTTTGTATGATGAATACGAACATTTATTCCCTAGTCTTGGATGTTTATATAAATATTTATGTATGTTTATCCGTTATCTAGTATCCATAGCACAAGCTTTACTTAGTTTGGGACTAGATGATTGGTGTAAGTGTCCGAAATATTTATTATTATTATTATTACTAAATTTTTACCAAATCTGTTGAACCGTTTCGTAGTGATTGACCAATAAACAAAAAACAAACACAAAATTTGAAAGAGCGAAACGATTTTCAACTATTACACATTTGGTACATGTAATTTAGTACAGAGGAATTTTTTTTTAGATTTGTGAGGAGTGGCCCTTCGTATAGTTCGTATAGTTTTCTTCTCAGCATGTCGATGACAAAAACATCAAATTCTTGAGGACAAGAATGTGGCCACATGTACAGCATTAGTAACAGTAGTTCACAATGTTGACAAACAAATAGCTTGAAACCAAAGTTGGCAGATTTTTTTTAAAGATTACCTACTAGCTTAGATAAGCCTACTACTAACGTAATTTTTGTGTGTATGCCAAAATGGTAGATCACAGTGTTACTTATACCATATTATACACAAAAAAATTTTTACCTGTGTTTCACATCAATAAATTGATTTGAAATGAATTGATATAATTAATGCAAGTAGGTAATGACCAAATTTTGTAGGTTGTTATTTACGTTCAGAATTTCAGTAAAACAACTGATTAATACGGAAATCATTGCGCGAGCCCCCACGACTTGGCCGGTTTTTATTATAATTTTTTTACCATTACTCTGGGAATACGCGTTTTTCCATTTTTAGGACCTCGGCAGCAATGACGGATCTAAATCGTGGAGTAACGACTTTTCATTACGAGTTACTACACCATTGGGAAAATGTGCTGAATTTTTAACAGGCATCATATAAACACAATCTTCTCCCTCTCAGGTACACACTGAGACAGGGTCCGTAACGAGGTGATCCCCTAGAAACCAAAGTCATTGATATAGTTCTGAAAAGCAGCAGGATGAAGTATTAATGGACAGGTCATATCTGTCTGAGAACCTAGAATCGATGGAGCAAGTGGGTTCTGGAGTGAAGATGGCGTATAAGCAAATAATAGTAGATACATAAATAAATAAATATTTCGGACACTTACACCAATAATCTAGTCTTAAACTAAGCAAAGCTTGTGCAATGGACACTAGATAACGGATAAACATACATAAATATTTATATAAACATCCAAGACTCGGGAATTAATGTTCGTGTTCATCATACAAACATTTACCCCTCGCGGGATTCGAACCCGCAACCGTTGGTTTCGCTGATAGGGTGACTATCCACTACACCAATCGGTCGTCATAAATGTAGTATGGGACGGACCAGCTAGATGGAGTGATGATCTTTTAACGCGCCTTCTCGAAGCACTTGTGGCGCAGGCGCATTCGCTTTTGTTACCGTTTCTTATATGGGTGACCACTAGTGGCATACTTGTGTTTCCGTGCCTCAAAGAACACGTTAAATAATCAGTCCCGGTTATTTTCAATTGAAGGCAGCCCTTAAGCTAAGTCTGTGGTCTATATAGGGGCGGCTTAGAAATCCATACAGCCTAGTCTTCTGTAGTATTCCTTTATATTCTTCATTAAAGTGACAGAATGTTTCACGGAAGATTTTGGCGGCTTCTTGTGGGAACCCGAAAGCTTCGTTATGCACTTTAATTTATACTTCCCTTCACTTGTACGCCATCACTGACTTTTGCCGTATTAATTCTGCCGTTATTAAACTTCAAAGCTATGCACAAATTTCAAGAAATAAAAACAAAAAAGCAACATAATCTCTGAGTTTCCGCCAAAAAGCCGTAAAAATTTCAATCGAGTTGCATCTTCCTTAATCCAGACAGATTAAAATTTTCAGGAAAATGTAATGAGGCAAAGGAAACAGGTCTTTTTTTTATCCACAACGGGTTAGCACTTAACCTCAATCACACTTGACGTTAAATGAAGATGAGGCCCAAGGTGGTAAGCGTACTGACCGGGAAACCCCATCTTATTTGCCGAGACCGGCAGTCTAATCAAAAATTCACAACAATCATGTATAATCGACATAATCGAACGACAATTTTGGTGTCAAAAGTGATTTACTTACTTTAAAATTACCTATCCATTATGACAAACGACTTAGGTTCGTGCGATAGATTAGTCACTTAGTAAAAGCCGTATCTAAGTCCTGTCAAGCAAGAAACTACTAAAGTTTACCTAGTGTCTTTAAAATATTTATGTTCAGTCATATGAAGTGATCGATTGACATACTTTTGTGTGGTATGTGTTACACAATAGAATATTTTAAATCCACTTCAAAAAGTTTCGACTGTGTTTTTCATGGTCCGTAATAGCTTCCATACTTATGTACTATTTTCTATATTTAGTGTTAGAAGAGATTCAGGGTGCTTCCGAAGTAATTTGATGAAATTTATAATCGATCATGCACTCCGGAGCTAGAGTGGAACCCCATTGAAGTTGATCATTATAAAAGTTTTTGGCGGTTCGCTACTGGTTCTGGAGCCGAACCGCGTACATTTATTTGAATTCAGTCGCTAAAAATTTCTCGTTTAGCTCGCTTGCGTTCGATCACATCATAGATATCTCCGTAGGATAATAAAAGCTCCCTTAGCGACACTGTAGAACTGCTTTTGGGCGTAACTCCCATGTGCCTCGCCTGTGCTGCCTACAAAACAAGTATAGCCAAACCAGTGATCTGTACTTTGACTCGCTACCTACTTTCCGTAAAACCAGCGTCAAGTTTACTCTAAATTCATTTAGCTACCTACTATGTATAAATTCTCCCAAAACCAAATTAATGTGAATACGGTAATTTAACATGCATGTTGTGTTTATATGTAAATTGTTGTGAATCTGGAATTAGACTGTATGCTTGAAATTAGTATAAGAAATGGTGTAATAATTGTGGATGAACCTTTTTAAATAAAAAAAAACACAAAATATTGGGTCTTTACCTATGAAATTGGAGTTTTTTTTCTTCGTTAATCATATGTACCGATTCCGGCGATTTTCAAAGCTATATCCAAATTTGTTTTTTATTTGGAAAATGGAATATTATTTCAAGGTTTCACATGAAATATTTTTTAATTTCTGGGCTAAATCACATAATAAAAAAAAATTGAACAGAGCTCTTTTCATGTGCTTCCCATAATCATTTCTTAGATTCGCTGAAACTTTTATAAAGCGGTTACTTTTAAAACTTAACGATGCCTATACTTAACTTAATGTTATCCGATAATACAAACAAAGTTTAGCTAAATTTGGATTTGCCGTTCCCAAAAAAAAAATCAAAAATGTTTGTATGGAGAAAACAGCCTTAATGAAATTCTTCACACAAAACGCCAATTTCATAGGTAAGGACCTAATACTTACCATGTGCCCTAGAAGTAAATTATGGTAAATCGATACATCTATCCATTAGACGTTGTACTTTACTTCTGGGCGCTTATAGTGGTAACAAATTTAGCGATCGACCGTAATATCATTTACGTGGTACGACAGCTGATCTGACATTAGAGTATCTTCGCCTACCTATAGCTATGATACTCGCACTCATATGCAACAATATTTTTATCACTCGTCTTTAGACTGCCGATAGTTATTATAATTATGGGTAACTTGTTTCATACAGAATGTAAGGTAAGGTTGGTGGTATGGTAATGTCGGCCTGGCTAGCAACCACCATCTTATCTAAAACAGCAATGTTAATGGCATTGTTGTGTTCCGGTTGTCAGAGATAAGATAGCCAGTCCCCCAAATAAAATGGGGTTTCCGGGTCAGTACGCTACCACCTTCGGCTTCATCTTCACTTAACATCAGGTGTGATTGGGGTCAAGTCAAAAGTTATACGTATTTTTTTGTATTTTGATAGGGTCTCATCAACAACCTTACACGTCCCCACTGTTGGGGCATAGCCTTCTATCGATGGGAGAGTTTATGGTCCATAATCCAACAGACGGGCCCAGTGAAGTGACACCTCACAGTCTGTGTTTTTAAGCCGCCCTTGTAGTTCACCGAGCTGACATAACGCGTGCCTTCAATTGAAAACACAACTATGTAATGTGCCTTCCGAAGCACGAACCCATTCGTATTAAAATGCCATTAGTTGTCTCCCGTCCAAGGTCTGACCACACCAGACATTGCTTAACTTTGCTAATTGAAGACGAATAGCGAATGCGACTGCACCGTAATAATCTACTTGCCATGAGTGAATGCCATTGCATTTTTTTAAGAAGCGTTTTATTAGCTGATGACGACCTGTTTGGTGTAGTGGTTAGAAACTCTGCTACTATACCAAATGGTCGCGGGTTCGAATCCCGCTAGGGGCATATGTTTGTATGATGAATACAGACATGTGTTCCCGAGTTATGGATGTTTTTCATTTATATATGTATTTATTTACAAAAAAAAATATGTATTTGTGTGGTATATCAACCATCTGGTATCCATAACACAAGCCTAGATGCTTACTGTGGACCTAGATGGCGCTGTGTGTTTGTGCAAAAACATTTATTTATTATTATTATTATTAGCTTCACTTGTAACTAATTAACAAATCTTACATTTAAATTTTAACTTACTTCTAATTGTTGAATCGAAATGAAACTTGGCATGTATATGTATATAGTTCGCATGATAATACCATAATTTGGTATCTTGGAGCTGATCTGACGATGGAGCCATAAGGTGGAAGGTAAGCACTCTTCAGTGGCTACTAGTAAACCTCTCGAGTTTGGGCTCATATGATTCGTTTTGAAGAGTCCTATATATTGCAATTGGTGTCGAGGGTCTGATGATGAAGACCAAAAGCCGGATAAGGAGTTAGAAGTATATGAGTGTAGGTAATACTAACATACAACATTAAGATGTAGCTGATCGTCGATGGACTTCGACGGCAATGCAGTATTGCTGGCGACGCACTTCACAACCGCGCCATTGTCGTCAGGAGTGGGCTCGAACACCAGGGTGCTCACTGACCAGGTCTCGTTGGAGTGATCTGTTACCTATAAATTTGGTAAAGTGAGTTACATATGTCTTGAAACCCGTAGAAGACGCCCGCGTGTAATTGCGACATAAATTATTATTATTTGATTATGGCCGATGCCGCACGTAAACTCAACTATATTTTTCATTGTGCTGAATAATAATCAGTTATGTTGCAAATAAAAATACGTACACAGTTTTTGAGAGGGTTTATTCCGGCCAGTGTCGCCTTTTCCTTTCCTTTTGAAACACAGAAAATATGTGAAAAATCGCTCTAATCTGCACTTGAGAAGCCTAAAAGGTAATTATAAATAATACCTCAAATAGCCTTGATCATAAATTTGAAATTCTCGAATATAACCGTAATTAAAGCTATTTAGGTATTATTTATAATTTAAGGTTTTTCGATTGCAGACCACAGATATATTTTTGATTTAGGCTGTATTTATAAATAAATCTGGACGGGTTAAACCCTCTTAAATAAACAAAGTTAAAAACACAACTTATGAATAACATATTTAACGAACTCTATGCAATAAACTAAAAACAACATTATTCAGAGTAGCTTTGATGTTTTGATTGAGTGATGACCATGAGTTGAGTTGATCTATTTTATTCCATTCCGATGTTATTGTTTGGCGAAAATGTAATTTATGCAACCACGCAAATAGGTATTTTAACGGTCGTACTGTCTGTTGTACCATGATTAAACAAATTACCTTGGGTGGCCCATAAACAATAGAATTCTATTGCCTAAAATTGAAATCATATGATGAATTACGAAGCTTGTCACATTAAAGAAACTCTGTGAAAAAAGGGTTATCACAGGATAAATGATTATTTTGGAGAATCCAAGTCGAGTTAACTACGCTTATGTTAATTGCTTTTGTTTTATTATATTATTATATAATATAATTAAATTGTAAAGATGTAAACCTATTGACAAGTGAGTTGTTACGGAGTTTCTTGTCGCTTATTCTGCTTAACCTTAGCAGGTTGTGAAGCGAAGTAGTTTAAATATTTTTGATTGATTGATTGTTTCTATGTTACAGAATTTTCATAACAATTACGATTTCATGCGTGTAAAATAATACAATAAAAATTAGTCACAAGAAGAAGAAGTCTTTAAGAATTCAATAACAAAACGACTTAAAAATAAATTTCGTAGAACACGCCAAATTTGATTTTTGCCCACTAAGGTAATCAATTCGGGGAACAGAAGCGACACTTATTTACCTAAGTAATTACCTTATCTTTACTAAATATTCTGTTGTCCTTGTACCAGTTGATTACAGCAGGTGGCCTGCTACCCTCGGCCACGCAGCGTAATGTGGCTGCAGAACTGGCCAGTAACTGCTGCGGACGGTTCAGAAGAGACACGGAGAGAGGAGCCACTGTATGAAATATGAAAGAAATTCGTAAACATAAGAGAACAATCATAGACTTATACTGGATGAGTTTTTTTACCGTAAGTGTAAGTCAGGTAAGTGAAATAGAAGTTTGTGGCATAGGTAGTTTATTTCTGTTTTCTGAAAAACGCACGCGTCGGCCGGAAATTAATATGCGGCTGGCGGGATTCGTAAGATTCCTAACATGCGAAATTTATTTGGAACTCATATTTTCACCAAATTTTCTTTATTTATTTAATTTAATGATGTAACTATGTGGAATAGGCTACAAACGCGACCGCCAAATGACACAATTGGAGCTTTATTCTATGATGGTTTTGAAAAAAATAATTAAACTACCACATAACTTCTCGGTAAAAACTCACCGGTTTATTACTACGTATGGACCGGGTGGTTGAAACTTGAACCAATTGAAATGGTTCAAGTTTCAACTTACACCTACTTCGTTCACGGACTGTCGTATCAAATACTGATCTAAGTTGTAAAAAACTGCATCACTTACCTCAGAAAAGTCAGCAAAAAACATGCGAGTTTCTTATAAGTATAAGTGTGCAACACATGTGCAAGATACGGAGCCGAGAGTTCGGCTGAATACGCTCGCAGTGTTTCGCAAGAATCTATGACACATCAGCTGAAATTACGCTGCGTTCAGCGTAGCGCCGAACCTTTCGTCTAGCCACTTTTTCCGCGAAAACGTTTTCAATGTATTTTGCATAGCAAGCGACACATCACGCGACGCGTTACACGACGCGTTACGCGACCGCATGTTCGGCCAACGTAGTTGAACGTTCAGCGCGCGATTTCAAAGCGAAGAGCGGCAAGGTGGCGTTCTTGTTCAGCAATGACTAACCTCTCTCTTTCAGTACAAGTGTCTTTCGTCTCTTTTAGTGACCACCAACGACACAGATGACGATGACGCCACGTATTTTCCGTCTCGTAACTCGGTGTCATGCCAACCGAATAGTACGACCGATAGCACAGGGAAAATATTTAAAAAAATTAGCTTAGATAAGACATAATTCAGAACCGACTTATATAATTGCTGTCTTATAGAGGTATATTAGAGATGTAATTCTGAGTAATTAAGCCTTAAAAAAACGAACGCTTAGTCTAAATTTTTTTAGAGAACCCTCGTTTTAACTGATATTTAATTAGGTAGACTTTAGTTAAACACAGTTAACTTATTGATAGATAAATAACTAAGCATGTTATAGTTAGACATGGATGTGTTTTAGCTGAAAATGTCGTCGAGCTGCATTGCTTAAGAAATAATGAGAACTAATATTTTGTAACGATAATTACTCTAAATATTTGAATTTAAAGAAATACCCATCAATTGATAATTTTTTAAAGAATCACATTTTTCAGCTTTAGCTTATTTAGTTACTTACCTGGCGTTTCTTACAAATGATTAATTTTAGCAATTATTACTACATTTACAACACTTTATTAAATGTTTCAAGAAAATCGCGGTTATTCGTTTTTCCGAGGTCAAACCGTATTTTCCCTGGGCGACGATAGTTCAGTTGCCGAACTGTCAGCGCAGCACCTTCCGGAGATGTATCCCTACACTTACAAACATAATAATATTACTCGTTAAACTCATATTTTTAATCGATATTGTAATTCTTCCATGCTCTATAATAGGTTGTGAGCTCAAACAAAAAAAAATCCGTTGCGCGCGGTTTGAGTTTTGGTCATTTCTTCTCAGCAGTCCTATTAGTTCTCGAGGATTCTAAGAGATGGCGCTGTTTTATCTATTAAGTAAAGCGCGAAAGAGATTTGTTGGTGCCACCATATTCTATCACAGTATATATCAATGAGTACAATAGTTTTTTTTTAAATACACAGTGCGTAAGATTTAATGTTACGAGAAGGATGACGTCGAATGTAGAAGTTTAAGCAAAGAAAATATTTATGGTACAATTCACAAAACTACCTATACTTCTTAACGTTATAGCATATAGTAGCTGCGCCTCAATGTATAACATACATTATTACAATATTTATACATACTTATCTATAATTATTTCTCTAGTTAATTCTATCGTGCAATCTACCTGTTTTTCGATGTACAAATTTCCCATACTGGGTTGTCTGGATGTTGCTTTTAGTGATAAGACCGCCTAACTGTGTTCTATTGTCATCATCAGCCTGTAAACACCCCACTACAGGGTTATATACCTTCCCTCGTATATGAGGGAGTATGATCCATAGTCGGCCACGCTGGTCCAATGCCGGTTGGGGACTTCACATGCCTTAGAATTTTTATTTCTCAAGCATGCAATCCTCATGTTGTTTTCTTTCACCATTTAATAGCAGGCGGATAAATGCACATAAGTAATTAACTCAAATTGAAAAACTCATTGGTACATGGCCTGTCTGGGAATCGAACCCGGACCTCCCAAATTGGGAGACCGCGTCTTAACCGCTGAGCCACCAACACTCATATTAATATAACCAAAAACGACGTGTTCTATTGATATCATCAATAATGATTGCAAATTATTTTGTGCAATAAAGAGTATTTGTATTGTATAATAACACTGCATTGTGATATAGGGTGGGATTATGTTATTATTAACATCATTAATATGCAAAGTAATTCCTGCCTAAACGAGTATAAACGCAAGCGTTTATTTTTTTAGGGTTCCGTATCAAGCTAGGAAACGTTTATAGTTTTACCATGTAGTTATACAAAACAATAATTAAAAGCTTGCCCTCAATCACACTTGACGTTGAAGATGGAAGCGCGCTCATCCGCAACCCCCAACTTATTTAGGTGACTGTATATCTTATCACAAACAGCCGGATCATAACAATGCTATCAACATAAGAATTTTGTTGATTTTGACGAGCTTTTTTAATGTCTCCTCGTAGTCTACACAAAGTAAACACTCTTCGATTCTCCTTAATAAATAAATATTATTAGGGTAGTTAGTGTAGGGTAGGGTAGCTAATATGACTACAATTCCTTTGGCCGTGATGGCCCTTTGTTGGATCCAACTACCACATTCATAAAATGGGGGCTATTTTCTCGTCCATTTCCACTTGACCTTTTGTTCACTTGAAATAATGCTCAAGTATTTGGATGATGTGACTATAAAGAGTTTAACGTAGCTTGAATTACAAATACCTTTTCATGTGTAAGTTCTTGCAGCATTAACAAAACGTCACAAGTGTACCTACAAGTATATCGTATATTGTGTCACGTTTTCTTTTTACGTTACGTTAGTTACGTTTAGTTTTTGATGTAATTAGAATGTGAAAAGTCCAACCGCAAGAGAACTGGGAATTATTTAAGTTTCTATTCTCGCACATTTCGCTCGCAACACGGAGAAATTCTAAAAATCCAAATCTAAACATTCTAGAAATAAAAACCAAATCATATATTTCAATACAGAATTAATTCTTTTTATGAATTTGAATTTGTAATGTTCGTAGCTGATTCGAAATTCAAAATCAGTTTAGAGGTTTTTCTCTATTCGAATTTCGATCGAACACAAAAGCATTCGAAATAGGAAACTTTCCAACTATCCAATATGCGAATCGAAATCGTCAGTTGTTAGTTTTTCCAGTATTTTGAACTTCTCTAGTTACTAAATGGATCTTCAGACATTTTTAACCTATTTAAAAAAGGAGAAGATTCTCTATTCGACTGAATTTTAATCATATCTATATCGTTACGCGATATCGTAGTCGATTGTTAACCGACTTTGATTATTATGTTTTTTGTTTGATAGAGTTGGGTTTTAATCTGATGATGCCCTCAGGAGATAGAGAATGGACCGTACTGAACTCGGTTGTTTTGCTGGTTCAATTATTGTAAATTCAAATTTTAATATGAATTATGTTACCGACATATTTTTTTAAACCCATAAAAATTAGATTTGGGTACATGCTTCGAAGGGATACCTATAACGTATGTAAAATAATGCATAATTAGCTTCTTTATTCGAAATTCATGCGAGTAAAGCCAAGTGTAAACAGCAATATTCATATTTGTATAGAACAGCTTGACGAGTCAACCCTTCTGAAGCTTTGAATGAAATTCAGATAGAAATAAAAAGGTATAATGAAACGTTTTCGAGTGGGAGAGCGGTTTCATTAAAGGCACGAGATTATTTAATTTGAATTATTTATTATGAGCTGGTGGACTGTAGAGATAAACAACAGAAATGGGGTACACAAAATGTATAAATAACAAACATAAGGACAGGGTTAAGTTGGTCAGCCCTGTAACCCCCAGCAAAGAATATGGATACTGTGGTTAAAGGCGATTAAAAGAGAACATCACACTGGACATGGCGGGCATAAAATAGGGGAACAATACTCCCTGTATGTGGTAAAAGGCAATTAAAAGGGAACATATACTAGACATGGCGGGATGCTGGTTCCAACACTGATTTAAGGAAGTGAATGGCAGAAGAAGAATGAAAGTAGAATTAATGCAGTGAACATGAGATCATTGTGCAGTATGAACGGGATGACTTTGAAGGATAGAATCAAGAGTAGTGTAGTTAGGGAGTTAGGCATTGTGAAAGAAGATGTAGTGACAAAAAATGACAAGGGTATGCTGAGATGGTTTGGGATTTGGAAAATATGAATAATAGAAGACTAACGAAAGAGATTTAAGAAGTGAATGTGGATGGTAGTGTTGGTAGCGGAAAAGCACAGCGAACGTACAATGGTCAAATCGGGGATGTCTTAAAGAAAGGCCAAGTCAGAGTACCCTAAAGACGGTAATGGAACATTTTTGGCGTTTCTCCCTCAGAAGTCTGGGTAACTTTTAAAGATTTAACCTTTTCAACAAAAAGGTTTAATTTGGTCGAAATTTAATGTTTATTGTTATAAATATTCTAAAATAGCGTGGTCAGTTCTAGATTAAATAACAAGGTTTGTATTGTAACTACACAAATACCGATTTTTTTGTAAATATATACCAAATAAAAGCGGGTGCGTCGGTGCCTCAGCGGTTAAGACGCGGTCTCTCAATTTGAGAGGTCCGGGTTTGATTCCCAGGCAGGCCAATTACCAATCAGTTTTTAAATTTAATTAAATTACTTACGTGCCTTTATCAGACTGCTCTTAAACGGCGAAGAAAAACATCGAGAGGAAACCTGCATGCCTGATAAATAAACATTCTAAGCAATGTGAAGTTAGGTATCCAACCCGCATTCGGCCAGCGTGGCGGATTATGGCCCATATCCCCTCATTATAAGAGGGAAGGTCTATATTCCTGGAGTGGCATGTTTACGGGCTGAGATAATGAAAAGCTATTATATACTAATAATATGTGAAAGTTTTATTTTTAACCGCCTCCATGGCTCAATGTAAACAACATTGGGTTTACGATTCGGAGATCGCGGGTTCGACCCCCAGCGGGATACATGTTTAAGTACTCGTTTTGGTTGGTGGCAGGGCATTTTAAATGTCCGCCTGGCTAGCTACCACCATCTTTTCTAAATCAGCCGCCAAGCAGCATTGTTAATAGCATTGTTGTGTTCCGGTTGTCAGAGATAAGATAGCCAGTCTCCTAAAAGTGTTGGGGTTTCCGGGGCAGTACGCTTCGATTTCACCTTCACTTAACATCAGGTGATTGAGATTTGTGATTGAGGTCAAGTACGAACCCATTGTGCATAAAAAAAAACTTTCCTACAAGGTTGAAGTTTGATAGAACATTAATTTTTAGCCTCAATATACAATTACACATACCTACCTATAACAGTAAATTCTACAAATCTATACCCCTACAACATTCAGTGAAGATAGCTGCGAATAGTTCTACTATAGTGTATGCCGTAAATCTAATGGAAAGTCGTATGAATATGGAACAGGAGGGGCTTACAATTCATTTCCAGTCTAACGCTCTTCTCCTGCGGCGGGACCAGTCGTGTGTTAGTTGCACGACATTTGAAAGTAGTATTCAGGTCCTCCCTTCTCAAATGTTGGAGCTCCAAGCGGTTCACCACCACATGCGTGTCGGTCTTCACGCCAATGTATTGAGGCGCTGGTAAGCCGTCGATCAGCCATGATACTACGGGCTCTGGACGACCTGGTAAAGTAATTAATAAATATTAAATAAAATAGGTAGATACAATGATCTAACAATTGGGGTTGTGGCCCCGAGTTCTCGTGTAGTGTATGACAAACCTCTACCTTCCTTTAGCGTACCTAGGTTAAGTATTTAATATTAAGTGGTGAAGCCAGTGATTGAGTTCAATATACTTGTGACATCAAGCTGTGTCCTTTTTTATTTTTTTGAGCAAGGTCCACATGTATTGCTTGGAGATCATAATCTAGTGTGCTAAATTTCAGTTACTTAGGTAAACTGGAAATGCTTCTGATTTTACCTGAAAACTTACATAAATACGAACATTGCAAGTTAAATAAAATCTTGTAAAAAGGGATAGGACAGATAAACATTTTCAAGTAACCTACATAAGATCTCGATTTCCGGAATTTCACGGAAAACGGAAAAAATATTCCCAGGTTTCCAGAACGGAAATCCTCGGAATTAAAATTATAGGTATTTATGTGTGAGTAATTTCATTGATATTATTTCTAAAAAATAATATTATTGATACAATACCGAATATTTTTCAATTATAATGCGTTTCAATCTCAATCCATCACCCTTTCAATTTAAGGCAAAAAGACTTTTCGAGGTTTGGGCACATTTCCACTCCTTTAATGTAAATAACACCTTATATAATATCTAAAACAGGTAGTAAATAAACGTTTTATAGACACCATTAGGTAGCTACAGCTTAAATTAGTATATAGTCATTTTGAAACAAAGTAAAAAAAAATCTTATTCAACAAAGTTACGGTAATGTTAAGGGCTTTATTTGTCTGCCAACCTGGCAACCGTCAGTTTTATCTTAGCCACAAACCCTTATCCCCGGTAACGACCACCTAGCAAGCACTCTGGTGTGGGGTGACAAATAACTCTGACAGTTCACATTATATGGTTTTATCACCTAGAAACTGGAAACGTTTCTTTATTATTAGATTTCTATACCTCAGAAAACGAACCCTGAACATTTTGTGGAGCCGTCAAAGTGCCACAAACTCTCAACGTGTGGTCTCTTCAAGCTGAGTGTGTGTGTGTGGCTGACCTGCACGAGCTCTGTTCCGCAACTTTTGAAGAACGGCAATTTGAATGAACGCCAGAGGGCAGTTTGAACCAATTCCTAGCCCTTACGCACAATGAAGCTTCAACACCATGTGTTGAAGTATTGGGAATGTGACAGGCACATTCCACGAATAAGGCGAACACAATGAGGTTGTGGTAGCCGACTAGCGAACCTCATTTCACCCGTGGGTATACCGATCGGTCGAACTAGTAACCACAGAAGATTTAAAGGCAATATCTTGAATTTAAAAGTAATAGGAGTCAGGAAGCCCAGAGAAACTATTGATTGTTGTAAGTTGCACAGCATGTTCCTCTGGGTTCCTTGTGCTGTTTTTCTCCCCACAGATGACTTTCCTATCGGAACCGGTAGTAGCTTGGGTAGACTGACTGACAGATATTATTATTTCCAATAGTTCTCAATTGGCATTCAATGAATTATATCATATATGTATCTTGCGTTGAAATTCAAGCCTGCCTTATTGCCTGCAGTTTCAATTTTGCATATAAAAATAATATTGTTACGCTACTGGGTCAGCAAAAATGAATGTGGCGGCAATCGTGTGTGCGGATCCGTCGGGTACTTGGCTTCTTAGATTATGTAACCAAGCAGCTATTTTTGGTGTACATTAATTAAATGTAGACCTGGGATCAAAGCCTAAATTCCCTGCTGTACGGCCGGCTGCATCATTACAATTGGTGAGCACACAAGCAGAGATAATCCGCACTGGCCCGCCGCCAACCGGCCATACTGCGGACTTTTCAATGAACCCATTCGGATGGAATATCTCTTCCAATGTTTCCATAAAAGAAATCAAGCAATAGAAAAATTGAACTGAATTGTTCGTTATCCCATTTTTTTGTGACGCTTTTGGCGCGCGACTCGGATTGGACGCAAAATTACCTAACGTCTATCTCGATGTGAATGCTTGCTCAGCTGAATAGGATTTAGAGATTATTATTTTTATACTGTTACACACAAATGTTGGAACTTTGATGATCATGTGAAATGGAGACTTAATGTACAGTTCAGACGATTTAGACTCTACCGAAAATCTTTGTATTGAAAATAAGTATCCTTTACTAATCTTACGTGTGCCGGCTGTTGGTAGCACATTAAATAAAAATATTTATCGTTCAATTGTTGATCTGGGACTGGACAAGCAGCTTGTGAACCTGATTGTAGTTGTTATTTTAGTATTTTAAGGCTAAGAGAAAGTAAAATTTAATAAAATTTGAAGCATAAATAAATTTGTTAAACATCACCTTGAAATTCATGCAGATAGTTAAGTTAGTTAGTTAGAAAGGTTGCTGTTAATAATAACGTGCAAATTCTTTTGTACTTTGTGCTATGAATGAAACAAAGTGATTTGAATTTCGATCTCAATGAATTGTCATTAAAAATAAAAATAGAATAATAAAATTTCCCGATGCAAAAAAAATAAACCAGTCAACGTGACGTTCAGAAATTCATTTCGTCTGAGTCTTATCACTTAGCAATATTTGTTATTTGCTAAGTATATTATTTAACCCCCAAACCCTTAGAATAATATATTCACTTTAAAATATCGTTCAATTTAAAAAAATAACAAGAAGTAGAACATCTGAAACATATCTGATTTATTTAATTACGAATTTCTTTATACCAAATTTAAAACGTCATAATAAAACATATTTAAAGTTTATTATAATAAAAAATAAAGTTAACATGCGGGGAGCTAATTTACTTCCCTCTATTTTGAAAAAATTGTTTGTCTTTATCGACATCCTGTGAAGAAGACCAATTATTTGACAACATTCGAGTTGAAGAAATAAGTTTCTTATGTTAAACTGAGTTTTCTTCCGTGAGAAGTCGCGTGAATAAAACATAAAAGCGTATGCTTTGTTCAATGATTGAAGCTTTGTTAAAGGAACAAAGATTTATTCCGAAACTGTGATGCTAGCTTACTTTATAGAATTCACTTGTAATACAATTAGTTGTTGCACTTTTCAAAGGAAATAAATGTCATTGAATTTCATGTCAATATAGGGGAAAAATTGTATCTCACACACACACACACACAAGAGAACAAAGTTATTTGAAACTCGTATCTTACCTTTGAGCACTCACAACAAAAAGCATGTTTGTTTCCTTAATAAACAAATAACTAATACATTTGGGTTATCAGAAAATACAAAAAAAATTCAAGTGCGGAACCAATAGCAACAATTTCTAAGAAGCTGAACTCTCCAGTAAAAGATGTTGAATTCAATTCATCCGGTAAATGTTGGAAATTTTTCCTCTTGGCTGAGCTTGAATGTTGATTACCAATTCGCTCGGAAGAAACACGACTTTTTGGAAACTTACCGCCGCGCACCTCGCAGACGAGCACCAAAGCCGATTCTTCTTCCAAGGGCCCGACCACACCTGATACGTCAGCTCCCGATTTATCGTACAGAAGCATCTGATGCGGCGGTACTGAAACAAAAATCATTATTTCAGTATATTCCCTGTTTCCCAGTAGAGTAGAATTGTTATTCCAGGTCTAAACTCTTCCCGTGGGAGTCGTAAAAGGCGACTTAACGATTTTGTGCATAATAGTATAAGCGAGTTATGGGTAGCAGCGTCAATAGTATCGTGATAATTTGGGCAAATCCTCCCATGGAAAGCGATACAAATAGCTGAATGGGAAATAGTTCAATAATGTTTCGGAAGTAATATAAATAAAGAAGTAAAATAAAGTGTCCGAAATATTTATTTATTATTATTATTATATTATATTAATGTAAACGACAGTGGGTCAAAAATAGAAACAACATAGACCGTACACTTCTTTTAATACTCTCGGTTCAACAGCAACAAACAAAATAACCGAACTTATGACAGACACGGCTATTTATAAAGTTTGATGACATTTAGCAATAAAGTTCAATAATTACCGTAATTGTCACATATATTAGAAATAATTACATCTACAAATGTTCTGAAACTGTATAAATATATGTGATGTGGTTGTACTATTATAAATAAATAAATAAATAACTAATTAATAATAATAAATATCCTTAGACATATACACAGCGCCATCTAGTTCCACAGTAAGCAACTATAGGCTTGTGTTGTGCATACCAGATGGTTGATATACTACATAAATACATTTTTTTTTTGTAAATAAATACTTATTATAAATGAAAACTTGAATAATACATAATAACATAATTATATAAAAATATCGATACTACAGAACCTCCTCCTTTTTTGAAATCGTTTAAAAATATCGATAAATTAATAGCCATATAATTGTGAATTAAATATAAATTGATCTCTTCAATCATTATTATCATAAATATTAACTGTATCTTTCCAAAAAACTATATCAGTGATTTACACAGCAAAAGATTGAACGCAAGTGAAATCAGGAATCGATATCTTACTAAAACAATCGTTATTTACATAATAATTGAAGCTATAGCTATTCATTATGGAATGGGATGCCCATATAACTACTACTGTAACGTCAATCAAGAATTTTCTTCATATGGCGACCCTGACAATAATTCCTTAGGCGGTAAACTTTACACACATAACGTCACGACATTATGTTCTCCCAAATGGGGTAGTCAGAGATATCCCAAACATAAGAGTTTAGGGGCTCGAACGATTCGACGTTTAATCATAAACATCCATGTGGTTTTTTTGGATGAAGGTGCCTTAGTCGCTTTTAACGACATCCACGGGAAGGGACGGGTTGGTTCAATTCTTTTTAATTACTGAAACCATCACAATAAAATGATGTATTCAGGTTACGATGGATAAATAATACAGTCGATAAAAATACTCGTGGATTGTCAATCGTAATCGTTTAACTCTACTTAATCATACCACAAATTTTCACTGACGGTGAATTTAATGATTGTAATCCACCTCCTCGTTGTATATACGAGAAGTTTATGTCCTCATATAACCGTCAGCTCTTCAATGAGCTGACGGCGTCTGATAGAAGTATCGGGTGGTCTGGACCAGCGCATAAGCCTGGCTATACAACATGGCAACGCCGCTGGCCCTCTGAGCGCAATGCCTCGAAACCGTGAACTGAAACATGTGTCCTGGTATTGTAAAATAATATATTTGCCTGAAATAAAGTTAGCCTCAGTATGACTTTTGTTTATTAAATCCTTGTAATCTTTGAATAATTGTAGAGACGTGTAGCCTGACTGTACCCAGTGCGATTAGTCTACAAACTCAAAGTAGGTCACCTAACAATGAAAAGGGATATGGTCAGAATCTCTCTAATAAGACACGGCCGCACAGCAGCGGCTCTAGAGGCGATGGCATTGAAAATAGAACAATTAGGAAGCCTACACCGAAAAGTTTTAAACTCAAAGGCACCGTCTTAAATGTTACACAATTATAGTGTTACTTCATATTTCTGTAATTGAAAACAATTACATAGTTGTAACGGGTTTAGAGAAAACTTTAGTGTGCTTTTGTCAAATTTTCTGTTTGTGGGTGTAGCCTGGCATGCAAAAGTAAACTATATACATACTATAATTAATTCTGTGCTTTATATTCACCTGATTATTAATTTTAACAATAATAATATGAAAACAGTTTTACTCCATTATACTTGGATTCTGTTACACGTTTGTATATGTTACACTTATTTAATATAAAAAGGTAATATGAAAAACAATGTTGAAACATTTAATAACATAATAGTTAGTATCTGCTTAAGATACCAAAATTTTCGAAAACCGAATCGTTATATGGTAAATTCAGAGAAATACGAACGAAACATAAAGTTGAATCCCTTGTTCTTAGTTTTTGTTCGGATTCATTTCAGAAAAGTTTTCATTCCTACCTAACCTCGCATTTCATACCATAACAATTCGGGATGCATTACTGAGCTACTTGTTACTACTACCTATAAAATATTTTTAAACATAAATTAAATTGTCATCTCCATAATTATATTGCATATCGAATTATCAGTTATGAAATCTATGAAAGATCTGTTCATTGTCGTTGAACGCCAGCATCAGCTGTGTAATCTTACCTTAAAATCGGCACCCAGAAGTATGACATTGAATTTGAGATACGCTTAGAGCGATCTAACGCTATCCTTAACTGCGACTACAGAAGGGATATAGTTTGCGAAGGATATTTAGGAGAGCATGACATTTGTCTTATTTTAGCGAGATATGATTTAGAATTTTTACAAAACGAGTTACCACTGGTTATAATTTTTTAAATAGTCTCATCTAAATATGTTCATCTCAAAACGAATAATGTAACAAAGACAGTCGCCACGAATATTATGCTCATGCATACCTTTTTAACATATTAAAACAACTCTTTTGACACTGGACTAATAGTGGTAGATACGTCATCATTATCAGCCGAAAGACGTCAATTGCTGGACAAACGATGACTCCCCCAACGATGTCCACAACGATCGGTTTTGCGCTCTGCCTGTATTCACCGGCTTCCTGCGATCTTTACGTGTCAGGAGGGAATATAATATTACTATTCAGAATAATGTAGACTCATTGTACTGACAATATTTTTGTTAAAATCTAGTTTGTAAACGAAAATGGTTAAGATTAATGGAAACTCTGTTTGGTGTAGTGGTTAGAAATTCTGACTGCTATACTAAAAGGTCGCGGATTCGAATCTCGTTAGGGAAATATGTTTGTATAATGAATACGAACACGTGTACCCGAGTTATGGATAAATGGCAAAAAAATATGTATTTGTGTAGTATGTCAACCATTTGATATCCATAATACAAGGCGTATATAGTTGCTTAGTATGAAACTAGATCGCGTTGTGTGTATGTTCAAAGATATTCATTAATTAATTAATTCATTCGTTCATTCATTCATTTATTTATTTATACAGAGTGGTGCCCTGAACAGGGGCATTTAAAAAAATAAGGTAATTAATTAATTACATTAATTTATTACATCTACGGATGTCAGGTTTGAGAACTGAGGCCGCAATGAATAAAGAGGTGTAAAAATAATCCTTTACACACTGGTTACATCTGTGTATAAAGGTTAGATTAAATGAGACATTTTCTTTATAATCTGTGGTAGTTCAGCCAGATGACAGATAATTTCCTAATGTATGACAGTTAATTTGCACTCTAAGGTAAGTTCGCCTAATACGGACCACATTTTTGCAAATGATATAAGAAGTATTTCAATTTAAAACTCATCTAAAATATACAAATAGCCAATATTTGAAGTAGAAATTTTAACCAAAACCCACGCAACAAAAGTAAATTAATGGCAAATTTTCTTTTTAAAAAGATTGTCAATGGACCTTATTAGGAATAGGTGATCTCAATAAGGCTCATTCCTATTCAGTAGATATTTCCGAAACGACTTTATTTTGTTTTTTTATTTACTTTTGTTCTAAACTGTTACAATTGTTTTTGTCATTCCCGATAGATTCATCCATAAATTAACAAGAATTAAAGTGATGGTCCTTATAAAGATTATAGAAACTTAAATGCAGAATAATAGATTTGATTTATGTCTTTTAACAAAACACAGTTCGGTTTTGTATTGTTATTTACTAACTGAAATAATATTAAGCATAAAAATAACATATTAAGGAAAATTTTCAGTCATTAGCCTTTGGGCCTTATTAAGTCTATAGAAATCACATTTTTACCAGTGGACCTTATTCGGACTATGAAAGTTTAGTAAATAGTAAGTAATCGTAGTGTATGTTACGTTAGTAAATCAGTTGAGTTTGAGTTCATCGGATTATGTAAACAAGCCGTTTACAGTTTTATACATCTAATTAGGTCCGGTCCTTATTTGGTGGCAAGGAGGTGGACCTTCTTAGGCACTTCGCTATTCCGGAGAAAACCAATAAAAATCGACAAAAGAAAATAGTGCTTTCAATAACCTTACCTTCACAATCCACGCCTAAATGTTACTTATTCCTTTAGACTTCAAATTTCTTGCAAAAACGAAACAGAAACACTTGAATTAGTCAAAATAAGAACAAAAAATTTTATAAATCGACCTACACGTCGTGACATGAACTGCATTGACAGGTATACTAACAAAATTGTGCCGTAAAATTCAAGTAATGCCAACGCGCTTCAATGATTGGTTAATGAGGAACGTCGGCGCAACATTTGATTTCAATATAGTATCGGGAGTGGAATTTTTAAAATGGTGGCGCTTATTAGGAACCGGCCCTTATTAGGCGAACATACCTTATTTAATTTCCAGTGCTCTACGTGAAATGGCCATAAAGGCTGTCAATATTGGCAAATTAACGTTCAATTCGCTTGCATGTGTAATTTTGTTTATATGAGTTAATTTATTTATCCAATAGGAAATACTCACTATATTGGAATAAGTAGTCAAATCAAATCAAAAATACTTTATTTTGTAGGTACACAGGGTACACTTGAAATAGTCAGATTTTACATTTTTGAAACTACTGCTTGTTCAAAAGGCAATTTTCCCCTAAGAAGAACAAGCAAGAGACTCGAGAGGTTGCTTTTAAAAAAAAGGCTTTTATATTACAAAAAGGCACAATAATATTTCATTATTAATTTTGAAATAGCTTGGTTATGCCAACTAGCTGGTTATGTCCATGTATGTTTATCATCAAAATAATCTGATATTTTATAATCTGCTTTGTAGTATCTTTAAATTTATTGAAAGGAAGATTTTGTATATCAACAGGAACCTTATTGAAAAATCGTATACATAACCCTTTGAATGAATTACTGACTTTGCGGAGGCGATTTGTGTGACCTGCAAGTTTATCTATATTTCTTGTATTGACATCATGTTCCTAAATGATGCTATATTCTTTTTGGCATATATGTATATTAGATTTACAAAAATGTACTCTAACGAAAAGGTTAGAATATTATACTCTTTAAATCCATCTTTAAGTGACACTGCAGGACTCAATCGATAAATTGCACGAACGGCTCGTTTTTGTAAAATTGTATTTATATCCGCAAGATCCGTAAGACATCAGGCTATGGAAATAACTAAAATATATACTAATCTAGCAGTATTTACGGCCGATATTTGTCTGATTTTTTTGACTGAATATCCTACAGAGCTGAGCTTCTAAACCAATTTATGGATATGAGGACCCCATTGTAATTTGGCATCCAAAGTAATGCCCAAAAATACAGTAAAATCAAGAAGGCCTACAGTGACATTTTTTATCATTATATTTGTGGGCACCTCTCTGACATTAGGCAGTACAAATTTAGCACATTTAGTTTTTTTCTCATTAAGTAACAAATTATTTGCCGTAAACCATTCTACTATTTGAGAAATAGCGTTGTTCACGTCGTCATAATTTAATTTTAGTCTATTTACTTTAAACAATACAGAGGCATCGTCAGGAAACAATACTATTTCATGTTTATCCTTTACAAGATTTGGCAACTCATTTATGTAAACCAAAAACAAAAATGGTCCGAGAATGAAGCCTTGTGGGATACGCCCACACAGACTGTCGACTCTGACGATGTATTGCCACTGATATCAATCCTCTGACCTCGGTTAGTACTCAAATAAGAATTCAGAAAGTCGAGGGCATGGCTGGTTACACGATAATGACGTAATTTCCTGATTAAAGTGTCATGATGAACGCAATGAAAGGCCTTGGACAAGTCGCAAAATAGCCTCAAAAATATACTGTTCTACACCTGCATCGGTTGTCGAGCGGCCCCTAGTAAAACCAAATTGCTTATATGACTATATGACATTAGATTATTATTGTAAAAATAAGTCGATAACTGATTTAATATAATTTTTTCAAAGATTTTACTGAGAGTCGGTAGTATTGAAATAGGTCTAAAATTAGAGGGGCCTGATGTACCGGCCGGCCGTCTTTTAAAGGTAGGTCTTTACTGTGCTTCATCAAATCAGGAAATTTGCCACCATCAGTACATTTATTAAAAATACAAGCTAAGTGTGGTGAATCACAATCAATTAAGGGACTAATAATTTTTAATAATAAACCATGAAGGTCAGCAGCTTTTTTCTTGTCTAAAGATCGAAATGCTTTTAAGATGTCTATAGGACTTGCATGATTAAATTTAAAATGGGAGTCACAAATCTCCATATTTCGTTTAAGTAGCGATTCAGCGAGTGTTGGACATGAATTCAGAGATTTTGTAGTCGATATTGGAATATTAGTAAAGAATTTTTCAAAAGCTTCTGCAACTTATAATTGTGTAGTTAGAATTCGATCATTAATTTTTAGTCGCGTATCAATGTTACGAGCCTTAACTTTGCCAGTTTCGCTATTTATATCTTTCAAAGTTGTCTTTACTATGTCCGCGCTATTCTTTATTTTATTATTTATAAAATTTGCTTTTGCTGTGGCACAAGCTCGCTTGAATATTTTCGAGTATTGCCTAACATATTCAGTAAAACTTTCGCTCTTATTATATGTCCTTTCATCATAAAGCTCATATAATCCTCCTAATCATAGTATCCCATGACCTACGTGTTGTTATATACGTGTAATAATTTTCATCTAAATCAACGGATTTGTTTGTTGCTCAGCCAAGATGAGACGGATGAACGTATTGATCTCGAACACGTTTTCTACCTATCATAATCACGGAGAAAACGTGTTTCAGTCTGATTCCGTGCTTTTAATTTTTTTTACTTTTATCTTTTTCATTAAGCATAAATTAAATCATGTATCCCATGTTGAATTATATAAATTATTTATTTTTCTATAGTATTGCACGATTAATAAAATCAATTTTGATTTTTTTAATGTGATATCATCCAGGAATGATTGTTGGATGTTTTACGATGTTATGAACACCTGATTACGTAACTAAGGGATCTCTTTGTGAGAACAGTCTCTTTGCTAACAAAAGATTGCAAATTACCTTCCCGCTCGACGACCCTAATGGATTTCAATGGAGTTGCATATATGCGATGTAGGCTTACTTTTAAATGCTTTGTTCTGCGCAAAAGAAATTTACTTCCCTCATCTCCTTTGCATGCTTCTTTCGTCGCACTGAATAGGGTAATTTCTTTGAAAAGCTTACCGTAGTTTGCTTGGCATTTTACGGGCTCTATTTATATTTTATGCCGTCTTTTTGAATTCATTCCTTCTGAATACTATTACTGTGAACAAGTGTAGCAATTACTTGTAATAAACACGCAAGTCTCTAAAGGGAACTAATAACAATATTTTTTATTATTATGATTTTTTCTTAGTTTAGTTACAGTATTCATTTCACATATCAACAAACCATAATACATGACGACCGATTGTTGTAGTGGATGACCTTGCGAAACCAGCGGTTGCGGGTTGGAATCCCGGGAGGAGTAAATGTTTGTGTGATGTATACGAACATTTATTCCCGAGTCGATTTATATTTATATTTATGTATGTTTATCTGTTATCTAGTACCTACCCATAGTACAAGTTTTGCTTAGTTTGGAATTAGATAATTGGTATAAGTGTACGAAATATTAAAAAAAATATGAAGGGACGTTTATCCCAAATTGGTGGTCAGAGATATCCCAAACATAAGCATTAGGGTGTTCCCAAAGTATAATACAAATCTATGTATCAAATCTTTGGTGCAAAGTTCCTTAGTTGAGTTTTAACACACGGCAAGAGACAGTTTGGTTCAATCCTTTTCGCATGCTGAAAACCACACATCATGGTTTAATTATTATTATTACCAATATCCCTTTAACGCCACAATGTTGGATAACAAAATAATTTTATTATTGTCAAAAAGGCAACAATAAAGCTATTAACTGACGAATTTATCTGGCGACTGCGAAGAGATAACGTTGAGCATTTTGATCTATACAAATCTAATTTCCTTTTAAATTTAACCTGTCTCCTGCAGATTTTATCTGTGTCATCGCGGCGGGGTTTTTATCATCGGCCTGGGATGGAGCAGCGTTGGATCCCGACTCGACAGTTCATAATTAAAATGTCTGCGGAATGTCATTACCCAGCGACCACGGCGCTCCCGCGATTCCTCTATAATGATTAAATTGATTCCCTGTCGCCGCCTCATAAAAATTTCATTCTAGATAAAAAGTTTTAAGATTTTAATTGCTCGAGTGGATGTGAATATTTTGATCGGACTTTCTTGGGAACAGCCGCCGGTTTATTCTCTTTGTATTGGATACTTGTTTAGGAGAACCAATATTTGCTCATACAAAATAAAGCATACTTTTTACTTATGTTATAGATGGTTGACTTTCATGCTCAACCTATTTACTAATACTCTTTTACTCGATGTCGTCGTAACTTACAGTATCTTCTTCTTGAAAAAACAAATAACAATGAAATATTATGGACACTTGCACCAGTTGTCTAGTTCCAAACTTGGCAAAGCTTTTACTATGAAGAAACATACATATAAATAAATTCGAACAAGCAACCGTTGGATTCGAAGGCAGGGTCACTACCCCACTACACCAATCTGTCGTCTATAAGTTATGGAACTCATGTGATTATTTCCTTATCATAAAAAAAAAAAAATATATTCACATCGAAACTACGTTACTTAGGGAACAAAATAACATAAGTGAATTTCAAATTTGCACGCGATTTATTATGTTGATTTCTTTTCCATACATACAAAGGAAGCCAGTTCGAACAACTTTTTGAATTATTTAAACTAATTTTATTTAATTTGTTAGTTATTTATCTACGAATTTGTTTTGTTATAGCCTATAATAACACCTCCATGATAATAAGCGTAATTTCTATGCATATCATAGTAAATGTATGTAAAAGTCAACATTTTGATTTAATATATTCTGTATATTTTTTGGTAAGTTATCTATGTAATTTTGTGCAGTAGTACCTTCCACCAAATATTATTTTCTCGAAGACTATGATGTAATTTTTTATTTGTAACATTATATTGTAACTATAGCGTAACGAAAAAGTTTTAATATAATCTATAATAAGAAAATAATCGCTCGAGTAGGTACACTTATCGATTTAATGCAATCAATATTTTTTTATAAAGGTTTTTTGATCACGAACGAACCTATGCAGTGAAAATCTATACCAGCAGTAGACCCTAGTGTCAAGGAAGTATATGGATTTGATTACACCCTACATAAATAAAAAACTACGCACACATATCAATAGCCTATAGAAGTCCACTGTTGGACTTAAGCATTTCCCATTCCATCACTTTCCATAAAAGAATTTGTCCTATCGCTATGCTGCTGGGCAGGCAGCAACTTACCTATAACAGTGAGGCGTATCTGGAAGTTCCTTGTGGGTGAGTTCTTGAAGTCTACCCGGCAGCGATAGATGCCCTCGTCGTCCAATTGCACAGAGTTGAGGGTTAGGGCTGCTGGCCGAGCGATAGTCGCAAAGTAAGCCCGTGGACCGAATGCTGTAGGCTCTGACCACTGAAGAGCTTTTCCGAACGACCGGCCTCGTACATCGAAACTGAGAACAAAGGAAATGAGATTTTTTTTTATATTACTGTTTTTAAGTGGAGTGAGATTTTTTTTATGCACAACGGGTTTGTACTTGACCTCAATCACACCTGATGTTAAGTATAGATGAGGTCGAAGGTGGAAGCGTACTGACCCGGAAACCCCAACACATTTGGAGGACTGGCTATCTTATCTCTGACAAGCGGAACACAACAATTATTATATTAACAATTATTAATGGGACTGGCTATCTTTTTCCAAATAGCCGGAACCTATCCTACCTAATGCTATCAACATTGCAGCAAGGTAGCAGAATTTGATAAGTCGATAAAAGAATAAGAAAACTTGATTTAATTCATTTAACGACACACATACTTTACAAATAACTGATCGGGTTACTACACTACTACATAATACTACATAATGCAATATATGGAACAGCAATCAACAAATTTGCAGTAGCTAGTTTTCGGTGTCGCAAAGTGGTATCAAATCTGGTCTCCATCTCAGCATAGGTTGTAGTAGTAGGAAAAACGACTATATACAACACTGGTTTTCAATGCAGCCTAAAGTGAAATGCCAATGAGACACACACTGTATATCCGAATGACTGGTGCACTTTGCGATTGTACACGAAGATTTGCAAAAATATATACCCCGTAATCGAACCTGTGACTTCGGTTTTGCATATGTTATGTTGTTTATATTCAGCTGAATTAAATATGCTTTTAACAGCCTGTTTTAATAATGTTGTCTAGGTATGCCTACTTTATTAAACCGATTTGTGTTGTTTTTGACTTTATTTGTATGATCAGTTTGAGGCCCGGACTTACGAAAGTCGATCCAAAGTTCGGTGAATGTAATATCTCATTCGAACTAATACAAACGTTGCTTAAGAAACGCTTGTTGAATATCCAATCGGCTTTCTTTCTTTTTAGGGTTCTGTACTGTAGATGGTTAAAACGAACCATTGTAGGTCCGTCTGTGTCTCAATCCGTCATGACCTTTTTTTCGAAACAGCTAGAGGTAGCGAGCTAAATTCAATATTCAATACCTATTATGATAAACTCGTAACGTTATACACTTTAACAAGCTCCATTTCAAAAAGAATTGATGTAAAGTAAACACAAATGAAAAATACGATACCAAGTCGTTACAATAAACAACAATGAACAACCTATATAATGGAATAATAATAACAGGAGTGTTAGTAAATGTATTACGTAGTATTAGCTAAAGATAGGAAATCTTTGAAATTAACATGAATCATTTAAATATTTATGTATTTTGATCTTTATTAGGCTAAAAATACAAATCATCATAATCAAGTTAAACTTCCATCTCGTAAAACAATCGCGACCTCCGGCCGATTTAATAAAATAGCACGTAAATTGCCACGTGGTACGTTCCTAAATTCATTTTCCCTAAAAAACTGTCAAATTCTAGAACAAAAAGAACGAGAGCCCGGTGAAGTTTTTCAATTTCCGGGCAGGCTACATTTTCTCAATTTTCCAACCTCCATCCTAATTTATACAGCAAGAAGCTTTGAGAGAGATGATTTGATTGTACACCCTGCTGTTCTCAGGTAAATTTAACAATTTAAGCACGCTTTTTATGACGGTATTATCCCCGCAAAGCGTTCGTTCCGCCCCTCCTTTATTGCCTTCGAGATACTTATAATTGCAATTTCACGTAATCGTTGCCTCAGTAAACAGCCTACAGTCGATGATTTAAATTTTACGCGGGAAAAAGTCTGAAGAAAAATCTTTATTTTTTCCTACACACCGTGTTTTCAGGCTTATGCGTTAAGTACCCTGCGGCTTATTCACACTTACCAAATATTTGCACGCAAACATGTCGTTTGCTGTCGGACCGCTGTCAAGTTAAAAATATTTGTTCAGAACCCTCGAGATATTGAATTTCGGAAATATGAATAAATCATGTGCCAATCAAGGTGTGATTGTGGCATTGTTTAATATATACTATAAGTACATACACGGTTTTACGTTAGCCTTTAATTATTATTGGATAAGTAACGTTTATAGAGGCACTCTGGAAAACGTGTACTTACAAAAAAAAATACAGACATCAGGCCCGAATATAACTTTGTCCTTTTGGAGTTGAGACTCTAAGTCCTTGGAGCTTCGGTGGTCTATCACTTTATAATGAGCTGGCGTCCAGACTGGTCGACGTCTCAGGGCCCCCAAGAGCCGGCACTTATCTCGCTCAAAGAATAAGCATTGCCATCCCGCGAAATAATGTAGTCAGCATCTTGAGCCGTCTCCCACACGGGCTGCAATACTTGCATGACTCAAAATAATCTATAAATTAATTTTAATAAGTAAGCCTTCTTATAACGTTTGAGTTGTTTTTTATGCAATTCAACCCACTATCCGGTTTAGACATTATGGCAAATTTTTGTGTATAAGTATTGCTATTAAAATCGCGCCTTGAAGAAAAAGAAGAGGATGAAACTTTAAATGAATAAAATTTGAGTTTGAGAACGAAACGTTTTCTTCATAATCAACATAAAAATCTTATTGAAACTAGTTGTAGGGTGTATATCTATAGTTGGTTAGAATTTAAAACTAGATATATACTGATATTACCGATTGTTCATAATAATCTGAACGAGTCTAAAATTGAAACCCTGCACTAAAAGTATTACAGGCGCGACAAATTTCTATGGCGCGCGCGATAATATTTATCCTGCTCATTCGTATGGACAAAATATACAACCATCCCACTCTCAGGTAACGTCGCGCGCCACAAGCGATATCATGCTACGGGGTCTGATCTATCTACTATCTCAACATACGATCGCCTGTCTCTAATCAAAGTAATCCTTCCAAATTCGACTAGCAATATTATATAAGTACCCATGAGAATCCCTTATGCGGGCATTGATAAATCCTGGACCTCAAATCGTCAAGAGTGATTTGGCTAACGAGCACCGAGACGTCTTAAGTGTGTTTCGTTGTAGGTGTTTCTAAAGGCTAATTGGATCAACTCGGCTCGGCTTCCGCTCATCCGGTTAAGGTACCGACGACGACGGTTCATTAGATCCGACTTAACGGTATTAATTAAAATACGCATTCACAAGATATTCTTTACGAGGGAAAATGTCACAGGCAACTTCAATCAGCTCTGTAAAGCCTCTTTACCGGCGGCACCTCTTTGGCAATTAACAGTAAGATAAAGTTGCAAGTTAAAACATGATTTAAATAATTCTATTTTGAGATGTAAGTAACGTCTTTAGGATTAAAAGCAGGTCAAGTATGCATCGGATAGGCATTAACGTCGGATTCCATATCATGATTCAAGATCACTTATTATTTTCATTATCATCATTGTATCAGCCGCACGACATCCACACGCTGAACATGGGCCTCTCCCATAGAATTCCAGAGCGACCGTATGGAAGCGGCCTGCATCCAGCGATTTCTCGCGACCTTTATTATGTCGTCTATCCTATTTGTGAGTGGACTTCCAATGTTGCGATTGCCGGTACGTGGTCTCTACTCGACCTTAACGCCCCACCGGCCGTCATTTCTTCGAGATTTGTGCCCTGTACACTGCTACTTCAACTTGCGAATCCCATGGGCTATATCTGTGAATTTCGTTCGCCTACGAATTTCTTAATTCCTGATTTGATCTCTTAAGCCCTCATTATACAAGGGAAGGCCTATACCCCTGCAGTGGGATGTTTACGGGCTGAGACGATGATGGGAAAGAATCCAAATTTTTCTTGAGGAAAATTCTTAAAATCGATGCAAAAATAACGGAGTAATAAGCCTGTAACAGACAGTTGGTCTTAATATGCCCTATTTTTTCCTCATCCGCTATAATTACTTCATACAAAAAATAATATTATAATCTGAACGAAGGTACTCGCTTTGACGGTTTCCTTTTTAATGCCTCCGCGTAAGCACTTGGACACAAGTTGAAATGTTTCAATTGATTTCGGCCCACTCGAATCTTTCGATCCTTGACCTTCTCTCAATTTACTTTCAACCTGCTCCATCGAGTATCTTCCAAAATCAAATGTAAAAAATTTATTGTTTCCTCTAGTCAATGTCATAAAATTCGTGTTCTACTTCTCAAAACGTCGGGAGATCGTGGAGCCTCGACATACTTATAATTTGATTTTCTTTCATGATTTTAAAGCACTTCTTTCTCGGCGGTGTGTGATAGTATAGTAATTGCGTAAAATTTTCCTATTTAAATTTTTCATTAACTAGGATAGCAGGCGTTTAATAAAGAAGATAAAGAAAAGCCTTTAATCTTCTTTGTTTTATATATTGTTTAAGTTTTGCTCGTTATTTGACCTAAGTGCTAAAGTCAAGTAGATATTGTCAAATTATGTAGATAGCTATTGACGAAAGGGCAATTTCTGAAGGCAATAACTCGTAATGATGGCCGTTTTTATGTTTGTCCGCGCATCAAGTTTTCATAAATACATTAAAGGTGCTAATTGCTATACTTCATTGTCAATAGTGACATGCAATAAAATTTATCGAATGTATAATTTTACAACCCAACTCGGGATTTGTTTCACGAAATTCAAAATTACAATTACTTGTAGTTACAGATTAGTCTCGCATTTTATTATATTTTTTTCGACAATGAATTGAGATTTTAACCTCACTATTGTTATCTGTCAAAACGGCCATCACAGCGTGCTTTTAATTTAAACTGTATCACTTTTTCTTATGAAAAGCTATATCGTTAACAGAATACCAAAGAATTATGAAATCGAAAATTTTAATTTTATACGTAAGTAGTGAGTAGTATAAATGAAGGCTATGCGTATGTATTATATTTTATTATATTTAGTGAAGGGGCTAACAAAATTCTTATTTCTGTAACTATTTCATTTAAAGCTGTTGGTATGTTATTGTCATCATCATATTAGCCACAAGACGTTCACTGCGGAACATAGGCCGCCCCTATAGATTCCCAGAGAGACCAGTTGGAAGACGCGATTTCCACTGACCTTGTTAATGTACATGCCTCCCCTACAGAACTTTAATTGCCCAAGGGCAACCAGTTCTTCGAGCTGTGTGACAATGCCACTTCAATTTACTCATCCACTGACGTTTGACCTTCTACTGATTTCTTCATACCCGATTTCATCTCGTAGAGAAACGTCGAGTATCGCGCTCTCTACAGCTTGTTCCGTGACACTGAGCTTTCTTATAAGACCCATAGTGAAAGACCACGTTGCGGTACCATAAGTGATCACTGATCGCTTATACGTAAACTCCTATTAAATTATTTTAAAAACACACCTGTATATTGGTTTTCCTCCACTCTTCCTGAACCAGAGCACCATGTAGACTCGGTCCTCGTTGGAATCAGGCGTGACGTCACAAGGTAATGACGCTGTTCGGCCCAATACTGCGTCCACATCTACGGTCGATACTGTAACAATGAGAAAACAGTTGTTCTTAACATGATGAAACAATTTATTTATTAATCTATAATACAGCAGAAGACAAGAATATAAAATAGAGACTAAGACAAATGTTTACGTTTAGCTCGCGACTATATAAATACTTATGAAAAGGGTTATATATATATATATATATAAGCTAGATGGTAATAGCTTAAGTTTCTTGGGATTCCTCTCACAGGAGGACTGTAAATACCAAACGCCTGGTAGCTTAAAAAAATCTACTATTTCAAGTTTAAATATTACGTTTGAAAATAAAACGGCTGCTCAAGAACCAAATCTCTTGCGTTTAGAATAACTAAACGCACAGACACGTAGATAGCTTTTGTTTACGACATTTACTCCATTATGTATCGTAAAACAATCCTTCTTTTCCAAACAACATAGTCAAACGCTGTAAATTTTTAACATGGAAAATTTACGTGTCGCAGAGCAATTTGCGGCGAAGCCTCTTCCAACGGATACGATACAAATTATCATAATGCATGCCTCGTCTCGACGATTCTAACGTTTTACGCAATAACGGAATCGTGAATAACCTGATTTCGGAGTAAGACATATTATATTGACTGACGTGCCTCCGTGATACGCTCACTGAATAAGTGCTTTCTTTACATACAAAGCCATTACAATGGTGCCACAGTACAATGTTACATTACTTTAGATAGCTCTTCTGAAAGCTTCATCCATCCACAATCATTTGAAATAGAGAAGTGTGAAAGAGTGTCTGTATGTCTACCGTTACCAATTTACATCTATGCCACTGAACTGATCGTATTCAAATTTGACAAGGAGGTAGTGTGGGATCTGGAGGACACTTTAATATAATACAAAACAATACGACGACACATGGCAACACACAATACACTAATACAACTTAAAGTAATTCTACGCGGGATAAGCTAATCTGTCATACAAGGTGAAATTGAATTCGTGTAATTCCAATTAACTGGAGACGTCACTCTTAATTATGAACAACTTTCCCCAAGGAACCATAGTCGAATTCTATCAAAAAATTCTGATTATCCATACAAAGTATACCATTCTGAAACCGACCAACAGTTTTCGGCTGGTGAGATGGTGGTAGCTAGCCAGGTGAACATTTAAAATGCCCTACCACCACCCAAACGTACTAAATATGTACCCCACTGGGGATCGAACCCGCGACCTCCGATTCGTAAAGCCATTTACATTGAGCCACGGAGGCGGTTAAAGTTAGGGTTATGTTAATCCTTTTAAACTTTTTTATAACGAAAAACATAATACATGACCCATGGGCAACCAGCCACTCGATTATAAAAAAAACATGATACAGAATCCATGGGCAACCAGCCACTCGATTATAAAAAACATGATACAGAATCCATGGGCAACCAGCCCCTCGATTATAAATTTGTTCGATTAAAGTTTTGTAATGAATATTAATTTCCAATAACAATTACACCTTGATAAAATATGACACAAGACCACAATAAAGATTGTTTTATTCCTCGCACATAAAGCTGATCATATATTAGTCCAAAGTTGTCATGTAAATTTTCATCAATAACTCCGACGAAAGCTTTTTTTTATATGGAAACACTGATGAGTTTGGCGCCAGATGTTCATGTAATATTTGTACTCAAAGCGAAATCAAAATGAACACATAACAATGGCAATTCAGATTGCTGTCGCTTACGTTGCGCCTTTGTTGTCTGGAATCGAGTTTTGACTTGTTTTACTCGATTTGTCTACAGTTTCAAACACGTGCTCAATATTCCCTCGCTTGCTGAGGAATTGTATTTTTATACAACAGATAATTTTATAAACCTGTGAAGAAATATCACTATCCTGATTTTATGGAAGTTGCAATGTGTGCAAAAAGGCAAACGGCTCAACCCGTGGATTGGAAAGTGACCACTGTACCTGTAATCTCCCAAGACTACACGCGACACTTTCAACCTCAATATTGCAGATGATTGATTCCTTTACCCGATAAGGGCAAGCCGTATAAAAAGGGTTATTTTAGCGGTCTATATACAGGGCGTCCCAAAGTTATGGGACATGAAGGGGAAGTACCTTAAATATTGTAGATAGTGAATTTTGCTCAAAGAAGACTTTATGTTATTTTTAAAAGTTAGTAATTCTGCATTCATAGATTTTCTAAAAATTACTTGCTTCGGCTGGGAATCGAACCGACTTAAATGTGAAAAAAAAAACACCCTACTTTTATGATGCCAATCGAAAGAATAGCTAAAAAATAATAACTCTGCCTAAGTAACATAGTATTTTAAAAGAAAGGAACAACATAAAATGATTGAGTCAAATTTCAAGAAAGTTATTTATTGCCGACGACGTTCGAAAAGTAGCGATATTATCATTCCAAAGATAGCATTGATTATTCGTAAATAAGTACCCACTTCATAAAATCAACAGGCAGCGGGCTCATTAAAAGATTGGCGATTTGCGTAAAACAAGAGGGATCACATTTTGAGCATTTAATTAATTAATTTACAAAAAAATACCTACTTAATTGACTACGGCAGTTTCATGTATGTTTTTTATTTGATTAAAATGATTAATTTCACGTTGTTCCTTTCTTTTAAAATACTATGTTACTTAGGCAGAGTTATTATTTTTTAGCTATTCTTTCGATTGGCATCATAAAAGTAGGGTGTTTTTTTTTTCACATTTGAGTCGGTTCGATTCCCAGCCGAAGCAAATAATTTTTAGAAAATCTATGAATGCAGAATTACTAACTTTTAAAAATAACATAAAGTCTTCTTTGAGCAAAATTCACTATCTACGATATTTAAGGTACTTCCCCTTCATGTCCCATAACTTTGGGACGCCCTGTATATAGGTATATATATTATCGTAGCGATCGAAATAATGAACCAATTTTTATCAATAATGTCGTTGAATTTGTTATTGTGCCACGAATGCGACATTTGTTGGAAAAAAATGAGACATGGGCTCCATATTTATTTGAAATATACGAGTAAAGTCAAGTAAGCGCGGTAGTTCTTATGATGGAAGATAATTTAATTATCTAATAACATTTAAGTTTAAACCCCCGATGAAAAACGATGGGTCCTATGTATTTAACGGCGTTGTGTGTTGGACGACATCACAGTATTTTTTTTTTTCAATTATAATTAGGAGTAGTGGAGTTTTCGTTAAATTTCCAAATTAAAGTTACTCCTTTGCACTAGCTCTAATGCCGTATGCATCATCATCAACAGCGCCGTCATGGTCTACAGAACCTGAGCTTGCCGTCGGGAACGACGATTTATTTATTACGGTTACCGCAGAAGTATTGTTTTGTAACACGAATTATTATCAATCTCGTCCTGACAATTTAGTGTCACACATCCATGACACAATTTTGGTTTCTACGGTTAAGGTATTGGTAAGGCCTGTTAGTCGGTTTTTTGCGGTAATACGAATAAAAATATCGAAACTCCTGCAAAGTAATCATGAATCACGACTTTCATTTTTCTCAATGTGGGTGTGTGTAGGTACCCCTCTTAATGTAACTACCTAACTTATCCTTCACTGTGATACATAAGAACACTTGCATTAATGCCTTATCTCAGAAATGCCGACCAACTGGCAAGGTGAAAGAGGTCATCCACCTGGTAATTAGTGTAGTTTCACACTTGCGGGTGTGCCGACGTTTTCAGATTGTTCATTATATTTCTCTGTAACTGGGTGCAAGTGTACCCACATGTTTTAAGCATAGCCACGTGTAGTTATCATAACATTAAGCAGACTTTTTTTTGGCCAAAAAGTAACCTAATACTGCTGTGACCCGGTTGTTTTTTGGACTGGCGATGCAAGGGTATCCTATCTATAGATTGTTTATAATTAGATTAATTTTTCCAACCGTTCTCTGATTCCAATGTATAGTTATTTATTTTTAATTAAGTTTAAGTAGGTTCTATCAGTGGAAACCTCTAATTGGCTTTCAGTTTTTATTTTAAGTGATCCTTCTTCTCTTCTTCCTCTTCTCGCTTCTCGCGTGATTATATTTTTTGGTCCGATATAAGGTTACATCGGAACAGTAAACTTACATAAGTATTTGCAACATTTGACTAGATATTGATTTAAGAACTAGCACTATATTTTTATCTTGGTTGGTGGTTGGTTAAATATCCGCCTGGCTAGCTACCACCATCTTATCTAAATCTGCCGCCAAACAGCAATGTTAATAGCATTGTTGTGTTCCGGTTGTCAGAGATAAGATAGCCAGTCCCCCAAAGTGTATTTTGGTGTACGCCCAATCAAGTGTACCATATTACAATTTTAGGTTGAATAGAAGAGATCCTTTATGGAATAATTAGGTACGCATTTGTACATTATTGCGACTAAAGTGACTTTCTCTTATTTCTAGCAATAAAACGTTTACCAGCAAACAAATACCTAAACAAGTTTACAATTTAAACTACATATATCAAATTACCATTATTTATTTATATGCTTAATTACAATTTACTGTACCAAATGGATTGTCTAATGGAGCCTAAATAGAAGAAAACATTTAGGTCACTTCGCGTGTCGTCTAAATCACCGAAATAATTTCGGCTCTTAGCGGGCAAGGAACATGTATAAATATGTATAAGGGAAACACTGGGCTCCAATTAACTTTGCCGAGATAAATGTTGGCCCTAAACTGGAAGAGGTTGAGCCAAAATAGACACTCGAGTCGTCTTTTTTTTAGGATTACGTATGAAGGAAGAGGAATCCAGAAAACTATATTATTACTGTAATAATCTCTATTCATTTTTTGGGACCCTCGGAGATATTTAATTCTTTACAGGTTTAGTTCCTCAGGGGTTTCTAAATTTTCATTTTATGTTATTCTTTGTTTAAGTCCTTGATAACTAACAAAGAGATTTAATTTAAAAAAAAGCAATAGTGCGGCTCCTGGGAACATTTCCAAACAAACACTTTGCCATACTTTCTTCGCTAACCTTAACCTTGGCGACCGTGAATGTAGAACAATGGACTGAGCGCTTGTTACTTATTGATAACAAGTTGTAGATTACGATTTTGTGCGCTTTGTCGGTCTATCGCTTTTTATATACTGAAATATTACAAAACTGTCATAAGACTGCTCAATTACTGAGCGGTTTATAACCCCTCATCCACCACATGGGCCCAGTGCAGTTAAAGGGACTTGTGTCAGATTAACAGCCAGTGTATGCAAGGCGCTACTATGTCGACTGTGTCAGACTAGTGTCCACTTGACAGCCAGTGTATTCAAGGCGCCACTATGTCTGTTGTGTCAGACTAGTGGCCACTTGGCAGCCAATGTATTGAAGGCGCCACTCTGTCGACTGTGTCAGACTAGTGGCCACTTGACAGCCAGTGTATTCAAGGCGCCACTCTGTCGACTGTGTCAGACTAGTGGCCACTTGACAGCCAGTGTTTTCAAGACCACCTGTCTTTTCTGTCGACTACCGAGTTAACTTAAAGAAAGACTACTTTCAGTTGTAAAGAACCAGAATGGACTGTTGAACTTGCCATTCGAAGCACGCAATCACTTGTATGACAGAGCCACTAGTCGGCCATCCAAAGACTGCTTAAGCCTGAAAAATTGATCTATAATATTTTAAAATAACTCTCCTGTAGGCAATTTAACTTTATTTTAATTTTGGGTAGCTTTCCGCCCGCGGCTTTGCCTGCGTGGTATAACTTTACAACGGATATGTTTAATTTGTTTATCTCGCGGGAACTACCCACTTTATTGGGATAAAAAATATCCTATGTCTTAATTCAGGGTATATTATACCTATATACCAAATTTCATACAAATCCGTTCATCCGTTTCGCCGTGATTGAGCAACAAACAAACAAACATCCAAACTTTATATTAGTTAGATATTACTATCAGGGCTTGTTTATCCGTTTATTTTTAAGCCTAAGTCAGGGTTGCGGGTTCGATCCCCAGCGGGGTACATGTTTAAGTACTCGGTTTGGTTGGTGGTAGGGCATTTTAAATGTCCGCCTGGCTAGCTACCACCATCTTATCTAAATCTGCCGCCAAGCAGCTATGTTAATAGCATTGTTGTGTTCCGGTTGTTAGAGATAAGAGTTGTTAGCCAGTCCTCCAAATGTGTTGGGGTTTCCGGGTCAGTACGCTTCCACCTTCAATCTCATCTTCACTTAATATCAGGTGTGATTGAGGTTAAGTACCTATCCGTTGTGCATAAAAAAAAGCCAAACTAAATGGGTTTTGAATCAATTAAGCGGTTAATAGTGGTTTTCATTTCGTTCTTACCGACGACGTCGTCTCTATCAGTATAAACTTCAAACGCCGTCGTGTACACTGTCTGGATTAAACCGGTTTATTAAGGTTTTTGGTAGTGCTCTCATTTCGAACGCGGTCCGATCGAAACCTTTTCTAAAATCCGGTTTATAGGTATAAAATGAATAAAGATTTATTAATACCGATATTTTCGAATACGGTTACTAGTCCTATGATTACTATCATACAATCGTAGCGTACATATTATAAGTACTTATTATTAAATTGCTTTATCATTTCAAAAAACAATATTACCAAAACCTATCATGTTATCGCAATGACGTTACAAAGTGAAGCAGAAATCTGGGGCGGAATTCTAATCGCGCCACGCCCAACCCGCTCTTGACCGAGTTTTTCATTAAATTACTTTCGTAATGAATAAATGTATTACACCGGGGATTCCTTTCCTCACTTTTTTCTTCCTTATTTTATTATAAACCGTAGAAAAGTGTCTTATGGCCGGCGTTATTTTTTTATCTAGGGCGTAATAAATTTTATTTTAACGTCCCCTTTCCGGATTAGTTCTTAAATATAAATGGGGTGACCTCTTTGCTGTCATCCGACTCTTAATCGTATGACGAAGGGCATATAGGTTTGAATATTTTATATTCATAATGCCAAATCGATGATTGTTTATTCAATTTAAGGACTTTAGGATTGTAGTAATCTTCCAGGCCGCCCGGTTCTGAGGAGGAGATGAAAATCAGGGACCTATCGTCGTCGTTTATCAAAAACTAGATTTTAATTTAACTCTAAATCAATAATATTAATATCGGAAATGATTCAAAACTTTTTCATTTTTGTTTTGTTATTTATTTCAAGAACACGAACAGTTTGTTTGTTTGTTGGTAGGTAAACGCTTTATTGTACTTTAAGTAAGTAAATTATTTATTGTTCCTTACCATAACAAAAAGCTTAGCGGGTATTCCTATAACAGCAATGTTATGGAGATAAATGGTACCCGCACTAGGTGACCCTGTGTCTCGGGTAACCAGGTCTCCCCCCTTAAAAACTTGTATCTTATTAGGTATAATACAATATTTCTTAGTAAGTTCTTAGTAAGTAAGTAAGTTAGTAAGGTATTTTTTTATGGATAAGTAAACAAACTTAATTATAATAATAGTATGGAATTAATTTAGTAAGTAGGAACTAATAATAACAATATCTGTGAGAGTGTAAGTGTAAAAAGGTGAAAGATTGGTTAGTAGATGTTAATGTGATGGTATAGGTGTGTATGATACATACATAAATAAAAGTACAAAGGCGAACTTATCCCATAAAGGTCAATTCATTCCAGTCAACCTTGGTATAAATCAAAGACACATTAAACAGTCACAACATAATACAAAAAACATATTGTTACATTATTACTTCTTTGACAAAGAGTGTCCAGAGATAAAAAACTTAAAGTTAAAATAGTATTCCTAAGCTCAACGGGAGTAATATAGAAAATAGAAAATATCTTCTAGATAGGAGATCTAAGCTCCATCAACACATATCTGGGTCAGTGCCTGCTGAGCTTCGCATTGTCTATGGGCTCAGTGTCCACAAGCATGGAAAATATGCCGCTTCAGTAGGTATCCCGGAATACTACTAATACTTTGGTGTCATGACGGGACACAGTTTCCGGATGGCCCGGAGTTCAGAAGGCACTGACTTAGAAATGTAGATCTTTGAACAAACTGTTTGCTCGTCACTACTAGTTTGTTCTTAATTTGAATTAAAAAAAAATAACTTTTAGTGAAAAGTCCATCTAGAGTCATTTTAGTCTTCGCTTCTATTCTTACGTGTTTCCTACTGATATTAAAAATTATCAATGATGTCTTGATATTTGTTTCAGAATTACGCTGTGACGCCTTTACTGTTTTGGATGAAATTTCGTAGGGGGATGGACTATTATCATACGGGATATATAAATTGGATACCTTCTATCCCGAATTTTCAAACATATTCCACGAGACTATAAACTGATTTAAGCTGGCGGAGCAGCGGAGGGTTGGAGAATACTTTGATTTATAGATATCAAAGTCAGGGGAAAAGCTGTCATTATCATCAGTCCGTAAACATCCCACTGCAGGGATCAAGACCTTCCCTTACAGTGAGGGAGTATAGGCCATAGTCCATCACGCTGGGAATTCCCATGCCTTCGATTTTTTTTTAATTTCTCAGGCATGTAGCTTTCCTCACGATGTTTTCTTTCACCATTTAAGAGCAGTGGGACCGCTTAAGATAAGTAATTAAATCAAATTTAAAAATTCATTGGTACATGGCCTGCCTGGGTATCGAACCTGTCATCAAAACAAAACATAAGGAATGCAATAAATGATTTGAGTTTGAGTTTGAACCTGCACCCGATCAAGTTGGGAGCCTGCGTCTCCTCCACTGAGCCACCGACGCTCCGAGACAGGAAACACTATAGCATGTCCTAAAGTACCTCATCATTTAAATTGATGCCTCGAACTAACGTGACTGGAACGCTCCACGACATTTTCAACAGCTTTTATTGTGGAACGGTCCTTTGAGCGGTCAAAGTATCGCTTGACATGAACAACGTTTGCCAAATATTTCATACTAGCTTACGCCCGTAACTTCGCCCGCGTAAAATTAGTTTTCCATATTACAGGATTAATTAAAATGTCGGAATGTACAGTACATATTCTATCTAATGTATATCTAAGTTCTATATCTTAATGAAATTTGGCAGGTATAGTCCTTAGTTTACTTATAGGTGCACCAGAATTATTTTTTTTTCAATTACCCCCTTCTCCGTGACGCCAAAGGGAGGAGAAATATTGCAAACAAAAATTATTATCTCCGGAACCAAACACACTAGCAAAATGAAAATTGGTTTAAAAAATTTACTATGCAAATAAATAAACACGTATTTTGACATTATTGATAATGTTAACCAAAAACAACGAAATCTTTATAATAAAACTATTCGACGGTGATAGTTCTATAATGAAATTTTAACAAATAAATGCTAGATGACACTTATGATTTTTTAATGAAGTCGGTTAAAAAGCGCTCTGTTGCCTTCCTTGTTTTGCCGTGATAAAAAATAGTTTTAATTTCAGACGAAGTCACTGGCGGATAGATAGTGTTATTTTTTTAAATCATCCAGAGGCGGGTTATGTTCTGAGCGTGCTAAGCAATATTTTTATGAGTAAAAAGGCAGAGGGGGAAACGAGATACGTGATGGTGGCCATATATTATCATTTATAGAATCTGCTACACCAGGAGAGGTACTACGTCGACGTAGCATTACCGACCTTCGCTACCCATATACCCATCTAGATACAGTCATCGTAAAATAAAATAAATAATCCAAAGAGTTATAAACCAGACAGCTTATAGCCTTGTTAAAGCTAAGTATGAAATAAGCCTTTTCTGAGCATTATATTATCGAAGGCTTCATTGCAAGAGCATATTACAGGTAATTTTATTGCATCCGTAGTAGAGAAAAGGCAATTAGCTATAAACATCGCCAGACCTCTGCTTCGTTAAATTACTCTCTAACTGGCAATTTAGATTCAAACCTAGGATATAAAGACTTAAAGTACTTACTCCCAGAATGTTAGATAAGATTTTTGCTCTACACGGACTTAAACCTGGAGGCTAATTTTAGAGTTATTCGAAATAATGCACATAATTATAAAGAAAATGATCTTTTTTATGACACCGTTTTCATTTAACAGTAGGGGAAAGCTATTTTCCAACATTTTATTTGTATCAAATACTTCCTGGTTGGAAGTATCCTCTTTATTCGTGTGTACAGTTACACTTAATTTTAACATGTTAGTGGACTCTGAAGGCGGCACAATAACAGTTTTACCCCTAAAGGTACACAATGTATTTGAATATAAACTTCAAAAATCGTTAATAATATTTCATTTATGCTCATAAATCACTCCTTTTACACTACATTAAACTCACGTAAGTCTTCTTAATAAACCATTAAAGGGCAGAAGTATCAACTACCGAAAGAGAATTAGAAATGAAGGTGTGACCCCTTTCAGCAATCATGACTCAATAAAATCTAGTTGACTTTTGAAATTCAGACTGAAATAACTACTTTATTTAATTTAAAATTATTATTTGCTAATCCGGTCCGGGTTTGATTCTCAGGCAGGCCATGCACCAACGAGTTTTTAAATTTAATTTAATTACTTATATGCATTTATCTCACTGCTCTTGAACGGTGAAGGTAAACATCGTGAGGAAACCTGCATGCCTGAAAGATAAAAATTCAAAGACATGTGAAGTCCCCAAACCGCATTGGGCCAGCGTGGTGGACTATGACTCTCTCATTATACAAGGGAAAGCCTATATCCATGCAGTAGGAGGTTTACGGGCTGATGATGTTGATTTACTAATAAAATAAAATCTATTATTTCTGGGGGCACGGCCGTGCCCCCACCAAGTCGAGCAACAAAGCGTCACGGCCGTACCATCCTTTTCTGGAAGCAATTTAGACCATTTTCGACCCCCTGTAACTTCGTTGTGGATAAAAATAGAAGACTGAAATTTTCAGTAACTATGCAGGCATTGTAAAGACACGTATATTTAAAATTTCATTCAATTTGAACCAGTATTTTTAAGAATTATAACGGGTCAAATTTCTTAATTTTGTCACTCACTGACTCACCGATCATCAAAATTCTAAGGCACTTCTAGCAGACCTAGAAGCTTCAAATTTGGAATATAAGTAGTGTTTGGTGTATGAATCAAGGAAAAACTAAAAAATCTAGAAAAGACAGCAAAGAAAATTAAGCCCATACAGCCAAGTCTTCAGTTAATTAAATTTTTCAATATTGGCTTTATTCGTAACGATGTTTTATTATTTTACGGCAAAAATTGTAACATCAAAGCCTCCCAGAAAAAACCCATAGAGACAGGGAGTGGGCTCTTAGAAAAACTGTAGCTGAAGCTCAAGAAGTAGTACCGGAAAAGAGAAAACGGAAGGCTACCTACAAAAATAAGAAAAGTTCATAAGTCAGAGAGAGGGCTTTAAGAAAATTCGTTGCTGGTAGATATACATATATACAATAAGTAGAAGGTACCGAAAAGGAAAAAAGTAGAACTGTCTACAAAATACAAAAAGAAATGAGATCCCATCAAAAACAATACTTGTCAAAAAAACCAAGTCTCGCAACTCAGTTGTTCTGCGGTAAAAAGTTGTGAGATCCATGTAATACCAAGTCGGTTGTTAATTTATTCAGTCTCTACTTAAGCGACTTTCTGTCTTAATACGTCCAGTCTCTAAGACCACGATCGTGGTCCATAACAATTTAAAATCAATTGTGTCTGGAATCTCCGTACTCGAAGCATTAAGTTGTTACGTAATAATTAACAGCATCTTATAGTGACGCATATCAATATTAAAATTCTTTAATGTTTTATATAAATATATTGAGACTTGGCCATCGCCTGAAAAGACGTGTAAATTCAATCGCCTGAAAACACATGTAAATTCAATTATTTAGTGCGATGGCCAAGTCTCGATATATTTATATAAAACATTAAAGAATTTTAATATTGATATGCGTCACTATAAGATGCTGTTAATTATTACGTAACAACTTAATGCTTCGAGTACGGAGATTCCAGACACAATTGATTTTCAATTGTTATGGACCACGATCGTGGTCTTAGAGACTGGACGTATTAAGACAGAAAGTCGCTTAAGTAGAGACTGAATAAATTAACAACCGACTTGGTATTACATGGATCTCACAACTTTTTACCGCAGAACAACTGAGTTGCGAGACTTGGTTTTTTTGACAAGTATTGTTTTTGATGGGATAACACTATTCTTTTTCACTACACTTCCATTGTAAATACATCTTTGCACATGCACACATCGCCATCTAAGTTCACAGTAAGCATCTAAGCTTGTGTTATGGATAACAGATGGTTGATACACAAATACATTTTTTGTAAATATATATATGTAAATGAAGAACATCCATAACTAGGGAACACATGTCTGTATTCATCATACAAACATATGCTCCTAGCGAGATTCGAACCCACGACGTTTTGGTATAGTGCCCAGAGTTATAATCTTTTAAGTTTTCCACAAACTGTCTACAAAAGATTAGTAGGATAATTGCCTCGTCCAAAATATTAAAATAGTTTGAGCTGAGGACATACAACAATTTTCTATAAAATATTGATATTGATAGAATTGTATGTGCATTAATTCCAACACCAAAGCCCACCCTTATCACCCTTATCACTCTTATCACCCAGAACCTTTCGAAAGTAATTTCTAAAAGTGATCCCTGCGTAGCTAAATATTAAAACCGACATCAAATCATTACAAATCATAAAACGAAATTACGATATTACCTGCAACTTGTAGTTAAACAAAAGGTGCTTATTACGTATATGCGAGTATAAGGGTTGGTTATAATATACCGTACATAGTGGGCAAGCCGCCTGCCGCATCGAACGGCGTGGCCTAAGAACGACTTCTATCACGCGATCTATTTGATTCAAAATACGTGAAGAAAGCTGATGCCCGTCGAAGGTTTGCTCGCAATAAATACACGACCTATATCTGTAATATTTTTGAAACTGCAAACTGCATTATAAACTGTTGTCTGGAAGAGATCGCTTTTAGTGATAAGAGTTCTGTGTAATTGTGTTCTATTATTATCATCAAAAATTATTGTAAATTATTTTGCGCAATAAAGAGTATTTGTATTGTATTGTAAATAAATTATAAAATTAGTCGGTCTTACAATACAATACAATGCAATGCATTGCATTGCATTTTATTGTATTGCATTGAATTGCATTGCATTGTATTGTACTGTGAGACCGCCTAATTGGATTCTATCGTTATCCTCAAAAATTATTATATTTTGTGCAATAAAGAGTGTTTGTATTGTATTATACAAATGAAATAGCGTTCAAACTTCTTGCTGATATTCCACATGGTGTGATCATGACTGCCATTGTCGTGAGGTTCTGGTCACCCTCCCAGACACCTGGTTATATGTTCTATTTTATATTCAAAATACATGTTCAAAGACAATATATACTCCTCAATTCTTCTTCATTATTTATTAATCTATATTAATAAAAGAGTGTTATATTATTAAGAAAAGAATGCTTGACTTATAAGAGATCATGGCACAGTCCATAGCAAACAGTTGGATCGATGACAAGTTAGAAAAATTTAAATAATTTTACTTAGACGTATACTAAGAGCGGATCTTTTTAAATTTCCTCTCTTAAGGGTGTCAATGAGAGAGATATATTTCAAACAAAAGTCAATATGTTCCGAATCCTAACGACTTAAAAATAAAATTTGGTATATGGACGCTAACCGCCTCCGTGGCTCAATGTAAACAACATAGGGTTTACGAATCGGAGGTCGCGGGTTCGATCCCCAGCAGGGTACATGTTTAGTGTCGTTCTTCTTTTTTATATGTCCGTTAGGAATACTTTATTGTATTACTATAAATCTATGAAATAACTTGACAATCGAGCGGCTAGTTGCATGCATTTTTATGACTCAAGTAATCGAATATTTTATAATAACCTTTTGCGCACAATTTGCGTTTAATAATAATCTTATATTTATCAAAGGCCAAATTTTGGATATCAGCGGAAACTTTACTGTAAAGCGTAAAACGTTGCCATTCGGATTTACTAATTTTGTAAAGTCGGCTAACGTAAACAGATAACTGGTTCTGTTCCTTGTATTTACATTGTGCCTAGCGCTATTTTTAGTGAAAAGATTATTTAATAGACCATCATCATCAGCTCCACACTAGTCCACTGCAGTTACATCCGCGTGCAAATTATCATTCCATCTAGCCCTGGGGTGCATCCATACTACATTTGCCTTTACCCGCTTGCGCCACCAAATTGTCGGTACATTATCTCTCAGAGTAACTCCGAGCATAGCGCTTTCCAAGAGATTCCAATGCTGAGCGTGAGTCATAGCGTTTATTTATTTAACCCCGACGAAAAACTAAGGTTATGTGTTTAAGGCTAGTGCATTGTGTATAAGATTAAAAGTTCTTAGCCGTTTTTGATGAAAATCGGTTCAGTCGTTTCCAAGTTATTTAACTTCGTGCACAATTTCTTTGTATACCTGAATGTGTTTAGTTACTATGTTTAGTTACTCGGAGTTTTCTAAATTTCCAACATTATATTTATTCAAAATATTATTACAATTAATATTCCTGATTATAGCTACACGTCTGTCTGTCTACTTATGTACATACAATATGTAGGTATACTATTACATACACTGAATGATCATGTCAATGAAATTAATAAGTAAACTTCGGCCATGGTTATATGGCGCCCCAAAATTACTTATAAAGATCTCTCAAATTATTAACAAGCTGGGTATGGTATGCTTCGTAATAATTTAATCCAGGAAAGGATTGGTGGATGGTGGAAAGCCACGAATCGATCACTTGATTCGAATCCATCTCACGTGAAGACTCGAAATCGGTCAGTGGGTCCGCTGGGGAACGGCAGTGTTACCAGTTTATAAAATACCTTCAAATGTTTTGATTTGTTATTGAAAACCGGAGACATATCTGGAATGACATGAAGCACTCATGGCACTTTAGCATTGACTATTCATTGTCGATTAGCAAAGTAAGTAAAGTAAGTAGCAAAGCAACTTCTTAACGTCTTTGGGTGGGTGACCACTACTGGAAATTTCATACGAATGTTTCTGTGCTTCGAAGGGCACGTAAACAGACGATCTTATTGTTTTTAAAATCAATGGCCTGGGGCGGCTTGAAAACAGTGATTGTCAGTGAGTATCATATTTCGTTTTCTGATTTCATATAACAGATTATGTGAGAAATATGATAGGTATTTAATTATTTATACCTAGGTAGATCTCGATGAATGCAACCAAGCTATTTTAGGTACGTACGTTTTTATTCAAGGAATTGTCGAAAATAAATGCAACTAATTTGAAATAAATATAACTTTACAAAGGTATTTTTAATTGTGTTTTATTTTATGATTATCTCTTAAGTATTGTATTTGCTTAACAATAAAAGCTATTAAAGTATTTAAAAACTTAACAAATAAGAAATAATTTTAATACAGGGAACAAAGAGATATCGCAGTATATCTTGTTAAAATTTAAAGTGGTGGTATAACATATGTATATATATTATAGGGGATATAACAACTTATTTTCACATTTTCACATTATTTACGCAAATAATTAAATTGTATTGGTTTCCTAAGTTTTACTCTGGCAATTCTGAACCGCTGCCGTTCCCTGCGGTATGACAGCACGTGACTCGACTACTGGCAACCTACCTTCTGTTCTATGTCACACAATACTTTTTGAGAAAAGTATTCTGCTTAGCGAATTGGTAATTTCCTGCATATTTTTTCCCCGTGTGTACCTACCTCATATGTAATGTAAAAATTGTTATAAACTAAAGATATACTACGACATTTATTACATTTCTGGGATTTATAGTTATTCATTCCAATTTATTTAGGTTTATCCATCTAAGGGCACGATAGTTCCCTCCGCCAAGTCGAGCAAGTGAGTAAAGCCGTAAACCCTTTCCTCGAAGCAACTTAGTGCACTTTAGTCTTAATCTTAGATCCTAAAAATAAATGTGATATGTGAAGGCAGTGTCTCGCTTTGATACCAATACGACAATATGATACACGTTAAGTACCTAGAGATGTAAACAAACGCATTTGGTTGTCATTGATTTCGAATGGCAATCGATGGTTATAATAACGTAGATTATTCGTTACGTATATATACTTGAACTTACATCAACATCATTATTGTCGTAATAACTATGTGCTTTAAAATAAATACAAAATGTCTACGTGTAAAAAATTATTATCTTTAATAATAAATTTATCATTAATATTTAACGTTGGATGGGTCTACTTGCCGTGATTAAAATAAGTTTATAAAAATGTGCTTTAAAATAATGACGTAATAAATGTTTGCTTTATTGTCAATAGATTAAGGGTAAGGTATAGTTACTATAGATGACTTTTTTGAAAATAGTCACAAGAGTTCTTATATTCTGCGACGTAATGAAATTCACGGTGGTTATTTTAATCTAATAGTCTATGTTTTATTACTTTACTATGTATATCTAAAGCAAGGTACCGATTTGTTAAAAAACATTTTAAATATGGCCGGCGTCAGTCCCCATCTTTATTGTATACGATTTTTAATTATTATCATGTGCAGTCAAGTTTTTTGTTCATTAATAATTTACTTTTATTTTCAGTTTGGTGGTGATTTGCAGTTTGGACATGCATCGCGCAAACATTTTTTTCGATATTTAAAATGTAGGTAGAAATTTTATTAAATCTCTACAATACCGTATAATTATCTTTGGTAATGTGACGTTACGAGACTGCTCCAGTGCCAATCCCTAACCCTGACGTACATTCGCGTGACTACATTTTGTATCATTAAACTTGTAACACCACAGCCTTTGCCCTAATTGTATTAATGACGAAAATTAATAATGTGGAAACATTATAATACATATGTAATATACATAATGAAATAAATTAAGGTTCACTTTTTATCGCCGCCTACATTACACGGGCGCGAAATGTGCCAACTCTAATGTAGCTCGGTAATAAATGGTTAAATCTTTTGCCGGTTCAAATGTATTTTGAAATTTATACTTCTATATATTTCTAAGTTAACAAAAACATTGTTAATATTACATGTAAATCTCCTCTATCTTCGTATTTTGCAAAAAAAAAAAACAATTTGCAATTAGCATAGCAGAGGAATGTGAACTTGGGCGGATTCAGCCTTCGATTCCGGGCGGGTCACATGATCGAATTCGACAAATTTTAAAATTTAAGTAAACCAGTATATTTTTGTTATTTATTTATTTAACATAAAACATCATTATTCCACTATGACAAATTCACACAAAGAACGATAAGAATAGTCATCGCAATGATGACTTACACTGCCGATAGTGGCGTGACTGGAGCTCTTAACCATCAGATGAACTAAAATAGTGCCTATTACCTTTTATAGGTGGCAGTTTTATTGAGTCATTGGTATAGAAATCGGCTTGTTAATTTTATTACGTATTAAGTCTTACTTTAAAAATAATGGGTTGAAGCCTTGAACATTACCTACCTATCACATATTAACAGTCTATAAAAGTCCACTACTGGCCATGCGTCTCTCATTGAAGTAGTTGTTCTAAATGCCAAATGTATTAGAGTAGAAGAAAATAAATATACCTACTTAATATTTCATTACAGTTTTAAGATCAATCAATCAATGAAATACTCTTTATTGCACAAATTAACAAAAACTACCTAAAGATTATATGCAGCGAACATGATTAATCACACAAAACACGACCTTATTACTAACATCTCTTCCATGCAAACCTTAGGGTAAAGATACAAGCTACCAGTAGAAGAGGTTTGCACTAATAATAGTAGGTATCAGTACGGGTGTATTTTTATAGTAGGTAATACGTAGAGATTAAAATATATATATATATATATATATATATATATATATATATATATATATATATATATATATATATATATATATATATATATATATATGTATATAAACTAAGCCTATTACAAACTATAACTAGATAATTCAAAATCATCCATGATTTATAAACTTAAAAAATCGGTTTGCCTGGAAGAGGTCGCTCGTATCGTTTCTATAAGATATTTAAAAGTATCTTCCCTACTTAAACAATAAAGCGTATTTGAATTGAATTAAAATACAAGTAATCTTTGTGTGTGTGACTGTGTGTGTGTGTGTTCATTATACTAAATAGGTAAGCACTCGATTTCAATTGCGAATTGTTTTTCATTGCTTTAGTACCAAAACACAAATAAACAATGTTTACTTTTATAAATATGTTACATTTATAATATTTAAGGTATTAAAAAAGTATCAAAACATAATTCTTAAAATAGTATCTAGTATTATTATTAAAATGATGATTCAATCAATAAATTTTATTCACTGTTCGTCGAATATTTCTAAATCTTTCAATTTCAACTGTTAAATATTATGTACAACTGCCTTCATAATGTCACTTTACATTTAGCAATATTTAAATCGAAGATATCCTTAGACTATGATTTAGTGTACTAATCATAATAATCAGTCCCCACTGTTGGGGCACAGTCTTCTCTTACTGATGCCCAATCACACTATTTTTCAAAGGTAATTATATAATTAAAAAAAAGTCTAAAAAATGGTATTACCCTACTTTTTCTGAATGATTAATTCGTTGACGTTACCTTAGTAAAACCAATCGCAAAACGTTGAAAGCTTGCCAGGAGTATTAAAAAATACTAGGCTAATTTCCGTTCATATGATTAAAGCAAGTGCTTAATGTAACGTTTTCCATAGTTAACAAGGAACCCTTAGAGTTTTGTCATGTCCGTCTGTCTGTCTGAGGCTTAGCTCAGTGGCTCTTAGTACAAACGATTTACTCAACTGGTATCTCCCAACCAAATTTAACAGCGCCATCTATGACGCTGTTGCGAAGTTAATATGTTTAACCTTAGGTAAGAGAGGTGCTATGCAACGCTATCTACGTAATGACTGTTAAACTAATTATTGCCGCTGAACTATAAGCAAAATTTCGTCCACTTCGTCATCAGTTGATTTAGCGTAACCGAGATAGGCTATGACTGCAGATTGATCTGACTCTGGTTCGAATCTCATATAGATGAATATGTTTATACATTTTCGTTTAATTCAAATTAGGGTTTTAGTCTCGGAGACAATCGCCAATAATGAATAGAATGTAGCTTATTGTCACAATATAAATTTATACATAAGTGAATATGGATGGATTCCCAGAGCGCAGGGGCAAGCAAGACTATACTATGTGCTACATGCTACCCACCATTAGAATATATTTTAATAGTAGCAAATGATCAAAGCTGAAATTTGGCATGGGTACCTATAGATATTAATTACGCCGGCACAGTAATATAAAATCATTAAAAAAATGGATATGATTGTCGTTTTATTTTTGTTTCCGAGGGATCCGTTTAAAAAATATTAAGCTTTCAAGTGCTAATTTTTGTTAGATTCGAGTGTAAAAGCTAAACAGGTGGTTTTGGATACGTAAAAAAATTGAAGTTAAAAGGAAAACTATTCAGGTAAGTAGGTTTCACAAGTTAATGAGTGATAGTCAAAAATCTTACAAAATGTACTAAGTCCGCATATTGTGAGGACAAGTACGGAACCTCACACAGCGCGCAGCCCGACACGCACTTAGCCGGTTTTGGTTGTAGTTTAGTATAGGTATTAACGTTCAAACTTTCGTCATTGGTCCCCTATTATGATTAAGCTGTTGTAAAAATAAAAGACACTTCGTACACTCTATAACAAAGCTTTACCGCTATGCAACATCCTCGACACAAGAAAATTAAATGCTGTCGTGCCATCACTTGCTATCAAGTTTCACTCGACGCTTCATTAAGTATCAACAGAAAGTTATAGCTACAGGTACGGTTTCACGGTGCCTCGTTAAGAGCTGACAAGCTCAGGTAAGTCTTATGGTTCGTTAGTGATGTGACTTGAATCGTCGCCTCGCTGGCGCTTCGATACAATCGATGTACCAATGTATATCTACTATATACATACCCCGACAGCGAAATTTTAGTCCTGTAAATCTTTAGGAAGAGACTTTGAATGTAAAATAATTTTTCGCTTATTGAGATAAAAGTTTGGTATATACAGATCGCGGCTAATGGATGCAGGCCGCTTCAAACGTGTAGATGTGGAAATCAAAGGGATAGGTTTCAAAATTGGGCATGCTCAATAATGTTTGTATGGATTTTACTCAGTTAATGAAATTAAATAGGTACATCTTTTTGCTTCTATCCTCTTCAACCTGCAGTTACCTATACCTATTGTTTTTATCGTTCAGCAAAAATAATATGCAAATCAAGTACCTACTGTAAGGCAAGCCCGGCTTCTCGGCTTATATGTTTTAGCTTTTATAATAAAGTTCCAGTGGACATTCAAAATTTCCCCTTAAATAAATTTAAAACCATCATAAAACAGACATTATTTCCAAAGGCTATTATAAAATTTCTGACCATCTTGATGATAAGCAAGCATGGACGTAGACCGCTTGGCGATATTCAGTCTAATTTTACAATATAATTGTTACCCAAACTTTTTTAAAGAGCAACCCTTGAGTTTCTTGCTCGTTTGTCTCTGGGGAATCAGCTTTGTGAATGAGCAATAATGTGAAAAACTTTAATAATAAGATAAAAAATGTGACGTTTTCAAGTGATAATTTTTATCCTACGAAATAAATATTTTTTTGATTTGATTTTGATTTGATTATATGATCCTACCACCACTGGGTAGTTCAATGTACAGCAGTGGACGTCCTATGACTGATGTGATAATGTGATGATATTGGGTCTTTACCTATGAAATTGGAGTTTTTTTCTTCGTTAATCATATGTACCAATTCCTACGATTTTCAAAGCTATATCCAAATTTGTTTTTTATTTGGAAAATGGAATATTATTTCAAGGTTCACATGAAATATTTTTTATTTCTGGGCTAAATCATATAATAAAAAAAAATTGAACAGAGCTCTTTTCATGTGCTTCCCATAATCATTTCTCAGATTCGCTGCAACTTTTATAAAGCGGTTACTTTTAAAAATTAACGCTGCCTATAATTAACTTAATGTTATCCGATAATACAAACAAAGTTTAGCAAAATTTGGATTTGCCGTTCCCAAAAAAAATCAAAAATTTTTGTATGGAGAAAACAGTCTTAATGAAATTCTTCATACAAAACGCCAATTTCATAGGTAAGGACCTAATATATTACAGATTTAAAAATGTTATCAAATGATTTAATGGATTTTTGTACGAGTTAGCCATTAGATTAGGATTGTTTTTGGCTTGGCTCGACCCCACCAATCAAATCCAAACTTCAAAGTGACAATTAAGCGTTTGAAGAGTCAGAACAAATTGTGGAAGCGTAACAAAATTCACAAAGTGGCCGGTACGCAGGCGAGTACTGGTATAACTAACAGTAATTCCACATACCTTATATCGGTTTATCATTATCAAATCGAGGGTAGGCACAATAATATCTTTTCTTAATAAACAAGTAACTTGTCAAAACTTATAGTGTGTTTCGATGTAAAATGCTATTCTTGGTACCACAATTTCGATACTTTGTAAACTATTATTCATTGATAATTTACTTGGCATTAATTACCATTTGCGTAGTACTACACTGTACATTACATACTAGGTGCAATAATGTGATTACCCTTTTTATGAACCGAATTAAAATTTACCACTTCTCGGTGGCATAAATGCCATTTCGTATAGCCTTTCTAAATATATTTATTAGTACGTAAATCTTAAGCATTGTGTAGCGCTTGCACAAATTGCTTATTTTAGTTTTACGAAGTTCAAACAATGAAGGTAACATGTTTTGGTTCTCCCAGTATATATAACATTGACCAAATGCAGTTCTAAAAGTAATCGTAATGAATTATATTTTAATTCCATTAAATTGTATCTGCATACTAAAATAACATAATATAGATTAAAGGAACAATGATACGTTTCAAGCAAATAACATAGCAGCAAAACGAAGTTAAGAGCTTTCTTCATGGCCAAAAATAATGTTTATGTCATTAAAGAGGGTTTATTCCGGCCATTGGAGGCGCCAGAATTGTAAAAACATTTCTTTTTAAATACAGATTAAATCAAAAATATCGCTGTGACCTGCACTCGACCGAAAGCTAATTAAATAAGTTATAATAAATCTTAATATATTCAATCTTAAATTTCAATCTTAATTCAAATCTTAATAAATTCAATAAATCTCTATTTCTATAGTTTATATATATATATATATGTTTATAACTCACAATTGCGAAGGAAATGTCACACCTGAAACCTGTTTGGTTCAATCTGAAATACCTACGCCTCGCATAATTTAGTAGACAGTGTTGTCTGCTCACACACAATATTATTTTACCTACAATATGCTACACAAACCCCGTACAAATTGATGAAAATTTAGACAACTTCCAAAATATATTTTTGTCATACATTTCCTTGCGATTCATTCACATATTGACCTTGTCATTTTCTTGCGGGAGCAATCAGTAACATGCAAAATCGTCAAGGACGCAGCCTAGTGGATTTACTGTCTGTTAATACACTTTAACAGAAACATGCGTGACCGAAGTATTATTTAGTTACATGTTGAGGGACCCGTGTCTGTCGGATGTGAAACACGCCCTCTTGTCGGCTGCCCTTAACAAATTAGGACTTAATCCCTCATGCGTGTTTAAGAGTCGGATTACTTGATTAGCCCTCGAACCTTTTACAAAACATAAAACGCAGCAGATATTATTGTATGTCATAATGTTCGTGGTAACGTTGTATGTCAAACAATGCTTATCACTAGATACAGTAGAACATTAGTCTATAGTCGTCCGATCGGTGTAATGGGCAGTATCTCTGCCTTCGAATCCTATGGTTGTGGATTCGAATCCCGCTAGTGGTTAATGGTTGTGTTATGAATATGAACATTTGTTCCCGAGTGATGAATGTATTAAATAAAAACAGACTTTGGTTCGTTTGAGACTGCCCAATTGATTTAAGTGTTCGAAATATTAATTTATAGTAGCAAAATCATCAAAATTTTCTTATAAGTATGATATTTAGAATGACATCTGACATTTTTTGTTCATAAGTGGTCTTTAATTTGGAAATCAAAATTAACTTAAAATTAATGTAATGCAAAACAATCTTAGTATACTTAGTTTCATAATAAAAGTCAATTTTCGAGGAACATAGTCCAACATTAATATTCAAAATACACGAAGAAATAATAGTACCCAATACCTACCGACTTAATTAACTTAGTTCAGTTAGAGTTGGTTTACACAGTGGTAGGCATAGTTTTGGTTTTATCAGCACAATGTCTGATAAAGGTCATCATGAGTACATTAAGGTCTTTAATTTAATGTAACAAAATGCCCCAGGGAGAATAATGGTTAGTTCTAAATCTGAGGTAAAATTTATAAATCTGATATTTACTCGACAAAATGTTGCGAAATTGCTTTTCTTGGATTAAAAATTGAACCTCAAATTGGCAAAATAAATTATCTTCAATAGGGTTCCGTTCTCTATATCTGGCACTCCAAATATAGGGAAACCTATCTGCATGGGTAGCATAACCACATGCGATATATAATTTATCACATGTTATAACGCGCGCATCTGTCTAAATGCTGTTATACGATTGTTATGTCGCTCATTTTGACAGCTGCCCGTGATAAAATGTATGTATGTATAAAATATATCACGTTGTTATGCTACCACTGCTGATGATGCGCCCTTCATCAATTCTTCACCAAATCCATATGTGACGCCGAAATCCTGTGACCTTTATAACATAAAAAAGCAATATTGACTCCCAATTGAATTCAGCATCTCGTCTTTTTTTGAAGTCGTTTAAAAAGAGATGAGTATGACAAGACAAGAGATAACATAAAATTGTTTGTTTGCTTGTAAACGCTATTAGTATATAAAATAAAGTAATTGAGTTTTAAATAGGGTTTTTCGCTTTCGCACTGATTGTGTTATGGTCGTTGTGCTGTCGACTGTGCAATGAAAACCTGCACTAGTGGCATGAAAGGCGCGATAAACGTTTATGTCGCGCGAGATAATTTTGTCCTCTGCATTTACTTGGACAAAATATATAACTATCCCACTCTCACTCCTACGTCACGCGCGACAAACGATGTCATGCTAGGGGGACAAGATTTCCCGTACAATAGGAACAATATATAAGAGGTAAGCTCGCCTTTTGTGATTAGTAATTCCTGTCATATGTTGGTTCAATGAATGTGCGAATACTTATATGCAATATAGTGTTAATTAACATAGAAAATTATGCTGATACAAAATCGATATCTTTTTTCAGTAAACTTCTTGCAATGACAGTTGCAAATTCGCACAATTTGAAATAATCCTATAACACTTTAATTTACCACTCCCATAAATCTCTCTAAATCTTTGCGATCTTTGGGACTGTTTATTCATAAAATTGACTCTATCTAGTTGATCTAGCCAAGAACCGACTCCAGGTAGGTACTTGCCGATATGCTAAACACATGGCGTAACGATACTAAAATTAAAAAAGAACTTCAAGAATGAAGAAAAATATGTCTAAGAAAGATGCTAAAAACTTGAGCAAAAGCACAAAAGTCGTCTTTATACAAAGGCTTTGTGAAAGTCGAATGGAAGTTTCCGGAGAGAACGAACTCAAAACGCGCGTGTGAAAATGAAAAGGCTGTTGTTCAGCCTTAAACGCAGAAACCCGGTTAAGCTTTATTAAACTTTGTCTTGAATTGTTGTCGCTCGTATTGAAATAGGAATTGCATCCCACTCCAGCGGTCTGTTCCATTCAGTTCACGGGCACAACCCGTGTGATAAGTTCTATTCAAAGGATTATACATAAATAGAATATTCAAAATAACGTCGTACTTGGTCTGAATTTAGACATAATACAGGCAGGTACACGTAGACACAAGTCACTCGAGTTAAACGGTGAAGAAATCATCAATCATCTATTAAGCATAGAAACTGATTTATATACCTGTATGCCTAGCCTTGCGAAAATGTCAAGGCTAGCGTTTTACAACAAAAATTTTAATGTATAGTCACAACTCAGGTCCGCTGTGTTCGAATCTTTAAATCTTTTTAAACTCCAAATAGGTACGTATTTCTGGATTACGACCCGATATATTCAAGAGGTTGAAATTCTAATGCTGTGGAGTCACGGAAAATTGATCGTAAGCGGAATATTACCAGATTTCAGATATAAACTGTATAGATACTGCAAAATAGTAGTCATAAAATGTACTAATAAATAATAACGAACGTTTTTTTGGCCCGCGACGAAAAACGACAGATGTTATGTGTTTGACAAAATTGTGGTGTATTCAGTCTTTGCTCGGATGTATCTCTATACGCACTGTCCGCTTTCAGTAATTTACAGACTCCGGGGCTCAATGTAAACAACATAGGGTATACGAATCGGAGGTCGTGGGTTCTATCCCCGGCGGGGTACATGTTTAGTATTCCGTTTGGTTGGTAGTAGGTTTTAAATGTCCGCCTGGCTAGTTATCACCATCTAAGTCGGCCGCCAAACAGCAATGTTAATAGCGTTGTGTTCCCTGTTGTGTTCCCTGTCCATAGACAAGTATTTAGTTGTTGTAATTGTGTTGTAACATATTATTATAAAAAGTTTTCGAAATAAACAAAATATGCACAACGAAATGGTGCTTGGCCTTAATCACACCCAATAACAAGTTAACAAAATCACGATATTGAAACCATGTTCATTTTCACGGAACCCCTGACGTATTTACCGGACTGGCTGTCTTGGCTCAAACAGGCCGTAACATAACAATGTTATCAATATTTTTGGCGGCAGACTTACATAAGACGTTTTGGCTAGCGAGGCAGACTTAACAATGCCCCGCCCCTGACCTAATAATAATTAAATTTGTGTAGTTCTTGTTTTGTTTCTTCTTGAAGCAAGCAATTTTTAAATTTTTGAAAGAAAGTTTTAAACCCCTGACTATAACAAATATAGATCTAATATAGAATTCGATCCTTTTAAATCCTGTTTAAAATTAAATACTAGCTAAAGTGATACTTATGTGAAAAAGAACGATGTCTATAAGAACATTGATGTAGCCCACATGGTAGCATTACATAATATGCTTTAGTTATTAGTTCGTTTTACCTGCTATTTAGATACAATTACTTTTGTATTGTGTAAGCTAAATAGGGTAAGCAAAAAAATCACAACCCAACATTTGCCCCTTATCGAATTACTTGAAACTCTTAATTAAGTTAACTTCTTTACTTGTTTGTTTTGTTTAAGTTGTTGTAAATGGCTACGGCGGGATTAAATTAATTGAAAATATTGCTGTGGTATCAGATCGCCAAAGAATGTTGAGGTTCGTTTGCGACCTTAAAGCCCGATGTAAAAAATCACGCCACAGCACCGTGCTCTTTTTTCTAATGGAAGATTTAAAAAGGTCTCCGTGAAAAGGTTTAACCGCCTCCGTGGCTTGCTACCACCATCTTATCTAAATCTGCCGCCAAGCAGCAATGTTAATAGCATTGTTCTGTTCCGGTTGTCAGAGATATCTTATCTCTGACAACCGGAACAGAACAATGCCAGTCCCCCAAAAATGTGTCCCTACTGTTACTGTTTCCCGGTCAGTATGCTTCCACCTTCGACCTCATCTTCACTTAACATCAGGTGTGATTAAGGTCAAATACCAATCCGTAGAGCATAAAAAAAATGGTCTTATGCATAGCGGTGTGGATTACGCAGGACCAGATGTGCCTTTAGAACTGTATATTTTAAGGAGTTTTCTTATGAATTAACACGTTCCCAAGCGCCGTCAACAATTCGGAGGTCGTAACTGTACATTATTTCAGAATTATGAATTTTAAGGATTTTGACCGCTTCCGTGGCTCTACATGACTTAATAAAACTGGTTCGATCTCCAGCGAAGTACATGTTTAGTACTCGGTTTGGTTAGTGGTGGGGCATTTTAAGTGTTCGCCTGGTTAGCTACCACCATCTTATTTAAGTCTGCCGCTAATTCCGATTGTCAGAGATAAGATAGCCAGTCTCCCAAATAAGATTTCCGGGTCAGTATGCTTCTATCTTCGGCCTCATCTCCCCTTAACATCAGCACTAGTAGCATGATTGGCACGATAAATGTTTATGTCGCGCCAGATAATATTTGTCCTGCTCATTGCCTTCGACGAAATATACAACTATCCCACTCTCACTCCTATGTCACTCGCACATGCTTCGGGGGTAGGTTTAATTGAGGTCAAAAGCTAACACTTTGTGCAAAAAAAAAAATCACCCATCACACAATAGTCGTAAAAGTCTACTGGACCTCTCCCATGGAGGTCCCTGGCAGCCACGCTGGGCAGGCGGGTTGAGATACGAGGTTTGTCTAGGAGCTCTGGCCCAATGACACTGCTGCTTATCACTGGTCCATACGCAGAATAATTTTAAGGATTTACGATGCTACATAAAAGCTAGGTGAACGATATTATAGACGACACGAAATTATTTCATCACAAGTAAAGTATTTTCATGATAAATTTGACTTCAATTCGTAATTTTATAATTTTGTGAGGTATTAAAAAGATTTTTAATTTTGTTAAATAAATAGTAAGTATATTTGTTTGGTTGTGTTTTTACAAACGCTTTAATGTATAAAGAAAAAGGTGGCTGCTCACAGACAAATTGACTCGTTCGCGTTGTAGGTATTTAGTTGATTATGTTAAGTCCACTTTTTATTTTAAACGAGTATCATTATGATCCATACAATTACTATACACCACCGTACAACATGATCTTTATAGAATACACACTTATGGTTGTTATTGAAAATTTTTGCACTAGTACCCTACCCTCGCTTTCTCTCGCAGGGCACTAACTGAAAATCAGTGTCTTACCGCTATAGGTGAGGATCCACACTGAGCGATGGCCCGTTTGTGGTACAGATACACATACAACTCTATTATAAGTTGTAACAGTTGTATTTAATTTTAGTTTTTATTTTTATTACTGTGAAATAAGGCTACATTGTGTAAGAATAACACCAAGCAGAATTATTGTTAAGTCGAATATTTTTGTATGTGTTTCTGTAATATGCAAATAAACGCTTTATCTATCTATCTATCTAAAAAAATAGAAAAAGAAATTTACAAAATTCAATTAATAAATAGTGTATTATGATCATTAAAGTGTTAATATACCAATTCTTTATGGTACCACTTTCGTATATAATGGTAACGAATCAATATGTATTTACAATATGTTGAAGCACTACTCCTAAGCTGATGCTGTACAGGACGACCAGGAGTAGGCCACAGTATGTAGAAAACGACAGATGAAGATGAGCCGGCGGAAATCTTTGCAAATCGTTGTCAGTAAGTTAAAGGTAACTTATTCTGAATAAACAGAATTTATGTTAGTTTTCAGTTTTCTTTCAGTACAAAGATTCTTTATTTCTCATAAAGACAGCAGTCACTTACATGAGAATAAGGATAATTAAATAATAGTAGGTAACTAAATTAATTATTTAACAAAAATAAGAGAAAAATACACGTCCAAACTTTTTAAGGGCAAATCACGAACTGACTAAACAAAAAACTACACTGAAAGAAAGAGAAAAAAAACAAACAAGGAGAATACTGCAAAAACAGAACCAATGAATCGCATGGCGTCTCGTTACAATGTGATATTATGTTTTATGTCTATTTATACATTTATTTGCAATCTATGGTGATATACCCATCAAATTAACGTGATGTAGAAAATTGAAACCCATTGTAGGAACAATACTTGCCCGAATTGGGCCACCCTTGTACATAATTTCATGCAGGTAGGCAAATCCGGGAAACCGCATATGGCTTGCGAAGTTTCCCCGGGCGTGAACCAATTAAACCCGGGTCAAACCGGGATATTAAACAAAATTGACTCCAATATAATTTCACATTCACTAGGCTCAAAATTAGTTTCGACTCGAGATCACTTTATGATGTAACCGCATTGGTTAAACCAACCATTTGGAATGAATTTTGTGTAGGTATAATCCCATTAAAGCATAATTTAAAAAAGGGACCAAGTTCTCTTAGAGCTGTCATTTAAACAAAGAAAACAGTTGAAATCAAGATCAATGACAAGTTCCATCCGAGCTTGAACATAAGCGAAGTACATTATCGTTGTCTTTGATGTTTTCTTCGTATTGATTTTTAAATAAACATCTTTGATTAAAAAAAATATTAAGTGAAACTTTGGAAAGTTCATTTACCCTTGATATTTGATCACTTGATACCTAAATCACATCCGTCTAATGATTTTCTACATCGTATGTCGACATAAATCACAGTAGGTAAGTAAAAATTTTTCTTGTAGTCAGTTTTGTGACCTTTAATAACCACAATCTTCTATCTGTGCTCTGTGGTTTCGGCACTCAAATAGAATAAAAGACGACTAAGGGTCTTTTCACCAATCAAGCATCTATAGATTTGCACGTTTTAAGGGCGATGGGCTCTATCCCTGTCACGTGTACATTTCTGTATATTTCATAATATGAACCGTGGATGTTGTTTCAATCATTAAACTCTTAATGCACACCCAAGCACTATTGTTTGGGATATCTCTAACCACCCCATTTGGGATAAAGGTCGTGACGTTATGTAATGTAATCTTCTGTCTTAAAGTACTATACTTATGTACACTACAAAAACTAATTAGTGTCAATAGATGTTGTTGGTACCGAATATTTATCTTTTTATTTATTTCAACATAAGTATTGTTCATGAAAAAGGAAAACGAAGCTATTTACAGGAAAGTAAGAAATAAAATAAATGTAAAAGCACGCAAATAGACTAGAACACATTTTCCGCATTACAATGATAGGTAATGGAGAAAATGTAACGTAATCTCATCCAACTAATATTATAAATACGAAGTTTAGATGTTTGTTTGTTTGTTGTTCAATCACGGCGAAACGGATGAGCGGATTTGGATGAAATTTGTTATATAGGTATAATATACCCTGGTTTAAGACATAGGATATTTTTTATCCCGATAAAGTGAGTAGTCCCCGCGGGATAAATAAATTTCCGCGATAAAGTTATTCCATGTAGGCGAAGCCGTGGGCGGAAAGATATAGTATTTTATATGCGAAAATTTGGATGTTTGGTTGTTTGTTGCTCAATCACGGTGAAACGGACGAACGAATTTGGATGAAATTTGGTATATAGGTAGAACATACCCTGTATTAAAACACGACGACGATGTTGATGACCTGATTGGTGTAGTGGTTAGCAACTCTGACCACTATACCAAAAGGTTGCGGGTTGGAATCCCGCTAGGGGCATATGTTTGTGTGATGAATACAGAGTACCCGAATTATGGATGTTTTCATTTATAACAAGTATTTATTTACAAAAAAAATATGTATTTATGTAGTATATCAACCATCTGGTATCCGCAACACAAGCCTATGGTTGCTTACTGTGGAACTAAATGGCGTTGTGTGTATGTCCAAGGATATTTATTTTTTAATAAATAGTTTTTCTCCTGATAAAGTGATTAGTTACCGGGAGATAAACAAATTTCAGCGATAAATTTATTCCATGCAGACGAAGCCGCGGGCGGAAAGCTAGTCAGTTATCAGTTATAAGTATAAATAAAAAACAAGCGTAGCTATAGTTACTATAAAACATTTGTTAAATCCAGAACATTTATTTATTATTACTGTAACATCGACGATTTAATTGCCTTCAAACAATGTGGGTGCTTTGTTTGCAATCAAAATAAATCGTTTGTAGAACTGAGGTTAGGCGATTTTTGGAATTTCCCACTCAGTTTACGTAGAAAACTAATTGCAATATCAATTCCACATAAGTGCTATAAAGCTTATACTACGCTACTTGTTTTCTATGAATTTCTGTCCAGTTATGATAATAAAAGTTATAAGATTTTATTTCAGGAGATAAAAATATAATTTGAATCGCGTCTTCGCCTGCGTGGAAGAAATTGGAAGAAGTTGTTTATCCCAAGGGAACTACTCACTTTATCGGGATAAAAAATATCCTATGATTTATGCTGGGGTATGTTCTACCTACCAAATTTCAAAATACCAAATTTTATATATACCAAATTTCAGCCAAATCCGTTCAGCCGTTTTTCCGTGATTGAGCAACAAACAAACAAAGAAATAAACAAACAAACATCTAAACTTTCGCATTTATAATATTAGTTAGATTTAAAAACCAAACAACCCGACAGCTATTTTATATTTTGCGGACGCCATGTTGGATTTTTTACCATAAAATGTATGACACTTCGGGTACTAAGGCGAATCTAACGACACCATGCACTTCGACAATCATGTAAAGCTACAGGATGTGCCAAAGAAACGGGCATACATGCATACATATACTCAAAAAACATTATTATCCTTCCTTGAGCAGTTGGGTAATTAACGATTTCGGAAGCTGATTATTGTTATTATTAAATCCTTTTTTCTTCTGCAATTTAAGAGCATCTCTTATCGGTGGAGTAAGGGCCGCATCTCTTAGCTTTCTGCCATCGTTTTAACCTCTTGGTCATTCGCGTTTTCTTTCACTTGGTCAAAGTAATTGCGCCTAGGTCTTCCCCTTCCTCTCTTTCCTACAATCTTTCCCTCAATTATATTCTTCAAAAAAATGTCTCGTATCAGGACTAGGTGTCGTATATAACTCGTATCAGGTGACCTATAACATAACCCTCCTTTTAACCTTCATCATGCAAAATAGGCACATACTGCATCGAGTCTAAAACCTGTAACCTTCCTTTTTAGGAATGTCGGCTAAAAAACATCTGCGTCAAATTGACGAACGTTCTCAATTGTTGCGAAATTTTCTGAACGTCCTGCTAAAAATAGTAACCAAACTACTGCAACTTCATGTTAGGAATAAATTTTATTCGTGCCTCAATATCACAGCATATATCGCTCGTTGAAAATTTTGTGCAAACGTAGTGTTCAGAACATGTACGAGTAGCACTAACTATGACAGAATGTAGTTCACTATGTTACACCGACAACTGTAATTGTCGTTCACCAAAGTTCAACCCTGTTTATTATGTTGGAAGTTAGTTACCAACTCGTCCTCTGTCAAACTGACATATCTCAAAATTATACATAGTATACTCTGTACACGTTAAATGAGTTTTATCATAGTACACAAAAAAAAATATTTGGAAAGAGTAGTTAGTTCTACAAAGTTTACTAGACTATCCAAAATGAGTACAATTACTCGTAATTATAAAGATGAAATGGTGGTCATTCTGATTTCGAATTCCAAGATGTTTTCAATTTATTTTAATATAATATTTTAAAGGTAAACGCAGTATGCATTAAACATGTTAAAAACTGGACAGGTAGTACAGTCAGGTACCCAAACAAACAGAATATTGTAAATTAATGTATGCATAATACTAGAATTATTATTAAAAAATTTATAGGTAAATTGGTGACTAAAGCAAGCGACTGATCTATTACTGAATACTACTGAAGTAAATATTTGCAATTATCACATCAGCCACATGCCGTCCACTCCTGAACATAGGACTTCGAAATAGAATTCCTGAGTGACGGGTTGGAAGCGGCCTGCATCCAGCGATTTCCCTCGACCTTTATCAGGTCGTTTGTCCACCTTGTGCCTTGACGTCCAACGCTGCGCTTGCTAGTGCGTGGTCTCCACTCGAGAACTTTCATGCCCCATTGGGTATCAGTTCTATGTGTCCTGCCCACGCCACGTCAACTTACTTATTTAATCCGCTGGGCTATGGCAATGACCTTCGTTCCCCTATGGATTTCTTCATTCCTGATTCGATCAAGCAGTGAAACTCCATGGCAAAAGTGTATTTGCAATGCATTTCGAAAAAGAGCAGGAGAGTTTCTAAAATATTGATTGAGGAATCTGCCTTACTCGTATCATCATCATCACCTACAACATCGTCCACTATTTAGGCCTCTCAATGTTGTCTCAATGTATCACCGGTTCACCTGTTATCAATTATTGTTTATAAAGTTATCCTCCTTGAAAAGAAAAGAAAATGATCCTGTGGGTTTCTTGCGCCGCTTCTTTTCCCACAGATGATTTCCCTTACCGAGTGGTAGCTTGGACATACTGACTGACCGAAAAATGCTTAGCCCTATTTTTATTTCCAATAGATTTAAATTGACATTCAACAAATGATATCATGTATCTTACGTTGAAATAAATGCTTGAAATTTGAAGTTAAGAAGTACTTTAATTTTAGTATATAGGTACCGCATAATAAAGTCATGAACGAGTGCTTCGGTTCGGTTGTTTTCAATTAAAGGCTGTCGTTGAGCCAAGTCGGTGGCCTACAGGGGCGACTTCAAAACACAGTCTAACACAAACCTATCAATCCTATGGGCCCGCGTGGCTGATTATGGCTCATATCCTCTCCCTGTGAGAGGAGGCGATGACTCGCGTAATTAGCTGCCTACATACATTATTACATAACTGCTATTCATTAACAAACAAACATGTTTCGTTATTACACTAATTATTATTTCACCACAAATTAGATTACATCAACTGTATTACACACATACTGTTTCTTTATTGAGATACGACCCTTTGATTCAGGTCGGCGCCGTATGTGAGTTATGCGTAAGGGGCTACACACACGGATATGTCATTATTTTTCCACCATGTGTTATATCCTATTTCTAGACTTTTGTATTACTATGCAGGTAATATATATTGATCAGGTTATTTTATGAATTAAGTTTTTGTATGAATTCTGATGCTTAAATCAGTGGAATTCTGACAGCTGTCAGTTGCAATAGAACAGATGACAGCTAATAGATATCTGTAACATTTTTCTTTCGGATTTTTTATAGATAATTGCACATCAAAAACTAACTACGTAAGAAGTAAATTCTATGCTAATGATATACTTATGAACCTTTACAATAGTTAATAGACTGTGTAGTACATCAATTGATATATTTTTTTATGGTTCCCTAATAGTGATTACAAGAACATTTAAACTAATTCTAGGGAAAGAAAAGCCAAGCATTCCATATATACATGCCAGCAATTGGAATGTTACCTATTGATTTTCACACATAATAATTGTTTTGATATTTTTTTATAAATTAAGTAGTTTATCGGAAATAATTTAAATATTTTTTTTTGTGTCAATTATGTTATTATTTATTTGTTTTCATAATGATCACTTTTATTATTTTATGATAAGTTTTATTCATAATAGTGTGACCAATTTATTGGCCTGGTTAGATCAAGAAACTTTAGAATTCCTTGAAATGAAAAATATTTTTGGCATATTGCTATTTTGCTGTTACATCCATAACTACAGTCTGATTTTTCATTTCATTTTCAATTAGTGTAGTGGATAGTGACCCTATCAGCGAAACCAACGGTTGCGGGTTCGAATCCCGCGAGGGGTAAATGTTTCTGTGATGAATACGAACATTTATTCCTGAGTCTTGGATGTTTATATAAATATTTATATATGTTTATCCGTTATCTATTATCCATAGCACAAGCTTTGCTTAGTTTGGGACTAGATGATTGGTGTAAGTGTCCGAAATATTTATTTATTATTATTATTTATTAATTTTCTTAAATATTAATTAGATAGATCGCGACCAACTTGTTGGCCATCCCTAATAGTCGGAAGATTGGCCCGTATGTCAGTCACTCAATAGACTGCGTACCGGGGTCGGTAGATGCCGAGAGAACATGTCCAAGTGGACCTTAACAATCGACAAACAGTGCTTGTGTGGTGACACACTGCAAACTATGGGGCATCTTCTATGCTGCCCAGCGTATCCCGACACTTGTAAGCTATAGGACCTCTACGATGCCATGGGTATGCCATGTCGTACGCGTGCAATCTGGTTCTCAAGATTTTGATATCTTTCCCATCGACTTACTAAGAAGAAGATATATCAACAAATTTATGCGTTCCCACTATTGAGGCACAGTCTCATGTATTATACTTTATTTATATTTTACTTTTTGAAACACTATAAATTTATACAGTGGAAACTCATAGATGGATAATCTTTTTACAATTGATATAAGTTAAGACTTGCAATACAAATTTATATCAAATAGCTTAGAAAAGTACTTTTTGGCAAATTGCCCCCGCAAAATTTACCCAATTAAAAGCTATGATATTGTAACACACAGTATATTTATTTAAATTTATTTTGAAAAGTGGAACAGAATTTAAAAAAGACAATTAAATCAGCTACCATCGCCATCAAATAACATAACCTAACCCCATAAAACATTCGAAGGCCCTGGTATGGCAAAAAATGGATTCCCTGATGATTCTGTAAAGCTTATTGATGCAATCAAATATGAATTCGAGGTGGGATTTCAAATCACTGTAAACTTTGCGGGAATTTATTCGATTTCTATGTGTATACTATGACGTTTGTTTGAAAGACACGATGTTTCAATCAGTATTCTATACCTATCCAATTTAAATTTCGCTTCAATCAACAACTCGCTCTTGCATACGTGAAATAAGTGAACTTGAAGTATAAATCCATCAACGATACGATTCGAATTTTAAATTTGAATATATCGAATCGGTCTGCAGGACCCGATTGGATTATCGGAAAAATCCGTCGTGTTTGTGCAGCCACTAAGTTCAGGCGGTGGCCCAGTCACGCACGGCCCGCAATCATCCGGAAATCTATGAATTTGCCCTATTACCTCCGCGCCCAGGTAACTTTATTCAACGCGTTGCTGTGTTAAAATTACATAGCAAAAAACATTTAGATATTTTTTTGTGAAATTGTTTGTATTGCTAGCGACATTTTGGGCCGCTCGTTTGTTTGAAATAATAAATATATAATATACATTATGTTGCGTAAGCTGTTCGACAGCTGTAGTAGAGTTTTCTAATATTCCCTCTGAGATTATTATTATTACAAATATATATTTTGATCTTTTATTTTTGATGGAGCACGCTTCCACCTTCGGCCTCATTAACATCAGATGTGATTGAGGTCAAGTGTTGTTGTGCATAAAAAAAAGATATTCACTTACATAATAGGTGTAACACAAAATTTAATATATTTAATTTAAATTAACTTTAAAATAGACTTAGTTAACCTTTATCTCAAAGAGATATTTTTTTATGCACAACGGATTGGTACTTGACCTCAAACACACCTGATGTTAAGTGAAGATGAGGTCGAAGGTGAAAGCGTACTGACCCGGAAACCCTAACACATTTGGGGGACTGGCTATCTTATCTCTGACTACCGGAACACAACAATGCTATTAACATTGCTGCTTGGCGGCAGATTTAGATAAGATGGTGGTAGCTAGCCAGGCGGGCATTTAAAATGCCCTACCACCAACCAAATTGAGTACTTAAACATGTACCCCGCTGGGGATCGAACCCGCGACCTCCGAATCATAAACCCAATGTTGTTTACATTGAGCCACGGAGGCGGCGGATATCCCACGAAATAACATCCACAGTTCACCTTACGAAATAAACAGATATGCACACGTGACAGGGGCTGAGCCCATCGCCGTTTAAAACGTGCAAATCTATAGATTTTTGGTGGAAAGTCCCATATTCGCCTTTTACAACATCCACGGGAAGAGATGGATTGGTTCTATTATTTTTACTTGTCGAAACCACAGCACTACCATGAAGATTAAAGATAAATATAAGATCTTGGCTTGATTTTGAATAACCTCTATGCCCACTGCTGGACATAGTTCTCTCCCATCGCGCGCCGCTAAACCCGATATTCAAGTCAATATTTCCAGTTACATGTTAACCGCCTAGCGCAGATCGTCGCACCTACATTTGCTGTGACGTGGGGTCAATTACAGATTTCGTTTTCCCCAACGACTATCAGTTCTACGATTAATGTGTTAGCCAACTACCACCATAGCTTACCCATCATCTGAGCTATATTAACAACCGTGATTCTCGGACCGATTACCTCAATTCCCTCAGCAAAATACTAGCTCTTTGCAATATTTAAGGAACTTCGAAATTGTGAACTATCCCTGCCATACCGTCGGTGTTCATGTTTTGACCACTACGACTAGCTTTGTAGCTTTGTTGATCAAGTCATTATGACTGACATTCTTTTGCATCTAGCGGCTGCCCAGCATCTTATGTCATCAGTCTGTCTCATTTTAGATAGCCGTGATGCAAAAAAATTAAGTTTAATTTCAAAAGGACAATTAACCTTCTACCAGCCAGGTAGAAACATTATGTATAACCGAATCCTATCATCTAGAGTATCATCATTAGTCCACACCAGTACACTACTGGACATGGGCCTTCCAATGCGTGCCACAGAGCAGAACTTTCGCGCTATTCATCCAGACGGTTCTAGCCGCCCGACACAGATCGTCGCTCCATAGAGCTAAGGAGAGAAAAATTTGAATGAATTCAAAGAACGACAACCATACAAGCAATTTGCCTATCCAATCAAAAATAATCCTAATTACACGGTTGTGTGAACAAATTCTTTATAAAAGTATTCCAGTGTCATGTTTGCCGACACATTGATTTTACCAATAAAACAGTATTAAATTCGCGCTGGGACACTGGATAAATGAATTTCCCCCTGCGGTAATAAAAGTGATGTATAAAAAGTTGCGTAAAAATAATACAGTCCGCGTTGCACGCGACGTAGATTGATGTGCCAGAACAGGACGGACGTATTTACTCATCGCTCTCGCACCTCACACCTCATCCATGATGTGCGGTGTATGTAAAAAATCTGAACTCTTAATCAGCTCGTTACGATAGGATCATATTGAATGGGACAATGTTTAAAAATATTTCAAAACCAATTGGATGAGGGCCTGCGAATGAATGTTGAAATCTCCATTGTCACGACATTCAACGTTTTTAATTTGGGTAAACGCTGTATTGACAAAGAGAATGTTGATTTCATATGAAAACTAGTTTTGAACGATTTTAATACAACTTCTTTTGATGTTTGTGATATCGATAGATTTTTACCATCCTTATCTTCCATCAGATGCGTAAAGTATTAATATTGAAATCGCATCTCAGTGTCAATACAATTTTTTTGATACTGTTTCAATATTCAACAGATTCTCAATCGTCAACTCAAGGTCATCTGAATCTTGAGAACGGTTTATTAATACGGCCCATAGGCATGCATACAAGACCCATACCCTACACATATCAATCACCCGTATTCACTATATATTTGCTTCCGTTTCTTTATTATCTTATTACATTTAATTGTGTTCCAATTTGTTAATATGAGGTATTTAGTTTTTATTTTGTCAAGCTACACTTTTACGTATATTTTATAATTTGCTTGTATTATTGCAATCTAAAAGAAAGAAAGAAAGAAAAAGTATTTATTGCCAACAAATACCGAAAATTTCGTAGGTAAAACATTTTGAATAATTAAATGTATTTGTGGCAATGGGATTGGGCGTCAGCATTTGCTGCCAATATGTCGTATGGCAATTGACAGCGCTGGTTTTCAGGGCAACCCCTCTCTCACTTAGGTTTTCAAAATAAAACAACACAGTCAGGCGCGTTCCCACATACACTTATATGTGTGAGGGAAAAAATAAACAGGAAAAAAAAGAAAAAAATATCTGTACATGTAATACTGTGAAGTTTGCTAGATCAATAACGGTGTTCCAATTATCACAAAAATACACTTATTTATTCAGTTACTTTATTCTATCATCGTCATCATGATCATTGTATTAGCCGCAGGATATCCATTCTGCTAAATATGGTCTGCATAGATATCCAGAGCGACCGGTTGGAAAAGGCCCGCAGCCAGAGACTTACATTAGATCATCCGCCCAGCTTATAAGTGACGACCTTAGCATCTACTAAAGGAGAACATTTGCTCAAGAGTCGTTTGTGGCGCAGTTGCCTTTGCTATTCATTCTTGATTAGCAATAAGGAATGTCTGTCGCGGTCCGTTTTGGATGGTTCTTCGGATATATAATAATCAACTTGTTTTCAATTGATTATTGCTTTTACGCTTGATTGGTGGAGGGCATTTTAAAATGTCCGCCTGGTTAGCTACCACCATCTTATCTAAATCTGCCGCCAAGCAGCAATGTTAATAGCATTATTGTGTTCCGGTTGTCAGAGATAAGATAACCAATCCCCCAGATGTGTTGGGGTTTCCGGGTCAGTACGCTTCCACCTTCGACGTCATCTTCACTTAACATTAGGTGTGATTGAGGTCAAGTACCAACACGTAGTGCTTAAAAAAACCGCCAATTCTTTGCCTACCATGTAGGAACCGCTCGAAAACACTGAATGTCAGGTAGCTCCTAGTCATCACTATGTGGTGAATCATGGGGCCATATCCTCTCCAAGAGAGCGGAAACTGTGAACACAACAATACGAACTATGACTGTTGATGTGTGTGTGTTATGTGTACTATAATATATTTATTGATCTGTACTGTATCTTGGCTTATTTACCCATGAAGTTGAAATGTTTTTATTACTAAAGCTCACTTCTAGAGCACGTTATAAAAGTTGATGGGTTTTTACTTAACACGTGAAAATTTCAGCCATAAACTAAGCTCTAAATCTCTTACTTTACGAGAGTGTACCCGCTCGCCCCGTGAAATAGCACGACCATGTAATGGCACCTGGGCCTTAGGAATTATGTGTTACCTATGTTCTCCATATTGATGTGACAGTTATGGTATCGTTTCCCTGGTTTTATTGGAGGATTCGTTCCAAATTTGAAATGTACTTCTCCGTATTTTACACTGATGGATTTTACGCTTGCTAACTAACGTCATACATAGTTTTATTTTGCTTGCATTTGATAGTCTATGATGTGAAGAGCTTGTTTAATATTTTTTTAGGATTTCATCAATGCGATTGTATTTTTTATTATATTTTTTTGTGTATTCTGTGATATCTTAGACATTTGTGTATTGGTCTCACATTTTGGTGAAGATTTGATAATGCCGTAAACAATAAAATGCTAAGGTAACTATGTAGGCCTTGATATTCTCATAGTGAGAAGAGGCTGTGTACCACCAGCGAAAATGCAGGACTCTTGAAGTATATGTTTATTGTATGTTGTGTTGGATAGACACTGCCCCCACTCTTCTTGTGATATGCTGTTCATACATACATAACGTCACGACCCTTATCTTAAGTGGAGTGTTCAGAAATATCCCAAACGCTAGCAAAAAAATATTAGTTAATAATTACACTTGGGTGTTCTAAACATTAAAAGTTTAATGCTTGAAACAACTTCCAAAGTTCACCGTTCGAAGATTACGATAATTTTTTTTTTTTAATCTAATTTTAAAGAGCTTTGTCGTTTCGTTTTAAACGACATGTCGTTGAAACGCTCGATATTTAAAGATGTATATCTTTTACAAAAATAACGTGTGAAAGGACTTTAAAATGAATCCATAACTGTTGACAATAAGATTTAAACTCCATTATTAACTTTTTATTTATAATGCGTTTCAATGTAGTACTTACTTTAGTAACTTATTAGTAATCTGTGGTAGTACTACCGAGTCCTAAAACTCAGACAAGACTGCTACGATTGCTACGACAGCGCGACGAGGTCGCTACGAGACCACTACGAGGTCACAGGGCGCGGGGGGCAAGCGCGGGAGCATGCAACAGCGTGCTGTTCGATAAGTAGCTCGTGAGCTACTTCTATTGTATGTTGTATCTGACAACAAAACATGAAAGTTCGCACGTTTGTGTATTTGTTCCTCAAATACGGTAACGACTGAATTGACTGAAATTTGGTATACAGGTAGAAGATGTCCTGAAAAAAGACCAAGTATACTTTTCGTCCCAGTAAAACGTTCCCTGGGGGTAACTTTCGACTCTATGATAAAGTAATTCCAAACGGAAAAAGCCACGGGCGGAAAGCTAGTTTATTGTAAATAATTTTCTGAATTCTTGCATTTATATTATTATGTACCACCGAATGATTGATGCGCTACATGAAACGTTACAGAATGTAAGTTAGTCACAAATATAGACACTGTGCAAAATAATACGAAACATAACAATGCTATCAACACTTGGCGAAACTTATATAAGATTGTGGTAAGACATTCAGGCGGAGCCGGTGTATTTAAACATATACCCCATTGGGAATCGAACTCACAACCTCCGTTGTATACATTGAGCCATGGAGAAGGTTATATACCTCTAGTGAAACCCTGTTAATATCGTTGATGAAGTTTGCACTGTTCTAAAGAAAGAGTAAGTTCTATGATTTATGTTGTCTTCCGTCCGAAACGGGCGCCTTCACTGAAATTACAAAGTTTTCGGTGGAAAATTTCTAAAATTCTGAAGTGCCTCGGCTTCCGTGGCCGTTTGCCTTGCCGTTGTCACCGAAACCGTCGAGTTTGTGAGGCGGGTTTAACTTTGTATCGCCTTAAATATAAATTTCACAAGTTCCCTTCTCGCGAATAAAATTACCGTGTTACATCCTAGTTAACGTTAGCTAAGAACAGGAGAAATTTAACTTTGATATTCCTGTGACAACAAGCAGATTAACGATATTGCATACCATTAAAAAGGCAGAGTACCTAACCTCAACTTTCCCAACGTCTAATTTCAAAATCTTATTATACGTCATCTTCGCAATTACTGACCTAGGTAAATATTTAACTAACTTCAACCATTAAATTGCTGTAGTTTTACCCGACTATCCCAGGAAGGAGTGTAATGTTTTTCAAGTGTATGTATCTATGTAGATTTCTATGTTTTGGTTGGTGGTAGGGCATTTTAAATATCCGCCTGGCTAGCTACCACCATCTTATCTAAATCTGCTGCCAAACAGCAATGTTAATAGCATTGTTGTGTTCCGGTTGTTAGAGATAAGATTGCCAGTCCCCAAATAAGATGGGGTTTCCGGGTCAGTACGCTACCACCTTCGGCCTCATCTTCACTTAACATCAGGTGTGATTGAGGTCTTGTTGTTGATTCCTGTAGCCTAAACAGCTTAACCAATTTAAAGTGCAGGATGTCGTTAGATTCGTCTTGAGACTCAAAATAGGATACATTTTATAGGAAAATATCCAATACGGTGTACGAAAAATACGAAATATGCCGAGTTTTTTGGTTTTTAAACTAATAACGCTCTATACTAAATTATTTGTATATAGCCATCCTATATGGTTATAATTAATTATGTATTCCGGTTTTTTAAAACAAATAAAAAATTATTTTTTAGATCTTCTATACTAAGTTACAACAGACGAACACAAAATGGATTTAATAGCAAAAAACAGAATTTGGATAATATAAAATAAAATAAAATAAAATAAATATATTTGTACATACTCACAGCGCCATTTACTTCCACACTCATAGTCAATAGTCAATAGATAGTCAATCATAAAAAAAAAAAAAAAAACACTAAGCAACTAGACTTGCATTATGGATACCAGATGATTGATAAACTACACCAAAGAGTGCTGTTAGAGTGGCTAAGTTTTGGTCCAATAAAATCTGAAACTTGCCTCGACTCGAAAAGAAGAACTACCCAATATTTTTTTTGGGAAATAAATATTTAAATGAAAATCATCCATAACTCGGGAACACATGTCTGTATTCATCATACAAACATTATGCCCCTAGCGGGATTCTAACCCGCGACCTTTTGGAATAGCAGTCAGCGTTTCTAACACTACACCAAACAGGTCATCGTTGTCGTCGATGGATCAAAAGTTATAGTTAGTTTCCCTTCATATAAACAACCCTTCTAATAAATAACCGTAATAAAATAAACTAAACTCTAATCGACCGAAGCGCAGTTATCAGATGGCAACTTCTAGAAATCCAATCAAAATTTGATACAAAATTTATTCAGGCTGGTTTGCTGCTAACAATTAATGAAATGAAATGAAATGAAATGAAATGAAATGAAATGAAATGAAATAGTAATTTATTTGCAAATGATTTTAGGTATAAACATTAGTTGGTATAATTTCACATAGTTCCAGCAAAATCTGCCTATATACAGGCGTGCAAATATTATTCATAATTTAATTTTATACATATTTTATGTCAAGCCTACAATATTTAGGAAGTATAATTATGTCAATGTTACATTATATGTTAATTATTATTATTGTCATTATTGTTATTAAGTAAATTTTCGTCAAGATATTCCTTAATTGAATAGTAGCACTTTTTGACCAACCATTCACACAACTTCGATTTAAATATTCGCCCCGATAGGATTCTTAAATCGTCTGGTAGAGCATTAAAAATTTTTGCAGCCATACAATAACATTTTTTTGTGTAACTGATAATTTAGTCACACGGACCTTTATTTTATCAGTGGGTCTAACACGCAATCGCTCACCATAGTTTGTCGTCAACTGTTTTGGAAAATTAGTTCGGGTATTAAGTCCGCGTTTCCATGTAGTGCTGACGGTATGAATTGGCGGTTGGCACAGAGGAGCCGGGTATACGGTTAAACGGTACAATGCATGCATGCATTGTTCATAACTTCGCCATTACACTAAGGAAATAATATCGGTACCTATGTTGGAGAATAATACGAGATTAGCTTAAATCTTAAATAATGGATAACTACTGGTTGTTTTGTATCCAAATTTTTGGATGCGCAACTAAATGAAACTACGAGTAATTCATAGGTAGATTTTCTTTGCAACATATAATGCAATAGATAAGGGTATACTTTTAGCTGCAGCTGACTGTATTCTAAGATAAAAAAATATAATGTGACACCACACAGCATATTACTAAAATACAGTATATTCGTATATTTTTTTACTTTTGGTTGATTGTACTTTATAGGAAACCTAGTTGCTGTCTTCTATTTATTTTGGAAAAAATATTACCAACATGCTCAACAATACATACATATAAAAATACACATAACGTTAATATCGATAACAAAATAAGAAAAACAGTTCGAAAGATAACGTAAGCTTAATAATATTAACTTTGAACACACAATCTATATATACATGGAAGTTTTCACAAAGGTCAATAACTCAGGTACAAATCAAATTACGCGTTCGATTCCGTTCTACAAATAGAACGGGGATCGAGAGTCTGGTCGAAGGCATAACATCTTATAAATACATTATTATTTTACTGGAAGCCTTTCAGGATTTCAATTGCATTAAGGATAATAATAACTACTGTTATATGTTACTGTAACGTGAGACCAGGAATCAAAAAGCTCGGATACCCTTTGTCACACCAAAATAGTATCCTGTAAATATCTATGTTGTAAGTTAAAATCTGTTACGCGTTTAAAAAACCTGTCCAACAGTAACCCCATAGATTTTGAATCTCAAATATGAAGTTTTATGAAACACAAAGTTATTGCCGCGTCATCGTAACGTTGCAGTTAGAGTTAAAATCAGAAATTTATACTTAAATTGATATAGTATACAAAAATGACACATTTTTTTAGGTGGTATTCTGGACCAAAAGCAGAACACGATGGAATCACATCGTTGTCTGTATGTCTGTTACCTCCGTTTATTTTACATCGCTTCAAGGTGTTACTGTGCTACACGCTTGTTTAACACGATTGGAAAGTAAAAGAAGGGGAATATATTTTATCGAATTTCGGAGCTCATATTCACCCTTAATTGGTGAGGGCAGCGATTTTTTTTCATCCCTAAGTTACTATCAGCAGTTTGGCTTTATCAAGGGAAGAAATACTGTTCATGCGGGAGTCAGTTTAATAAAATACATTTTTGAGCCTTCAGAAGGCCCTCAAAATGCATTAGGTGTTGTTGACGATCTTCTACACATAACTGTTGATCACAAAACATTATTAATGAAATTGAAACATTACAGATTCAAAAGTGACAGCATGATCAAGCTTCAAACGTATGATATTACAATATAAAAGGTAGGTGTCAATGGGGTAAGATCGCATGCCACAGGGCTCAATATTGGGCCCTTGTCTGTTTCTAGTTTATACAAATGTTTTACATTTATGGTCCAGACATTGACTGATATAGTTATTATGTGTTGATGATACATCATCGGTCTTTAAAGTTGACAGAAAAGACAATGTTCTTGGTAAGATGAGTAGTATTCTTCAATTAATTTTACGCTGGTTTACAGTCAATAACTTGATTTTAAGTGCCAAAAAAAACAAAATGCATAAATTTATCCCTACCCAATGTAAAAAAAAGTATCGTTGTGATTGATGAAGATAAAGTAAAATTTGTAAATAAGACGATCGTCTTTGGCATTACTGTTAATTCCAAGCTTTAGTTGGGACCACATCTAGAATCTTTAGTGATTAGGTTGAGTTCCGCAGCATGAGCCGTCAGGAAGATCAGACAGCTAACTGATGTGGCTACTGCAAGATTAGTTTACTTCAGTTATTTTCAGCTATTGGTTTCTTGCACCTCTTTTCCCATAGATGATTTTCGTTACCGAAGAGGTAGTAGCTTGAAGGAGTACGTCGTCAGTCAGTAGACTGACAGATAAACGCATTAATACTATATTATGGTTAAAAACACCTACGTGACAAATTTAGTATCTAATTATAAACATACCATGTTGTCCGAATAGACCAAGTAAAATGACTGTAATATACGGACGGTCATGACGAATATATGAGGGTTTTTCCATTAATCTAGGGAAACTTAACTATAGCTGTATGCACTTGACTTGTGGTCGACTGCACTTTCGTACTAATTGTCAGACACTAAGTCCGTCACATCTCAGCTTAGTTAAACTAATAGTATTGTATACAACTGCCATGTAATGAATGAGAACCATTATACAACACGATATATGCTCTCCTGGTATTTTTTAAAAGCGTGCAACATATCCAGTTGTTAAGTTTAAACATTAACATTGCAAAATAAGGTAAGAAATTCTCTCTCTCTCTTCAATTTAAGAGTTATGCTCTTGTCGGTGGAGTCCTTTCTATGTGAGAAATAACGGGAGTAAAAAAATTTAAACACATTTTCTACATACATGTACTTACTTTTTATTTTTACCGTACCGTACCGTACCTTAAGGTACGTTGTACCGTAGTACCGTACGCGGTCAAATGGAGCCCTATTATTAAGCCAACTCGATCCGTCTGTCCACCCGTCCGTATGTCCGCAGAAGCCTCTATCTCCGTAATGTGAAGTCTATTGCTTGTCGTAAAGTTGAAATTTTCACAATTTGTGTACCGGTTTGACCCAAAGCTATAGACATTGTACAAATCATTTTATAAACCCCGGACGAAAACCGACGAGTGTTATGTATTTGACGGTGGTGTGTGTGTGTATGCGTCTTTATTCGAATGCATCTCAGTAATGAATAGTCCAATTTGAGAGCGGTTATTTATTTTAAAGACTATAAATGCGAAGATTGATTAAGTCATGTTTGATGAAAATTGGTTAAGTCGTTTTGGGAACATATTTAGCTTATCATAAGTCTTCCAGGGTTTTCTAAAATTACAATTTATAGTTATTATAAATTACTATAATTTGAAGGGGTGTACAGGGGAAAAAGTTTTTTTTTGTTCAACAGCAAATGATGATTGTCATACATATAATATCTCGTATAAATAATCTCTTTGTATTGGGGGGCATTAATGCATATTAAAAATAAAAGTTGCAACTGCGGTACCCTCCGTGCGCTAGTCGGATTCGCACTTAGCCGAACTTACAATACTTTACATAACGTTGTTAAAGTAATTAACAATACCCATAGATTCACCAAAAATGGTAAATGAAGTTAGAAAAAGTCTGGGTCAAACAGATGTCTCTATTAAACAGACAAGCATGATGATTAATTAGACTTTCAGGATCGCTACTGCAGTAAATCAAATTAATTGACGGCATTCATTACAAAAGACTAAAAGATGGCTAATGAAAGCAATTAGTTTTCCATAAGCGTTTTGGGCTTACGCTGTCCGAAATAACAATAGAAATGTTTTGAAAGAAAATGATTCCAACGTAGAATAGAAAATGCGGTTGGAATAATGAAGATACCCATGGAGGTGGTGTCTAGTTACGAGTATATATACTGGATGAGTTTTTTTATCGTAAGAAAAAAAATAGGGCATTGAAAAAAAAAATTAAACTATCTTTGCCAATACCGTCTATTTCATTTATCTAATATGCCCTTTTTTTTCCGTACGGTAAAAACTCATCCGGTATATTTGTTTGTATGTACTCTTTAAATTTCTCAGTCGACCCCATATCGTCTCACCAATTGGTTGATGATCTGTGCGGGATCCTGCCTTTTTGCCGAAAATTGTTTGGTCGATTATCATTTGCTAACCACCGTTTCGCCTATGTTTCACTTTGACAACTAACGATTAGCTAATTTTTGTATGACAACGTTTCATTTTGTAGAATTATTGTTAAGTTGATTATTATAATGACACAAAACGCTTGGGACATTTATCATTTCTCAAATCTTTCACTAGGCCACACAACGATTAGACGAATAATGTTTCGTCAGTGTAACAGTTCCCTCTTTATACATTGATAAAATGATCTAAACTGTCTCCTAAAAAGAAATAACAATAATTTAGATGAACGTAGGCAAGTACTATAGAAAACGTTTTTAAGGCGGGTGCAAGCAAAGCGACATCTGTTGGTTAGGTTGGAAGGGTACATAGGTAGGTTGACATAATATGGAGAAATAAAACCATACAACATTTGGTAAACAATAAACAACTTAAGAAATATTACGCTAACTAAAACATTCCGCTACTTGAAAATTTACATTTTGAAAAGTGTCATTATAAAAAGCAGTCCAAACATACAGTTGGTAATTGTGAGGTTGGGAAATAATACAAAGTTAATCATAAGTTGGCAAATGATTATTAGGCGAAATAAATTTCTGCGATAGGTTTGTTGACAAGAGATAATCGGCCAAACAATTTTCGGCGAAAAGGCAGAGGACCATATGTTCAATATGAAGGTCTTTACATAAAAAAATCTAGCGACATAGTCGCAGTTAAAGAAAATGAACGCGGCAATATCATCGTACGATGGTGGTAGGCCTGTGATTGATGAAATACCTAGTTTACAAAAACCTGATTGGTAGGGTAGTTTACACACGCAAAATTAGACATCGCCGCCGTATTGTCAATTTTTGTGGAGAATTATTTCCTAACACTAGCGAGTGTGGCCATAATCCACTACGCGGCTCAAGTGCCGATTGATGGATTTGTGTCCGACTTCAAGACAAATCTACAGCCCGCCGACTTGGCTTAACGACTTTCTTCAAAACAAGCTGAACAGATTGTTCTTATGATAATGCCATCACTGATTGCGCTAGACCTTGCTTATTGGGCTACCGCAGAGAAGTTCAGGAAAGCCTACCTTTACCCTAAAGAACCTAGGTGCGCCACTCTGGACGACTTTAACATTAAACTTTAACACATTCCAAAACACTAATTAAAGCCTATAAAAAGGCTGCCGGAGAAGCACTGGCACTTAGTAGGAACAATTTACGCATTCTCGCAAGGGCACTCTTTGGGCACAGCTGTCTGAGTAAACACATGCTCAACATGGGACCCCGAGATACTGGGATGTGCAGATTTTGCCTCTTTGCAGAAGAAACACTTGTACCTACATCTGCCGTGTGAATGTAGTTCGCTGATGCCTAAACGTAATATCCACCTGGGTGGTAGTTTACTGATGAGATAGAAACTATCGGCGGCAGGAAAATAATTCAAAGAGGAAACATGGACAACGAATAACAACTGATCGGCAATGGTCGTAGTGATACAGGCCCTCATGACCTGCAACAGTCACACATACAACCAATACCAGTGGTCCTTGCTCAACTCTATAAATACAAGTATGCACTATCCAAACTAATACAAACTATTACAAACCTGGTCTATATAAGTTTAACACCCGTTGTTGTCTGCATGAATTTCAGTTACCACTAATCGTCGTGAATCCATTGTTACACAGTTTTGTCGTTCTAAGTTTCTATTGACGGTATCGCAATAATAGCACCGCATACTTGGACCACGGTAATGCTACAGTCATTCAATGACCCCTAAATTGTTTTGTCGACTCCGATAATTCCACATAGATAGAATTGTTACGAAAATACCATTTAATACAGTAATGTCTTCGAAGAGAATTCTAGCGAGCTATGTTATCATAATTGGCTTAGGAAAATGAAAGGTGGAAAGGTCAATACTGAGATAGAATTGAGTTAGTATTATATTTATTAGTTATGATGTGAATAATCGATAATGTATATCAAAGTAATCTTGAGATTATTTTAAATAGACACGTAATTATATTGCTCAAATAATACGGTGAATTTAACTCTATAAGAGTTCTCTTTCATTCACCTGAGTATTGAAGTAGGAAACTGAGTAAATTAGGGGTTTAGCAATCAAATTGCTCGCAAAAGAAAACATATAATAATACAACGAATAATACATAAATAAAAATAAAAGAATAACCAAATATAAAAGTTACATAAAATATAGTATTATATAGTCAAAGTCAAAGTCAAAAAATATATATTCGTATAGGATAAAGATTATCACTTGAAAACGTCACATTTTTTATCTTAATATTAAAATTATTGACATGATTGCTCATTCGCAAAGCAGATTCCCCAGAGAAAAACGAGCAAGAAACTCAAGGGTTGCTCTTTTAAATAATTTTGGGTTACAATTATACTATATTGTATAATTAGGCAGAATATCGCCGAGCGGTCTATGTCCATGCTTGCTTAACATCCAGATAGTCAGAAATTTTATAATAGCCTTTGGTAAATAATGTCTGTTTTATAATGGTTTTGAATTTATTTAAAGGTAAATTTTGAATGTCCACTGGAACCTTATTATAAAAGCGTATACATTGTCCCTTAAATGACTTAGTGACTTTGTGTAAACGGCTGGCATGAACAGCAAGTTTATTTTTATATCTGGTATTAACATTATGTATATATATATATATATATCTATGTCGAACTATATACATAACGTTATATAATACACATAAAAATATCACGAAAGATGGGAGAGGTAACGTTTTTTTTAATCTTTTCTTAAATACTGCAATTGTGGAGATGTCCTAAATTAATCTTGACAGCTGATTGAACATTGAAATGGTGAAAAAGAAGTTTACAGTGGCTTTAGACTAGGCAAGCGTTTTTGTGATACAGGGTCGCCTAAGAGCATCGGGAGGGGGTGTTAAGATTATTGACATATTTTAAAATAATCCCTTACATAAAACAATTTCTGCAACTGTGAAGTTTCAATAAATGAATAGAGTCTTCAAAAATTCAGAAATAGTTTAGGCTATTGAAGTACATCTAAACCAGTTTAAATTTTATACGCTATGTTGCCCACACACGCATTCATACAGTTAGGTACATTTAACCAACAGTCCTGTCCATTACAGCGAATGTGGAAGCCGGTTTAATTCCAGGTTTAAGTTAACACCTAATAGTACCGGATGGAATGACCGACCGCACGAAATTGACTTCAGCTCGACTCACTGCATTAACACTTCTGCCATGGACTGTACTTTGCAACCAGTTGATGAAATGAATAAACAGTTATAGTCGCCATCAGTCCACTGTTGGACAGGAGCCTCTTTGAAGGCGCAATTTGCGCTTTGCCTTAATAATAATAAATTATTTATTGATTTCTCCACAATATCGAAACTTAGGCTAACTTAGGCAATTAGGTACTTATATTCCATTACTTTCACAAGTTTGCGATGTATATGTGTATACCGGTACCTGTTGACCCTGTACTACAGGTAGCCAGGTCCTCCGCCACCCAGTGTTTGTTCAAGACAATAGTAGTTTGGTGCTTCCTTGCATTGTTTGCTTTATGGAGATATAACAATGAGAAAATAAAAAAAGAACGATTACCTGCTAATCTAGATATTTTGGCTGATAAAATCGCCATGCTATTAACAAATCGGTTCAACCGTTGTGGGACTATAATGCTACAGATTGTTTACAAATAAACAAAGGCTCCAAAGTTATAACAGTTATAATAGTGCTTGTTTTGAGGCAGAAGTTAAAAATAAAAACGTAAAGAAGTCTATTTATGAGTCAGATAAGAAAATTGGAAGCCTTGCCCGGAAGATAGAATCTCTACCCAGCCCAGTAGCCAAAACATAGTAGATAGTTGAATGTAATTTGATCATATATTCGCTTAAAACCCTACCTACGCATGTCCTTCAGATTACGACTAAAAATAAACATTTCTAACATCGTAACTACGCAACGTTTGGGTTAGGGTTAAGGTGGGGTTAAGTAAGTTAAGACATCAAACCTGTCAGGTGTAGTTCAATTTAAGTGGAAAGGTCAAGTACTTTAACTTAGAGATGTCAACGTTGTCGTTTTATTGTTGTTATATGTATAAAAACTAGTTTAGTTTTGGGTGTAAAATAAGTAAAAAAAAGTGTATTTCTTTCAGATTTGTAGAGAAGTACCAATAGCGTTACTTTGGGTGACTGCCCATGTCGTGCCCACGGATTACTAATTTTTGGCCAAAAAACGTTTCCCAATGTATCACATGCCAAAGTATGTTTCCCAAATTTTCATTTGACAAAAAAACATTTCGCAAAACAGTTTTTCGCTTTTTACAGTTAGCAATACTATTTTCGGCAATTTATTGTTTAACAAATCATTACATGGCAATGTTTCATTTTACCAAGTATTATGTAGTCAAATATGGTTTGGCATAACATGCTCTTCCCAAAATCATATTGTTATTATACAAATCAATTCCGTTCTGTTTGCTCTGTTGAGGTCACAGTTCTAACATAACCTAACCCACCTATAAGTTGAGAACTCCATTCTCGAAGTTCTAAGCTAACTTCGAGACAGAGGCTACGGGAAACTGCGCAACGTCTTCTCGTCCAGAATACCTCAGTGCTTGTAAACGAATCTTTTATCAATGTGTGTTACCAGTGATTAATTGCCTATGGCACTGAAACGTGGTCTCTCACTATGGGCCTCATAAGAAAACTCGAAAATCACGCAACGAACAATGGAGTTGACGATGCTCGTCTTTTCACTACGTGATCGAATCAGGAATGAAACAATCTGGATGCTACAATCATTGTCACTCAGGGATATTCTAATTTTCAATTCATAGTTATACTTTGAGTTATCCAACTGTAATATTACGATACAGGTTGAATTTGAATTCATGTAATTCCCATTAACTGATGACGCCATAGTCGTATTCGAATAAAAAAATTTCGATTACCCATACAAAGTAAACCATTCTGTAACCACCTTTAGTATAGAAGGCCAACAATTTTCACCTGAATTCGGCTATGGTTCTTAGTGGAAAGTTGTTCGTAATCTAGAGTGGAGTCACCATAAACAGCCGTGACTCGGGAATAGATATTTGTATTCATCCCACAAACATTTACCCCTCGTGGGATTCGAACCCGCAACCGTTGGTTTCGCAGACAGGGTAACTATCCACTACACCAAACGGTCGTCAAATATTTGACTTTGATGATGTTACTATTTTTTATAGATTAAATCCTGTAAGAAATTTCGTAGACTCACAGAAATGCACGCTTACTCAAATAAGTCTCTACACCACTACACCAATCGGTCGTCTAAAATACGAAAATGGGAAACCTTAGGTTGTAACAATCGAGATTCAGCTGGCGTATTTTTGACAGCTCGTGTTTATAAAGTCCCAGCCTACAATTTAAGCAGAAAACTAGGGTTTATTGTCATAACGTGGCTAGCTAGGCAAAGGAGAATCGTTTAAGCCCCCCGGGCGACGCCACCTGAGTCTCGGAAGTGCTATTCGGGTAATTTTCGGTGACGTCCATTATGTAATCTAGTTAGTGCCTATTTGCCTATTGACTTAGTTAAACGTAGATTCAGGGTTGAGGCTTCCGTTTTTCCTAAAATAAAGCAATTTCATTAAACGTTCTGCATGCTCGCTGGAAATTCAGTGGAAGTACTTCAAGAGATCTCTGCGTAACTGTATTAATTTAAATTACATCAAAGGAAAATTTAATTTTGGTCAAAGTTATTTATTATACGTATACGTATCTGTATTTCGACGAATAATAATTTTGTATATTTTGTATTGCGTTGAATATCTCCAGGTTAATGTAGTTGTCATCCGTTTTACTAATGTTGTAAATACATGTAATTGGTGTATAGTTATTTATGTGTCGTAGACAGATCATGGAATTAGTCATTCAGTAAGTGCCCAGGTGGATCGTTATTTATGGCGGACATTTCATTATTCTTCTATTACTAGACCGCTTATTGCTTGCAGACAGAGACTGGACATACATAAACACACAAGGCCAACAAACACATAACACCCGTCGTTTTTCGTCGTGAGTTAAAAATAGCGCACAACACTACAACTCCACTCCAAACACCAGGTCTTATGTTTCGTGATTTCCTTCTTGTTTCTTCCTCAATCACCATATTTAATCTCTGCTCTAATACACTGTGTCCATAGCTGGGGGGCTTGGTGACCTGAAATTCTGGCTCTTCCTTTTCAGGCACCAGTCTTCCCACAAATGTGTTTTATGTATTACCTAGTCCTAAAATCACTTTGTAAAGCGTCATTGTGGTGAGAAAATAAACAATTTTTAATAATTGCTTAATTAAGACTCATCCGAGTAACTAAAATACCATCATTAATTAAATTTTGGTCGTCAATCAACCAGTGTTTTGGAACGTAACTCTGATACAATTATCATCGTCCACCTTTGAAAGTTTGTTTTAGTTTGCGCATTATTTGTTGCGTGCGAACACCGCATCTTGGATCACGACCCCGGACCTAGCTACAGAACCCTTTGTCAAAGTGACGCCCGCCATTATTACTGCACTATAAAATATTAACGGTAACCATTGTATTTGGTTCGACCCGAATTTGTAATGGGTTAACCCAAATATAGGTTTTGTAGGGATCACGGGCTAATGCGATTAAATAGTAATGAGTAAGAGAGAATGGGTGCTTCCGATAAGTCACTATTAAATAACGATTATTAGACTAATACGAATAGCTTTGCATTATCGTGATGAAATAACATAGAATATGCAAGATTTTGAAATTGACTATCATAAAAAAAAGAATCGTCGAAGTCGGCCGCAATGTTTACCTACTTTAAAATCCGAATTGAAAACCTACTCCTTTTTTGAGGCTTCAAAAAGGGGTGTGTAGTGCTTAACCGGCTGGTTGAGCACAACACAATCGTTTAGGTAATACGATCTGCTATATACCATAATTACAAAAAACTACTATAAACTGATTGTTCTGAAATTGCAGCGGAACTAATTTATCCCCTTTCATTTACAAAAAGAATTACACGAATCAACCACCAAATATCGGAGTTATCGGTGTACTTATATAAAAAAAACATACAAACGGCCGAATTGTGTACCTCCTCCTTTTTGAAATCGGTTAATTAAAGTCTTGCCGTTAATACATTAACGTTAAATTGGTTAAATTAAATTTTAATTAATTTAATTATAAGGTCTACGTCCAGTGTGTGAACAACTTTCGTTGAATGACAATGGTGCATGCACATGATATTGCTGTTTTGTTTTAATCCAAGTGAGTTTTGACTTGCTTCAAGATTTTTAAAATGACTACTACATTCTATATTGAAATATGGACTGCGCAATGACAATGCTCTAACTTCGACCGTAGCCGTTAGTTCATTCATTTGTTTTTGTTTAACTATGCTTCTGGATGTATTTCGCTAAAATGAAAACAAAATTTTTTGACTGGTATTCGGTAAGTGCATCTTTCTTTCTTTTTCCTAAAATTTATATTTTTGAGATTTTGTTTATGTTGTGTATTAAAAATCTGTGATTATATTCAATAAAATATATACAAGAAAGTGTAAAATGGAAATGTTTGATTGAGCTTTCGTATTTCTACAAAAATTGACTGAAGATAAATTAAAATATAAATAATTTGCTCACTGGACTTATTATTACACCCGACACTCGCAGAAAAGGCGCCCAAATATTCTAACGATAGCCAGTAGAGAAATGTACAAACAGATATTAACCGACACTTCATGACAGATTCCACAATTCATAATACAAATAGCTATTTCCGGGGTGCGCTATTCACAAGTGTATAAGGAGAAAAAGAAAATATATTTATTGTGTCACATCCACGTACTTTGTTAATAGGCTTCTTTAGGTCCAAGTTTTGTACAAGAATGAGCCCTATGAATGTGCATTATTTACTTTCTGAGGAAATTTTCAATTAAAATGGATACTTATAAATTTATAACTATCGGAGTTAAGCTCGCCTTTGTACATTTTATATACAATGCATATTTCTGTAATAATTTTGTGTACAATAAAGATATTAAGACATTAAGACATAACTAATAATTATTTAATGTAGAATTCAATTTTCCAATATTTTTTGTTAAGTAATTTTTTTACAAATTTTATTGTACTTATTGATATTAATTTCAGGTACCTAATTTAATTATAGGGACAATAACGGATAAAAAAAATAATAATAAAAAAAATCTGCAAATTACATAAGTATACAAGATGAAATTTAATTCCTGTAATTCCTGTTTACTGATGACTCCTGATCACGAACAACCTTCCAGTAGGAACCTCCTGTGATTGAGAACCAAAGCTTATTGAAGTCGTTTGTTATGTCATTTTATAATATTTTATATTGCAATGGTGTTTTTACTATTTACAATATTTATTGCTGTGCCCATTTTGCATATACTGTACTCTTCTTAATATTATAATAATTAATAATATTAAATATTGAGTCTTCACCTATGAAATTGGAGTTTTTTTTTCTTCGTTAATCATATGTACCAATTCCTGCGACTTTCAAGGCTATATCCAAATTTGTTTTTTATTTGGAAAATGGAATATTATTTCAAGGTTTCACATGAAATATTTTTTAATTTCTGGGCTAAATCACATAATAAAAAAAATTGAACAAAGCTCTTTTCATGTGCTTCCCATAATCATTTCTTAGATTCGCTGAAACTTTTATAAACCAGTTACTTTTAAAAATTAACGCTGCCTGTACTTAGCTTAATGTTATCCGATAATATACACTAAGTTTAGCTAAATTTGGATTTGCCGTTCCCAAAAAAAATCAAAAATGTTTGTATGGAGAAAACAGTCTTAATGAAATTCTTCATACAAAACGCCAATTTCATAGGTAAGGACCTAATATATAGGTACGTATTTTTACTTATTTGTTTCATCATATCAGCCACAGGAGGACTTCCACTGCTGAATATAGGCTTCGCTCGTAGAAGTCCAGAGTGACCGATTGGAAGCGGCCAGCATACAGCGACTTTCCACGACATTTATCAGGTCGTCTGTCCACTTTGTGAGTGGACGTCCTCTACACTAGCCGGTGCAAAGTCTCCACTCGATGCCCCACTGGTCAGTGACCTTAGTTCGCCTACGGATTTCTTCATTCCTGATTAGATCATGTAGAAACACTTATTTATTTTACATTTATAAAATTTATAGCGTACTTTTCTTATAGCTTACAACTTACACGTATACTTCTTTTGATATCCAACTTTAATGGGCTGACTGAATAGATATTACAAAAACTAAGACCAATAGCAATATACCATTATTAAAATACTGTTAAATCGGTTCAAATCATTATTAAAATACGGTACAATAGACCTCATTAAAAGACAGATCCTCCAAACATTTTCTAAAAGCCATAAGAGAGTAACATCTTTTATACTTCAAATTTATTTTAGGAAAATATGTTTTTTGCCTAACTGAAAACCGTAACAACTGTGATGTTATCCTACAGATAAGGAGGTAATACAAAACCTTTGGCTCTCAACATTATTTATGATAAGGTTAAGGTAAGTGTACCTCTAGTGGGCTCAGTTATGTATAAGATGAGAGTTCTTTAGAATGTCATTCAGCTGAATACTTCTATTATTGGTTAAAATGAAATTAAACATGAAGTCGTACTAACCCTCTCAAAATAACTATTATGAAATTGCTTAGCGAGATTCAAAGGTAGGTTGAACGTTAATTTGTGACAAGTGTGACATAGTCTCAAAATATGTGTACTACAACAATCAAGATTAGATGTGTATTGCAATATTATATGCTAGTGGTTATGTGTCGAAGAGCGGGATTCCATAAATTCTCTTACTCTCTTAGTACATTGTGATGTTGCACGACCAAGGCCCTTTAATGATTAATCAAGCGTATACATATAATATTGGTATCGTCGCTGACTGAGCGATATGCGTTTATGTTGCAGTAAACCATTGCGCTACGGTTAAACACCGAAATGAGGCAAGGTTATCAACACACTATAGGATTTGTATACAACTCTCCTGAAATATGACCACCACCGAGTTTCTAAAAAAAATTGTTTACATACCGTGTTTGGGTTGGTTTGATTCGTATTGATGACGATTTAATTTCTTTTAAATACTCAAAGTAATTTTTGTTTAACATCGATCATTACCCAACTACTGTATGTAGATTTTTATATTACCTTGAGTAGTCTAAACGGCTTGAACGATTTTCGGATTGCATGGTGTCATAGGATTCCTCTGGATCACTAGAGTTATAAGACACATTGTATGGTAAATAATCCAACATAGCGCACAGAAAATACGTAATATGATGTCAAGTTTATTGATTTTTAAAGACTTGAATAGGTACTTTAGTGCTTTCTGCAACATATTTTATCGAGATTTAAAAGTAAATAATTTAAAATTGAACTTATAAAATGAAATAATGAGTAAATAATTACGCAAACATATTCAATGTCTATTAAACCGTTATCTATACAAGTAAACAGTTTCAACACGTCACTGGGTCTAATTAAGGGTCGGCCCGGGTAAAATTCCGCCCGGTCGCCCAGTGAGACAAATAAGTGAGGAGCGGACAAAAAGTGACAAGGAAAGAATGGAGGCATTAGGTAAAAACCTCTATTAGACGGTAGTGACAAACGAGCAAGCGGCTGCTGTTTCATGGTGATTATAGACTAGGGAATACCCTGGAGGGTAAGGAATTACCTCCGAGGAGATGGCGAAAGAATTTACTGCAGGTGAGGCTGTGTTGATTTTATTCTGATTACTCCCGGAGGTGCAGTTAGGTTTATATTGAGAAAGACAAGCAAAAGTGTAAGATTAATGGGCTCGAAAGTTTGAGCAATGTAAGTGGGTAAATACTCACTCGCTTGGGTGTGGATTTAAAAAGTTTGGAGTTTGGCGAAATAATGGAAGTTCTAAATTAAATATTACAAAAGGGAAATCTCTATTTCTTTGTAACACTCGGGAACTAGTACTCTTTCCTTTTCGAAAGTAGTTACTATACATAATATTTCGTGGCTTATTATAAAAAAACCTAAGATGAAGCAGAGGGCGCGGGTGTAATTCCCAGCGGGGTATATTTAGTACCTACTCGGTTTGGGTGGTTGTAGGGCATTTTACAAGATCCGTCTGGCTAGTTACCCACTTTTTTTAAGCACAACGGGTTAGCACAACCTTTACCTCAATCACACCTGCAGTGCTAGCACAATTTACATGAGGTGACATAGATAGTTTCTCGTGTCTCAAATCTAGTATCTATGTAGCGCCCGCGATTCTTCCTCACTCGAGTCGCGCTAAGTTGTGCTAACCGTGCTGACGTTAAGTGAAGATGAGACCGAAGGTGGAAGCGTAGTGTGACAACCGGAACCCAACAATGCTATTTACATTGCTCTTTTGGCGGCAAACTTAAATAAGATGGTGGTAGCTAGCACCTACCACCAACCATACCTAGTGCCTACTATACAGGGATTGAACCCGCGACCTCCGATTCGTTCCCATTGAGTTACGGAGGTGGTCTTAACTAAATCTGTCACTAAACACCAATATTGACAGCATTATTTTATTCCGGTTGATTGAGATTAGACCTCCATATAGATAGATAGATAGATAGATAACTACAAAACACTATTTCTTACAAAGGTAAAATAATTTAATGTTTTCTATTTTCGATAATTAACAGTAAATTTTCATTACATAATGTAAAAGATATCAGTAAAAGTCAATATACATTTTCATCAACAATTATGAGTCAGCTATTAGATGACGTCACTAAATCGAAATCTAATCGGCCATCAGCCGCCCCTCTAACTATCGGCTCCGGTAAACACCCCAGCGGCTGACATAAGTGGCCAAAATGGAACATGATAGAAAAGCCTAATCTTTCCGGGCCCACGCCGAACTGTCGTTAATAAAACTCCAAGGAACTTATCTCCCCTGGGTGAGATAAAATATTTTCCGGCAAAAAACAAACATTCCACTTCTTCCCCTGTTTTGGGGAGAATTTTGCGCCTTTAATCGTAGTGTGTGTGTGGATAAATCCGTAGGTAGTACCTACGTAGATACTATCAAATCGCTAAGAAAATTACTTCGATAGAAAAAAAATAGGTAACTAAATTTTTACCCTGATTTAGAAAATTGAGAATTATCTCGGAATTAATTAACTAGATGGCATTGTGTGGCAAGGATATTTATTATCATTATTATGTATTATTATTATGTATTAATGAACGAACAAAGTCGAAGTCTAATTTTCTAGAAGTTATATAAAAATCTTTAATAAACGAGTTTATTATTCATTTGTAAAAGAATAGGTACAAAATGAAATACTAAGTGTAATTACTATAAAGTATTTAAGCCAAAAAACACGATATCATATTTTTTTATTTTGTTTGTGCCATGTTGGACTAACAAGTCCAACAAGTCCCGAAATTCACAGGTAACAACCTGTGAATTTCGGGACAAAGATAAATCTAACGACACCTTGCACTTTACAATCGGCTTAGCCGTTTAGGCTACAGGTAACTTAGGAATCGACGCACATAGATACTTACATACATACACTCGCAAAACATTACCCTCCTTTCTAGTGCAGTCGGCTAAAAGCTACGAAAGATTTCTTGTAGGTACTTCAATTTGGGAGTTGGTCGACTGTCAGTAGGGCGTGCTTGCAGTTTTGTGAAATTTTCAGATGAGTTGAATTAGATAAGACTAAAGTGATTAAGAATAGTTATATAGTTTTGTAACTAGTTTATATAAAAATAACCAGAGATGGTAATTTTACTGTTTACTGTTATACTATACCTATATATAAAACTGATAAATAAATATGAAACAAACAAACAACAAACTTTTATAACTAAATTGTTACTAGTCAACTATTATAATCATCATCATCCACAGATTATAAAAGTGCACTACTGAACATCAATCAATCAATCAAATACTCTATATTATACAATTAATAAAAACTACATAAATATCACAGCACATCGATGCACATTACATTATGAACATCTTAATATCCGCACTGCTGGAGCATAACCTCCTGTTACTAATAAAAAGAATGAGCAATAATTCATCACGCACGTCCAGTATGAATTGGTGAATTAGTGAGACTAGTGGCCAGCCGACAATTAGTGTTTTAAACAACTTTATATTACGTATGCCAACAGCATACGTATTACCTGCAAAACTAATGGTTTTTCCCATCATGTTATCACTAACGATGGCCTAAGACGTTGCCCGGACACGATGTTCAGCGCTTTTCAATGGAGGTCCCAAAATAGAATGTAGATTACAATCCCAACGTTCAGGCTCTAAATTGCCGCCCTATAGAATAGTCGCTGTCTGAAATTTTGACGGTCGTACACAAAATCACTAGGTGACGCTCACTACTTGATTGGTACATCATTCAGTGATCGAGTGTAAGTCAGGTCATTAAATTATGCTTCCTGCATCGCGTATTATTAGTGACACAGTTGTATTTTCGGAGATTTCTACTAATGCATTGATTACTCAGCGCCGAGTACTAAAGCAATTGAGAGAGCATTATATGCTAGATTCGGGGTCACCAATTTTAAGCGTGGGGTGAAGAGAGCATCTTCTTTTTAGCGAGATGATGGCAAAAGCTTCAAAATCTTGAGGACCAGAATGCGACCACGCGTACGGTATTGTCTGTGGCATCGCAGAGGTTCTGTAGCTTACAAGTGTCGGGACACGCAAGGCAGCATAGAAGATACCCCACAGTTTGTGATGTGTCACCGCATAAGCATCGGCTGTCATTCGTGTAGCCCACTTGGACATGTTCTCTCGGTATCTGCCGTCCCCGGTACGCAGTCTATTGAATAATTTCAATACGGGTCACTCCAGATCGTGACCCGATGGAAGGTTCTCTGCAGGTCGGTAGCGAGAGATGGACGTTTGCGCAACGTTTGTGGAGCGAAAAAATGGTGGTGAAATTATTGTAAATTATTTTGCGCAATAAAGAGTATTTGTATTGTATTGTGGACGCGAGATTTAGGGGCATCATCTAGTGCCTCACTAGATGCGTCATCATAAACAGGGTTGATTTGTAGATACCATCAATAACTCTTTCAATCATTAGTCGCTTTGCCTCATCTCAAAACAGAATTGAATTCGTAAATGTAGAGCCAGCAAAATCCATATTATAAGAGCTTTCAAGTTTTGATATAGTAAGTAAGGCTCAGGCACAGAATAACTAATTTACTGCAAAGGTGATTTATTAAAATACATCTTTAATAACACTATAATGTTACCAGTGCGGTGGTACGAGAATAATATACTCGTACTTGTGATAGAACCACCAAAAAGAATCGGACAATTATTATACCTACACATGAGGCTTAAAAACATTACACTACTTTTATGGGTAATCGTGTTAAAACTGGTAAATCAGTTCCGTTCTCTTTTTTTCTGAGTGTATCATCAAAACCTTACCCTTGTGTATCATATACCTAACACAAAGTCACCTGAGAAGCAAATCAGTACTTATATAATAGAACCGTAACACGTCCAATTCTGTAAATTGAAGATATTTTGTAAAAAAAAATTTGGGGGTCACTTTAAAATCGATACCTACTCTAAAATCTAAAACTATTTTTTTTTTCATATTTGTCTGTCTGTTTCTAGGCCGCGCATCACTAGAAAAGTACCGAATGTATTCAAAAGTATATTCATAAAATTTTAATTCAGTTTCCTACCTCCTCTTGAATACTCCTGCACCAGAATTTTATTGGTGTACCACTGAGTGTATCTTCATTCTAATAAACAAAATAAACACAAATCGATTACAGAATCTCGGAATAATCGGTGTACAGTCAGCTGCAGAGAAACCAGATCCCATATTCATAATAATAAGCGACAAATTGTCAAACTATTAGAACTTCAAAAAAATTAATCATAGTAGCATTGATGGGTGGCAGTGATAGCCATTATATTGAGTCACATATCGCCACACTTCGTCACTAACAAAATACCATTTAATTATGCATGGCAGTTTATATTTTGCAATATTTTATATTATATGAATCTATAATAATCTCAACGCCTACCATGATGTAGTTCCTTACGCCAGCTCATCCTATACGGGTGCGACAGAAAGTCAGCGCGTCGCTCTTCGACCGAAGCATTATGCTGAGTCGTTACCCATTCACTACTGTAGCACACATAGTAATATTTAAGCAAATCATAGCCTAGTTCTTATTTTGGTAGTTTTCACTAGTCTCAACAATGTGATTTCTAATAATGTAAATTGTAATGTACCTATTGTTATGTATTTTAAGTAGTGAATAAACTATTTTCTTTCTTTCTTTCAAACTCTTCTTGTATTTTTGCTGCGAAAAACACTGACTTAAATTCGTCGACTTATACTCGCAAAAGGATTCTTTCCAAAGATAAAACAGTCATAAAGGGACCTTACCCAATACATTTTGGCTTATCATAACCCATATTCTTGCAGAGTCGTCACATAATTAAGTAGCGTGTCAGTCGTTAAACCTTATCTTTGGCCCATACGTTTACCAGCCGTGAATCAATTAAACGTTGTGCGAGATTCGGTCCTTTTAACATAAAACTAAATTCTAAGAATTTACTTCTCTCACACTGACGTATCTATTTAGTCACGGCCTTATATCTCAAAATGTAAGCGTCTGAGTGTTCCGCATATAAAAGTTTAATACTTAACACACTCCAATATTCTAAATATATAGAAATGCACGTGTGACAAGTGGTGAGCCCATCGCCATTGCAACGTGCATGTCTTTGAAAGTTTTAGTGAGGGTATATATTATATAGTCGCCCGTAACGACACCCATAGGAAGTGTTGATTCAATTCTTTTTACATGCAGAAAACTACACAGCAGTTTGAGTAATGAAACACCACATGTATATACATTCATATATTAATAAGAGAAGAAGAGATAATATTGAGAGAATTTAATTAAAAGTATTATATATTAGTTTCTCAATTATAATAAGCCTGCGAATAGTTAGTAATGTTTTAGCTACCTAATTAGTTTTGAACGAATGCCAACATTTAAAGTATGAAGAGCATCAATGGTGGCATGCCACGAATATGTGGCTGCAACGCTGCCGTGTCAGTGAGTTTAAGCGTCATATTAGAAAATGATACATTTACGTCAGTAGCGTTTTGGTGAAAACCCTCGTGGCTATTAGGAGACTTTACAAAAAAAATGCATTTGTATAGTATTTTAACATCTAGTATCCATAAATACAAGCCTTATTATTTATTATTTATTTATACTTATTAGGTAATCTTGTATAAGAGAGCTACGATGAACGTGGCATATCAAATGGACCTCTCCAAAAAAAATTATGATTAAAATAAAAATTGAGAGCGAACCCGGTCCTCTACGTGATTGAGCATCGGTTGAGCTCCCAACAGGTCTACCGTGCCTTACACAAACAAGTAAACCCTAATATATTGGCTCGCATTGTATGAAGCGCTTTCACGGTCGCTTCCGGCTCGGAACGGATAATGCCTATTTCACTTCACCATACAAAAGCCTCTCGCTTTGAAAATATTTGTTCAATGCCTTGCTTTCATGAGGCTATATTTATTAAGGAAGGGTTTTTACATAAACAACTAAGTTGATACGAGTCGCTGAGAATGACCTACTGTCCGCTTTTTTTTCAAAAAATCAATAAGTAAAACTAGTTTTTGAACTTTAGATTATGGTCCTTTTTTCTACCTGTAAATGACTGACCTTATATATTATGAATACCTATAATATTATAATTCAATACAGTAAACTAACTCAGAAATGGGGCGGTGTAGTAGGTATAGTTGAGAAATATAACAAGAGAAGGTATTAGATTTAAAATCCCAATATATAAATGGGAAACAGGCGTGGCATTATGTATGTCCAAAGTCAGCGAAACTAGAGACCTTGGAGTATTTCACGATAGCAAACTTATATTTGATAAGCATATCGAACATATTGTTAAAAAATCATCGCGGGCCCTAGGTTTCATTATGAGGACGTCAGCTGTATGTCGAAATTTAAAATCAATCAAAGTATTGTATTGCGCTTTCGTTCGTAGCCACTTGGAATACGCCTCCCAAGTCTGGAATCCGCAATACGAGGTGTATAAGACCCGTATTGAAGCTATCCAAAAAAGATTTTTGCGATATTTGGATTACAAAGCACGCTGTGAATCACACAACTATGAACACCGCTGCAAACGCTTCCATTTCCTCCCACTTTATACAAGACGTCATATCGCCGACATTTGCTTCCTACTGAACATTGTCAACGGTTCCGTCGACTGTCCAGAAATACTGTCAAAAATAGGATTACGTTTCAACGTTCCGCGTCTAAGACAGCGGGTAAGACTCGACGTGCCGACCGCTAGCACAAATTACAGACTAAATTCATTTATCCCACGAGAAGCCTCAGCGTTTAATAATGTTTCTATCGACATTGACCGGTTCTGCACCAGCACCACCTCTGTCAGGGGAATTTATGCAAAAAATTTCTTCGTCCACTGCTAGTTTGTTATTTGTCCTTTTGCCAGCCTGTTAATTGCAACAATATTAAACTAATACAGTTAGTAATAGTTTATTATTGTTGTAATATAATATAATTTAAAATATAATTTCATTTAGTTTAAAATTAGTTAAAACTTAGTTTGAGGTGTACTTTTTGTTCTGTGGTTGCACACTCATTTGAAATCTATAGGTGGAGATTTCTTATTGGCATTGGTTTTCTATGTTTTATTATTCATTTGTTGATTTTGCTGTTAATCTCCCTAAAATAAATAAATAAATAAATAAATAAATAAATGTATGTATGTACATAAATTGGATTTAGAATCAAGACTTGCACGCTTCACAATCAATAAGCTGACCCTATGTGCAATTTTGCATATCTTTAATCTTTCGAAACTTTAAAATGTTTATGGCGAGTTAAGTAACGGCGATAATAAAATATGTTATTAAAAAGAATTAAATTTATTTAGAAAGGGATGTTACCTAGTTGATAGCTAGTACAACACTGAAAAATCGAAAAGACAGTCACTGGGGAAAATGAAATGGAATGCATGTCGTGTGAACTGCTGACGCTGCTCCCTTAGCGCGCTGCTGGTGCTGCTGCTTCAGCGATTACCAGGCCTCGAAGCATGGTAACTCCTCCCTCAAGATGGAAGCGCGGGCCGCAGCTTCCGGTGGGGTCCTCACTTGCAGTTGTGACGGCGTGTTGCTTCCGTCTTGGCCAATCGGCAAGGTTGTCTTCATTCCCAAACGTTATATGTTTTGTATATCAGTGACCACCCTATTCGGAATAAAGGGCGCGTGAGACGCAATGTTGTTCTTGTTAGTTATGACTTCGATTCAAAGTAAATCTACACCGTCTTAACTGCACTACTGTGACAACTGTTATACTGTGTACAGTTCTGCAATGCTAGTATAAGCTTATAGACTACTTACCGCTTAATTGGTATTTCACTCGTCATCCATTCTATTAAGCCTACCCTCCAAAATTATGCAGTTTACCCTATAAAGCCTACATTACCTGATTACACGATCAATGCAATAGCGCGCCTCAGGCACTAACCCTTAAGTGGGCGGCACCTGTGCCAGGGGACTTAAGCGGGTCGCGCGAGCCCTTATAAGGGACCACACACGTTGACAGATTGAAGACTTATTTAGTTTGTAAGTGCATTAAAGGGACGGATGTAAGGATGTTAGTTTGAATCTAGTTTCATTTAAAATTACGAAAGGATAAGTTTAATTAGGATAGACAAAATAATTGTCTTACTAATATTATAAATGTGAAAATTTGAATGTTTGTTTGTTTTTCAATCACTCGATACAAAATTAAACTGGACCAAACACACTTCTTGTCTTAGAAATAAAGGTATGAAAGCCTTACAAGCCTTGAGCCCCTTGATTAGTCGTAACGTTAAGTTAAGCTACCATACAAAACTAAGGTTGTATAAAACTTTAGTCAGACCCGTAATCACTTATGCAGCTCCGGTATGGAGTAGCACATGCGAGACTAACTATACTAAACTACAAGTAGTGCAAAACAAAGCTCTCAAGTCCTCTTATAACACCCCTTTCAAAACAAACTTACGATCCCTACATGACCGCATTAAACTTTCGTTACTAAAGTGTTTTATAATGAAACTCTCAAAAAAATTCTACCTACACACCAATCCTCACCACTTCAATAACTTGGTTTCTACAATTGGTAAATCCAGGGCGCGGGACTTGGCATACATCGATAAATATGGCCGATACCGTTTACCCCATCACTGCTTACTAAAGTCCGCTGACTGACGACGACTCACGCGCGTTACTCGTGCATGCATCACAGATACCCACTGTGTTTAAATAATAGTATAATCTAAGCTTCTTTGAATTGAATACCTTCATATTGATGATATAATATTTCACGATTTATTTATCTATAACCATTTATCTATGCATTTAAATACATGTAATCTCCTCTAAAGATTGCATAAGTTAGACATATTGGCCGGATAAAAACTAGTGCATTGTTTACTTAGATAAATATTAACCTTTTGCCGCATTGTTAACTGTTTGTAATAGGTGCTTAGCCTGCCAAATAATTATTATTGTTTATGTTCGTTTCTCTTAGGCTTAGACACTGAGATGTATACAATTGTTTATTCCATTATTAATAAAGAACTTTACAAAACAAAACAAACAATCACGGCGAAACGAATGAACGGATTTGGATGAAATTTGGTATAATGGTAGAATACACTGCATAAAGACGTAGAATACTTTTTAATCCTTTAAAATGAGTAGTTCCCGCGGGATAAACAAATGAAACATATCTGCGATAAAGTACCACGTGCGTGGAATACCACGCAGGCGAAGCAGCGGGCGGAAAGCTAGTAACAAATAAGATGGAGGCGAGAGTGACTATATTTAGACGATAATGTTAATAGGCAATAGAGGTTACTATCCATCAGGTGAGCTGCTTACTCATGTATCACACCATTGACACAAAAATTACAAGTAAAATTTATTTATATATTTATTTTATTTAACACTTTATTAGTATACAAATAAGCAAAACTAAAAAACCAGGACAATATTAAAAATATACAAAAGGCGAGCTTATATCTATAAGAGATCTCTTCCAATAAACCTCAGTAAGGAAACATTTAGGAGTTGGTAACTTATAAGTGGACAGAGAGTATACTTACAAAAACAGAAGCTTAGCGAAGTTATGAAGAAACATACAACTGATAAATAAAAGAAAATATCAAAAATTACAACAAGACAACAAACCCATAATACTTATATAAATGTTATGTAATAGAAATAAATATAATATATACTTATACATTATGTACATTAATAAAATATAATAAAAATATTTATTGAGACATTTTAAGGTAATGTTCATTCAGTTGATATTTCAAGATAGGTACCTAACGACTTATTATTAATATTTGGAAATTTTGTTTTTCAGAAATATTTTCTAAGCACCCGCAATTGCTCACCATTGAAAAGTGTATCAGATCCCATACCTACACACAGAAAATATAAAAATATTTACTTATCTATAATTACATCACCTCGCATACTACTGAAAATATGAGTGGTCACCCAACTAAGGACGCATTTAATATAACTAATTTTACGACATCATCAGCCGGTAAACATCCCACTGCAGGGATATAGGCCTTCGCTCGTATATGCGGAAGTATGTGGACTTCGCATGCCTTAGAATTTTAATTTCCAGGCATGCAGGTTACCTCAAGATGTTTGCCTTCACCGTTCAAGAGAAGTCGGATAAATGCACATAAGTAATAAATTTAAAAACTCCTTGGTACAAAATGCCTCCTAAATTAACCGCTGAGCCACCGACGCTCTAATTTTACACCGATACATAACTCTAAAGGGCAAATAATACATTATCCTAAACAGGATCATATATGATACACATTGCTGGTTTTAGTGCCAAATTATACATTTACCGAAAAGAAAAATAACAATATTTAAGTGATAAAATTTTATAGTACCTCAACAAATGTATTTCAATTGCTGAGGTACTATAAATTTGTATAAAATTTAATTGTATTATTGTAAAAATCTATTGGCGAGTTTAAATATTTTATCAGTGATTAACTCAATTCAGAACACTGTTGTAAGGTAAATATACAATAAGGTAAACGTAATTGGAACATAAATGTAAAACAAACTAGAACACACCGTGGTACCTACATACATCTTAGCACAGCGTCAACTAAGCTCATAACTTGAAAGGTTTCAAGGAAATAGGCTTAAGTGCTGTAAGTATGAGCTGTGCAGACAGGTTGTTTATTAAAATATAGATACATACCCCAACGACCGAGCTTTACTTGGTAGAGGTAAATCCGAATTTCACAAGAAGCGAAACCTGGTCAGATCTATCTTTCCTAAACCCTCCATTCCCCTTCTAAAATCCTTAAAGCTGAGCATTACATAAAAGTATTGTGTAGGGTGGTATGAGCCAGCAGCCGATAGATTTATGACTATAACTAAACAAATGTAGGTATATGCTTTAGACATCTTGTGGCTGATATCATGACAATGAAGAAAGAGTTCATTTAATTTAGATTGAACTAGCGACCCACCCTGACTTTGTTCGGGTGCGATTAATTTATAAATCTAACCAATATTATAAATGCGATAGTTTGAATGTTTGTTTGTTTATTTGTTTATTGCTCAATCACGGCGAAACGGATGAATGGATTTTCATGAAATTTGGTATATAGGTAGAGCATACCCTGGATTAAAACATAGGATATTTTTGTGATAAAGTGAGCAGTTCCCACGGGATAAACATATTTCCGCGACAAAGTTATTCCACGCAGGCGAAGCCGAGGGCGGAAACCTAGTATTATTATACAGTGTGGGATCTCATATACTGCACATCCGAAAATGGGGGATAGTATACTTCAATATACCGTAAAAAAAATACAAAAAAATTCTAGATGTTTTTTAAATTGTTTATAGTTTATTTTAAAAAAAATTCTGCTCCGAGTTCCTTACGTCAACAAATGGCTATAACTCTTGAACTACGAGGGTTATTGAGTTGAAATGACTGACGTCTGACCGTCCCCCTTTTCGGATGTGTAGTATATGAGATCCTCACACTGTATTATACAAAAGTATTTTAGAAGTTGCTCTATTTTTAGCATTGATTAGATATCCATACCAGAATTGGCTAATTCTCTTTAATCATCTCGATGTCTACCCATTTATCCGTCCGTCCGTCTGTCCAATAATTTCAAAAATATATGAGTATACCCACAAATTTAGTTTTCTATAAATTTGCTGTTGCCAATACGTAATAAAAATTTCACTTTCGATAGCCATTATAATGTAATTTACTGCTGTCGCACTACTTCTGCAAGTTACATGATAAGCTAGTGGGAATGATATTAGGTATCCACCGCAAGTAACGTAAGGTGACTGATTACTTTTCACAAAGTATGATCCCTGTGGCTTCGCCTTCCTACTTAGCTATGTCAAAACTAACCAAACTCTGTTTATTGTAAGTACTAAGTCCATAAGATAATGCAGCCTTCAATATACACAAGACTACTCGCTGCGTCTGGAAGTAAGAAATATCGGAAAGTTAAAATTTAAACTAACAAGAAACTTGCATTAAGGCTATTCGCAGCTCACCGGCTCCAGGGTGAAATAAATATTTACGTTTTTCAATAAGCAACAGTATTTACTGCCCCGTCAAACTCTTTCCAACTAGTTTCGAACTTGGGAAAACTTAAAATTTCAGCAGGTGTTAATATTGTACAAGCATTATTGAAGTGTGCGTAGTAATGTACCTACATATTTGATTATCCAGGTAGAAATTTTAATAACTCTCGAAATAGACGATGCCGAACAATAACGTATAATTATTTCGAATTATTATACCTACTTACATGTTACATGCAGGTTTGATAATAAAGTATATGTGCATAATTTGGGCATTTGATTTGTGAAGATTGAAACATAATTAGAAGAATAGAAATAAATTAAATCCCCAACAGTTATTTAATATTTACATTTTGAGACATTATGTCGAAACACTTCATATTTGTTTGTTTATTTATTTATTATCAATCATAATTTCAAAGGTTTTATGAAAATAGTTTTATTTAATTAATTATTAATTTAAGTAAATAATCACCGCAATAAATGCACAGAATCTTTATTCTTTTCATTCCTTATCGTAGATTTTTTACGACTACGATTTTCTAAATTCGGCCATGTCAATGATAAGTAATATAATTTTACGTTAAAGGAAACGATTTCGAGTAATAACCTTTTATAACATATTTTTTTAATAATTTTTGTAACACACTTTCTTACAGCACTTTCAAAAAGCGACAGTAGTGATAGATATGAACAATTTTTCGGTTTAGCGAAAAAAAATTGACGTAACAATAACATATATATTTTTTAATTTTTTTGTGATTAACAAACAGTGATCACAATTATATGTCGTAGATAGCGATAAATTAGCGATAGAATTCATTATTCAAACAGTCAACTGACTGTCATAATACGCGGTTTGCTGTGGGAACTAAACTTGGTGGCGCTGGTATCGCCGGAAATGGCGCGGTGACGACGTTAACAGTTATATTAGGTCTTCACGTCGAAAATGGGACACACTTTGCTACCAGCCGTCGATGAAGTCGGACCATCACTGGACATCAACGACATGAGGGACTCTATTACCTACTACCATCGACGCTTGAAGTATCTGGTGAGTCGTTACTGAATAAGACTTTGATTATGGAATTTGAGCAAGGAGGAACTATAGACAAGGTACGGCTGAGTTCCACAGAGTGCACGCGGGGGCCGAGTTGTATGGCACGAAGGGCGTGCACATGTTTTCTCTTCAACAGAAAGCATCTCAGGTTCCATGATTATAATCGAATGTGATTACGTTGTATATTCGCCTATAGTAGTTTGCAATCATATCGCCTTTGCCCGAGCCATCCTTTACCATGCGACTGGCACCGTTCCGCTCGCTAGCAACGTTCACCACCCCTCACCCATCTCCGACACATATAACTTGTAAAATAATCATTACTACATAGTTATTGTGTCTCCAACACCGTTAACCACATAATATTACTTAATGAAATAATTTATTTTTCCCTTTGTAAATAGTTGAGGAGTGATGGTACTTATCTAGTTATATTTTTGTATGTGTGTTTGTTTGTTTGCTACGCTCTCACGTCGTGCCTCTCAAGATTTCTTGTAATAGAGTTTTGAATCTACCAACTCCTGTGGACATAATATCAATTGAATTAAAATTAATATTAAGAATTAGCCAGTCGGTAGAGCGGTGATCGTTCACCTGTGTTGTTATGGCATGAGGTAGTAGCAAATACACGACAAGCCTTTCGGCAGTGCGTCCTGAAGAATTCTGTGGCACAATTTATAATCATATCTATTAAGACACAGGTCATAAAGCATCATTGTTTCAAATTGTTAGCGCCTGGGTTGAAGTTATTTAATAGTTCATAATGATACACAAGTGACACATCAACAAATCAAATTATCAAAGTCTTGCTGCGGGATATTGTCCCCAGGTCCTGCTAAAATGCAAAAAAAGTTGCTCTACAGTGGCAACGTATGAAGGAAAGTACCACAAAGCCCTTCTTTGGAGTCAGTTCCACGCGTGCTCTATAGGGTTTAGGTCTGGAGATTGCATGGGCCAGTCTAAGACCGACACGTCGTACTCCTGTAGCCAGCTGGTCGCCACTCGCGCGGTGTGCGGACGGGCGTTGTCGTACATTAGCGTGAAAAATTGGCCCATGTGCATTTGCAGGATAAATTATTGGCGCTATTTTTACGGTATTTTTACAGGAAGCTGTTGTGCCTCATCAACGAAGTGCAGCGTTTCCTCATAATCGCAATTAACCATAACATTAGTAAATTATTAAATTTAAGGGCATGTCGAGTAACTATAATCGGTTCCATAAATAACCACATATTGTATAACCTGAATGACAAACGCGCTTGGTGTACTTCTACCAGCTCCCCAAAATTATACTCGTTATATACATAGTATTAGTTGTATACAACTAATACTATGTACCTTTTATTAAAAAACAGGACAACAATGATCCTGTGGGTTTCTTGCACTGCTTCTTTTCCCACACATCATTTCCGTTTCCAAAGCGGTAGAAGTTTGGACATACTGACTGACAGATAATGCAATAAGCCTTTATTATTCCCAGTAGATTTCAAATGACATTCAAAAAATTATATCATGTATCTTACATTGACATAAATGCTTGAAATTTGAAGTTACAGGTCAATTTTACATAAATTTTTAGTAAATGTTACCTTGCTGACTATTAAGTTGTACCTACCATCCGAGGTTTTCTAAAATTATTGTCTAAGATCATTCTAAAGAACTGCGGTTGATATGGCTTCAATAAGCACCATACTACTATTAATCATATAGTACAGCCTTGTACGAATAACTATGACGCGGAGCTAACTAAGTGAAAAAAATCTCGAGTATATTGTTATGAGAATAAATATATTGAGTGACTGCCATCTGTAAGACAATTGTATTTAAATAAAAGTAGTTTATATACATGACTTTTACTCGGGTAATGAGTAGGTAAGTCTGAGGAGTTTGGACTATTGAAGGATCAGGATTTGTATCCAGGGTACAGTTGAATTTATAGTTGTCTACTGCTATTTTTTTCGCAAACTTTACACATTTCCATTAAATGAAATTGGCTTGGATTCCTGGAAATCCTGAATAGAAAACGAACAAAAACTGGACGAAATCGTTGCAGAGCCGCCTACGGCAATACTCTACCTGTAATAGACTAGATAAAGATTCCAATTGAGAACATTCGCGAAGGAAGAAAAATAACGCGCGGTACTGTCCTAGGCACTTATATGAAAGGCAATTTTAGGCATTATAAAATGTAAAAATTTACGTTACGTATTCTATACTTCATCATCATCGCTACAGTTAATCATAACCAATGTAAAAATTTAAACTAACAATGAAGAGCGAAAACGTCGTACAGACCTCCTGTCTGCGCCATTTACCCTACCACACTGGCAGCATCGCCTCGTTGATGCCCGAGACTGAATCATTGTGAGAAGTATGTGTTATCTCGTTAATGTTCTGCTAGTTCAGGACCAATCTGGTGAAGAGGTCGTGGGCAAGCATCTGAGGTTACTTTGGCGCCATGGGCCACAGTTGAGTAATTTTCTCATCTGCGGGACTAAGATCTCGTAGTATTGAGAACGTGTTAGGGTGCACATATATCGACGCATGTGGATTCCTAAATCAAAGTCCACTCGCCCTGCCCGGCCTTTTGCTGTCATCTCTTTATAAACGGTGCGGCTTGAGGGGCGCGTGAAAACCAAGAGAAACAAAGTCGGTAAATATTGATAAAAAATAAAATAAGTCTCCTACAAGTAGTTCTTGCTCTAAGCAACTGTTGCTCGAACTGGTCACAAAGCTGTGACAAGGACAATGATGCAGTTCGCTCACTTTGGCCCCGCAACTCGCGAACAAACTGAGATTCTGATGGTACTGAATAAAATCCAGCATCGTGTCTATGTTATATTATATTAATCATTAGTTTTTGACTATTACATCACAAAACAACATTTTAGGCAGCTTGAAATTTTAAGGTTTCTCTCTTACTAGTTCCATGAAAAAGCGGCAGCATGGAACGAGTAAATATTTTTCCGAAGTGAAGCCTCTGAGGGGAAGTCACGAGAAATAGTTCTATTGATGTCTTCGTGAACGGCGACGAGAGGAATTTACTTTTCATTACGATGGAAGTTTGTTCGCAAACAGTTCAACACTCGTTCCGGCGTTTCACGCAAAAACTTGTTATGTAGGTATACTAACGTTCATTGCAAAAAATTGAGTTCCATCGGTGAACCATTGAGAAGTTTGGTCAATAAAGACTTAATAAATATTATCCAGTACATTTCAACAAGATTGTTGTGAAGGGACGCGAGAACAAGGATAAAATTGGTAGTAAGACAAGTGAAACAAAAAAAAATATATGTAGCTTTACAATATCGCCGAAGGGTAGGTACCAGAACCACTAACTTAACTAGTCTTCAAAGATTTTAAAGAAAATGTACTGAAATTATTCCTACAGAATCAACAGCATTATTACAAAACATTTATACAGTATTATATTATTAATTTTAAGCCAATTATAGATTCTTACTTCATACGAGTACATACATGATATAAATTATATATTTATTTAAAAACATTAACAAATAAAGAGATAGAATTTAAATATAAACTAGAACAAATGTAAAAAATTAGGGCCGCGAGGCAAGGTACCCAAAACGCTGGCAGCGTTTCCTCGTTGTATGCAGATACTTAAGCGTTGGGCGAGGAAACAACCAGCTCTCGGGTCACCAGTGACATCGACTAAGCGCTTTGAAATATTAAAGAAAATAAATATAATAAATGATATGATGATATAATCAATATTTGTGATTTTATGTTTCTAGGAAATATAACATTCGAAATTCAAACATTATGAATGAGCCGTCAGCAGCAATGAGAAGTGCAAGCATTTTGATGTGCCCTATACTCGTACATATTGTCACCCGATCCAACAAATGTAATGCATTAGAAATAGATGAAACCTCGATGTTTCAAGACTACGTACTTGAATTCTTCGTGAATTAAATAAATTAAAGTATAAATAATCATCACCATTGACTTGAATGTAAACTATGACTACAACACATCCAATATGCAAGTATCCAGGATAATGAACCATAAATTCTTTGACTCGTGAGATGTTCAGATATATTGACGTCGAGATTATCTATGAATACTTCTGCTGCTGACTTATAATTCAACGTAATATATTTTAGCTAGCTGACCCAAATTTCACAACAAAATTCAACGTTATATTCAGTAGAAAGTAATCGAGGACGTTACATAAACTTGGTTTCACTATACTTAGAAGTGACTACTAACGCTTTTTCTCGATAAACTACCTAATGGTATCGCGGGGTTACGAGTCCTTTAGGTAAAATAAAATGACACAGGTTTTTATGAGGGGCGTGATTCGCTGGTCCCTTGGGTCTACGACAATCTCCCTATAGTGTTTATCCAGTGAAGTGTCTGCCGACGACTCCATTTTACCTATTCGATCCACTAAACGTAATACAAATTGAATTAACATACCGTTATGGACTATAATTGTTTGATTTAGTTGTTTAAAAAAATTAAGATTAACACATATAAGTACTTCATTTTCATTTAGTAAAATTTTAGCAAAGGGGAAAATGAAATCGACATTGTAGAGCAAACTGTTAAAGCTTGTAATTTATTCATTTCATTTGAAAAGGTTTTTCAAGCTTCAAAACCAGGAGGAGGTACCATTGCCGTTTGTGGAGCCGAGATCAAAGGAAAAACGAATGTCATTGTACAAAAACCTTTCAATCAACTAATGTTTATACCTAGCGATACGTATGTGGCCATCGCTGCGATAGCCGACCTATTTCCTTCAATATTCGTACCTTTAATAAAGATAGATAGTGTTCGCGATAAGAGGCAATAAGAGAAAATCGCCACAAATTCTCGTCACAAACTCAAGTGGGTACTGAGGTTATAATAAAAAATCCCTTTAGACAATTTTCCATTATCTGGGCGTCCATTGTTGGGTCCGGGTGGCCAGCACTTTATGGCTAGCCGTAGTCGTCGTAACTTCTTATTAAACCGTCGGGGACGCAGTCTTGGCTCTAATTGATTTAGAGACCCAAACCACGACAGTTCGCTTCCCTTTGTTTACTTTGTACTTTCAAAAGGGGTTGGTTTAGCTTTGAAGCTTTGACGCGACGGGGTTTTGGGTTGGCTCATTTGCATTGAAATAAAACTATCGCTTTTTGTTAGAAGGTCAACTCAACGGTTATTACCACGCTTGCCGCCTTGTGATTGGCTGGATTTTGGGTAAACATTTTAAAAATTTATAAAGAATCAGAGACAGAAGGCGAATAACCATCATTTCTTTTTTTTGTTGAGACATCATACGGTCAGTGGTCTATAAGCAGATTTGTTCTGAGGGCTTTGTCGTATTGAGTGCTAATGGGTATGGCTTCTCATATTATACTTTACAGGCTGTCAAACGTGTTGCGTCTTTTTAAACGTCTTAGGCTGTCAGTCAACTGGACTGCTTGCTTGTCGGCGGAATTTTGTTTTGGAAGCCGGGTTTTGTATGTTTTGGAGTAAGCTTTGATCTCCTAGCTGACTGTGTTCAATTCTAGGTAGTGTTGGATGACCGTGTTCCTAATGAACCATAGTGTGTTGTAAATGTGTTTCAGGATGTTGTTTTGTATCCTCTGCACGGTTATTATTGATGAATTGCAAGCGGAGCCTCACAGTTGGATACCGTAGGTCCAAATTGGTTTCAGTGCCGTTTTTTTAAACTAGCAGCATGGCCTTATATTTCATATTCTCCTAATAAAATAGGTGCCATATAATTACACAATTGACAGCTAATCAATTATTTAATTACTAACATGTTTTGTTCTTAATTTGGACTCATTACGGTCGACATTTTTGTCACCTCCAGCACGAAACGATACGAATACGAATTTGATTACGTCAGAACTATGTTGCCGGTAGTTTTGTAAAGCTTTTAAGGCGTCCCCAGGGAAGCTAATTGATTTAAAAGCACGACATGAAGAATTTAAGGTCCTTTCAGCACGCGACTCCTGTCATAATGCCCACCAAAAAAATTGCTACGAATATTGTAACTTCTTAACGCACAAAGGTTACGACTCTTATAAATAAAGCCTAAAAAACTTAAGTTAATTTGATAAAAGAGTTTACCCGCACGAGTAACAAAGGGCATTTAAACGCAAGGGAAGCAGAAAACGACGGAAGAAAAATGAATGATTACAGCAAAAAGGGCCATCAAAACGAATGATAAACGAGCTTAATCCGAGCCCCATCCTTGTTTTATTACCATCGGACGATTGTAAAAGCGTATTAGTGGGCGGAGCTACAGCGCGGTCGTCCAACGATCTATGACACTTTACTTGGCCTTTTTATGCCCAATAAGGGACGTTTGTGCTAATTTATAGGTGCTTTATTGGCTAAATCAAGTCAATGGGAACGATAATCGCTACTATTGTAATAGTGAACACTCTCAGGTGAATTAAGATCAAATCACAGAATAAATTATTATTGCATTTTACTAATATCATATTACTAATGACAAAATTTGATTATTTGTACTCAAGCACGCTGTAACGCCAGAACGGATTTAAATATAAATAAATATTTCGGATACTTAAACCAATCACCTAGTCCCAAACTAAGCAAAGCTTGTACTATGGATATAGATAAGGGATAAACATACATACATTTTTAAATTTCATGACTCGTGAATAAATATTAGTATTCATCACACAAACATTTACCCTTCGCGGGATTCGAAACCGCAACCGTTAGTTTCGCTGACAGGGTTACTACCCACTACACCAATCGTCTTTGGATGAAATTTGGTACATAGTTAGAACACCTCAGAATTAGAACATGGGATATTTTTTTATCCCGATAAAGTATAGTACCCGCGGGATAAACAATTGAAACATAGCCGCGGTAAAGTTATTCGACGCAGGCGAAATCGCGGGCGGAAAGCCAGTAATGCTATAAATAAAAACTATTAGGTATAAGAGGTTTCAGTGGAATGCGAATATCTGACTTTTTACCTATTTCTTAGCACTTTCTAAAAAAGTCAGGGGAACCTGGTCAGGGAGAATTGGTGAAATCGAGGGGAAGTCGCAGAGTATTCATATATATGTACTATATATTGCCAGTGTAAATGGATGATATAATATTCCATACCCTAGTGACCCTTAGTGCCAATTAATCCACGTCCAGACTTTGAGAGATATATTTATCACCTTGCGACCTTGGTAAAATCTACAAGGACCCTTCTCATACCCTGAATGAATACAAACTCATGAGTGAGTTTGAAACATGCCTTAATAACATTATACATTTTTTCGTACACCCTTATTTGTCTAACTTCAATTGTAATGACCTACATTGACAACTAGCATCGTTGGGCTTTACTGGTAAATTCGACCAATGGCAAAAGTTATTAGTAATAAACTGTGAAAGTAATAAAATATTGCGTTTGAATGTAAATAAATGTTCTGCAGATTGGGGTTCCAATATTTATATAGTGATATCCAATGTAAATTGATATTTATACACCTAAAAGCAGAATGCAGTGTGCTAATATCATTTTGTTCTTTACCTACACCTACCTATAACTACATATTGTGTATTAGTGAATAATTCTTTGAATATTTATATAAGGTCTAACAAAATTAACCCGACAAACTTTGGCAATGGCACGTACATGACAATAAAATAATCCCATCAAAAACAATACTTGTCAAAAAAACCAAGTCTCGCAACTCAGTTGTTCTGCGGTAAAAAGTTGTGAGATCCATGTAATACCAAGTCGGTTGTTAATTTATTCAGTCTCTACTTAAGCGACTTTCTGTCTTAATACGTCCAGTCTCTAAGACCACGATCGTGGTCCATAACAATTGAAAATCAATTGTGTCTGGAATCTCCGTACTCGAAGCATTAAGTTGTTACGTAATAATTAACAGCATCTTATAGTGACGCATATCAATATTAAAATTCTTTAATGTTTTATATAAATATATCGAGACTTGGCCATCGCACTAAATAATTGAATTTACATGTGTTTTCAGGCGATTGAATTTACACGTCTTTTCAGGCGATGGCCAAGTCTCAATATATTTATATAAAACATTAAAGAATTTTAATATTGATATGCGTCACTATAAGATGCTGTTAATTATTACGTAACAACTTAATGCTTCGAGTACGGAGATTCCAGACACAATTGATTTTCAATTGTTATGGACCACGATCGTGATCTTAGAGACTGGACGTATTAAGACAGAAAGTCGCTTAAGTAGAGACTGAATAAATTAACAACCGACTTGGTATTACATGGATCTCACAACTTTTTACCGCAGAACAACTGAGTTGCGAGACTTGGTTTTTTTGACAAGTATTGTTTTTGATGGGATCTCATTTCTTTTTGTATTTTGTATACAGTTCTACTTTTTTCCTTTTCGGTACCTTCTACTTATTGTATATATGTATATCTACCAGCAACGAATTTTCTTAAAGCCCTCTCTCTGACTTATGAACTTTTCTTATTTTTGTAGGTAGCTTTCCGTTTTCTCTTTTCCGGTACTACTTCTTGAGCTTCAGCTACAGTTTTTCTAAGAGCCCACTCCCTGTCTCTATGGGTTTTTCTGGGAGGCTTTGATGTTACAATTTTTGCCGTAAAATAATAAAACATCGTTACGAATAAAGCCAATATTGAAAAATTTAATTAACTGAAGACTTGGCTGTATGGGCTTAATTTTCTTTGCTGTCTTTTCTAGATTTTTTAGTTTTTCCTTGATTCATATACCAAACACTACTTATATTCCAAATTTGAAGCTTCTAGGTCTGTTAGAAGTGCCTTAGAATTTTGATGATCGGTGAGTCAGTGAGTGACAAAATTAAGAAATTTGACCCGTTATAATTCTTAAAAATACTGGTTCAAATTGAATGAAATTTTAAATATACGTGTCTTTACAATGCCTGCATAGTTACTGAAAATTTCAGTCTTCTATTTTTATCCACAACGAAGTTACAGGGGATCGAAAATGGTCTGAATTGCTTCGAGAAAAGGATGGTACGGCCGTGACGCTTTTTTGCTCGACTTGGTGGGGGCACGGCCGTGCCCCCAGATATATTCATTGAAAAAACTAGCCTTAAAGACTTTGTTTCCGAGTAAAAAAATTTAATGTAAGTGCAAATGAAAATACACATTAACAGACATACTTCATTTCGATTGTACCTTATTTTATCAATGAGATAAAACAGGCAACGTTTCATTGATATGGAAGACGCCAAAGGGGGTGGCGGGGTACAGGGCGCAACCAATCACAGCAAGTCGCGGCGGGGCCGGGGCAAGCGCCCCGGCAGCGAGCGGCGAGTGGTCGCCTTTCGGCTTCTTTAAAGATACCGCGGCACGTGTTTGTGTGTTGTGGCAAAGCACTTAGAGCGCGCGGCCATTAATATCCAACTCACAAAATTGACATTTCTAAATGTTGTTTTTTGAATAAAATCTGTTAACTTTAATGTTTTATTTTTTTCGTAATAGGTACATCCTACACATACACTTTGCAACGTTTGTCGGGTTAATTTTGTTAGACCTCATATATGCGGGATAAGTTTTTTACGGTAAGAAAAAAAAATAGGACATTTTTTTTTTTTTTTTTTTTTTTGGGGAAGCTTACAGTACATTATAAAACACTATATTAAAGTAATTATAGATAGATCATATTAGTTAAGGGAATAGATGTTATTGGCATCGGCAGTTTAACTTTTTTTTTTCAAAACCATTGATATGCGACTGGCGGGATTCGTAGGGTTCCTATCATGCGAAATTTATTTGGAACTCATATTTTCTCTGAGTTTTTTTATTTAGTTAATTTAACGATGTAATTATGTGGAATAGGCTACAAGCGTGACCCTCAAATGACACAGCCCTACATTCGATCATGGTTTATAAAAAAATTACCTATGCCAATACCTGCTATCTCACTTACCTAATATGCCCTATTTTTTCCTTACGATAAACAAAATAACTGGTATAATAAGCACCACAGACTTATAATAAATACAAACCAAATATTAATAAACATACATAGAGCTTAGTAAGCTATACATGCTCTTTTTAAGTATAAATATTGTATTAATTATCCGCAATCTGTATAATTCGGTATTCTATAGAATACCTAGGTGTTCCATACAACGACTAAAACGTTCAGGCAATATATAAAATATCATTTATTATTATAGCAAACTTAACCTCAGCATACTGTAGAATACTGAATGAATAGCCGACAATGTTGTTCTGAATTGTAACAACAATAAAGACCTAACATACCTAATCAACAATGTCTGATTTTCTGACAAGCGAATCTCGCGAAGTGTCCTCCACTTCAGTATAATAGTAGCACTGGTAAAAGAGTTTTATTTGTATAATTTCATACATTACCTAGGTACAATATGTAATGATTAACGATAGATAATATATTTTACACATTGCCTAGATGAAGTTAGTGTTGCATGGAATAACTAGGTATTCTATACAATAACTGACTTACACACTTTGCCGGTGAGATATATTATCCAAACAAAAGAACATTCACATTCACTGTATTCTTTTTAATTAGCATAGTTAAGCAGTTACTATTTAGTAATTGAAAATTTAACTAAAACTACTAAAAATATTAATGAGAATAAAAACATGCTCAAAGTTATTAAAAAACTGCGATTAGTTGACGTTACATTTCGAATTAACATGGCGCTCATATATTTTATAGCATATACTTAACGTTCATGATCTATAGTGCTAGAGTGAGGGTGAAATTTAATTCGTGTAATTCCTATTTTGTGGTGACTCCACTCCTGATTAAGAACAACTTTCCCGAAGGAACCATAGTCGAATTCGACAAAAAAAAATCGATTAGCTATACAAAGTAAACCACTCTGAAACCACCTTTAGTATGGAAATCCAATAATTTTCGGCTAAATTCAGCTATGGTTCCTAATCGAAAATTGTCCATAACTAAGGGTGGAGCCACGAGCCGAAAATTGTTGGACTTCCGTGAATTGTTGTTTTAGAATGGTTTGCTTTGTATACATACATAATGTCACGCCTGTTTCCCGTAAGGGTAGGTAGAGACCACAGACTTCCACTTGCTACGATCCTGACACACCTCTATTGCTTCCTTCACTCTCATAAGGTTGTTCATTCTTGCTTTGTATAGGTAATCGAAATTTTTTTAATCGAATTCTACTATATTTCCTTGGCGGAAAGTTATTCGTAATCAAGAATGGCGTCACCAGTTAACGGGAATTACACGAATTCAAATTTACCCTGTAGAGAGTGCTAAAATTGTAACGCTTTTCAGCTTGCCGTAGTCGAATAAAATCTAATTTAATTCGACATACAATTAAATGGTTTCAAAATAGGGCAAATTTGACAATATTTTTTGTGATTTTTACACAGCTAGTGAAATTAGATAGGTAACGACGTTTCAGGCTGTCCGCCCACGGCCGATAATCGGTGACCGATTTTTTGTAGGACAAAAATGGAACGTACTGATTGCAATGTTTCAACGCCCACGTCCTACAAAAAAATCGGTTACAATATAGGTGACAAAAGTATTGAGGAAAAAATCGGCCCGATTATCGGTCCTACAAAAAGTCAGTCGTGGGAGGGCACACTAAGTTTGATAAATGCCAATGTTTAAATCAAAAACGTCCTATAGGTATTGTTTAAATATAGTTGATAGTCCTTATCAAGTATTCAGTAAGGCAAGCCAGGCTTTCGAGTATTTTACATGAAGGTACCGCCACTGACTACCAGCGACGTTTTAAAATATTTGTAATACTATTACAGTTTTTTTACTGAACTTAAAATAATGGCTTCTTATTAAGCAAGCATTCGTAACGAGGTTCTAATTGCAATTGCCTGTGCAATTTTCTGTTATCAGCAGCAATTCCCGTCGTGTTTACGAAAGCTATACCCAATTACACTTCTGTAATTACACTGCCATCTTTGATTCCACTAAACACATCACGTAATGTAATTATCAGAGGAGGCGTTCGTATAAGAATTCGAGTCGTACAACGTTACTGAAGAAAGAGCTCATTAAGCTGTCTAGGGTTTCTGAGACCCTTATTAAACAGGGAGACAAGAGGGTACATGAGTGCCCTGACGACCTATTCTCCCTTTACGGGTGAACATGAAGGGCTGAAAGTGCTCCCCCCCTCGCCTTTTGTATGAACTCCAAACATAAATAGAAATAGCGAGGATGCTTCAAATAAATAACCTTTCGTATACTGATAATTTGCGAGATATATTTGCTACGCGACGTCTCTAATGTTAAAATGGAAAATATCGTCATGAAAGGAGTCCTAAAATAGCTATATTTATAATATATGAAAACAAAAGAAACTACATCATATAGAAAGAAAGAAAGAAAAGAAAGAAAGAAAAACATATATAACAGCTATAAAAGTCCACCGATGGACATAAGCCTATGGAACGATTTGCATCGCTTTCCAAGGGAGGATTTGCTTTAATCACCATGCTCGCAGGCACGGCTCCGGACCAATGACGTTGCTCCCCATCAGTGGTCATGCAATACTATACAATACAAATACTCTTTATTGCACAAAATAATTTACAATATTTGCTGATAACTATAGAACACAATTAAGCGGTCTAATCACTAAAAATCTCTTCCATACAACCCACAGCTATGCGAAATTCGTCATGCTGTTATGCTCACGATCCTTTCGTCGACTTTTACGACCCAACATACCCAATGCGACTACCCCACGACTGCTTCTACAAACGACCCTTATCCCATATGGGGTGGTCAGAGATATCCCAAAACAAATTATTTATTAAAAGTTTAATTTTTGAAACAACATCCACTGTTCACCTTTCGAAATATATGGAAATACATGACTCCCTGTGAGCCCATCGCTGTTATAAAGTGCAAAACTATAGATGTTTTAACCGCCTCCGTGGCTCAATGTAAATAACATAAGGTGAGTTAATAAGTTGAGTTTGACAAGTGCTAATTCCAAACGGGAATTGAAATGAATGGTTATTGTATTTCTCCCTTCAAGTTAGGGAAGTTAAGGAAGTTTAACCGCCTCCGTGGCTATATGTAAACAACCCTCGGTTTACGAATGGGAGGTGGCGGGTTCGATACAAAGCGGGGTACATGTTTAGTACTAGGTTTGGTTGGTGTTAGGGCATTTTAAATGTCCGCCTGGCTCGCTACCACCATCTTATCTAAGTCTGCCGTCAAAAGAGATAAGATAGCCAGTCCCCCAAAATAATATACCCCATCAGTACTCTTCCACCTTAGGCTTCACCTTCATTTAACATCAGGTGTGATTGAGGTCAAGTGCTAACCCGTTGAGCATAAGAGCACAGTGAGTTGAGTTGAGTTGAGCACAGTGTCAAGGTAGTTTTCAACGCATATGTTCGTAGCATTTTAGAGTTTGCTTCCTGTATTTGGTCACCTCAATATGCTGTTCATATTAACGCGATTGAAAACATTCAACGTTTTGTAAGACACCTTCAATATAAAAATCGGTCATATCATAGTAATTGAGGAGCGATGTAAGACGTTTAATTTGTTGTCACTGGTTGATCGCAGATTGGTTATGGATATGTCCCTGCTACACAATATAGTTAATGGACGCATAGAAAATCCCCACCTTGTCACAAATTTTGGACTTTTCGTGCCTCGTAAGCGTACGAGACATACTAAACTCTTTAGTACTCCTACCCACCGCACCAGATATGTTCAAAACTGCCCTATGACTCGTATATTCGTAAATTATAATAAACAATTCCCCGATTTAGATCCATTCAGTCTTTAGAAAGCTGCATTTCTATCCACGGTTACAAAATGTTTAAAGAACAAGAATTATTCATGATATTACTTTAGTAATAAATTATAATAATTACAGTTTCTCTATGAATACTATAACATTTTTTTTTGGTGGTAAGTCCCATAGTCGCTGTTTACGACACCCATAGGAAGAGACGGATTGGTTCTATTATTTTTACTTGCGGAAACCATATAACACCGATATTTGAAATCTAATTGAAATGAACTAGTACGCGCATGTGCGCTTAATAACATGGATATACCTATATTATAATCCTAGAAAGCCCCCGCTGCATTGAAGAATATCCAAATTATTAATGCTAATTAGAAACTGAAACGACGCCCATGTAGAGACAAGACGTTCATTTCAAATTACACACAAATGAACGTCTTGACTCTATTTACATTCGAGATTAAATAGAGTTACGTTTTGGTAAATCCCATTAGAGTCCACCTACTCATTTGCTTGTACTTAGTTTATTAAAGTGAGACCGGAGTTAGTGAAAACGTAATACCATATAGCTCATATAGAACACTATGCTACGTATTCGAATATTGTACTACTCTCTATCTGAAATGCATCCTGTAAAAAGACTGAGACACAGGCGACTTTGCGATGGTGTTCGAGGCTCTGCAATTTAGCAGTCATCGTATGATCACCTATGAGTCTCATAGCACGTCGTTCCATAGATACGAGTGCAGAGGTCACAGCAGTATTCCATGCACGAGCGGCCCTATGCCTGGTAAAGCACCAAAAGTTGTTTTGGTGTGAAATATCGCCTGACCTTAAGAAGAATGCCAAGCTTCTTAGTCGCAGTTTTAGCATTCGTTTCTATGGAGCGACCAAAATTTAGGTTAGAGGTATATCTAAAGCAAGCTACCGATTTGTTAGAAATAATTTTTTTATTCTATCACTTACAGGGCAAAAAGTCATGGCCTTAGAAGTTAAAAGTGTGTCCTTACTGGACTAATTGTTTTGATACTCGTTTTATTTCTACTGACGTTTGTTTGTTTCAATAGAACAGCATGATTAGATGCAGTATGTGGCTCGTGAAACAAAGTTTTGTCGTTTTTTATCCTTGTTTGAAACGGTACGCCAAGCTTTGTAGTGCTTGTAAATTAAAGCAACATTTCACTGAAAAAAGGGGTAAAGAGACACAGTATCTATTTGATGCTGTATAAAAATGTAAAGTACCTTATTTAATACATTTATAATTAGATTGTTGAACTTGTTTTCGATTAATGCAGTAAAGCAATATCTGACGCATTAGTCCTTGGATGGGTGACCACTAGTGACATGGGTAAGCCCAATACACTCGTATTAAAATGTAACTAGTGGTCACCCATCCAATGGACTGACAGCGCCAGACATTGTTTAACTTCGCTAATCGAAAACGAATAACGAATGCAATTGCTCCATGAGTGCTTATTAATTATCCATTAATACTACATTGGACAATTAACGAATAATTAATAACATCAAGTTGGTATATTACAGACTGATATAAATAAATAAGTGACGGAGCCTATACCTTTTCGACGATAATCCTATGATATAAGTGAATAAATAAATGAATCGTTATTTTGTAGCTACTTACTCTTTTACAACCTGAAAAGTAACCTTTACTTCTAAGTAGAGTAACAAGTAACTATTTATGTATTTAAAAACCAAACAACCCTACAGCATATTTAGTAAACTGTGGGCGTCATCTTAGATTTTTTTACTGTGTAATCCTATGTTACTCTAGGGATCAGGGCAGATCGAACGACACCTTGCACTTTAAAATCGGTCGAGCTGTTTAGGCTACATGAGGTAACATAGAAATCTACATGCATACATGCGTACATGCATACATGCATGCATACATGCATACATGCATACATGCATACATGCATACATGCATACATGCATACATGCATACATGCATACATGCATACATGCATACATGCATACATGCATACATTCATACATGCATACATACTTTTTGGGGCAGTCGTGTAATTAAATTGTAGTATGGATTATGAAAGAATAACTGTATTAAATACACATGCTAATCTACCAATTTATTCCAATTTAAATACATAACTAATAGTGACTTAAGATATATTTCATTTTTGCTACGTATTTTATTTAATAATGTATTCAAATGAAGAAAAAGAACGAAATTATCACAAAGAATAAGTTTAATAAAATTTAGCAAAAGCGGGCGGTGCGATAAAATTATCAGGGCTAAAATATGGTGGTCGGAAGTCATAAAGAAAATTTCATTTAATGAAGATAAGATTTTACGAATTAAAGCTGTTGTTTACCACTTAGACCTTTAATTAAACAAATTCCATTAGAAACATTTATCAAAAATATTGTAAAGGAAATTATACTACCCTTGAAGTAAATTGTAAGCCAGAAGTTCATTGAGGGAACGCCCAATAAACCTGTGTACCCCAGACTTGAGAATCCATTCATGTCGGGTTTGCTTGAAGTACTTTTAGTAAGCTCGTTTTTTGTATATCTTATTTATTAATAGCTAAGTATGGTTGTAATTGTTTTTTTTTGTGTATGGAATAAAGTGTTGTAGTAATACATTTTTAATTAGGACGGATAATCACTTGACTTCAATCATATCCGATATTAGGTAAGTGAAGATGAGGCCTAAGGTGAATTCGCGTTCACCTCAACCTCAACCTATTTGGGGGACTAATTTTATCTCAAATATCCGTAAATTAGCTTCCTTGTAGCAGACTTAGATAAAATAGTAAATTAAAAATACAGTGTTGAATATCGAGATGATCATTTAAAAATGCGCGACCACCTACCAAACTGAGTACGTAACTATGTTGCATTTTAAGTAGCATTTCGTAGTTGCAAAAACACACAGACTTTCTTATTGTGATTCAACTAATACTCCGCTGAGAACGTACTACCTATGCTCTAATAAGGACGTTTTATACGACCAAAAGAGAAGAAGGCAAAAGGGAGCTAGGCCCATACATCCATATCTTATTTCGCTTATTTCTTCAGTAGAAACAAGTGTCAGTTAAGTAATTTAGGTGAATCACGGTCAAGTCAGTCTTCAGTAAAGTGGCAGGATGTTTTACGGCAGGTTTTGGCGACTTCTTGTGGGAACCCGAAAGCTTCGTTACGTACCTTTGACACACATATATGCTTTAGTTATAAGTTAGTTATAAGTTATTAATAGACATATTCTGTAGTTATACCTACATGATAAGTTTTATAATTGTCTTGCAAAACTTAATGTGTGTAATGTTAATGTGTGTGTGTGACTGGAGTAACAAATAAACGCCTTATCTATCTACTTTAATTTACAGTTCCCTTCACATCTACACCATAACTGACTTGCTGCCCAATATTCTGCCGTTATTAAGCTTCAAAACTTAGAATGCACAAATTTCAATAAATAAAAACAAAAATGATACATCACTTGCCGAGTTCCCGACAAAAAGGCTAGCCAAAGACGAAAAGAAATATGCAAAGCAATCTTGATAAATTAAGATTATTTTCATAACAGATGTGCTTTATATAAAATTAATAAGTATTTATTGAAATCACTAGTAGTTTTAGCCTATTTATTTCCAGGTTATAAGTCAGCACCATCTTGTTCAAGGGAAGATCTTCCGAGACACGGTTTGTATTACAGAGACTATCAGTCCTCTAGTTTCATTGGTTCATGGTGATGATACTTAGTGTTGAGTATAAACTTTAATGAAGTCTAAAAAGGCCGCATGCCAAAGGCCAAGTAGACAGACTCGGTACAGCGTAATATGAAGTTCGCTGACTTGGGCGTCGGCTTTGAATGGCAGAGGTTTCAGAAATATGAATTTATTTGAATAAACTTCTCGTAAGAAATATATTCAATGCCAATCTGGTGAAAAGCTAGTAATTGGTGTTTCGCAAAGTCTGAGTTATGTGAGTACCTATGAATTCTATATGTTTGTTTGTTATGCTAGTAATTTAGCTTCCCTCTAATTTTATGGAAAGACGCGCCATAAGGCTCATAGGTGAGTTGATGGATACTTCTTACATTGCCCAGCTTTGTTCGGCTCAGTACGCTTCCACCTTTTGTTCATAAAGAAAAGCTAAAAGTAGCAAGCGAAATCTATTCGATGTACTCTTTTTGTCAATATTGGCCCAACACAACATAACCCCATCATTTTGTCTTCACCGTAGTTTGATAAAAAGTTCATATAGGCAGTAAATAATTCGGTAACAATCACACCGATACCCGCGGGCCGCAGGCCGGGATGTTTTATGATCCGCGCGACACGCAGCAACATGTCCGAATGCCTGTGGCATGTGGACAGAACTGCGCGAATGATTTACTACCTTTCATTTCACTGATGTATGTTTTACACAGTATTTACAGTCCATATTTGTAGTACTTAGGCCCGTATTAATAAACCGTTCTCAAGATTGACATGGCCTCAAGTTGACGCTTGAGAATCTGTTGCATATTAAAACAGCATCAGAAAAAATGCTCTTGAGACTGAGACGATTAGATTTTATGTGAAATAAACTTGTATCAGGATTACAACAAAAGTTATCATGAGATAAGAAAAAGCACTATAAATTCCTAGTCAACCAGAAAAAATAGAAAGAGCCAAGATAATGGCGGTGTTTTGGATGACGGAATTGTGAAATTTATGTTCAAAATTAATTATTGCATCTGGATAAGTGAAACATATTTCATAGCAGCCCACATAGATTACTAGTTATTTGTCTGTTTGTAAACGCTTTATTGTACATAAGAAAATAAAAAATAAATTTACTTAAAACTATGCACAAAGGCGGACTTATCCCACTGTGGGATTTTTTTCCAGTCAACCATGATCGTCGTAGATTGGGCATTCAAACTTAGCTACATAAAGTAGGTAGGCTTAAAACAAACAATTCTATACAGGGTGAATTTGAATTCGTGCAATTCCCATTAACTGGTCACTCCACTCTTAATTACGAACCACTTTCTCCAAGAAACCATAGTCGAATTCGATCAAAAATTTTTCGATTACCCATACAAAGTAAACCATTCTGAAATCACCTTTAGTATGGAAGTCCAATAATTTTCGATTGAATTCGGATATGGTTCCTAGTGGAAAGTTGTTCGTAATCAAGAGTGGAGTCATTATCTTATCTCGGGCAGATTTAGATAAGATGGTGGTAGCTAGCCAGGCGGGCATTTAAAATGCCCTACCACCAACGAATATAACGAACGGTTCGCATACCTAACACATTATATACTATTATTAATATTAATGTTAAATATACTTTTTGTTTCAGGTAAGTTCAGGTTATTAGGAGGTTAAGTACAGATATGAGTAAGTACTTTTATACGTATAGACTTTCCAAGTCAGTGCCCGCGACTGCAGTAACGTGGTAACCTTAATTTGGAGGAAACCACAATGTCCTCTAATAGTGTTGGAAGTTAAGTTATTAATTTAGTTCACCTGTGGTTTTGGCACGTAAAAAGAATAAAATCTACTCGTCTCTTTCCGTGGGTATCGTAAAAAGCGACTTTTCTTTTCTTTATGCACGACGGGTTTGTACTTGACCTCAAGAAGAGAAGAAGAAAGAAGAAAGGAAGGAGAAGAGTCGTGACGTTATACAGGGTGTTAAGAAAAGTACCAGAGAAAATTTGAAGGGTGGTTCAGGATCGAGTCTAGTATACAGGAAAAATATTTAAAAAAATCCATAGTAAGTAGGTGATAAATATAAATAAAGAAAACGTAATTTTTGTTAATTTGATTAATTGATTGAATAAATATATAAAGTACACATATTGTACATAATACCAATAAATAGGGATATTAATTGAATAAATATGGTAATATAAATACATACATACATACTGGCATCGACAACAGTTTTAAATTCAACGCAAGTCATAGCTTCACTTTTTAATATTTTATTTAAAAACCATGAATGATGGGGATTTTTTATATGAAGTGGAAGTTGGTTCCATAATCACATAACCTGAACCGGAAAGGATTATATCGTGTCAGCATCAAGCTTTGACATTGCTGTGCTGACTGTACTTAAGCTCCTACAACCAATTACTTGAACTTTGAATAACTAAGTTAAATAAAATAATAGTTTCTAAGACGAAAATGACAAATTTTATATGACTAAATTAGAAAGTGACTAACCAGAAATAACCCTTAAGAATTTAGAGGCAATGTTTGTTATTCTCATAAAAAGACAGTAAACCCTGCTGGTAAACGGTGTTGAATAAATAAGTCTAATTAAGTTAGATTAAAACCAAGGTCGAACTTTTTTCAGAACAATTAAATTTCAATTTTCCAAACATTTACGAAAGGTAATTGTAAATCCTAGTATATGTATTGTCAAATCGTTGTTTATACAATTTCAATGTTTCATGATATAATTTATTACATATAGTTATTGTGATTTAAAGTCAAGCTTATTTAATAGGACTTAGGGCGATTCCGCACTGGCGGCTTTGAACATGTACCAATCCGTAAGTAGGTATTATTCAAAGAACATGAACAAAAAATATATATATAAAAAATTAAATGCAAAAGCGTATCATTAATTGGGGTGTCAGAGCAACAAAAGAAGGTTGTACAAATTTATTGTCCGTTTTAAATTAATTTGGTTCCAAGAAAATAACGTTAGATATGGTAGCATAGCACAAAGGATACGTTGTTTCTCCCCATAAAAGAAACTCGGTACTAAAAACAAAGTAGTTTTCATGTAGGTAATCTTTACACACGCCATTTTCAGGTGTGTGCCCCGAAATTGTAAAAGGACGTCTATAAAGGTAAGCTCTCTATCTGGTCTAGGCCTGCTCAAAGTGAAGCAGTAAACTTTGATGAGGTTTTTAGGTAAATTTAGTAAAAAAAAAACAGGACTTATGTCAACACTGTCCATCTCTCCGTCAATCCATATGTTTAAAAAATTCCGAATAGTGAAGTGAAACGACCTCTAACAAACAAATTAAATGTACAATTTGGACAGCTTATGAAGTTAACATACACATACGTACCTTCAGACTATTGTCTATTTTGTTATTTTACAATAGGTATAGGCGATTTTAATCCAATCCCTACCTCCTTCTTACCTACCTATCTTTATAAAAATGAAGCATGTTATTTTTCCTTGTTCTTAATGTAGTGTATTGGATTATACTGTTAAACCGTAAATCTACAATCACATACATAAGTCATGACCTTCATCCCAAACGGAGGAGTCAGAGATATCCCAAACATAAGTGTTTAGGTGAATGCTTGAGACAACATCCACGGTTAACCTTTCGAAGTATACAGTAACAGGGGGTGAGCCCATCGCCGTTAAAACGTGCAAATCTTTTGATGTTATTCAGTGGAAATTCGAAAACGATACCCACGGGTAGAGAATATAAAATGATTCATCAGAAAAGTGTAAGCTGGAGGGGCAATGAGCTGGGTATATCTGTCGCAGAATCGAACCGAATCTTGGAATAGAGCTCATGTCTCTTCAAATGTTAAATGGTTCGCCCGCTGGATGTTGCGACGATATGCGGAAGGAGCTGGCAGGAACTGGAAATAAAGAAGCGACGATTGGGATTAGTGGCACGCCGTGGAAGAATATAATGTCCAGCAGCTGCAGTGGATTATATGATGATGTTGATGACTGCTATGTAGATTTTTATTTTATTGTTTATTAAGGACAAGTAATCATTGAGAATTATATATTATATATGATTAGTTCCCTATGTTAATGTAAATGTGCAGATAAGAATAAGAACTTCATCATCTATGTTAAATGTTCTTTGTATTTTATTTTTGTGTGCAATAAAGAATTTAATAATAATAATAATTATTTATTTTTAAGCACAAGTAAATACAGTACTTTACAACCGGTAAAATTTTGTAATATTCATTAGAATTTCTAAAAGTATGTTCCCAGCTGACCATTAAAAATACTTGTGTTATAAGCATCAGCTGCTAACTCCTCATTGGACTCCTAAATTTACATTAACAGAACAAAATCTAAGAAACCTGTGTTTGTTATCGCCTGTGTGCGAGGGAGATATTATATTTGTATGTGTATTGTGTATTTAAAGCATCAGTATTTATGCCAGTTTTACCTTTAATATAAGTATCTAAAGAATTTCTATGTATCCATCAGATGGAAAACATCCCCACGTAACTGTAGGCATCACGAAAACGACTTGGACAAAAGATAGGCGGATCCTTGCTCATTTGTCATACCCATACTCATGACTCGGTTCATTTTGTCTGCAATTTTTTCTAGAAAACCTTTTCGTCTGGGCCAACGAAACTCGTCGACGCTATTTCTTCCAAACCAGTTCAAGGTTTTGTATGATTTACAAAATGTAGAATAAGCCTTTTGGAATTCAGTGACCCAACAAATTGATTTCCAATGTTTTTATCGGTAAATCAAACGAAGACGTTAGAAGTAGATTTGTGCTGTTAAAAAAATAAAGATAGGAAATTACATTATTCATTAATATTGAATTAAGACATAACTGTGGCAAAATTTAGAAAATACCCAAAACTCTATGATATCATCCAAATACACCAAAAAACTGTGTTACAAGCTAAATATCTTCGAAATAGCTTAACCGATTCTGATCAAACATAGTTAAGAACTGTTTTTCGTTTAGTCCTTAAATAAAAATAGTCGCCCAGTCGTTCCACGCATTTCTGATATACGTCCGGACAAATACTAGATACATATACCCGTTTTTCTTCGACGGGGGTTAAAATCAGAATAAAATAAAGAAAGAAGACAGTGGAGAAGGCTGTATCAGGGAAGCAATAGAATCTGACTCAGCATAATGTTGCAAGTTAGAGCCTCAACGCTGACATTCCTGCCAAATCCGTAGAGGAAAATATGAACTCATCCCGCGTGCGTTTCCGGATCCAACAAATTGTGTTAAATTAACAATTTTACGCTACCAATAATATGGTTATTGGAATGTTACTAACTCAGTCCAAGAAACGGAAACATGAAAAAGGTATGTGGCGGTGTGGTCTTTTACATCCTGGAGGAGTGTGAACGGACTAACTCTGAAAGAATAGTGCTGTATATTTCTCAAAGGCATCACCTATTTCTGAGGAGGCCAGATCATTCAACAACAAAATATTCGTTATTGTGCAACAATAAGAAGCATAACACAACGATAAATAAAAGAAAAGGGGACAGAACAATTTGGCGGCCTTATCACTAAAAGCGATCTCTTCCAAGCAACCTTTGGGTTAGGAAGGAAATCATTATACAAATTAATCTAAATAGCATTCAAACGTAGAGAGGCCAGCATTCGTGTATAGGATACTACTTATAATAAACGAGGGTAACATATTCATTTGTGAATAAACGGTCATTAATAATTCGGAAAAAAAAAACTGAAACATAATACTAGATAGAAGAAATACTACTAATAGAATAGAAGTAATATATAAATTACTTTCTAAATTCATTTAAACATGTCGATTCCTTCTTCTTTTAAGCTGCAATATATATGTACGTCTTTGATGCAATCGAAAAACTAAAAGTTTGAGGTGGAGTCGAAATAAAAATCCTTTCAAGATGTCGTATATCGGGCGATTTGGTTTGTTCAGTTCTTTTGTTTAAATATAGCTAAAAATAAAGTAAAGGTAAAGCTGGGTATAAAATGAAATCCACTGCGAAGTAAATGTTGTTCTATCGTGTAAGGAGGCAGTTACACCCTAATGCTATCCATGAATTGATCGTACAGAAGTGGAGCAATAACTGAAAAGCTAATGTCCTACTTAGCTCCGAACCACATTTGTTACGGGTCCCTATCGATAAACTTGCGTTTATTACATATTTTTGCATTGATATTAATAACTATTATGTTATGCCATGTTCAAACAAATATTACAACTTGACCTGAATATAGAATTTCTTTTATTGAGAAACTATTAACGTCTTATAACAGAGCTGCTACAGTCAGTTGCAAAGAAATCATCGCGCACACATAATATAGAGGATCAATGTTCTATACAGCTGACTCTAAGTTTGGTTATGAAATAAATACAGTACCTTATATCAACACTTCATTAGTTTAACCAATAACAGCTGATTAAACTACTAAATAATATTATAAATGCGAAAATTTGTATGTATGTTTGTTGCTCATCAACAGCCTTACACGTCCCCACTGTTGGGGCACAGCCTCCTCTCACTGGGAGAGGTACCATAAACCACCACACGGCCCAGTTCCAGGGCCCAGGGCCATTAGTGGATGTGAGTCAGACTAGTGGCCTACTGACAGTCAGTGTTTTTAAGCCGCCCCGGTAGCCTACCGACTTGGCTTGACGACTGCCTTTAATTGAAAGCAACCGGGACCGACTATTTAACGTGCCCTTCGAACACTCGTATTAAAATTCCACTAGTGGTCACCCATCCAAGGACTGACCGCGCCAGACATTGCTGAACTTTGCTAATCGAAAAACAAAAACCGAATGCGACTGCGCCATGAGTGCTCCCATTTGGCTGTAAATTGGCACCCAGGTAGGAAATATACTGGAAGACGACATAGGATACACTATTTATCTGATAAAAGGTCCATTAGGGCAACTCATGAAAATTAGTAGTAATTCCACGCGAAAAGATTGTTATCTGTAGATATTAAAGACAAAAACAGTATGGATTACTGAAAACTTTATTAATTTTGTAAAATGATCCAGAGACTGCGGCTTTTTGACAGAATTAAGGTCGTTGACACGCATAACTTACTTTCACCATCATCGCCGGCGTCCAATAAAAATAATTGTAAACAGGTTATTTACAACTGTAAATTGCTAACATTATCTATGTTCCTTAAATCATCGCCCCCGTTATCGGTGCTATAAATAACCGACTCGCGTATTATCTGCGCACATAATCGGCGAAGTTCCGTTGCGTTATTTCCGTCGGCGGTGTACACTTCCCCTTACAAAAAAAAATGTTTATTTTACACCGCACAGAGTTCTTGGGATTTTTATAATCCAATCCGTTTGAATGAATTTTACAGACTGTTCGTTGGTGTTTCTCGTGGGTTTTAGGTCTATTAATTGTAAGGATTTGCCTTCAAATTTTGTGACTTTTTGCAGACAATTATTTACTACACTCGCATTATTACGGGTATGTAATATTTTTTCCTGTAATGGATTTCTGTTTCCTTGGTTAAGTATCTACCGAGTTTATCGAGATGATGGTCTTAGTAGACAACTTATTTTTAATCACTTGACGACCGATTGGTGTAGTGGATAGTGACCCTGTCAGCGAAGCAAACGGTTGCGGGTTCGAATCCCGCGAGGGGTAAATGTTTGTGTGATGAATACAAAGCCTGGCTTAGTGTGGGACTAGATGTTTTGTGTAAATGTCCGAAATATTTAATTATTATTATAGATGGAGACCACGCTCCTGTGCCGGTGCTTCGGTAACTGCAATTGGTCTGTTGGTGATGGAGTGACTTGTATTTACTGGTTCAGGAGTCAAAGGAACTTCAAACACTGATTAACTTTGTATATAGGTAGATTTAATATAAGAGGTAATATAACAAATTGAAGTAATAACCTGAATGAAAATTTAGAAAACTCCCAAGGAACAAATATAATAATATCATCCGAGTATACAAAGCAAGTGTCAACAGTAAAACGTCTGAACCGATTTTCATAGTTAAATCTTAAATATAAAAAACCGCACTTATCGGACCAAGCGTTACTGAGATACATCCGGACTAAGACTGGCCAAACATATAACACCCGTCGTTTTTCGTCGGATATAAAAAAAAATAAAGAGTAGAGTGTTGATGACGAGGAATAGGCGAATATACCGGATGAGTTTATTACCGTAAGAAAAAAATAGGGCATATTAGGTAAGTGAAATAGAAGGTATTGGCATAGGAAGTTTAATATTTTTTCTCAAAACTATCATCCAACAAAGCGTTAATTGTATCATTTGACGGTCACGTTTGTAGCCTATTCAACATAATTACATCATTAAATTAAATAAATAAAGAAAACTTTGAAAAAATATGAGTTTTAAATCAATTTCGCATGATAGATAGATAAAAAGTTTATTGCATAAACTGGTACACATACAAGAAACACAATATTATACAACACATTATTAACAAACATGAGAGAAACATACATGTAAACTATAACAAGTAAATTACTTATGTGGGCACGTACGCAACAGTCATGCAACGAGGTCATAGCTCAGTGCAAAAAAAAAAAAAAGGAACTTCACAAGATAGTGGATGCAAGTGTTAAAATGCAAGTGGATGATGTTTATAGGAAGATATGATAGGAAACCTACAAATCCCACCAGCCGCATATCAACGGCAGGCTGAAGCTTGCATTTTTGAAAAAAAAAAACTTCCTACGCCAATCAATAACTTCTATTTCACTTATCTAATATGCCCTATTTTTTTCCTTACCATAGAAAAACCCATCCGGTATATATATTTGTGTTGATTATTCTTCTGCAATTCGCGGTCCTGTCCATTTGATATAATATGACAGTTGGGTTTTGTTTCACTAATACAGACGACGAGGAAATAAACTCTTGCTTCATGTATATTCTACACATTGCAGGAAAACTTGTCGTCTTCTTGTGTATGTCAAGTATATATTTACAGTGCAATTTGTTACACCAAGTGGTGGGCGCAGATAATTAATTAACACTCAACTGCACTTAGCTCTATGAGAATTAGAAGGTATATAGACCCTTCTAGACTTCTTTAAAATTATTCCAGTGCAACTTTCATCATCATTGATTATCAAATCATAAAACGACACAATAACAAATAGCATCAGATTATGTAATATGGGAGAGGCCTATGTCCAGCAGTGGACTGCCGCAGGCTGGTAATGAATGAATGAATGAATGAATGTAATATGATTTTTACTGTCATAAAAAGACTTTGTACTTTTCGGGTTTAACTTGAAGATTCATAAATATCAAATAAATAAATAAATATTACCAACGCCAAAAACTGTATTAAAAACTAAATGTCTTCGAAAGGGCTTATCCGATTATCATCAAATATTGAGAAGAACCTGTCTCTTTGATTTGTCTTTAATATAAAAAACGCACTCAAATCGTACCACGCATTACTGAGACACGTCAAATACAACACCCGGTGTTAAAAAAACAGAAAATTTTTATATGTCATTGAATATAAATTCTATTAAAACTGATTACCTACTATTGTTCACCCTAAGAATAATTCTGTGAGGTTTTAATCCCACAATCATAAGATGCTATGTTACGGTTATAGTGCTATAAGAGAACTAATTTATTGTTTTCGTATTGCTGTACAAATATTGCACGCGTATGCAAACGCGAATCCACTAATATAATAAAAATGTGCGGTGGCCCGTACAAATTCATTTACGACACCCAACCGTCAGAAGAAACGGTTCGATTGTTTCTTTTTTTTTGAATAACTGGATACGCTTTTGATCACAATCTTACCTGATGGCGTGGCCGAGGATGAAGATTGAAGATCCCAATGGTGTAGGATTGTGGAAAGACTGACGCCGGAAGGGAGTTTACCGAAAGCCACATGTATGAATGGTATTTACGATACCCGGAACCTTACAAAAGCATTTAACTACTTATACACATTTCTAATAGGGTACTTAAGTTTTATTACAGCACAAAATTTCGTGTACATATACAATAAATTGTGACAGATTTCCAAGAATTTTATGTAGACTGTAAGTTATTACCTCGGCCTGATTATTTATAGATTTAGTTCCATTCACGACCTCCAGCTGAAGCCTTGAACTTGTTAAGTAGGTATTAGTACCACTCGTATAATGTAGCTATAATTTGTTTTTCAGTGGTACCTTATCCACCAACATTAAGACCCGTATTTCAGAATGTTACTCAAGCGTAGATCTTTGCTTGAGGACAGTTAAAAAGAGACAGCTTTATGTAACTTGTATAGCGGAATCTCTTTGTAACTATGCTTAAGCGCAGATCAACTCTTGAGCAACATTCTGAAATACGGGCCTAAGGGTAGATATTTGAACGTACATTTATGTGCATATTGGTCAGACCATAAATAATTTCTGGAAACAATGTGTGCATAAAAAAAACTTTGAGATCCATCATCATATCAGCCATAGGATGTCCAGAGCTGAACATAGACCTCCCCCATAGATTTCCAGAGCGACCGGTTTGATCCAGCGAATTTAGTGACCCTACAATCACATTGTTTTAAGTGCTCATAATATAATGAACGACCTTATCTGTAGTTACATATGGGGAAATCCTATGAAATGACAATCGACAAGTGAATGATTATGTTATGTTATTATCAAAACCTTATCTGGAAAAAACAAAAACGTCAACCTGTAGCTCCTTTCGTTTTATTCACTCCTTTCGGAGAAGGCAAAGGGATCTAAGCCCATATAGCCATGTCTTATTTCTTCAATTTATTAGTCAGTCTCAGTCAAAACAAGTAATTCGTCGTATACTTGGCGTATACAGGGTCTAGTCACGGTCAAGTCATTCTTCAGTAAAGTGGCAGAATGCTTTACAAAAGATTTTGGCGGCTTCTTGTGGGAACCCGAATGCTTTGTTACGCACTTTAATTTACACTTCCCTTCACTTGTACACCATCACTAACGTTTGCTGCACAATATTCTGCCATTATTAAGCTTCAAAAGTCAGAATGCACAAATTATAAGAATTTTAAAGAAAAATGCAGCTTCACTCGCTGAGATCCCGCCAAAAAGCCCCATGTATTTCGGTTTGGATTCCGATGTTTAAAGTACTGCAAATAGTTTTTTATTGCTTAGATATCCACAGATATTAAAACGGATCATGGTGGCCACCAAACTCTTTGTAGTACCTGAAAATATCGGAATCTAAATCAGCTATAGATTGACATTGTTATTTTTCCCAGTTAGAACTGTGTTTACTATATGAGATACATGATTATTTAATTGAGTGGCAGCATTTTCATTTCGTAGGTCAACCTTAAGTAGATTACGCGACTCTACCTCAATACTCGTAGTAAAATAAGACTATATTTATAACAGTGCGTAGTAGATATTCATACTGATGTTCTATTATTAGTTTATTTATTTACCATTAAACTAATTAAAATTACACGCGTCTTGGTTCGAACATTACACAACATGATTATTCGAATACAAGGAATCAATCATATGAACGACACACGATTCTACAATTCACGGGTGTTCATAAAATTGCGGGTACACCACAGTATTTTCGTAGTCACCAGTAGTACGACTACCGAAGTAAACACTCTCTTGGCCGCTGATTTCACACAGTTATTATTGCAACGGGTTTATTTAGCTTAACTAAATTTTATTCCATACACTATCTAGACTCGTATATACTATCCATATCAATATTTTATATGTAAAAATCTGTCTGTCTATCCAGCTTTCACATCTATACCTACTACAGAATTAAAATTTGGCAGAGATTGTAATACAAAGGAAAAGGACATATTGACGATGACGACCTGTTTGGTGTAGTGGTTAGCAACTCCGGCCGCTATACCAAAAGGTTGCGGGTTCGAATCCCGCTAGGGGCATATGTTTGTATGATGAATACGGACATGTGTACCTGAGTTATGGATGTTTTTCATTTCTAATACGTATTTATTTACAAAAAGAAATGTATTTATGTAGTATATCAACCATCTAGTATTCACAACACAAGCCTATAGTTGCTTACTGTGGAACTAGATGGCGCTGTGTGTATGTCTAAGGATATTTATTTATTTATCATTATTTATATGCTACTTTCCTTTTTGAAAAAGTCTGCGATAAAGTAATTATAATATAACTAGAGTAAGGTAGTATAAGAACATAAATAAAGCGATTTATAATTTACTAGTAGATGTCCTACATAATTTTAACACTTGGATCCGTATACAGCGTGCATGAACGTCGGAGATGTTATCATTACATTACCTTTATGTGATCTCATTTCGTATTAATTAATAATTGTTGTTAGACGATGAGAGTTGGCGGTATGGATCTCTTACATAAAAACGAAATGGCTCTACTTATCTCACAGTACATTAGTGTCACTGTGCTATTCACAGAAGTTGAATCATTGTTTTCTTCAATCTATTATATAGTTAGGCGATAAGTTGGCGGTACAAAAGTCTCATCTAAAGACGGAATGACTCCACTTATCTCACGCGAACAGCAATATTACTCTAGTTGAGCTACTGTTTTGTATTCGATAAACAGTTTCTATACCGACGGCTGGCACTGTTCGCAGGAAGATAACCGGGATAACGGCTGCGTTCTGTGCTCATTTGTAACCCGGGTTTAATGGAACTTTTTTCAGAGCCCTTCACTTTTTCTACGTCAGTTTTTGCCTCAGACTTATTTTAATTGTCTTCGCGCTGTTGCCGGTAAATATTCCGCTGAGTCAGTAAAGTCGACTGTATTATTAGCTTGTGTTACCGTATAATTAAGCTATCTAGGGACTGCAATATTATTTATATCAATAGCCTTATGTTTTTACTGCTAGAGCATAAACTGCTCTCTCTGCGAATGAGCTATAATCCGCCACTCGGCCCCAGTGTGAATTAGTGGATTTCTGTCAGACTGGTTACCTAAAAGTCAGTGTTACACATGCTCTTCGAAGGAACCACTGCTATGAAAATGTAAATCGTATTCTCCTCCAAGAGCTAACCGTGCCTGACGTTCCCTATTTCCTCTAATCAGAAACGTACAGCGAATGTGACTGCCCCAAGAGTGCAGTATTATTGTTAGGTTGTTATTGAACGAATGGATGAATATATCTTTATTATCACAAACATTATGATAAACAATCTACTTTGGAGTATTAATTTATAAAGAAGTATACTGCTCCCTAGAATACGTTTACAATAGGTGGGTACCTAAGTACTTAAAATAAAAGGAGCCGAGTTCAACTTTGTGCTGTTATGACATAAGTCGTACAAGCGCTGATTTTCAACTTGGTCCTTTTTAGAAAACCGCCACCAAATTATTATACTCAGTTTAGTAAAAAGTGTGAAGTGTCTGCGGATAGCTCACAGACCTTTCCTTCACCAAGACTGGAATAGCCAGAAAATAATAACACTGCCACTTCGCCGACAGGCTGTGACAAGAGACTCGTGGTAGAGCTACGCTGACATTTACGCTTTACGCTACAAAGGTTGCGGGTTCGAATCCCGCTAGGGGCATATGTTTATCTGATGAATACGGACATGTGTACCCGAGTTATGGATGTTTTCATTTATAATAAGTATTTATTTACAAAAAAAATGTATTTATCTAGTATATCAACCATCTGGTATCCACAACACAAGCCTATAGTTGCTTACAGTGGAACTAGATGGTGCTGTGTGTAGGTCTAAGGATATTTATTTATTTATTTATTATTTATTTGTTTAAAAATGCGGACCATATTCAGCACTTACTCAAGCAAATGAGGAACTTTCATTTTTGGCTAGCCAAAAGCGGTTAAAATATAGAAGTTAGCATTCTACTTATTACTTTGTTATATTAACTTTTTGGTGATTTTTTGATATCATTTATTACTATTCACTTTCTTCCCTCACATTTACTAAATCTGTTCTAAAATTAAAAACAATTTGAAAACATAATACTGTTTACATATTTTGGGGCAGCTGATGGGGCTGAAGCTCAGACTACTGACGGTTCAGGCTCTATACAGAGGAACCTTCTCACAATATGGGGCTTATCCAGAATTGCAGCCTTCTATATCTCTCCTTTTTTTGACCCAGGTGCCAAAGGACGCTTAATGTTATAGGTTTCAATAATGAGTAATCTCATGGTAGATTCACTTATCAAAATGAGCTACGTTATTGCTCTGGCATGTTTTAAAGCTCTGACTAACATTTACGCAGTACAGTAGGCAGGGCAATCAAAGAGTGTGTAGAATAATATATGTATATTTGTCAGGATTTGTCGCATTTCATATTTTTACTTATAAGTGCAATACAATACTGCGCTAAATAATTTACAATAATTTTTGATAATAATTTATATTATGCTAAAACAAATTTTCTTTGATGGTTATTATTGGCTTCTTTGCATTTCTTGTTTATTGCTAAATATGTTAAAAATGTTATATACTGTTTCTTGTGGTTGAAAGAACACCAACCCTTAAAATTAAGGTTTTTGCTCAGTTTAACGGTCGGAAAACTGGACATTATTTTACCTTGTAATTGTGTACAACAGTCTAAGTTGTTTTAAATTACAAATAGTAAACTATATGTACAAATAAACAAATTGAATTGATGTAACAATAGAACACAATTAGGCTGCCTCATCTCTGAAAGCGATCTCTTCCAGATAACCGACGTCTATACGAAATTTGTAAATCAAAAAACAGGTAGTCTTAAGTGATGACTAAATTTTTTTAATGATCTGTTCTTAATCTATGGCATATCCGATATTTTATATGCTGCAGATGTTACTGATAAATGATAACGCGTACAGTGTCAGAGTGAGAACTCTTTCGTATCGCGCACTCTATGATACACACAACAAACATTCACTTTATATCTAACGAAAAAAGTGATACATCAAGACTCGAGTCAAAAATTTCTTGGAGCATGACAAAATATGAACAAAGTAACGCGACGGCAAAAAATAACGCCAACATTTTATTTTTCCTTCTCGTACGCGATATAAAGCGTCGTTCCGAATTTTTTATCGGCCCTGAATGATGCACGTTGAGGAGCACGTACAACGTCAATAAAACCGAATGACTGCATCATAAAAAGGGTTGAATTTATTGATTCGCATTAACGATGACTACGGACTCAAAACAGCCGGGATCGACGGGGATCTTAGGGCAAAGTTTCATCTTTGCTAACTAAATCGCTAATAGTAGAGTGGAATCGATTTTGTATATACTTCCAATGTTGATTTAATTAATGTTACGGTTTTTGGTTGCTTAAAAATATATTTTATTTATCTAGCGATATGATTTAGAACTCAATAAGAAATTCCAGTCAGCGGATGTCAAATTCACCAGAGACTTCTTTGATCTCTCACATCTGCCTACCTAGCTCTAAATATCAACTGACTTCGATTATTATCAATCAAATAATACCTTTTTAAATAAATTTAATAATTATGCCGTTTATATTACTCATGTCAGGTATTCCATACAAACTTTCATGTTCAAAATATTCAAAATGGATAAATCTAATCTAACTTTATATGTATATGAGCAGAACAATTATGTCTAAATATTATGTAGTGTGATTTAAAAAGTGATAACTGCATTTATCTGTCACTGGGACAAATTTAAAATCAGTCAATTATATAGAATACGCCAGGTCAGTGCACTTCCACCTTCGGCCTCATTTTCACTTAACATTAGGTGTGATTGCTACGTTCTCTGCTACGTTTTAGCCATAATTCTGCTCATGAGTATAAAGTTTCATTAGAACCGGTTTGTTCTATTTAGTTCGAATATTTGGTACACGAAATGTATGGAATTCAGGCGTAAATGGTCATTATTAGCAATACGTCATATCGTTTCAGGGAATTACACGAATTAGATTTTACGCTGTACGGACTTTTTTTTAATTATTCTAATTTCGCGTTGTGAAACATGGCCCATACGCTGTCAATGATAGGAAGCTATGTCCCAGTAGGCACGTAAGGGTATTACTGTGAGGAGTATTGTCGGGTTACTCTGCACTATGACATCTAGGTAACAGCGATCTTCAGCGATCAAAACACACAGATATAGCTTTGAAATTTATTTTACCGAGAATAAGTCCAAGGATCTTTGTTCCTGCAAATGTTTAGGATTGCTAAACAATTTAGCCACCGCCGTCATCTTATTAGCTAGAGTAAATAAGGACAGCTCAATTAATGGTAGATTCTCTACGCACGTGGATAGGCTAAAATGTTTCTTTCTCCCTCGCTGTGGAAGCGTAAACCATTTACATAATATCATATTATCATACAGTGCTATGATATTTGCCGCTACGCTATTTCGTCGACGAGCAGAGTACCTATATCCTAGAAATTTATTGGTGCCAAGGGGAAAAACGAGCCAATTTCTTGTATCAATTCGACTGAATTGAATTATTATTGCTTTTCATCACGTGACTATATAGTTCTTAAATTTGTAGGAAATTGGGACTCAAGGAAATGTTTACTGAGAGCTTAAGTCTGCAATATTGCATGCAATGTGTCGGATTGTCGCTGCATGGGAGTGAACTACCCTAGGTGTAGGCTTTATGTCCCTAGAAGTTCTGAGTAACTGCTTATAAACGCGACATATACCTTTGCTACGCGGTTATCTTTACATAGCGGAAGACGCTGCTACGCACAATGTCGTAGCGCTACATCGTGTAGTCAGCAGCTGAAGTATTGAACGTCAAGAAAACCGATATTTAAATGTGAAATTCTCACACAGAACAACCTCTCCACAAATAAGAGGTAAAGTTATTTCAAGCTTCAGTATTTAAATGTTGATCTAGCATTAATACATCGAAATACTGATTTTATTCAGGACGACTTCGATATTGAACACAGAATGGGGACAGTATACAATGGCGTACATATAGCTAAATTGACAAGCAATAACCCAACTTGACTAAATGATATGACTAAATAGCATCCTAAAATTTTCATTTGTCTATAATGTGTTATTATAAATACTCTCAATAAAAATAAGTATCTATTGATAGGGGAAAAAGCATGTTAAATACACTGACAAAATGGAAAAAGACTCAGCACCGCCTACTTTATAAGTGAAGCACGCCTTGTCAATGTGTGTGTAACTAGCGCCACATCAGATATAATGCACATTTACCAGGTTTTTTAAAAATTGCACAAATTTGAAAAATTGAAAAGCAATGCACACATACAGACCACGTGTCATAATTATTTAGATGCAACGTTTGATGGGGATGCCATTCACTTTCTATATTTATTAGTCAATCACGCTATAACTTCTATGGATTTTCGTGAATTTGGGTACAGAAATGAGCTATATGCAGAATTAACATGTAGGCTATTTTTATGCGGAAAATTGAAATAAATCCGGCTTGACAATAAACTAATTTTAAGCGGGCGGAACCGCGGGCGTATCATAAAATAAATATTGCCTGCTCGGGCGACTATTTAAATAGAATTACTCGTTACACTTTTATTAAAGATAGATGACCAAAAAATCTTTATATAATCATATTAGAATTAAAATAGGTAGACACGATTTTGACTAGTGCAATGCCCCTCATCCACTCTGTCATCAATATTCTTAAAGCTGTGCTACTGTTTCCAATAAAGAACTGCATGTACCGAAGGTCTGACGCGTAACCCGACGGCACTGACGCCATTAAAACGGAATAATGAAACACCTGCGGTCTCGCCGGGCCGCACGCTGAAGCTGTATGCTCTGGAAGCGGCAAGCAAACAACGTAGCGGTCTCGTAATATTCCAAGTTATACACTGCGAATAAATTAGAGTGACATTTGCTTCTAAATTGTCAGTCTTATAATTACGCGTCGTCACTTTCACCAGCATCGCAACGAACAGGTTACTGCAACCGACACTGTCAAATTCAACATCGTATGCATGAATTTTTGGTACGTATTCTTCGACGAAACGCTTTCAAGGAATAATTGTTAATTATTCTTGTGATTTGCTAAAGAATTGCATAAATATATCTCGTTAATCATAAATCTGTGAAATTCGTCTCAATGAAAACCTTAGTTGGTTTACGATTCCAATTGTTGATCTTATTCTAAAGCAAAAACTAAAACACGCGCTTACGTAGGCGTGACGTAATGTTCCGAAGCCATTCACCTAAATAATGTACACAAATTAGCCTTGACGTTACTGAACCGTATTCATGAATATTTTATTATTAAGTATTTTTATAACGTTGTACCTTCAATTATTGCTATGATAAAGATTATCACATGAATTGTAGTTAGAAATTGATTTGTTGATATATTTATCAGTATTAGAGAATTACATATCAATTTGGGACAGCAAGTATAAGTTCGTATAAAGTTATGAGTGACACATGAATTCGTACAAAGCATTAATGTACAAAATTCCACCATATGATTCCACGCCTAGATAAGGTCAATATTATTTCTTTTACATACCATATTATCAAAACAACTTACTGATTTTTACTTGCCTCGCCTACTGATCGAAATAATCTAAATAAGTTCTTAAAAAATAAACGTCAAGTGTATGCGTTTTTTGTTGCTCCCATGCATTTTCGCGATTACACCGACTAAAAAATACTCTGTTGGTGGTCGCTTCCATAACGTTAATTACATCAATCAAGAGTAAAAAACAATTTTTATATGCAAGTTCTGTTTATTTAATTTTAAATGTAAAAACTATTCATACTTTGAATTAACTAACATTTTATTATAAATTAATATAACTGTCCATAAACAAAGTACCCTGACAATGGTGTTTCTCGAAACTAATTTTGATGTGCCTTCTCGAAACTAAGCTAAAATTGGTTTTAGATTTTACTATCGCGTCCGATTATTCTAGGAAGAAAGAGACGCATACTACATACTTTAAAACTGTTTTTTTTATGCACAAAGGATTAGTACTTGACCTTAATCACACCTGATGTTAAGTGAAGAGGAGGCCGAAAGTTTTAGTTTAGCTTAACGAGGTCGCATCAGAATCGACCCTATAGTTGATAATTATAAAAGATGTAACAATAGATTATTTTTTATTATATTATAATTATTATCTACATTTTGAACGATGATCGTACGGTAATACAAGTTACTGTCCTTTCCAGTGATTCAACTTCCTTACTCTTTACCCCGCGCTTTGTTCTCGGGTGTCCACACAAAGCAGGCGTTGCACAAATAATTATGTGCATACAATTATTTCCTAAGCGTTTGTTCGTTGCGCCGCCCCGCGCCCTGTTCGCCACGGACGCGCTACATCCGCGCCACGCGCCACCTCCGCGCCACTTCCACGCCACCTCCGTCCGCACCACCTACGCGCAACTCCGTGACGTATTTAATTTACAACCTAAAGCACTTCAGCAATTTTTTTTCACTTACACTCGCGTGAATTAATAAATATTTAAATTTCGCTCACAAATTACACCATGTATACTTTAATTACTGTTTGCTTTAGTGTGAGTTATTTCAGTGAGACTGCCGTTCCTCGAGGCTTTTTCTTAAAGATTTTTTAATTGTCTACAAGGTTTGTCGTTCTAGAGTGGCCAGTAAAGAAGTTGGAAGGTGATGGGGTCATAGCGAGGAGTAGAACTATCGTATTACAATATTTGTACACAAACCGAGCGTGTCACATCCTGTGTTGGCCTGAGGAAAGGGGTGTTGCCGGGTCACTGAGTGGGGAATCCATGTTGCTACCTCATCTATATATCGATATTTTGGACGTTAATAGGTCTATTTTGGTAAATAGTAATTTATAACTCATACAAATAAACCAATGTGATCCGGCAAAAGGAGGGTAATGTTTTTCGAGTGTATGTAGATTTCTATATTATCTCCTGGTAGCTTACAAAATATGCTGTCGGGTTTAGTTTTTAAATATTTAAATAGTTATTTGCACGCTTATATTTGGCTTCACCTATCCCGTTATCTATAATCAAATCTTACTATAGTTAAATTTGACCCAATTTTCGATGTTCAATTGAACTGAATTGCATAGCAAGTAAGATATATTATGATGATCACGATGAGGATGGGGCATTTTCAAGCTTGTTTAAACAGTATTGTATCTTGATAACGAAAGTCATATCTACTATTTTTTTCCTCTTTTACATAATAGGTATATAGTTTTTCGAAACTTTTCTTAAACCATTTACCTAAGTAAGTAATGGTCTTTATAGAAGTTGCTAACACTCTAAATAATTCAAACCCTTACATTTCAAATTACCAACCATTAACAATAATAGTAAGTAGGACTTAAGAAATTCTTAATTAAGAAAAGTTTCTGCCTTTAAGAAATCTACCCACAATTTTCTATGCAAAGTAGAGTTAAGTGCCAAATTACGTATCAAAGAGCTTTAAAACTTGCCATTTAAATTATTTATTATTCACAAGTAACGTTTATCGTACTACAAGGATCAAGAACAGTTGGTTTCTTTATGCATAATATTGAATCATTTCCAATTCAGGAATTAACAACTAAATAGATTTCTTTTCTCGAGCGTTGATGTACTTTTTTGACACCAACGTCGGTCACAATTAACTGTATCCCCACTGCTTCCACGTTTCCTCAATCCTGGGTGTCTATCAGACCGTGTTGTAACAGTCGAGGAAATTAAAGGGTTAAAAGTGCATTTATTTTGATTATTTGTACGTAACGTTAAAATAAAATGTGTTTTTGTATATACTAAGTACTTTCAGCGAATACTACTAGTTGTTCTAAATCAGCACCTATCCGGGTGAAGTTCCTAACATATGTCTACTAACTAACATTTGACGACCTGTTGTATGAGTAATCGAAAATTTTTTGATCTAATTCCGCTATGGTTCCTTGGGGAAAGTTGTTCGTAATCAATAGAGACGTCACGTGAATGTGAATTACACGAATTCCAATTCACGCTGTATAATTACAAAAAAAATGTGGTATATCAACCATCTGGTATCCATAATACAAGCCTAGTTGCTTAATGTGGAACTAGATGGTGCTGTGTGTTACGACGATAGTTGTTTTTATTGTTGCATGTTACCAAACCTACGCAACCTATCAGGTCGACAGGGGTCTTTAGCAGTAAATCAAAATATCATATAATAAAGTCGATAAACTGTAATACTTCAGTAAAAAAATCTAGTCAACGCGTAAATGGAATGCAATGGGATCAACATTTTATTTTGTTGTTAGAATCACTTATCAAGCTCTTGTTCGTATTTGCGATTCCACTGACCATTTGTAAAGTGAGTTACACACTACGGTGTGACACGCCGCGTTCTTAAGTCGGGCGTAACTCCAGCGGGCTGTCGACAGGCATTGTGCTCCCGTATTAACGACGTACGCACAAAAGACGCCGCTCGTATATCAAACTAACGTCACTCCAATGTCTTCCTTCCTCACAGCTACAGTACCCGCAAGAAATGGCCCTCCTTTTTTATTGAGCATTTAGTAGACTGAAATTATGGCGCGTAAAATTCATACCGTGTGTAGAAGAGGCGCGGTTTTATTTGTGGAATTCATTTTTTTTATAGTCAGTTGGAAAAGTAAGCTACAATTTAAAACTTGCTCACATGTTTACGTGACGTGGTTTATTACCAAAAATGTCGTATCATTTCTTAAACGATTTTATTTGAAATATCAAAGTAGATATAAATAATATAAATTTACTCGCGGGTTTACCAGAGATAGCTTCGCCCTTTGTGCGTTTTTATTCTGTTTAATCCTTTTGTTGTATGAGAAAAAGAAATTAAAAAAATATATATTAATATAAATATTTCGGACACTTACACCAATCATCTAGTCCCAAACTATAAGCAAATCTTGTACTATGGATACTAAATAACGGATAAACAAACATGAATATTTATATAAACATCGATGACTCAGAAATAAATGTTCATATTTATCACACAAACATTTACCCATTTACATTTACATATTATTTTATTATTATTATATTAAACTAGTTAAAATATTTAATTCGGTATTCTTTCGTTTATTTCGATTAGATTTGATGGGATCAAAAATTGATGAAAACAAAACCATAATTTTTGTTTATTATTTATTAAGGATACAGTCGTTCTCAATTACATGAAATTTTAATGATTGACCAGCACTAGTAGCATGACAGACACGATAAATCTTTATGTCGCGCGAGATAATATAGGTCCTGCTCATTCGTTTGGACGAAATATACAACTATCCCACTTTCACTCCTACGTCGCGCGTGACCAACGATGTCAGGCAGGTCCATACATTAATGAGAAAATGTGGCCTTATATTGTTTTCCACAAAATAATTAGTTATCTATTAACAACCCCATTACATAACAGTATGCACAGCAGCAATGATATTAAAACTTCATATTTTGCTCAGTACAAAATTTTTGAACTTCTTTATTTATTTATTTTTTTTGTGCACAACGGCTTGGTATTTGACCTCAATCACACCTGATGAGGTCGAAGGTGGAAGCGTACTGACTCGGAAACCCCAACACATTTGGAGGACTGGCTATCTTATCTATGACACACAACAATGCTATTTACATTGCTGCTTGGCGGCAGATTTAGATAAGATGGTGGTGGCTAGCCAGACGGACATTTAAAATGCTCTACCACCAACCAAACCGAGTACTTAAACATGTACCCCGCTGGGGATCGAACCCGCTACCTCCAAATCGTAAACCCAATGTTATTTACATTGAGCCACGGAGGCGGTTAAAGAGAAACAAGCAATATCAACTACGTCATAATTCTCATTGTATAGTTTACAAGCAGGATTTATAAATTAATTTTATAATTATTATAATAATAATAAATGAATTGAAAAACGTTGTTAATATTATGTCTGAGATTATTAAGGCCAGCATAGAGTGGAAATGTATTGTAACCCGATTCCAGTCGGCTTCCCATTCAAAATATAAATAAATAAAAATAATAAAATAAATATTTCGGAGAGTTACACTAATCATCTAGTCCCAAACTTAGCAAAGCTTGTCCTATTAATACTAGATAACGGATAAACATACATAAATATTTATATATAACATGACTGGCATACATGTTCGTATTCATCACACAAATATTTACCCCTCGCCGCATTCGAACCCCCAACCATTGGTTTCGCTGACAGGGTCACTATCCACTACACCAATCTGTCGTATCGACAATGAATGACCCTTGCAAGAATTATTTGCACTAAGTACCATTATTATAAGTCACACATATGCACAGAATTTTACGTCTCATTAGAAGCCAAACTTTTTTAAAACAAAATAAGCCGCTACACCCTCCACGAGGGCAAAACGCATCTTTATCCTCTTACATAATCTGTTTGCTCGCTGTCTCGCTTTAACACGTGCGAAATATAATTTGCTGCAAGTTACTCGAAGCTGGCTTATTATAGAGAAGGATGACGGAGAACATGTATGTGAAAGAATTGAAAAGTAAGAAAAAATATGTTATTACTGTAAAAACGGTGCCTATTTCATTTAATACGGCTTTTCCTCTAATTTATTCATATTCTTCATGTAGTCCTAAAAACGACTGTCAAAGTGATGCGATCGTTTCGTTTCGTTCGTTTCATGAAGGGCGAAGCCTGCAATAGTTTATTGAAACATACATAAAGTCACGACATCCCAAATGAGGCGGTCAGAGATATCCCAAACATTAGTGCTTGGGTGTTCCCAGCATTAGGAATTTAATGCTTGAAACAACATCTACGTTTCACCTTTCCAAATATACAGAAATGCTGAGGTGACAGGGAGTGAGCCCATCGCCGTTAAAACGTGCGCGTCTATAGATGGTTTTTGGTTTTAATGTGAGTCTTATAGTCGCCTTTGACGTCTTTGATAGTCTACGGGAAGAGACGGGTTTGTTCTATTTATATGCGGAAACCACACGGTACAATAGTTTATTGATATCATAACATAATTATGATTGAGTCCACTTGCTTGGTCATACCATGCTATATTAAAAAAACATTGTGAAATGGCTTTTTAAAACGGATGTTGTATAATTGAAATTGTGCTATATAGGTTAAGCACTTCACTGTTTCACACGAACTAAACCGTTATTGTCTGAACTAAACATAAGCTCAATTGTTTCTCGACATCTCCGGAAAATATTTATTTTCCCCCCAGGCTTGAAACTTTGCGGTAACTTCGCTAATGACTTCTTTTTGAAGTAAAAACTTTGTTGGAAGTCGTTTGAGAGGTTTTTGGTATCTTTTAACAATAGGTACTTTTTACTACCAAATCCCCGTTCGGATGTCTCTTTAATTGATCCCATAATATCCATAATTTTACCAGGGATCAGGTGTTCACTGCTTCTTCACAGAAATTCTACGTCTGCAAGGCTGGTCTGTATTTTGACCTAAGTTAGTACAGTGAGTTAACTTTGCCAGCCTTTTGGCAACGCTCCCGTTTTGGAATATTTTAGGTCAAGTTTTTTTATACATTATAGGTATAAAATACTAACACAATGGTAAATAAACCACGTTTTAACTTTATACCATTTCTTTTCCCCACACATAAATATAAACTATAAAATTATTTCTGCAGTAATACGCACTAATTCAGGCTAGTATAAATAAAACCATCCCACTGAGGCAAACTTAAGTTAATACTTGAGATAATATTTCGAATTTGAACAGTATCAAAAAAAATAGAATTGAGAGTGAGACTTGATTCAGCTTTAAATTCATTCAAAAAAATAAGTAGTTATTAATCTTTTAAACCCTATTAAAATGCATAGCCTTAAATACATAAAATATGTCAATTTTATATTGTTACAGTAGTAGTTTGTGTATTTGCTCAGATTTATTAACAGTATTCAAATAAAACCAAATAGTTTTCCTGTCTATACGAGAACACTCGTAAATAAAATAAATTGTATTTCGGGATAGCATAAAATAAAATACATACCTCAGTGTAACATTTGTAATAACAACAACACACTAGTCGAATTATTTTTCAAAAGTTTTGACCATATTGTTTTGTAACATTTTTTAAAGTGTATTGTACTTTTAAACAAATAGGCAATTTCACAAACCTGTTTCGCACATATTATGTAGTTCATACATCTGATACAATAATCGAAAAAATGTTATTCTAAGTGGATTATTATTTCAAATTTGATATAGATGACCAGCAAACTCACGTAATCTGGTTACATTTTTTTTTATTATTAATTTCTTTATTACACAGATACAAATGTAGTTAAAGGCTAACCCCACAAAACCAAATTGATCGGTTTGTCTGTGGGAGTATTCAGTGTTGACTATAATTTACAGTACGACCGATTGGTGTAGTATCCACTACACCAATCGGTCGTACTGTAAATTATAGTGACCCTATCAGCGAAATCAACGGTTGCGGGTTCGAATCCCGCGAGGGGTTCATGTTTGTGTGATGAATACGAACATTTATTCCCGAGTCTTGGATGTTTATATAAATATTTATGTAGGTTTATCCGTTATCTAGTATCCATAGCACAAGCTTTGCTTAGTTTGGGACTAGATGGTTTAAGAGTAAGTGCCCGAAATATTTATTTATTTATTATTATTAAAAAAAAAACAGTAAACAACTTTCAATACAATTAGTACGCTCAATAGGTAGAGTGTCAGTGGCTCAGCGGTTAAGACGCGGTCTAACAATTTAGAAGGTCCGGGTTCGATTTCCAATGAGTTCTTAAATTTAATTAATTTACTTATGTACATTTATCCGACTGCTCTTAAACGGTGAAGGAAAACATCATGAAGAACCTGCAAGTCTGAGAAATAAAAATTCAAAGGCACGTGAAGTCCCCAATCTGCATTGGGCCAGCGTGGCGGAGTATGGCCCATATTCCCTCATTTACGAGGCAAGGCCTATATCCCTGCGGTGGGATGTTTATGATGTTGATGTTGAGTAGACAGAACACATGTTGTAAGTTAAGGATATAACAACGTTTATATTTACATATTTATATATTTACACAACTTGGCATGCCTGCCCTTTCTTTTCTCATTTCTGATTTCTGCTGTCAAACAGTTGTAAATGTATGGTTTACGTAGCGTTCACCGAAATAGTTGCTGACGTTATGCAGTTTTAGTGCTTTGTGCTCCCAATTGCCGCGGTTATTAAGAGCAATAAGATATTTACATTAAAAAAAACTAGCCGGTAAGACATTACACATTTTGAACAATTTTTTACAATTGCCGTTACAATTCTTTTTAGTTTTATTATTTACCAATTGTTGTATTAAGCTTAATGTTGTATGTTGTATTATCGTATACCTGACTATATATAACTACAATAGTATTTACGAGGAAATGTATTTTATGGTATACAATTTTAACTTTAATAACATTGCAATTACCTGTTTATATATCCCTGAAGAACTAAATAAATAACTATTATAGTATTTAAAAACCAAAACACCCAATAGAATATTTTGTATTTTGCGGACGCCATGTTGGAATTATCACTTTAAAATGTATCCTATGACACTCCACGTATCAAGACGAATTTACCACACCATGCCTTTCGAAATCGATCATGCTGTTTAGGCTACAATATGCGCCAAAGGAACGGACATGCATACATAATTAGTTATATACATACACCCCAAAAACATTACTCTCCTTTCTTGGTCAGTCGGGTAAAAATAATTAAACATATCCACATAATGATAGAAAACCCGTTGTGGGATTAAAAAAAAAAGTCTTATTTCTTTGTAAAATTCGGTTTACAATAGCTAGTAACTGGAGACTCCTATTAAGCCTATAACGCCTGTGCTAGGAGGCTCCCCTCTTCATATCTAATTTTACATTGTATGTTACATCATTACTTAATACTAATATAAACTAAAATACAAAACATATAAAAGGGATCAGTCTGCCTTTGTGCATAGATTTAAGTAAGAAATTTGTTTTCTATCTATTACGCGTGCAAATATATAAAATCCTATTTATATTTCCCAAATTTTAAATGTCTTTCGTTGGTAATTTTCATTTGATACGCTTATCGTTTGAGAGTTAGTAACAAAGTAAAAAATGCTAGTATTTGGGAGCCCACGTTGGGCGCCATTGTGTGTCGGATTATCGGCGAGCGTCACAAAGGTACAAAGGCACTTTATCAAAGCACGTCTGACTGGATATCTTCCTTTCCCACGAGTTCACTTGCGTAACGCCCTTCGAAACTTAGCCCTCAGGATCAGAGCCGTATTCAGTCACTGAGTGTCCCTCAATGATGAGGTGATGGTGTTTTTGTAGTCACATATAAATTAAGTTCTCACAGAACCCTTTTCTTAAACTTTTCTACAAGCTGCTTATTGTTTGTCGTACTATGACGTAAAAAGTAAACACAGAAAATATACATAGTTTACAGATTTTTTATTACAAATACATTAGTATTAGAGAACCTAAATTATGTTCCAATTGCCCCCAAAGTTAGTAAATATGTAACGAAAAAATTAAACATGAATTGCAGCAGAAATATTCCAACACATTCTGGACTTAAGTATAGAGAGTTACTTTTCATTTTAAAACTAAACTACAGAATGTTCCTTTGAAACTGGAAAATCTAAAAATGTTTTTTTTTTTAGGATCGCGAGTAAAATAAATTTGGTGTAGCAACCAGTTAACAATTTGTTTTTCAATTTTTATATTAAATTACATATAATTGTACTAAAACTCCCGCATCGATTTAAAATCTGATTGATTATGTTAATATAATCGAATAAGACTAAATTACTATTGTGTTTTGTACATGTTCTATTTAACTATTTTTATTTTCGTAAACTTGTCCTTTTTGATTAGCACTTAGAATCGCGAAAATATACCACAGAATCAAAAGTCTATTAAGAGTGAATAAACAAGCGCATATAACAAAGAAAAAAACACAGTTTTAACGAAATGTAACTGATAATGCTAAGCAAGAAGGTTAGATATTAATAATTTTAGCTGTACAAAGTTTTTTCATTCCAAAGAATTTTTTTGTGAAATAACATTCAGCGGATATGTTTCAGCTTCGCCGCTGTAAAATTCATCATAAATCTTTATAAATCACATACTTAGTAATAACATAACCTTGCACCGGACCTGGCTTGGTCGCCCGTATCAAGCATCCTCAAGTACAATAGAGCAAACAAAAACTTTTGGGTTTCAAAGTCAAAGTACAGAATGGCCTTCATGTTATTGTCTTTGTATTAATTATAATTTGAATCGTATCGAAAGCCACAGTTATTGGAGCTTAATGATGACTGATACTGTAGGATTTAATTGATGGTTAGGTTTTAATGAGTCTTGTTATTTCATGTAAAATGGAATTCGTGTAACTCCCCGTCGTCTACTGCCACGGTACACTCACAGCCAAAGAGACTACATCAAGTTTTGGATGATTGAATTAAAGATGCATAGTTTTTATATGATTTATAATTAATTAATCACTAATTAATTTAGAATTTGGATTGTCGCACGACTATCATAATACGCGGTTTACTACAAGAAGTGTACGTTGGCGCTGGTATCGACCAAAAATGGCGCGGTGATGTTTGAAGTAAGTTAGGTTTTGCCGTACATCATTACTTCCCAGATTTCGTTCCTTAACAGCGACACTATCGAACGATGTAATAATACAATGTGTGTTATTTCTTCAAAATCTACGGGTTCAATTGCTGGCTAGGAGTACCGATTTTTCAAAATACCACAATCTCACCTGATGCGAAGTGACGATGTGGCCGTAAAGCACGCGATCTCAGTAGATGCCTATTCACCCTGCTCTTAAAGATCCCAAGTTCTAGGATTGAGGAAAGACTGACGCCTTTTAGTTATCAAAATCTTTGAGTAATTTTCGCTTATTCCTCATAGTTTCAGATTTGGCCATGCACGCCGACTTGGAAAATTCAACCTGTATATATAGACAACCGGTTCGAAACCCGCGAGTGGTAAATGTTTGAGTGACGAATATGAAGATTTATTCCCGAGTCATGGATGTTTATATTAGTTAGCTTAGCTTAGTTTTTGCACTAGATGATTGGTGTAAGTGTCCGAAATATTTATTTTATATTAACTGCAAAAGTAACCTCGTACTTTAAAATGTATCTTCTGAAAATGGATCTCTACTGTGCGAAGTCCGAGACGCACTTACTCGGTCAAAATCGTTGAAAATAATACCTCCACGGAGGTGGCATCTTCTTATTTCAAATTGCGAAAATCAATTTGAAGTCCAACTAATAATGCACTATACTTATTCATTCCAAGTGAATAGTGTAATATATCATCGTCACTACGACATAACTTGATTAATTTAAGCATTGGTCGAAAATTCCCACAAGTTGTACCTTTTTGTATTTTCGCCGGCATTTTGAAATGTCCAGATTACAGTTGCTTAATTGACTTCCATGTTTGATATAACACTAAAACTGCATAATTGAGAAGAGACTGAGTGCCGGCAAATGCTCCGTGAATTCTTTAAAGGACTCCTAATTGCAGATTCAAAGAAGACAGGCAGGGACGTTTAATTTATAACTTGTTAGTTGATTGTAAATTTAAAGATGCTTTTGCTTGTATTCATCATCATTATCAAACTACCGCTCTAAGATGCCATATTCATATTCTTTAGTTGATATCTGGTCATTTGTTTTTGAAAATCTGGTGCTCCCAGCTGAGTTTGCCTAACATCGTACTTATGTCATCACGACTTTTATCCCAAATGGGGTCGTCAGAGATATCCCAAACATTAGTATTTGGGTGTCCCAAACATTAAACATTTTAAGCTTGAAGTAACATCCACGGTTTACTTTTGAAATTATATAGAAATGCACACGTGACTGGGTGTGAGGCCATCGCCATTACGATACCCACGGGAAAAGACGGGTTGATCCTATTGGCGATGGCGATGACGATGGCCCCATGTATTCATAGCTATAAGACTACTCACTCCTGAGGCAGATGAACATTGACGGTCGCTCGGTGAATCCTTGTGGGTCCCATAATGGACCAGTTTCACCGTTGGTCATTAGGCAAAGACATCTGAGAGATTTCAATCGATTACATGTTATTTAACTTCCTAAAAAAATATAAACGCGAAATCGCGAATCAGCAAATTTTTCATAACAATATATTCCACGCGCCCCAAGTTCCTATTCCTAATGACTACTCTATTTTCGAATCGCTCTTATAAGAGTAGCCTGAATCTAACCTAAATTAGTCCCCATTGTAAGTTCCGGACCTAGTGACACGAGAAGCCGTTTAATGATCAAACTCACGGATATTAGTCGCAATTAGCGTCAGGTTCATGATTAGGAATAAAGGGATAATGAGCTGCCTTGGTTTCCGGTTACAAGTTCCCTAGGGATACCGTAGAACTGTGATTAGGTATACCTTTCACGAATAAAATGGTCACTTAAGTGACAAATGTCTACATTTAATACACTCTATTTTCTTCAACAATAAAACATACAAAATCAATTCGAAGAATAACTTCCCAAACACTTGAGTTTAATTTATATAGCAAAGGATAATATTTAAAAATTGAATTTGATGACGTTTTACTCACAGGGTTATGTTTAGCAGTGACCATCTTATGGCTAATATGATGATACTCATAGTACGTATTTATATTAGGCACAACATAGGTAATTGTTAGTGACCGACCAACGATTCGGTTTCAGTCAGATTCGGCCATAGTTTCGTTGCGGACAAAAATTTGTCAAAACTTCAGTCGCGCCGAAACTCAGTTTTCGTCAACTATCGCGTGTCGTTCGGCTAACTTCGGATGAGTTCGTGAGTCGTGTGGTAGCCGGCCAGCGTGATTGTGTTTTTCTCGTGCATAAATGAATTTCATTAACACGAGGTAACTGTGTATGTGTAAAAAATGAATACACCAAATTTCACTATACATATGGAAATTCTAGTTTCTTTCTAGTCTAAATAAATAAGACCGAGGCCTAAGATCCGGTTTCGACTGAAAATCGGTTTCGGTTGGACACTAATAATTGTAAAGAGACCGGCGGACTACAGCGCGACGTTTCACACTCGCAACGAAACCAGCTCGTAATATTCCAAGGACCCTCTGAGGTAGATCGCTTCCAACCCGTGACTCTAGGAATTTATAGAGAACGTCGGCAACAGTGGAAGTCCTACATGACAACTCACAGATCACCAATGGCGAAACGTTTAGACGTCGCTTATAATGCCGTTTATTACTTATTTAGAAGCTCATAATTTAATTTACTGTTGTAATTTTATTTGTAATTTACCATGTTTTTAAAATTAATGTATTTAATTCTAGTCAATATGCATTAATTTTTAATATGATATTTCTAAAAAGACATTATTCAGATTGCACATAATAAAGGTCCTAATTCACGAATAGAGTTGTATGTTACCGCGTATGGACCGGATCGTTGCAGCAATCAAAATGGCACCACATCATTGGTGTTAAAACGGAAGTTTTGAACCAATGGGAACTCAGTCATACACCAATTTATTTCGCGAACTGAAGTATGAAAAGCTAATTTATGTTTTAAAAAAATGCATCACTTACCACAGAAAAGTAACCAAAAAACATACGAGTATCTTTTACTATAACAAACATAACCGCTCCGTTGCTCAATATAAACAACATTGGGTTTACGATTCGGAGGTCACGAGTTCAATCCCCAACGAGTATATTTAGTAATCGGTTTGGTTGGTGGTAGGGCATATTAAATGTCCGCCTGGCTAGCTACCACCATCTTATCTAAATCTGCCGCCAAACAGCAATGTTAATAGCATTGTTGTGTTCCGGTTATCAGAGATAAGATAGCCAGTCTCCCAAATAAGATGGGGTTTCCGGGACATTACGCTACCACCTTCGGCCTCATCTTCACTTAACATCAGGTATGATTGAGGTCAAGTGCTAACCCGTTGTGCATAAAAAAAAATAATAATAATAAGTAGTCGTAAATCTCATACTTTTAATCAATATTGTAATTTTTTCTTACATTAAAAAAAATTGGGCTTTGTTTTGGTTTTGGTTTTGGCCATTTATTCTTAGCAGTCGTATTAGTTCTCGACGATTCTAAGGATGGCGCTGTTTTATCTACTAAGAAAAATGCAAAAATGATGATCCATTGAACATGTGATTGTTTAGGTCCAAAGTATTTCAAATAACAATATTGTTTATAATAATACTAGCTTACTACCCGCGGCTTCGCCTGCCTGGAATAGCTTTATCGCCTATATGTTTAATTTGTTTATCCGGCGGGAACTACTCACTTTATCGGAATAAAAAGTATCCCATATCTTAATCCAGGGTATATTCTACCTATTTACCAAATTTCATCCAAATCCGTTCGTCCATTTCACTGTGATTGAGCAACAAACATCCAAACTTTCGCATTTTACTAATATTATAAATTCGAAATTATATATCAGATAGATATAGAAGTTCGAATCTCACTAGGGGCATATGTATTGTACGATGAATATGGACATGTGTACCCGAGTTATGGATGTTTTCATTTATAATAAGTATTTATTTTTAAAAAAAAATTACCATCTGGTATCCCCAACACAAGCCTATAGTTGCTTAATGTGGAACTAGATGGCATTGTGTGTATGTCCAAAGATATTTATATTTATTTGTTATTATTATTTAAATTAGAACGCAATAAAATTAGAACGTAATAAAATTTTCCAAGAATGTTTGTTTCTTTGTTTATTTATTTTCAAAAAAAAATATTACAAGTAACAGTCTAATTACTAAAGTGCTTAAAAATTCTAATGCTTGGACTCTGATCCTCAAACTAGGTCAAACCTGTATCTTGAGGATCAGTTCTTTTCAATATCATAAGCTCCTAAAGCTCTTAAATGTTGTTTAACCACAGACGTCAAATGAGTGAAGGAATTGACTGTGATTGGTTACTACTTCTTAAGAAGGTACCTATTCACTTTTTTTTTAATTAAACAACCTACGCTAAATATTTGGATTGTATTATTATACATTTATTTGAAGCCTGGGCATGGATATATTTTATAGACCTGACTGTAGCTTTGTACGTATCATGCACGACATATAAACCTAGCCTAAATCTGTATTAAATTAGTCACCATTGTGACTTCCGGTATCGCCGCAAGACGCCGTTAAATGATCGATAACCACGGAAATCAGTGACATTACCGCAATTAATGTCGGGAACATGATTAATCTGACGACGGCTCCTTATTTTCAACACGATCAAGATAAATATACACTTAGTAATTATTTAAGGTAAGGTAAATACTAACTTTTAATTCGTGATAACCTGTTTGGTGTAGTGGTTAGACACTCTGACCACTATAGCAAAAGGTTGCGGATTCGAATCCCGCTAGGGGCATATGTTTGTGTGATGAATACAAACAAGGTACACGAGTTATGGATGTTTTCATTTATAATAAGTATTTATTTACAAAAAAAATGTATTTATGTAGTATATCAACCATCTGGTATTCACAACACAAGCCTATAGTTGCTTACTGTGGAACTAGATGTCGCTGTGTGTATGTCTAAGGATATTTATTTATTAATGGCGTAAACAATTTCAATATTTTACGAAGTATCTGTAGCGCCGACCAAATTATTAGACGAGGTCACAAAAGCCTAAAAACTATAACGTTTCTGTACCCTTCTAAATATGCCTTCTAGAACTAAGACATATACGTCTTTTGAAGGCGAATTTCTTTTTTTAATTTCAACAAGGCTGTTATCCATATTTAAATATACCAGGGGTTAGCACAGTACCAGTTCACGCAGAACATCACAGCCCGGTACGCTTTTATTTTCTGACTGGAACAAGTCTAGCAATCAAAATTTTAAAATTTTCACGCATTAGACTTTTAGACATATGTTCCTGATGCCCATAAAATGCTTAGGTATATCGACTACACAGCTGATTCTCACGGCTTTGGTAATCAGTGTTTCGTCCCGCGCCCAGTAGCCGTATTTAAAAGCAATGGTGGAATAATTTAATGCAGTTCCATCTCACACTCTCCGAAATGAATCCAATATAGAAAGGTGCACGCTTAGTTTTAAATCTACAAAAGTTGTAAACAAAAATTTATTATGAACGAGAGCAGCCACAGAAACCGCGCTGATAAAATTTACAGTGGCGGACATGAAAACGGGCACTCGGCTCGACTCGCAGACAGTATATAATTTTGTGTGTACATACACCGGTGGAATGTACTCGCGAATTGATAATTATGGTAAACGGTCCATTTCTCTTAGGCCGCATGTGTTCATACACCGGCTGAAATTGTTTAACACTGAAAACAATGTGTTGGATTTTTATTATATTAGTTGCAAAATGACATTAACACGCCCTGAAAATGGCTTATATTGACATTCCACTTGAAACACAGTCGTGTCGATTCTGTAACTTTGTTCGGGCAGCTCACGTCCGAATCCATAGTCTATAGTTGATTGCGGTTTCATCGCGGATTCAGATGCGACAGGCGCAAACAAGCTTGCACCTGTGAGCTCTCTGGTTATAAACAAGGTGAAAATAGTAAATAAAAATTTTAAAAAATATTACATTGGTTGGATATGCTTTTGATCAAAATGTCACGTGTCAAATGGCATCTAAGAAAAATAAACCTGAAATACATTGCAAGAAAGTTAATTTTACTACTGTTGTATCTTGGTAAGTATATTGCGCGCACCACTACTCAATTTTCTCCAAACAGCCATAGTACAAAAAGAAACTATTAAAACTATTTAACATTTTAATGGAACTTATTGGATGGATTTTTTATTTATTCTTTATTGCACAAGAAATACAAATAGATTACAGTCAGAAAATATGTACAAAGGTGAGCTTATCTGTAAAGATATATCTTCCATTCAACCCTACTAGAGGTTAGAAACGTTTTTTCTATCGAGAAAATTTCAAGCAATCGTGTTTTTGAACACACGGTCACACTACCTAGTAAGTCCTCTTTTTTCTGAGCTGGTCCAATTCCATGCGAAAAATTCATTTACAAAAATTTTAATTAAATAACAGTTTTTCAATAGAATACTTCAATCCTACAAATAAGTATATAATAAGAATAAAGTAAGGTGACATCATAACTACCTACCTAATTAAAAAGAAGACAGCTGCAGAGCTGCAGCAGCTATACCTACATTTTTATTTGCTGTTCTCTCAAACAATATTCTGTATAAAAGTATTAGGTAATATAATTTTTTCTTCGCTTAGAAAATGTTGAAACAATTGTCGAGAGTGGTTCGTGATTTTTAAATGAAATTTTCACATTTCCGTTGCTAAGTAAAAGCGGTGTTTCCCATTAAAATGAAATTACAGAGAAATTAACGAGAATTTTTGTTTAATTACCGCACTGGCACGGCGTCTATAAACAAAAAGAAACCTGCCCTGTTCTTTTTAAGCGCAATTTAGAAAGTTTATGTTTCATCAAAATTGGATAATCTCATACCTACTAAATGTTGAAGCTAAAAATAATATGAAATACACATACTCACTTTAATTATTACGTCAGTAGGAAGCTTATATTGCATTAATTAAGTGACTGCCGCAATAAATATTGAACCTCAAAATTAAATGTACAATGTTCATTATTTGTTTTCGCCCGAAAACGTATATTTCAATGGAAATAAATTTCTTCTCAATTTTAAATCACAGGATTGCGAATAATCGAATCAGTTTAATGAGGAACAGCTTCACACCAATTATTATAAATATCATTCTTTCTGTTTCATATTAAATAACCATACCTACGCTATTTTCATGTGTGATATTTACGCCCAATTAAAATGACAATTAAGAGAAATACAAACCTATTGGAAAACTAAATCGAAAACAACGTAGGTATTTAATCTATGTTCGAGTCCGAGGTTACCGTGCAGCCCTCTGCTCTGTCAACCGAAGTGATTTTCCGCTACACATACCTATTCTGAATCACCTTCATTTACTAGGATTTATTCATTGTGGCACGACAAGACAAACAAAATACATTCAATATATCATATATATCCTACAAATACAAATACTCTTTATTGCGCAAAATAATTTACAATAATTTTTGATGATAACAATTATAGAACACAACTCGTAATATAGGGACCACCTGACACAGGTATTTTATACTTACTAGGTGGTCCCAACCCTAGCTTACCTGTTTTGTAAAAATTTTTGTTGTTGAAATAAAGATATATATTATATTAAAAATATAGTGTAACACTTTTTAATTAATAGACGATAGAATAGATGATGGGAATTAATGCTTGCAACGCTCGTATGTAAGTTGTTCGTTCCAAAATTTGTAAACTATTTTTCAACGACTTGCTTATCTGATTGAGCTGAAATTTGATATATTTATGTAAATTTAGTCACAATGCAATATTATGGTACCATCGAGCTGCGATACATATTTATTATAGATATCCTGATCCGCAAATTTATTATAGATACTACACTTAGTTTAATTTCAATTTACGCTTGAATTAGTAGAAATTAATACGCGGGTAGGGAATAGAGTGAACATTTTACACGCTTCCTTACAAACTATCAAGTCCAAATTCTCCGAAATGAATAAACCGATTCTAATGAAACGTAAACGTATAAGCGTACATAGTTCTAAAAAGTTTATACAAAACATCTTGAAAATATCGAATTTAAAAGCATATATTGCATTTTTTCTGTTACCTACTATAGTAAACTTCAAATTGTTCTAATTTAGTAATAATACTCTGTTTCGAAAATGTTCTCTAAACTGTTTAGATACGTACTTTATGTGTTTCATTACTGTTTATTAATTTCGATTTCGATAAAAAATTTAAATGGGAAAGATTGCATGGAATACCGTGCGGAATAAATCCTCTTAAACAAAACTTATTAACAACCTGCACTAACACGATAAATGTTATATGTCGCGCGAGATAATATTTGTCCTACTCATTCGTTTGAACGAAATATACAACTATCCCATTCTCACTTGGCGTCGAGCGCGACTAACGACATCATGTTAGAGGCAGGAGTTTTTAATCTCCAGAATAAGGCCGGGTAGGTGACGTGAAACAAAGCGCGCTGACCTCCCTGTTGCCGCACGTTTTTCAAATGTCACCTCGCACCTCTACCTCTTCACCGGATAACTGTACTTGGAAACTTGTAGTTTTTTAACGTTATGTAATGAAACACTTCGTTATAGGTACGTACCTACTGGCCGTTTGTATACGAATATCGCCGTTGACGTAATCAAATATACTTGTGGGTTTTTATGTTGTTGATTACTTTTGCTCGTTGTTGATCAGCGGTGAAGACGCAGTCTCCCAATTTGGGAAGACCGGCTTTGATTCCCAGACATGATATGTACATTTCTCCAACTGGTCTTAAACGGTGAAGGAAAACTACGTGTGGAAACCTGCATGCCTGACAAATAAAAATTGAAATGCGTGTGAAGTCCCCAAAACGCGCTAGGCCAGCGTCGTGGACTATGGCCCATACTCCCTCATTAAAAGAGGCTTGATATTTACAGGCTAATGATGATGATTAGTTTGACTTCGTTCGTCATTTTCTGTTAGTTACGTATCATAGTCGAACTGAAGATAGTTGGTTACTGTGCCATGGGTTTTGGATTTACCAAGATCCATAGTTTTTTTTTGGTATTTTTGGAAAGGCAAAGGGCTGTACCCATACAGCCTTGCCTTTTTGTTTTAATTATTTTATAGAGGTTGAAGGCAGTTACCATGTCTACTTTTCCTTGTCAATCAGAATTAAATATTTTGTCCACGGCGAAGCCAAATCCTAGTTCTAGTCAGCTTATTGTGCCGAAGCAGTCTTAAAAATTGTCATCAGTTTTACAGTCGTATTATCTCTTTCTCCCTGGAACAGTACGATGCGACGGCACCACACCAAAACTGGTTTTAGTTTAGTTGGTGTACATCCGAATCGACACCAGTGTCATATTATTTACAATTTCATTAACTGTTGAAACAACATATTCATAAATAAATTTCATGCTTTTCAGTTTATTTAACTGTCGGGTTTTAGTTTTTTATATTATGTAATATGTTTACTATAATTTTGACTATAGACAATACCTACACAATCTTTGGTAGTGGCGGGATCATTCCTACAGCCAGAACGAAAGAAATATGTTCTAAAAATGTGCATTTGAATTTAAATCCCTACTTTGCTTTTCAAATTACACGTATGTGATTTATTTAAAGCATTACCTGTTTGAAATGGTAATTCTGTGCAGGTGGAAGTGTACTTAAATATAAAAATAGCTGCTCAATACTATAAAGCTCGATTTACTATTGTGTAATTAGATGTGCTTTGCTATTCGTTTTCGATTAGCGGAGTTAAGCATTTCAATACAAGTGTTTTCGTGCTTCGGAGGGCTCGTTAAGCCAAGTCGGTGGCCTCGGGGGCGGCTTGAAAAATCTTCTGACATAAGACAACCAATCCGCACTGAGCTCACGCGGTGGATTATGACCCATACCTCCTAGTTAGAGGAGGCTGTGCCCCAACATTAAGGACGTGTAAGGTTCTTGATGATGATGATGAGATGTGGTAGAGGGTCCTTACACCCTTTTCTATATGTCGTAGATAGCGATAATTCGCGGTTTGCTATGGGAAAATCAAAATCAAAATCAAAAATATTTTATTCAATGTAGGATACAAAAATATCACTTATTGAAAGTCAACATGCTATTTTTCTTTTTTTAACTACATCGCTTCACAAGGTGTTATGGTTAGGGAGAAGAAGCGACAAGAAACTCCGCAACAACACATCTTTTCAATTTGTTTCCATCTTTACAATAATATTACATTTTAATATTACATATTACAAAACAATAGCAATTAACATAACGACCAGCTAACACCAGACCTCCCTATCGCCTAAATAATCATCTATCCTGTATTAACCCTTCTTACACAGAGTTTCTTTAATGTGGCGTTTAAATTTCTGCTCTGTTAAACTCAATACATGTTCTGGTATTTTATTGTAAAAGCGTATGCTGTGTCCCACAAAGGATGTGCTAACCTTGCTAAGTCTAAATTGTGGAATTTCAATTTTATTTTTGTTTCTAGTATTCAAATTATGATTATCAGAATGTTTGCGAAATAGGCATATATTTTTGCGTACATACATTATACTGTCATATATATATTGGGATGCAACAGTTAAAATACTTATTTCTTTAAACAGATCTCTTAGAGAATCACGGCAGCGTAATTTATATATTGCTCTGATTGCTCTTTTTTGTAGAACAAATATTGTTTGAATATCTGCACCTCTACCCCACAGTACTATACCATAAGACATAATGCTATGAAAGTAGCTAAAATAAACGAGCCTCGCTGTTTTAATGTCAGTAAGTTGTCTAATCTTACGAACAGCATAAGCAGCTGAACTGAGCCTGCTCGCAAGTGTCTCAATATGCGACCCCCACTGTAGTGTGGAGTCCAAAGTGATGCCAAGAAAAACAGTGTTCTCAACAAATTCCAATGGTTCACTATTCAACTTTAGGTTGTTTTCCCCCTGCCTTACATTAGGTAAGGAAAACTTAATACATTTGGTTTTCTTAGCATTTAGAACTAAATTATTCACAGTAAACCAGTTCGAAACCTGTGAAAGAGTATCGTTTACATCGTCAATATCATTCGACCCTCTCTTTATTTTGAATATAAATGAAGTGTCATCAGCAAACAACACAATATCAACCAGGTTCCGAACTAAATAAGGCAAGTCATTAATATAAACTAAAAACATAAAAGGACCTAGAATTGATCCTTGAGGCACTCCCATTTTCACAAAGGATCCTGAAGATTTTTCCAGATTTACTTGAACTTTTTGAATTCTATTTTCTAAATAAGAAGTTAATAAGTCGAGGGCTTTGCCGTGCACCCCATAATGTTCTAATTTAAATAAAAGCGTTTTGTGATCCACACAATCGAATGCTTTTGAAAGATCGCAAAACACACCGATTGCATCGCTGCGATCTTCCCAGGCATTATAAATATTTTTAATTAGAGCTACACCGGCATCCGTTGTCGAGCGACCGTTAGTGAAGCCAAACTGTTTATCATGTAGTAGTCCATTTGTATTGAAATGACACAATATTTGACCCAGAATAAGTTTCTCAAAAATTTTACTAAGTACAGGTAGAATGGAGATGGGCCTGTAATTATTGAGATCGTTTTTACATCCTGATTTAAAAAGAGGTACAACCTTACTATGTTTCATCAGTTCAGGAAAGACACCCTGATCAATACTCGCATTGAAAATGAAGGCTAAGTAAGGAGCGATCGTAGTGACAATATGACTCAACAGCTGTACCGACATGCCCCAGACATCTTCAGCTTTTTTTAACTTTAGCGTTTTGAAAGCCTTTATAACTTCGAGAGGGTCAACATACCTAAATTTAAGAATAGTGTGGCATTTTTTTACATTAGCTACCATCAATGATTTAGCACGAATTGGTGATGAATCTAGTATTTCAGTAGTTTTGACTGGAATATTTACAAAAAAATTTTCAAAATGCTGAGCTACTTCTATATCGCGATTGATAATTCTATTATCAATTTTAATTGAATATCCATTGTCACGTTCTTTAACACATGACGTTTCCCTATTTATAACCTTCCAGACTGCTTTAATCTTATTATCAGCAATATTTACAATATTACTAATGTATCTGGACTTAGCAGTAATACAAACTTTTTTAAATATTTTTGAATAACTTTTAACAAATTCGCAGAACTCTAGGTCATCCTGCCTAATTGTCCTATCTTCATAGAGCTGAAACAACTTATCTCTACTTATTCGAATACCTTTCGTGGCCCAGTTACTGAATTTAAATTTATTGGTATTTTTAACTTTTTTAATTTGAAAGATCTGTTCAAACTCTTTATTCAAAACATTGAAGAAATCTGTATAAAATTTATCACAGTCAATTGTTTCAGACGAAGGTAAAGGTAATTTATTTAGCAAAACTTCTTTATACATTTCTACTTTTTCTGCAGGTATAGGTCTAGTAATGAATTCCACTGTGGGATTGGATAACTTAATTAACGGAAAAGCAACAAGTTGCCCACAGTGATCAGACCTTAAACAGTTTAGTATAGACTGATCAATGAAATTACAGTTACAGAAAAAGTTATCTATGCAAGTGGCTGTAGATTCAGTGATTCTAGTAGGCTCTAGGAATACGTTGTTTAAATTAAAAGACTTAAATAAACTTATTATTCGAGTAGTTAACGACTTCTGCTCCAGCAAATCTACATTAAAATCACCACAGACTATAACTGACTTTGTCCCTCTAGTTACTAGTTTTAGCACATCTTCCATGACCGACTCAAACAAATTAAAATTGTAAACATAAGGAGGTCTGTAGACGCAAATAACAATGTAGTTCTCCAACTCCAACAATTGTGGAACTAAACCTAGTGGCGCTGGTATCGACGGAAATGACGCGGTGACGACGTTAACAGTTATATTAGGTCTGCACATCGAAAATGAGACGGACTTTGCTACCAGCCTTCAAAGGAGTCCGAGCTCCACTGATCACATTAACGACTATGAGTGATTCTGATTACCTACTATCACCGACACGTGGAAGAATCCGGTGAGTCGTTAGTTAATAAGAAGTTGATCATGGGATTTGAGCAACGAGGAATGATATACTAGGTCTGGCTGAATTCCACAGACTGAACGCGAGGGCCAAGTTGTATGGCATAAGGCGCGTGCAAATGTTTATTATTCACCAGGCAGCATTTCAGGTTTCAGGATCATAATCGAATATGAATACGTTGTCTATTCGCCTATATTAGCCTGCAATAATATCGCCATTGCCCGAGCTACTCTTTACCGCGGTGCCCGTCCCGGTCGCTCGCAACGCCCACACCGATCTCCGACATATGTTTTATTGTTTTCCTTTTCTTCTTTGTCTTTTTGACGTTTGTTATTTTACTAGTTTTTAATTGTCAGTGCAAATATTTTCACAGAGTTGTTCTCGCCTATTAGCAGCATGGCAGTTACCATAACATTTTGTACTCAGTGTTTTTATTTTATCATAGATATAATAATTATATTCTTACTTCCATACAGGCCATTTTCTTCCCATCCTATCGATATCCCTCGCAAGATGCTTGGTACCTTCTTTTTCATCGTAACACTTCTTGTAGCTCATTGCTGAATGAATAGACAATATTATGTCAACGGTTTATAAAAGTCCACTGCTGGACATTAGCCTCTCCCAAGGATCGATTGCGTCACTTTTCTGGCTCCCATCTCTGGTCTATGCTATTCTGTTATGATGCCTACAATAGTCACCTTTTACAACACCAGATATATAGGTGTAGTCAAGCGCGACCTTTCTTCTTTCATCCCACAAAAAATTCGCTGCACACATCATTAACAGACTCGTTATGTATGTCGGTGTAATAAAGTTCAAAATTACAAAACTTTCGTCAACAAACGTAGCCGTATGAGGTAAAAGCAAAAATTGGTCTCACGACCACTCACGCCAAGGGTAAATACAACTTGAGTACGAAGGATATTTAACAAAAACCAGTGACCTCTGGGTCTCCGAACCGTTTTCATTCACCGCCCTAGACGTAACGGTTGAGCGATCAAATAATAAACTTTGATGGATAAAAACATGTTACTACCATTTATTGACTGACAAAGTGTCAAGAATATTGAGAGTAACGTGATGTCAAAAGACTCGTCTCCTCTTGTTATATAAGATGCTAAAAACGGATCTTGAAATTTTTTAAAATTGTTTTAGCCATTTTCGAAAAACGTGAAAACAAGTAATAATCATCATCATATGAGACGAAAGATATCCAGCAGTAGATACCTAATAACAATAAATCAAATAATAAATAAAAATCTTTGCACATACACACAGTGCCATCTCGTTTCACACTAAACAACTAGGCATGTATTATGATACCAGATGGCTGATAAACTACACAAATACTTTTTTTTTTGTAAATAAATACATATAAATGATAAACATCCATAACTTGGGAACAGATATCTGTATACATCACACAAACATAATATGCCCTTAGCGGGATTCGAGCCCGCGACCATTGGTATAGCAGTCAATTTCTAACCACTACACCAATGAGATCGTTAAAGGGGCAAGCGATGGTGCGAAGAATGTGCCATATAAGTAACTATTTGTCGTTTAGAAATTTTCAAATCGGATGGAAACTAGAATGGATTTCAAATAATATCATAAAAATTAAGCCTGCTATCTTATTTGTGTTGCCGACTGTACATAATATATAAAAGAAGGGCGTTCAATGGGCGGCGGGCGGTCATTTGTGGGTCAATTTTTTACTAGATTTCATCTCAAATTTTAATTAAACGATTACCCCTGCACCACCTAAATCAATGAGTACAATAATCTCTTTGATAGCTTGCTGCCCGAGTAACGACCAAAATGCTAATATACATTTTATAAAACGAAACGTCCACTTTTAAATTAAAAAATATCAAACTTTAATTTACGCTCTACACTCGTACGGGAACTTATTTCTCCTGGTAATACATCAACGTAATTAATATCCGGTAACAAGCCAGCACTGGATTGTAACAACATCACACCCGCAACTGCATAGTCGACTGACCCGCAACCATTCATGCGGACTCGCTGAAATAAAACCACGGGGAAAACATAAATAAACGTTGCCACCGAAAATTTATTGTAAAATTTCATAATTATTCACCGTTTAACTGGCGGTTGTTATTCGTATACAACAATATGCAAAAATTGGGTCACAGTTGCATCAACGGAACCTTGACTACGTAATTACAGCCGACCAAATGTGTAATTAATTTACGCCTGTTAAACCTACGCTCTGTTTCACCAAATATACCTGTCTGCGAGTATGTACCAAAGGTTGGACTGGATGAAAATGTAACTAACTTTATTGTATTACACTATGCGGCAAAAGTTCGATACAGCGGTCAGAAATAATAATTTCAACTTTATTTCGACTGGCACTGAATTAACCAAACTGTAATGGATTTATAATAACAAGTCAAAAACTGATAATGGATATACACTTACATTTTCAGAGTAATTAGAAACAGTTAATTGATAGAGTTAATTATGGTCGGAATGGCTTTTTAAAATGTCGACTACCTGCCCGTAGTGCTTGAGCAGATTAGATACCCACGAGTATGTATGTAATTTTTAATACTCATAAACCCCATTGTTTGAGAATGTGAGTACATTTTATTAAACCCAGAAATTGTTATAAATAAAATAAAGTATTTAATAAAAGCGTACAAAAAAGTACCAAATAAAAAGAAAACTACTTACACTTCACATGGGAAGTACCTTTTATGTCTCAAGTAACATAAAGAATTGGTGAAATGCAATAATTCAATTGAACACTATATGTGGCAGTCAAAAGTACTTGAATTTACACCCTGTATTATTTAGACCTGTGAAGAGTAGCATTCGCCATTTGTTTACGATTAGCGAAGTTAGGCAAAGTCTGGCGCGATTACTGCTTGGATGGGTGATCGCTAGTGGCCTTTACATAAATGTTTCCGTACTTCAAAGAGTACGTTAAACGGTTGATTTCAATTGGAGGTAGTCATTGAGCCAAGTTGGTAGTATATTCAGTGGCGGCTGGAAACACTGACAGTCAAGTGTCCACCAGTCACAAATATCCACCAATCCGCACGGGGCCCGCGTAGGGGATTATGACCCATACTCCTACTAGTTGGAGGAGGCTGTGTCACAACAGTGAGGATATAAGGGTGTTTATGTGTGACATTACTTATATCATGTGCCATCAGAAGACGAAAATAAACGCCACCCCCTTCGGCAACAACTTGCACATCTATTACCATAATAACATCAACAACATTTTAATCGCCTCCGTGGCTCAATATAAACAACATAGGGTTTACGAATCACATGGGGTACATGTTTAGTACAAGGTTTGATTGGTGGTAGGGCATTTTAAAAATGTCCGCCCAGATAGCTACCACCATATTATCTTTCTCTCGAAACAGCTATTGTTCTGTTCCGGTTGTCAGAGATAAGATAGCTAGTCCCCAGATAATTTGGGTTTCAGGATCAGTACCCTCCACGCCTCATCTTCACTAAATCAGATGTGATTTACCTAGATCAAGTGCCAAACCGTTACGCGTAAAAAAATAATAACCAACAAAGAATAGACATTCAAAATATCAAGCATTACGTACTTACTCTCAACTATAATAAATTGGCGTCAACGTTTCTCTAAGTTAATATACTCGTTTACGAATAAGTTTACATACTAGGAGTCTCTAGTATCCGTTATAAAATATCCACTGCACTACGAAACAATCTTCAAACTGTTAAGTGGCTACGTCCTTAAAACTCCCCAGCCAGCGAAAGACGAGCGGTATAAGCTGTCACCGACAGATTTCCATAACCATCGTAGCGGTTCACAATATGTTTGCCAGGGATGGCTAAACTTAAAAAATTCGGAGCCGTTTTCTGTTTGGATAAAATTTTGTACTAAATGCGGCAGACCACTGAAACATGTTCTATATTGGACTGATCATCATCATATCAGCTGCAGGACGTCCACTGCTGAATATAGGTTACAGACGACCTATTTGGTGTAGTGGTTAGCAACTCTGACCACTATACCAAGAGGTCGAGGGTTCGAATCCCGCTAGGGACATATGTTTGTGTGATGGATACGGACATGTGTACCCGAGTTATGGATGTTTTCATTTATAATAAGTATTTATTTACAAAAAAGAATGTATTTATGTAGTATAGGTATCAACCATCTGGTATCCATAACACAAGCCTATAGTTGCTTACTGTAGAATTAGATGGCACTATGTGTATGTCTAAGGATATTTATTTATTATATTTATAGGTACGTCGATATGGTCTTTGTGTAGTTTTTATTAATTGTGTAATTAGGAGTATTTGATTGATTGAAAGATAAGTCTCCGCCATAGCAGTGTCCTGCCCACTACAATTTAAACTTATTAATACGCTGGGCTATGTTAGACTTTCATTTTTCTATTGATTAAAAATAAAAGTGATAACTTTAAATCTTTTTAGATGTAATAAAATCCAAACGCTACTTCAAGTTGCTCCGTAATGTTTTTTTGTTTTTTTGATGCTAAGTAATTCGCAATAATTAAGCTACAAGCACACTACAACATTATTAAGAGTAGGTATTATATTGTAACCGAATTGTATATTGTATGATGTTATGCTTATTAATATCTTATATATAAATTATATAATGGAAAAATACACGTAAAATGTGAATTCCAACGAAATTGGCTGAGTAGTTTTATAAAGAGAATCATTTAGAAACAAAGATAAATTCCTTCCCCTTTCTTCCATTTTTTGCAAATATTTACAACCATGATCGTGCTTATTTGCAGATCACAATAAAGTTGTATATAAATAAAACTTCTGTTTTAAACTGTGTCCCGCAATGGTTTAAACTCTGCATGTCGTAACCAGCAACCATGTCGAATCATAGATATTAATTATTGGGTTGTTTACATCAAACAAATTGCCATTTAGACTTCAACTGTGTGACACTGACACATCAATTTAGCAAAGAACTCTAGCGTGATAACCTCTTTGTGTTTGGAAAGGGCTGCCATATAATGTTAAACATAAAATATATGAAACATATTCTAGCGATTTTGTAGGTATAGCGTCAAAAATTCTCTGTTAAAACTCCTATAAAACGACCGTGACTGTATTAGAAGAAAAAAAAAGAAAAATTCTTTAATAAACACAACTTAAAAATACACAGAGAAATAATTTAAACAGATGTACTAGAGCATAACTGCCAATGTAAATAGGACTGTTATGAGTTCGAAGCATTTGTACCTATGCTATGTATACGGACTATCGTACAGAGATACACATAACAGATGCAATAGGTATGCACGGCTGAAACAATTCGGAAACATTTTTTTTTCTAAAGCACCGAAATGGATCTATTTGGATGGAAATTAGTCCAGGTGTTTGCAAAAGATATTTCGCTTTAAACATAGTTGGTTTGTTTATTATACAAAGCATGATGCTTATATTAATTTTCATTCATATATAAATTATTTATTTTCATTCATTTATTAATTATATGTACAGTGCTCTATAATACAATACTGTGTCTCAAACAAAGTTTTAAGATTAGTCTGACTTCATACAATGATAAAATAAATTTATCCTAAACTACGCAGAAATAATGCTAGTTATTCGTTTGATCTCGCTTATCTTGTACTGAACTGAGAGACTCTCTTAGAACTTTCCAGTCAGCAAAAGACGAACGGTTGTCCTCAGCAGATATCATAACTTTGAGAGGGAATGCTCAAATTTCGATCATGCGGGCCGCTATCACCAAAATCGCGAGTCGTAGTTTGGAAGTCCTGCCTTAGACGGTTGCTGGCGAAGCGCCAAACAATTACTTTGTCTCGTCAAAAGCATTTCTTCGACTGATGGAACTGGAACGTCTTTTAAGAGCCCCACTACAACCTTAACTGTCTTACGAGTATTTGAAAAAAAAATAAAAGTACGGAGTAATTTTATGAAATTCAGTTAGGTAGTTGACTATTTTGAACGATTCCCCCTGCAAACTCACTTAAATTTATTCCCACAAAAAATACCAACTACATTTTATATAAGTAAATAAGGTAAGATAAAACATTTTTGTCCTCGTTATTTCAATATACTCGTAAATGTTGGAAATTTCATATCATTTGCAGCTGTTAGTAGAATGCGTCAAACAGACTACAATATGTAAACCGTAACTTTTTAGTTGCTGAAAAGCTTAGATACAGTAAAATAGCTAAGCTTCACACGAGAAATTGTTTTACCCGATTACTATAGGAAGGAGGGTAATGTTTATCGGTGTATGTAAATTTCTATGTCACGTCTTGTAATCGAAACAGCTTGATCTACCTGTGAAGTGCAGGTTGTTTTAGATTCATCTTAATCCCCAGGATACAATTTTAGGTAAGACATCCAACATGCGGTACCTGAGAAGCATAGTACTGTAAGTCCACTTTCTTAAGATATTGTGCTATTCATTCGGACATACAGGACCGCATGTATTCTTTCTAGTCATAACACTGCAATAACATACAAACCAAACAGTACCTAGATTTCCAATTATAAAACATGATGTCAGTAGTCACACTCGTGAAGCATACCACCATAATTTTTCGCACAAAATTGCTCGTCCTGTAAAATTGTGATCCTGGTGCTTCTTCATGCTTCCCAGATACATCATGGAGCCGACTACCTATAAAATGGCGTCTGCACCCATGCATACAATCATTAAGTCGAATTTTTAGGGTATAGTATTGATAGTCTTTTGAGTTTCTTTTCTTAAGAGCATTATTTGATTTTTAAATACTTATTGTTATTTGATATTTTATTGATAAGAACACAATCCTTCATAACAATAGTCTAGTAGTTCTCAGATTACTTTCAATGTTTATGCAATCAATTCAAACTAAAGCATTGTCTACATTGAATATACCTAACTATATTAATTTCAGAATCTTTTACCTTTCAGAATCCTTTTTCCCTGCATTAGTGAATTTCGCTTGCGCTAGAATGGTAGTGAGATAGCTTGCAAGGCGTTTTCCATTACAGCCCATAACGAGCACCTGTATACGAAGAATTGGATCCCAAAATCACTATTATAGACCTATATAGCCTATTCTATTATGTTGTATGTGTCTATATTATAGTCTATGTATTGTAAAAATTAAGCTGCTCCTACTATTTAAATGTAATTTATTATCTACATGGAAGACTACATGTACATTCTACTAATGCCTGGCATAAGTGTAATTATAGTTTGTTCATTGCATAATTCATTTATGTATGTAATTTTTTATCCCACCCAAATTACTGTTATTTTTTTTTTCTTATATCTGTGGCCATACATTAAGCATATTTTTGCACTTGATGGACGGTGTTCTGTTCTAGCAGAAATTCTTTAACCCCATGCCTCTTGTGATATTCATATTACTTTACATTATTTTATCAGCATAAAAAATATATCGTATTCCACGGCATATTCTACTTAGCTGAGCATGAAATGAACAATAAACAATCATCCAAACTGTCGTATTTATAATATTAGTTGAAACGGTGGGATGGATTTAAAAAAAAACATACAAATGGAAATGAGAACCTCCTCCTTTTTGAAGTCGGTTAAAAAACCCCGCTTGGTGACAGTTATTACTATCAGACTTACTAAGAATACTCCAGCAGCTCAAACTCGATAGCATAACTGTTGGTCATTGAGAAGACGCTAACGCTCCCTCGTAAATCATCATACCAGCTCACAGGTTGGAGATATGTGTGGGCTGTCATTTTCTGATAATGTGACACGATTGGTGGTGACAAATACCACCAACTGTCATGTTACATAGCAAATATTAGTAGGTATCTGTATAGACAACGGTTTCGTGTTTGTAATCGACATAATATATTTATCGCACTTTGTCACACATAAAGCAATCGTGCAAAAGAGCCATCGCCGAAGATTTCAAAATGAGAAAACTCTATAACTTCCAGCGGTAATAGAAATATCCGCAACCCGCATCGATGACACTTGAAGCTTGACAAGACAAAGAAATTGTCTGGCGTACAGCCAACGCAGGCTCTTTCTCTCAGTACTCTCAGGTAAGGAAATAATCTGATGTTATGTGTCATTCTATACGAGAACTATGAGTTGGGATAGGATATTCAGTTCCCGCCTCATATGATTTAGATATTTTTCGATCCCTTTTTTAAAGGAAATATCGAGTACAGTCGGCTCCACAATTAAGACATTACATTGATGACATTACACTATAATTAATAAAACTGCTCTGTATGAGTAACTATGGCGCCGACTGTACTATGGTTATATAATAAATTTCCTTCTATTTTCAACAAGGATTATTTTTTCCCGTGGATGTCGTAAAAGGCGACTAAGGGTCGTTCCACCAAAAAACCTCTAGACGGGGTGATATTTAATTTGTGTAATTCGATTTACTTATGATTCCACTCCTGATTACGAACAATTTTCGACTAGGAACCATAGCCGAATTTGGTCAAATATTTTCGATTACCCGTACAAAGTAACGTATTCTGAAACCACCGTTCTGTTTGGAAGTCCAACAATTTTCGGCTTAATTCGGCTATGGTTCCTAGTGGAAAGTTGTTCGTAATCAGGAATGGAGTCACCAGCCGAAAATTGTTACTTAAATTTGTACTTTGTATGGGTAATCGAACAATTTTTGATCGAATTCGACTGTGGTTCCTTGGGGGAAGTTTTTCGTAATCAAGAGTAGCGTCATCTGTTAATAGGAATTACACGAATTCAATTTCACCCTGTAGATTTGCACGTTTTAACGGAGTTGGGCTCACCCCCTGTCATGTGTGTATATTTCGTAAGGTGAACCGTGTTAATATTTGGAAGACCCAAGCACTAATGTTTGGGATATCTCTGATCACTCCGTTTGGAATAAAAGGCGTGACATTGTGTATGTATGTATGTACCGGTATAAGAAATCAATACTTAACTGGTCGAAAAAAATCTAAATCGTATGATATCTCATGAAGTTGATTATACGGATGATGGTTTTCAAAGTTAGATAATCGTCTTAATGAAGATGGAATTGTGATGTGACAATTATTAAGGAAATATTGTATGGTGATAACGTGACATGTTTTAACAATTAGTTATATAAAAAGAAGAAATTGAATAGTTAGAAAATCCCCGAGGAACTAAACAAATTATTATCCATAGAACTAAGCATATGTGTTAAAGTTAAATCTTTGAGAGCGCTGTAGCGATTTTCATTACACATGGCTGCTTAGCCATTTTCGCAGTCAAATTAAACCACGCTTTAATGAGATACTTCCGGATAAAGACTATACACACAAACACACACATTTCGTTTGTTGTGTTCGTCCGTATTCCTCATACAAACATTATGCCCCTAGCGGGATTCGAGCCCGCAGTTGGGTTTTTAACCACTACACCAAACAGCCTATTGTTTATGCTACTGTCGTCCCTCATACCACGTAAAAATTTTGCGTTCGATCAATAATAATTTGTCCTTTAACTCACTTCTAGGTTACTAGAAGTAAATTATGTTAACCTAGAAGTAATAATTTATAGTGATCGAACGAAAAAAAATTACGTATAGTAAGACGGCTGGTCGTTAATATGTTTACATTATAGGTACTTAGGATAGTCAAAAATAAAATAGCCTGTTTCCATGACAGCCCTTAGTATGGCTGGCTGTACCTTCAAGACAAACGTTTTTATTCAAAATATTCCTTCAACTTCTTTTATCGTGTTAGTTTCTTTTCCATATACTTAGCGTATTTCTGAGAGTTCCACTCTAAAAGGCCATACAATTTCTTGGACAATAGCTCCCTAGGAAGCGAACTGATCAAAGATTGCACTGTTTTAAACGGGAACGATGCAAAGTTCTGTTGTTCGAACCGATAGCAGCTTCCGAAATAAAAATGTAAATTGTTTAACTTCCCCGCGGGTCCCGATAGAATGCTCTTTTGGAATTCTGGACAGGTATTCGAACGGGACAAAGCCGTTGCATATTCGTCGTTTCACTGATGCTGCACTTATTTTATTATTGTAACAATACGTCTTTTTACCCGACTGCCCCAGAAAGGAGGGTGATGTTTTTCAAGTGTATGTATGTAGGTTTCTATATTACCTCCTGTAGCCTAAACGGCTTGAAAGATCTTGAAGTGTAAGGGTATCGTGCGACTCTTCTTGCGATCCTTAGAGTGCCAAATGACACGTTTTACGGTAAAAACCCAACATGGCCCCCGTAAAATACCACATAGGTATGCGGTCGGGTTTTTGCTTTTTAAATACTCGAATTAGTTATCTCTGATATGTCACTTATAAGTGACATATAATCATGAATTTGACTGTCTTTAAATATAAGCTCTATATTCTATCAACTAGATGCTCTGTGATGCAGCCTTATTCTCCTTCAGAAAGAATTTCATATACATAACAGCCTATATATTTATTACTTGGATAATCAACAGTTGGGATATGTCCAAAGAACAGAGCCTTAGCTTACGAAATAGCCTGAGTGAAAAAGTACTGGTAGGTACCTAAGTGAAATAGAAGAATGCTTAGAATAAATCCTTTTTGAAATTGTATTGTATTCATAGTCGATTTTACATAAGCACTCGTTTAGGTAATTCCATTAAAACTATTCTATTTTTATTAAAAATCTGATATCAATGAATTCAAAGAAAGTAGGTTACATTAAAAATGTAAAATCCCCGAAGCATACAAATCAAAAATTATTTTGCCATGACGTTATCATATCTCAAGGAACATTTAAACAAATAAAAACAACGTTTGAAAATAGATCGGTTATCGGCTTTTGAATATACTCAAGCGTGTTATGGATTTGTTTAAGTTAGATCTAAAATCAAACTTTCTCTTTAATAGACCACGCACTGGTAAGCGCAGCATAGAACGTCCACTTACAAGGTGGACGGCCGATCAGATTAAAGTCGCGAAAAGTCGCTGGATGCAAGCCGCTTCCAACGGGTTGCGATGGAAATCTATGGGGGCCTATGTTCAGCAGTGGATGTCCTGTGACAATCCATGAAATGAAATGAAATGAAATGAAATTACATTTATTTGCTTGGATTCTGGGTACATTATAAGTTGGTATTATCTCTCCGTCCCTACAAAATCTGCCTACTAAGGCGTGCAAATTTTCAAATAATTAATATTTACATTTAATTAAAAAATCGAAATGTCCATCACACAGAAGTAGACACTGGTTGCCTACGGCGACCACCAAAGCAACCGCACCAGTGTCGGCGTACTTTTAATGACACCACAGTTACTTTCTGGCATTGACCATCCAGTCAACAAAGGCCACGTGTTGGATTTACTATATCGAATTAATTATGTCAACTAAATGAGGGATGAGAGAGGTGGGGTAGACATTTCGATTGGCCCTACCTGTTAAACATTAGGAGTATATGAGCTGCATGGTTGATGCTATCCAACTAGACGTAACGCAGGAGTGTCTATTTAAATAACTTGCTCAATAATTCAAGGTACCTCCGTCAAATAGACATCAGCTGTCTCTAGGCAACCTAGCATCCCTTTTATAATGTAGCAATAGATATATAGTAATCTAACTAGAAATCAAATCTTATATTTTAGGTCGGTTGTTTCTAAAAAGAAGATGATAAATAATCGCAACAATAAGCTGTAAAATAGTCGGTCCAGGTTTATTTACATTGTAAGCAGTCGTCAAGCCAAGTCGGTGGCCTATGGAGTCAGCTTGAAAACATTGATGGTCAGGTGGCTACTAGTCTGACACAAATTCACCAACTCACACTGGATCCACATAGTAGATTATGGCTTAAATTCTCAAATAGTGAGAGAAGCGGTGCCTCATCAGTAAGGCGGTAAGAGTGATTTTTAGTCGAGCGATAGTTTAGTCGCAGTAGTTTTAGAAAGGTTCGTCAAAGCACACACTGCTATATAACTCCATATCTGTATCCCAGAAAGATCAAATTATTTAATTAACATTAAATAAAAACAGAAACAAATTATTATTAATAACATTCGTACAACTCAACTCACTTTGAACAAAAAATTTTTGTACACAACATTTACATTAACGTGACTTACACATCCATTGACAATCATAATTTCACATCCTCAAAGGTACACTAAAGAATAAAAAAACCAGAAGGTAGTTCAATTATAACAATGCAGCTGTAACAGGAAACTTCGGATTTATTGTGACAGTCTTAACATGGGTTGCTAATAACTTAATGACTTACCCAAGTCTTCTGCATCCTCGCTCCACTCGCCGTTCCCAAACACCAGCACTGCAGACATCATGATCAGGGTCGCACGCACTAGACACTTCATCACTCCAATCCTCAACATCACCGTATACTATTGACTCTATACTTTCACTTTATTTTTATTTAATCCATAGATAACTATTTATTTAAATTTAATATAAATCTCATTTATATTTGCTAAGTTGGCCTCTTACGAAAGAAATGTTAACAATCAACTTATATTTTACTTTTCAGAACGTCTCTGGCTTATTTAGCTATTTGACCTTCCGTGACCATTGTGGAGAACTCAATCGAACTGATGAATTCTTTCGTTTGTAAACTCGAATCGATTCCACTACTATTGAATTTGAAATGTTTCCATTACTTTTGGTGTGTAGATTGGATTCTACGGTATTGTAATTGTATTCTTATATAATATTCATAATTATCGATTTTTGGGGTTATCGCTTACTAAAGTTCTATTTATAGTTGGTAAGATTAAATTTTACACAGCTCCATTATATTGGAGTGATCTCGGTAATGTTTTCTACATTATAATCCAGCGTTTCGTGTTGCATCACGCACGACCGCGCGTTTGGGACGCGGTTAAATATGCCGATGAATAATTCAGGACTCTTTTAGCAGCGGTGCTCGCTCGAGGACAAAACGACCACCTGCAACAAAGTACATAGTCCCTCATTTAATGTCCGAACGTTCCACATTTAGATACATAGGTCTTTGTGAACATTTTGTTATCCCAATTTTGTAATTACACTAGTGCTTTACAAAGGTTTAATATTCATCACCTACACTAGCCCGGGCTGGACGGGGATCCCTTGTCTTGTTTAATTTAACCAAATAAATGCGCAAAAGAAATTTGATACAGGTAAATCCCCTAAAGACCACCCGCTGAAAAGGTGCTGTAAAAAATTCGCTACAATTTTTCATTGCAATCCAATGTGCCCACGGAAAGGGAACGGTTTATTCTGAAGGGGATTTCTCGTGGAAAAAAATAACAAAAGCTTTCAAGGAGCAAATTCTTCATCAAAGGTAGCTCAACGACCGGGCTCGAGTGCCGAAGCGCTAATATAGTTTAGGAGACAACGCGCTCTTTCGGAGCTTTTAGAGGTGACTCAGTGGATAGTGCTGCGAAATATAATGCACGGAGTCCCATCATCGCGTAATGAGATGAGTAAATGCTTAGATATAAAACGAAATCGTGCCAAGTACAAATACATTGTCTTTCTAAAGCATAGTCTCATCTACTATATCATCAAAAATGTATAAGAAACAGTATGTTGTACACAAACTGATAACCAAAGTCTGATTTTGAATTACATGGATTTCTGGAAGTTCGTTGTATGCCAGGCTAATAAATCGGCCTCACTATTATAGATAAATTTTTTTACTACAAAATAAATAGATTGGTTAAAAATTCATGAAAACAAATAATAAATGAAGAAGTAAATTAGTACGTTAGATAACTAGTTTTAACATTATTAATATCAAAATAGTCTGAAAATTAAATTTCAACAGATACCATTCTAACTTCTGGCATGTATTAATAACCTGGGTTCACACTGTAGGCTAAAAAAATAAACTAGCCGAGTTACAATAATCTACTAACCCATTGTTAAGATAACTAGGTAGGTAGTTATCACAGAACACTATACTCCTTCGTAGTTAGTTTTAGATGTACAATTACCTATAGAAACGCAGAAAAAAAACGTTCCATTACACGCTTTGGTTTTAGGCAACTCTTCGATTTTAGCCAGTGCCAAGTGAGTTATGGGGGTGACACAGAATATTAATGTTTAACCAAAAGTGTTCCGCGATGTTGACTATCATATTAGAATTAACAATATTAGATTGTAATATTGTTACTGTGACTATAGTCAGGAATAGGTAGTCACAGTAGTTAGAACGACAGGTTGGTGCAGTAGACAACGAGCCCGTCGCGAAACCACCGGCTGCCGGCTCAAATCCCGCTAAGGGTAAATGTTTGTGTGAGTCTTGGATGATTATATAAATATTTATGTGACTATCTGACATCCAGCAGCACAAGGGGTTAGATGACTGGTGCAAGTATCTGAAATATTTATTTATATGTCTAAATAACAGATTGTATAGGTATATTTGAGCTGTATAAAAGGAAATTGTATTGTGTTTAGTGATTGAGTGTTTTTGAGAGTGAGAAGTTATAGTGTTGTCCGTTGTGGTACATTTTATAATATATGAATGTGTATAATGTGTCGTTTATCGTTGTTATTGCTGTTCGGAATTACAATAGAGCTTCCGTATCATAATAGTTAAGGATTTTAGCAATTTTTTAACTTTGGTCTTGGTTTCATATTTGGACAGTGGGTATTGATTTAGGTCTTTGTTGAGCTTGTTATATATGACAGAGCCGAGTACATAGTACTGACGTTTAGCAAGTCTTGTTCTATGTTTGATAGAGGGACAGATTATGTCATGTCTTCGTTTACGTGTGTAGATGGTGGGGTCATATTTGAGCGAACCATGTTTCAGTAGTACAATGTGGAGCATGAACAACTGTCTCACCGTCAGTACAGAAATATCGGCATAGAGTTGAGCTGTAGGGTATCGGAAAGGCTTTTTAGATTGGACTTTAAGAACCGCCCTTTGTGCCATTTCTAGCTTAAGAAGAATAGTTTTAACGCGCCACCCCGAGCCGATATACAGTAAGAAATCATAGACTCACATAGGGCGAAGTAAACCATTTTAAGTGTGTCGATATCGGCCACATTTCTAATTTTATTTTATTTTATTCAGGACAACTAACAGCTACACAATACAATTATGTTTTATAATCTAATGTTTTAAAAACGAAAATTAGCGTTCGTATTCGGGCTGTAAGTATATGAAGGTGCCAATTCAAATTCTGATCAATAAGTACACCAACATATTTAGTATATGTGACTTTGGAGATGGATGGACATGAGCAAGCGGTCGTGGGGTTCAAGCACGAATGAGCCTTGACATTCAGGGCAATTGACGGTGGTAGGTTTAAGGGTCTAAGGGCAAATGCAAGAATTTGTGTCGTAGATAAATTCAGAGTGAATAAGTTCGATGATAGCCATTTCATTAGATACGTGTGAAATGGCCACCTCAGCATGCATGTGCGTTTCCTCCCAGGTTGTCCAGTGGATCAGGAGTGCAGTGTCAGCTGCAAAGGTGAAGACATTACAATTGCGCATGTTCAATTGGCAGAGATCGTTTATATAAATGACAAACAAAGTTGGTCCCAACAGACTTCCCTGTGGGACACCATTAGTTATTTGTTATCGCATAATGAGGGAGACCACGCTGGCCCTGGGCCAAAGTCAAAGCCAAAGTCCTGACTTTACATGCCTTTGAATTTTAATTTCTCAGATATGCAGGTTTCCTCACCATGTTTTCCTTTTCACCGTATAAGAGCAGTCGGATAACTGCACATATGTAATTAAATTATATTTTAAAACCCATTGGTGCATGGCCTGCCTGGGAATCGAACCCGGACCTCCCAAATTGGGAAACCGTGTCTTCACCGCTGAGCCACTGACGCTCCTAATAATAACAGTAACTTTATAGTAAGAAAGCATCCTATACTATTTATTGGCATTATTAAATTACAAATTCTAACTCAAAAGATGTGTGTAAACAAATAACCATGTGAAACTTAAGCTTTGTAGCATTAATAGTCACCAAGTAAAATAACTGGGTAGGACAGATGGACGAACATGAGTGTTCCTAATTTGACTTCGGAAAAATGCAATTTTTTTTTTCCAAAACTGCCAAAATGTTCCGGTTGTCAGTGATAAAATAGCCAGCTCCCCAAATAAGATGGGCTTTCCGGGTCAGTACGCTTCCACCAAAGACTTCATCTTCACTTAACATCAAGAGTGGTTGAGGGAAAAGTACTAAGTCGTGCATAAAAAAAAGTTTTGTGGTAGATCCTCAGAATACTTATAAAATATTTAGAAAATCCCGACTATGACCATCCAGATAATGTCCAAATATATTGAAATTTAAATATCTTTGAAACTGTTCAACAAACATCAAACATGGCTAAGAACCACCTCACAACCATCGGCTTTAAGATCTGTTTTTAAATTGGTTTAGCCGTTTTGAGGCTACAATGCAACACCCAGACAGACATAAGAGATAAGCTCGCCTTTTGTGTATTGTAATTTCTGTCCTATGTTAAATGTATGTGTGTATACTTATATGCAATAAAGTGTTAAATAGATAAATAAGGACAACATTAAATAAATTTTTTTCTTAGTAGGTATTCACTTATAAAATTTTCTTTACCAAGTGTTATTATGTTTTAAATTAAGATATCAATTTTCTTATTTAAGGTTTCATAGTCGCAAAATATAACGACTCTACGGTCCCACTAAATAACGCCCACCCACTCTTCCCATGAGGTGGGCCATCAGCCTGTTTGCCCTCTTTTTATCATAAAAAATACTTAATTTCCATCTAATCTCATCACGTAGCGCCTCAAATGCGTACACTTTGCTGACTTTTTACATAAGCGAGCCTTAATCGCACTCGACCGTATTTTAAATAAACATTTTGGGCATAATATACCAATTATCTAGCCCTGAACTAGGCTACGACTATGGATATCTAGTAAGATATGTGGTACATGCAAGAATACAATAAATATTTCTTGGAAGTTGATATTTTTAACGTAAAATTTACTAAATTTAAGAGTTTAGTACTCGTAGTTGAAGCCGTAAAAAGGTTGGATCTTGCGCGTCCCAGTACATGAGTTTTCTTTTCCTTTCGTTTCAAAATTATTTTGTTTGAATCGTAGTTTTTTATTACACTCCAACCACAATGCGTTGGTGGCTCGGCGGTTAAGACGCGGTCTCCCAATTTTGGAGGTCCGGGTTCGATTCCCAGGCAGACCATGTACATTTTTTAAAGTTTTTAAATTTAATTTACTTATTTATGAACATATATTAGACTGGTCTTAAACGGTGAAGGAACACATCGTGAGGAAACCTGAATGCCTGAGAAATAAAAATTCAAAGGCGTGTGAAGTCCCCTACCCACATTGGACCATCGTGGTGGACAATGGCCTATACTTCCTCATTGTCCCTCATTTTTCAATTATTTTAAGAATTATTTGTCGTTTTTTTCCCTTTTATGCTGTCTAAATTAGCTGAATGCCAGTAAATATTTAAATTTTAAATAAAAAATCTCCATAAATTTGTCTTTCATTTTTTTTAGAAATGTTTATAAATGTTTATATATATCTAAATAAATAAATATAGGCTACCGCTAGTATAGATATATATCTTTAAATTCACATTGTTTTCAAATTGTCCATGTCGATAACAGAACATGAACAAAGTATTCATTCGAACTCACATAAAATGAATAATTTTTGATACATAATCCTTTAAATGAAACGGTTGAGCTAGTCATGCACTTTACTATTACCAAACTATTTTTTTCCTTTTTAATTAAGCTTCAATGTTAATTTGGATTTTATTTAAATATATCTATGAAAACTCTTTCGAAATACATCCAATACTTTTTCAATTGCTTTCAAGCAAATCGACTTTATGTATAGATAGATGATGAATTTATAGAAAATCCATGATAATTCTAGGTAAGTATAAAAATTTTAAGGTTCAGTTAATAAATTGTGTTACCAATCCCGTAGATCAATGTTTACCCAAATACAAAAGCCCTATTTACATCTTCACATAACAATATTACGTTATGAATACCCGTGTAGACCTTGACACTATATACGCTGGTATAGTTATAGGTCATTGGCTGACTTTTAGCGTAACAGGAAACTGCTGTTCTTATAAATATTTTATTACATGTAGTATGGAGACCCCTGTAACTTAATCCTTGAGGAAAAGATGCTCATATATGGTCAATTATTGAAAATAATTAATATTATCCACAGGACCTCAACTTCTGAACACAGGCCTCCACCATATACTTTCAGAACTACCGGTTGGAAAATGCCTTATGAATGGGTGTCCTACGCTGAGCTTGGTTTGGTCATTAAATACACAATTTAATGAAAGTAAACAGTAATAACTTAATTAACTGAATATTTAAATTGTATGAAAATTCCTTTGTTAACCGACTTCAAAAAAGAAGGAGGTTCTGTTTTCGGGGCGTATTTTTACTGTTTTGTTGATTGTGTATTTTATAGGCTAGGCAGGCACCGACTTTAAAAAGTACCTATTGTATATATTTTTAATTTCATTATTATACCTAACTATTATTGTATAGCATATAAATTGTATTGTATTCTCATTATATATAATAGTGTATATTTATCTCTAAAGAACATTCTGCTCTGGTTTTTTATTTCATACTTTTCAGTTATTAATATTGCAGTAGTTTAATTAAATTATTTTTTCCGGGTTTTTTGAAGTCGTTTTTTTTTAAATCCTTTTTTATTTAGATCTATTTAGATATTTAGACGACTAAAGTGTGCTTTCAATATTCCAAAAAGGTTCATATATAACAGTATACCCATCCAACAATACAACCTTTGTAAATAAACACTAATTATCCAGATAGACTACAGACTGAAACAGATAAACCATAACAGGCCGCCGGCATAATACAAATTAAATTTTCTCAGGAAATAGTGAATATTTTTGGATATTTATTTAGTACAACAATATAACAAGTAGGTACTATCTGTTGCTGGCAACATTCAATTTAAATTATATGTTATTTTATATGGCAACAATGAGGGGCTCTCTGCTCTATGGTTCTCGCGAATGAACACGCTCTCCGTTAACTAACTTTAAAGTGCAAAATAAAGAACTTACAGAAATACTACTTGGACATTTATTGTGACCAGCCCTACACAGTTCACTACAAGATTCCTACACTATCGAAAAACATTCATGATTTCCTAAGAAAACTTAATTTGATTTAGGCTGTAAAGGTTTATCTGGTTTAGATTGCATCAAAAAAATCATTGAATTATTCAATATACAGTCCACATGTAATGTACAATTTGCAAGAATATTCGCGAAAGGCCATACCCTTGAGATTGTTTATTTTTTATTCCTTTCTGAAACATCCCACACTAAAACTTATGTAACTTTGATAAATTCTATTCGGTACAATAATGGCCCACTTATTTTCTCCCACCACTGTTATAAAAATAATGAGAAAACAATATATTGGAAAGAATTTTCCCTAATCTTATCATATCACAGACTATCCTATTTCCCCATAAGTCCATCCAACGGATCTACGGATCTAGACACGTGCCCCATTTTATCAAAGTGAACGAGACGAATATCAGGAAAGAGCAGCATAAAATATAGAATACCTAGAGCATTGATACTTCGAAGGTGAAAGAATAAACGATGTTATAAGTCCTCGTATAATGTAGAGAGCAGTTTCTATTCGGGAGGTTAAACGAGTAAAAATAAATTACAATTTTAAGATCTGACCAGGCATGTAAAGTAAACAGACTTGACATAAAGTCGTTGTTTTAGATTGTCGAGTTATCCATAGAAATACCTTCATTTTGTACAATAACACAACACCTACCATTAATTATTTTTTACAACAGATCTATTAGCATGTGTCCATAAATATGTTATTTAGATCCCATATTATCTTACACGCATAATACCATTTTTGATACCATCTTCACTTAACATCAGGTGTGATTGAGGTCAAGTGCTAACCCGTTGTGCATAAAAAATATGCATATTCCATTGTCACCCAGTATTTTTCGCATTTAAAAAAAAATACATATTATAATAAAATATTTAGAGATACCTTTTCTTTGGTCAGACTTGGGTAAGCACTCGTCCACACTCACTTAACATCAAGTGTCATGGTCAAATGCTAACCCATACGAGGAGGACTTTCCAAAGATCACCATACGTATGTCGATATAAATGATTAATAAGACAAATTGCTGTAGAAAATTGTAAAATCGGAAAGACAGTATTCCTAAAAAGTTTAGGTATTCCTGCTGCGTCAACTCAATAACGCTTCAAAAAGCTAAGTGGATTCTTAATTGGCAGTATGGAGATTAATTACTACCACATAGGGCATTAACGTATTAGATGATCTCTTGTAGTAGTCACCCCAGTGGAGCTGCCTCAGTAGCTCACTATTAGCAGAGCTACTACGTGGCATTTCCCTAAACATAGAAAATATAAGCGCGATACAACAATAAAGCATTTCGTTACAGCATACTTCATTATCCTCGTAACTATAGCGAAATGTCACGGCACCTTGTATTTCTTATACAAAAGCCTACATGTTTCATAAATAATACCTACTAAAACCAAAACGAATCAGGCATTTCGCTTAAGGATTTCATCATAGAACTAAACCGCCTACATGGCTTAATGTAAACAACATAAGGTTTACAAAACGAAGGTTCCCAGCAGGGTATATAGATTTATTTGAATGCCCAGCTTAATTAGCCACTACCATCTTATCCAACTCTGCCGTTAAGTAAATTTTGGGCAAAAATTAATCAGATTAATGCTTATTGATTAAGATTACTTTCTGTAATCTGTAATCATGATTACATGTTAAAAATATAATGACGAATTTAACCCTAACATTGATTATTATTTTACTTGGGGCTTAAAAATCCCAACGGATTTAATATTTATTTATGGGGATAAATAATAACCTAGTCTTAATCTAGGTCATTTTTATTCTACCCATATTCCAAATTTACAACAAATACACAAACAAATAAACTTCCAAACTTTCGCATTAAAATATTAGTTAGATATAGATTGATTAATATAGATTATGTATATTCAAAAGCCATCCCATGCTATGACATTACTGTATACATTGATTAAAGATTAACATGTTCTTGAATTAATGTAATCAAGTGTTACAAGCAATCATGATTGATTTAATAACTTTATTAATTTGAATATTAATCTGCTTAAAAAGGAGTCGATTACGCCCACCTCTACGCCGAGCGACAATATTGGTTGTATTCCAGTTGTTAAGATATCACTCAAATCAATTGGGTATTCCGAATGAGCCCACTTCCACCTTCGGTCGGTCTCAACTTCACTATTAATACACGTCTTTAAAAATGTCATTCTGGCAAGCTTGCTGCCCTTTTTAACCCCATAACAGAATGACGGTTGTTTTGTGTTTGCCGGCGTTGTGTGTGTGTGTTCAGTATTTGTCGGGACGTGTCTCACTAATTCATGGACCGATTTGAGTGCGGTTTTTTATATGAACGAGGGGACAGATTCTTAGCCATGTTTGATGAAAATCGGTTAAGTCATTTCGATAGATTCTAACACTGTTTTTTTTTTATTATTTCGATGATACACCGTCAAGTAATTTGAATTACTTGACGGTATATCATTAATTTAAATCGAATCTATTAATATTATTGTTTGTATTATCCCATGAATGAGACAGTTTCATGACACTACTTGAGTGTCATTGGTTTTTATTTATTTTATTTTTTACTAGCTTCCTGCCCGCGGCTTCGCCAGCGTGGGATTCATAGCGGAGAGGTTTAATGTGTCTATCCCGTGGCAAGTACTCACTTTATTTTAATATCCTGTTTCTTAATCCAGGGTATGTTCTACCTATGTACCAAATTTCATCCAATTCCGTTCATCCGTTTCGCTGTGATTGAGCAACCAACAAACAAACAAATAAATAAATAAACAAACATCCAAACTTTCACATTTATAATATTAGTTAGATCCATATGAAATTTGGGAAGACTAACAAGCACATGATAAGTATAAATATTTTTATCCTTCTCTCATGTGGGATCAATAATGATCTCAACGTGGTTTTGACAGACGTCCGAATTTACCGGATTCTGAAATAACTCACAGTTACATTTTGTAAAAACGATTCAAGCCAAGATGCAAAACTCCAATATCATTTTTAGATTACGATTTGTGTATATTTTATTAATTTTTAGAGTTTCTTAGCTAAAATATAGGCAGAAAGCGAAACCCTTTTAGTTTCGACATGTCCATCTGTCTGTTCGTCCGTCTGTTACATATATCACTGGCATTTTTCTCCGAGCTATTAATGCTACGAATCTGGAATATGGCTATGAAATAAAAAAAAAAAAATAGAGTAAATTAAAGTGGTGTTTTTTTTTTAATTTTGAAGGATGGTACCATTGATTAATGAATAGGTTACCCAACAATATTGGTAGTTGTTTCGACCAATTCTCGATACAGGGTTCCGATTTCGAAATATAAAATGCTAATTTTTGTTAAGAATTACGTGCCGCCAACCCCTACTAGCTAAATTTATGATTTTGAAATTTTTAAAAGTGTACATAACATTAATAAAAATAAATAAATATCCATAGACATACACACAGCGCATCCTAGCGTTATGCAGTCACGCTTGATTACTGACACCTGTTTTTTTTTGATAACCATTCACACACACATTACATAATAATATGTAATCATCCAAACTCGAGTCCAAATGTCATATCACCCTAACGGGATTCGAACCTGCGACCTCTGGACATAGTTGACAGGATCTCTAACTACTACACCAGTCTAACTAATAATAATAAGTCGTTAACAGGAAAATTATCACAACTAAGTAGGCTAATATTTTACGAATACATAATAGTCAACCAATTTAACAATGTAGTTGGGTTTATAAAAAGTTCATAGATAATCCATACAAAATAAAATTAATCAACTGCAAAACTCACTTTGTACATTACAATGGTTGCGGAACGGTACTGCACGTGGCTAGACACGTGCTTGGCTCGCTTTTTTTTTTAAACACTAATGCTGAAAATTCTCTAATTTAAAATAATTTACAACCAACAGCACTGAACAGTCTGTCTGTAAGTACTTGTAGTAAATAAATGAATAAATAACAGCAATCAAACACTACAAGTCTATTTTATAAAAAGAAAGTTCCTACCTATTTGTTTAGATACATTACATAGGTGATTTACCATTCCAGAATTTTGAATATAAAGGCTTTACAGGAAACTGTTTGATCTTTGCCGAGGAAATTGGGTAACTAAATGCCTTTATGATAGAATATTTTCACCATGCACACTCCTTGAAATACCATTCAACTCACTCGGAGATATTGAATGAACAGGAATGTCTACAATATGAATATGAATAAGATATAAAATAAAATTGGATATTGAGGAGAGTAAAATATGTACCTACATGTGTATGTCCCTTGTAAAAAAGAAGCGTTCATTTCGTACTTATCTATAATATTGCAGAGTATTATCCCTGCCTTCGAAATCATCGGTTGCTGGTTCGAATCCCGCTAGTGCTAAATATTTGTCGATCTATCAATAAAGGAATAAATTGCATTTTTTCTGTTACGCTTTTATAACCTTATAGGTACCTGAGAATAATTAGTATTTAATATGCCCCAGGTGGGAGAGCTAGACGCTATACATTTTTTGTAATTATGTAAATATTATGTTATTTTTATATTTTCTTCTTTTTCTAAGTTCGATGTAAATAACTTACTATACCTATTAAATACTAATTATTCTCAATAAAGTATACTTTATTTAAAACATAATCGGATTCCATGTTACCCAGAATTGTATAACTAGGCGGTCTTATCCCTACTATTATTAGCGATTTCTACCAGACAACAGTTTGTGTGATGAATACGAACATAAATTCCCTAGTCATTGATGTTTATATAGATCTTTACCTGTTATGTAGTACTAGAGGTGTTTACGACGTTAATTACTACACAGTACAAGCTCTTACTCTGGGGCTAGGTAGTAAACTAATATTTAATTATTGAATTATTATAAAAATACGTGATAAATTGAAGGATTTTTAACGATTATAAAATAAAGAAATAATCTATACTTTTAGTAAGTTTATTCAAGGCCAAAAAAAGAAGTAGACATTATTATAAAAATATATGTCTTAAAAATATATGTACATAAATATGATTCGAAAGTAAACACATATGTATCACTTTTATAAAAAGTAGTAACGACGTACACAAATAATAGTTTGGTATAGATACACAATCAAACCTAAAACTTTGCCCCACAACATAAAAACATTGTAATTGGCTAATTACTACTGCATTTGGTATAAATTACACCCATATAAAATCAAAACATTGATCATTAAAATAAAAGCTGGAAACTGAAAACATGACAAATAAATATTGTACAAATATTTAATGATCGTAATCGTTCAGCTGGCCGCATATTTACCTAACCTGTCACCTGTCATCACCTCATCAATTTTGTACGTTGTCTCAAGCAATCTATAATCGAAATAGTTTAATATCCCTCAAACTAATACTAATATCAACAAACGATTAAATTGTGGTAAGGTTCATGCATCATAATAATTTCAATGAAACATTGCCTTACCCTAAATTGTTGCACTAACGCTTCACTAAGTTCACAAATCATTAAAGTTTTACCAACTTTCGCGGGTCGTCGCGATTATCAGTTTAAAGTTCAAGCTTTGATAACAAATACGTGACAGATATGCGTCTTTCGTGGTAGAGTTTTAAGTGCACGTGTTTTTCATCGCGCGGCGCGCGGTTGACTAGTTGCTTGCGATGATGTCGCGACGCACGGTGCCGCTGGCTAGGGCGGACGGCCTGGGCGGGCGGTCGGCCTCGGCGTCTCTCGGCTGCCCTCGGCACCTTGCGCCAGGTAAACTCCGAATACCTACACAAGTACCTCATATTAATTACTGGAATCCAAATTAGCACATTGACCGTACGAAACTTCTCGTCAGAACGTTGTCGAAGAATCGTATAATTTCACGCTTTGTTTTAATTATAAATGGACGTTCAAATTCAGATTTATTTTGGTTGTGGTTTTAATTGATGATGCAATTTGTTTAATGGTGTATTTAAGGGGATTTTGTGCTATTAATATTAGTCCGATGGGTGTGCGTAATGATTAAGACTTTTTATGATGGTTGATGTATATATATCTTTATTTTATACACATTTAATTTTTAAAGTTTAAGGAAATAGATAACCTACCACAAACATAAATATGAATAAATAAATTATTTAAAAAAACCACCTGATGACGTGAAAACTCTAAAGAGCAACACAAGCTGTAGAATGTTCTTTCAAAACGTGCTGTTACCTACCTCTGATTATGTAATTCTAAATAGTACATTTGTTATAAAGTTAGAAGACTGGCCCTAAGTCACAGGACTATGCTAATTTAGGAGCCAGAGTGGCATGACAATTTTACCTTTAATTACGAAATTACCTACTTTGTTTTTTTTTTTGGAATATGCTCTGGAATTCTTTTGTCAGTTACCTTGAAGAAATGTGATTGTGTAAGATATTTCAAATTTTTATTTTCATGTCCATGAGTCATGGATGTTTATATAAATATTTATGTAAGTTTATCCGTTATGTAGTATCCAAAGAATAAGCTTTGCTTAGTTCAGGACTGGATGATTGGTGTAAGTGTCAGAAATGTTTATTATCATTATTAGCCATAAGACATACCAGTGAGCATAGACCTCCCGGAGGAGGCACGCGTGAGTTTTTCGAGAATTCGATGGCATGGTTACAGACTTCTCCAGTACTCATATTATTGAATCAACCTGTATAATGTTAAAAGTAATTAAATGCGAAATAAGTTTCTGAGTTAACTGGAAGTGGTTTTCGATGAGTGTCAGTGTTAAAGTACCTAATCGGATATCACTGAATGTATCTGTGATTTTTTTAAGAGTTTCGGATTTAGATAGTTGGGGTTCTACGAAGAAATAGACGAAATTGCAGGTATATTGTTGGTTTCGGTTAAACGGAGGACAAAGGTAGCCCGAAATGGTTCGTAAATATTAACATATGGTACTGACCATGCGCACACCTTTAACATTTGCCGATTTGCCTTGTGAATACTCAATAGTCAAGAGAGAAGAACGAGCAAGAAACTCGGCTAAGGGTTAAACTTTTTAAGTAAATGTTGGGTTACAATTTGTTACTCGACAAAACAAGCGATAATGTCTGTGATATATAATTTGTGAATATCTCTGGGCGGCCTATAATAATAATTAATTTTGAAACCTTCATTCTCTGTTTAAACGTGAGCAAGAATGCCTCGAATTCCGCTTACTTCCCTTTAAGTATGAGTGAAAGGATGCAAGGAAAAATACATCAAATATTTCAGTAACTAAGAAAGCCCCTCGTGGAAAAGTTCTATTAACATTATGTTAAAAGTTAAAGGTATTTCATAAGTGATTTATTACAAGTAAAGGCTTTTACATGAGTATACAATACATAAGGTAATTCTACAGATTGCTCTAGATTTTGAATTTAGTATATAGTATATGTTCAGCCGATGACGTTCCGTGGCTGATATGATGATGATATAAAGAATCACTGGAATTCATAACTTTTATTGTAGAGGTCCAAATCAGATTTTATTATAAAGACGTATTGTAACGCAATCTAAATCATGCATCAAGGAAAAGGCTTCTGTTCACAGGAGGACATGTATAGAACTTAATGGTTATAATAAATTAGGTAAAGCCAAGAGTCCGTCAAGCATGAAAGCAGAGGCAATATTAAGTGTAGCCGACTCTTTGAAAATGAAATTAAATTGATGAAATGAAAAACTTAAATTGTAAACTGTAATTTTAAAGCCACGAGCATGTACATGTAACAATTGAACGCCACGTTTACACTGTTGTGTATGTTCCATGCTTTTAGATAAACTTTAATCTCTCTCGAATTTATAATTTCCTTGTCTGAGCTTCGGAAATTGATATGTGCCTCGTCTTTGATGTTAGACGTTCAGATTACACAATGTAGAACTTGTTCGATTGTGTGAGGCGGCATACCCTAAGGTGTTCTTGCCGGGAAAGTAAATAAATCCTTAGGTGAGGTGTCTTATGGTTTATCAACTCGGAATACCTACTCATTTCTTCCCGCAGGTATCATAACTTCATGTCTAATAATTGCAGCATCATCGGTGCAAGACTCCTAAATATAACCTGCAATCGCCAACTCGCCTGCCTAGCGTAGCACTTACGACAAATACTCTAAAAGGCGCGCGAATTGTTCCTTTATCTTTGTTCCTGGTATTCCCGAGCTTTCAAGGCCGTAGCCATCGACTACCACCATCACTGCACTGCACACCACTCATACTCCGTGGTATAAACGAATATCAAGAGGTCGAGCTTCTCTTGACCTCCTTCGCCCTAAGGATGGAGTGCCACTTTGCATTTCATTGACTACGCTCCCAAATGCTGAAGGGGGTAAGTGGGAATATTCTTTTGCTACATACACATCCTGTTACTTTCTTTAATTAGTTTGATGCAGGGCTTGTAACCGGTTTCGAAAATATCGGTAAATAAGGTTCTAAGCGCGTCCGAAATGAGAGCGCTACGTAAAACCTTAATAATTATCCAGACAGACAGTACACGCGTTGGCGTTTGAAGTTTGTGGTGATACAGACAACGTAGTCGGTAAACGCGAAATGAAAAACCGCTTAATTGATTCAAAACCCATTTGTATTTGCTCCATAACAAAACCTGTTTTTTAAAGTTAAGTAGGGCCAAACCTACATAAAGCATTCTTTGTTCTTGACGCTGATTTAGTTTTATAAATAAACTTGTAAATGAGCCCTGGCTTGGTTTCCAAGGTTCAGCAATTGAGTCATGTAGGGTACCGTCAGTAGACATCGTGTCAAGTCGCTTCTAGTTAATGGGGTACCCTATGAAATGAAAAACGACGCTGTTCTCACTCAACTAAATAATATATGTTTCTCATAAACATAGGCTTAGTAAATAAATAAATATATAAATAAATATCCTTGGACATACACACAGTGCCATCTAATTCCATATTAAGCAACTAAAGACTTGTGTTGTGGATACCAGATTGTTGATATCCTACATAAATACATATTTTTTTGTAAATAAATACTAATTATAAATGAAAACATCCATAACACAGGTTCACATGTCCGTAATCATTACACAAGCATATGCCCCTAGCGGGATTCGAACCCACGACCCGCGACTTTATTGCTTTACTGTCGACATGCTTTGTTTTAAATGCTTTACTGTTTGGTGTAGTCTAGAAATTCTGACCACTATACCTAGTGGTCAGAACTTCTAACCACTACACCAAACAGTAAAGCATTAAAACAAAGCATTATGCTATTGTAAACCATTACAAAGCATTATACGGTTGCGCTACGCAGATAACCACCTGCGTAGCACAAAACTGTTCACAATACTTTAAAATATCGGAATCTAAATCAACTTGACATTCTTGTTAAGGTTGTTTACGGGATATATAAAAATTTACTTGAGCGACAGTACCGTCGACAGTCATTTCGTGGAGTTATAGTGAGAGGAGTAAGGAGGCGGGATTGTTTCTTAGGAGAGAAAGAATTCCAATAGTGTATAATACTGTCCGGCTGATGATATGCAATCGGCACTACCGCTCCAGTAAATAATTATATATCTCATAAACAAAACCCTTAAAGAATGTCAAGTTGGTTTCGATTCCGACATTTTAAATTATTGTAAACATAGTTTTGTGCTATACAGATAACCTACAATCGTTTAATGCTTTGTTTGAATTCCTAATTAAGTTGTGATGTTTCACACCACGTTTCCTTGCTTGTTTAGCTGCTTAACGTGAAATTGAAAATGTTAATATAAAATTATATTTAGATGGAAGAGATTAAAAGATAGATGAATTTATTAGATATCTTTTTTTACTCAAAGGAGCCTACAAGTGGGAATCTCCTATTTACCTCCTAATTTATTCTATAGATATACCAACATTGTTGTTATGTCAAGTCAGAGCCAGTGAAATTACTGTAATACAAGGCTTCACAATTTTTTACAGAACACAGTTTACTTTAATTAAAAATACATATATACGTTTCTGTGACTTTACAAGACATTCATGTTTAACCCGACCAATTTATAAATAAGCGCCCGAAAAATATTTAAGTCAATTTACCGTCAGTAGTAATAGTCTACCATGATTTATTTAGTTACTTCTATATATTGGTATACTCGTACCACAGCACCAATTAACATACAAAAAAAGCGGAACTTTCGTGGTAAATAAACAATCGGCAGCACCCAGCGCTTATTAAAACTAACAGCATACAAAATTTAGTGACGCCCCAACGTTCTTATCGATGGCCCGAAACGTTTATGAGGATTTCGTGCCGGGGCTAATCTTCCCGCTTCCGTTATCGATAAACTAAAATTTCATGCGCGAGGTTGAATTTGTTAGGGAAATGCGGAATGGCGAGGCCGAACGTGGACATTTGGTTGTCGATATTACCTCATGCCTGTGTTCCGGAGAGCTTCACTGCGGCTGTTTATTGGTACGTACATTAATATTTAAAGTAGAGTTTACGGGATTCTATCGACTTCACAGACACACTAATACTCACTTATAGATGTGCTTGCATAATCTGTATTGGAAAGGCCTTAAAGGGGATAGCTCTACATGCAAAGTATCGATTTAAAGAGTAACTTATTTTTAATTTAGTTTAAAGTTTATATCGCTTGTATCGGGTATAGCTGCTGGGCAACGCTACCAACATGCTAGGTACAAGTAGATTGCTTTTGTGAATATTGTTATATTTTTTTGTTTGTCTTGACTATTTTAGTCTTTATAATATTTACCGCTCCATATCTCATGAGAAAAAGGATCACTACATACAGCATCTGCCTGTCCGTTTATCTGTCTGTTCATCCACACTGAATGGGACTTACAGTCCTGTAAAAGAAATTACCTATACCTAGGGTACCTGCATACATTTTCGGGTACCTTCCCATTAACGTAAAATCTTGAAAGGCAAGAAGCAAGGTTTCCACTAAATGGAACGCTCCGAAAACAAATAATCTGGGTGTGTCAGGATCATAGTACTCTGTAGTCTCTGTCTAATACAGGAAACAGGCGTAACTTTATGTAAGTATGTAATCTCAATTTTGCGATTTCTATTATTACGTACTTCAACTACATATATTATATAGATATAGATTGACAGTTTATTAAGGGACATAAAATATTTAATTAAGTATGTACATGAAACAACAAATTTATAAAACACAATTAAAAATACCTATTATAGAAAAAATACGCCGTCCAACTCGCTTCCGTGAGGTATAGTACCTAGTATGCTAGCGCTATTGCCCCGTTGAATGCATAGCTCAGCTGCTGAGCAAAGTAGGCACCAGCTCTCACATCGCCAGAGGCGTGGACCAGTCTAAGTTGTTAAGTTTATTAAGTTTGTCCATAGTGATGTTACATTTGGAACTCTCGAGCGTGAGCCCTACTCGCCCTTGACTCTTAATTAAATATTTTTTTCTAAACAAAAATGGATAAACCTGTAATGTACGTGGCAATGATAACACCGAGGATCAATGCAGACTGGTTTATTTTAATATTACCCACATTTAGGTGGTAGGTACCGACATAACACTTTCCTCCTTACAAATTACAAACTTACTATACATTGATTCTACAACATTAAAATTAGGTTACATTCTGTATGTAGAACGATTGACATGTACATCATAAACTTAGTAGGTAGGTAAAAGCATTACATAATCCTATATATGTAGGTAACTGTTACAAAATCCAAATACTCAATATTCTTTACAATCTCTTATTTTTTTACGACAGCGCAAAGCAGCTTCCCTGCGCATCGGTGGACTGGTGACCTTCGGGACCAATGGAGTTGACAGTGAAGGGGACTCTGGTCTATTCACACTATCGTAAAATTCATCGACTTCGGTCACATCATCGGTGCATGCCTCCTTGTCATCCTCGTTATCGTGCATCGACGACGCGTCTAACTGTACCTCGTCATTCTGTACTTTGCTTAACGAGTATCGCGATTTAAAGCCCTTTTTGGTTAGGATTTGGTCGACATGTCGCTTATGAACACGTCCATCTGATGTCCTCACTCCATATGAGACTGGACCGGAGCGTTCTACGACTACACCCTCTGCCCATTTCTGTCCATACTTAGAATAGTCACGCAACAGTATCGGATCTCCACGAGCGGCCTCCCGCAGCGGGCGGCCGCTGGAACGTTCTTCCTGCGCTCGCTGCACTTGGCGCACGCGCTCACCGGTGTCGGGACGGAGCAGGTCCAGCCGCCCGCGCAGCCGGCGCCCGAACATAGCCACGGCTGGCTCGCGGCCCGTCGTACTGTGCTCTGTATTCCTATACGTGAACAGGAATCTGCTCAGAGCGGTGTTCTCATTCTCCCTCTCCATGCTCGCCTTTTTCAAAACTCGCTTAATAGTACGCACTGCGTTTTCGGCCGCGCCGTTACTTGAGGGGTGGTATGGCGCTATTAGTGTATGTTGTATACCGTTGCGCTCGAGATACTGTGCGAATTCTGCAGAAGAAAATGGTGGTCCGTTATCGCTAACTATTCTTTTCGGTAACCCGAAACGTGAAAATGTGCGCCTCAAACGGTCTATCACATTCTTTGCGGAGATACTACTTACGTTTTCGACCTCTATCCATTTCGAATGAGCGTCTACCATTACCAAATAGTATTTATTCTCGAATGGACCTAAAAAATCTACATTGAGGCGCGACCAGGGCTCACTCGGCCACGGCCAGGAGTGCAGGGGTGCGGCGGGCGGGGCGGCACGCTGCGCGCGACAAGCTACACATTCGTGAGCTACGCGTTCGATGTCCGCGTCTATACACTCCCACCAAACGTAATTGCGCGCAATCTGTTTCATCTTGACTATACCAGGATGACCGTCGTGTATTTCTTTTAATATAATTTCGCGTAAAGACGACGGGATCACTACTCTGTAGCCCCAAACCAAGCATCCTTGATCGACATGTAAACTGTCCCGCCTATTATAGTACGGTTGTTCGGGCGCACTGTCGTTAGTATGTGGCCAGCCAAACATTACATATCCATAAATTTTGCTCAAGAACGAATCTTTTCTGGTTTCCGTCTTAATTTCTCTAAAACTTACGGGAAAATTTTCTTGGGCAAAATTAAGATAACTGATTTCCTCGTCCTCCCCTCTGGCTCGGCTTGAGTTTAGGGGGAGTCGAGATAGCGCGTCAGCATGACAGTTTCTGGAGGACCTCACAAATTCAATCTCAAAATTGTATGCGGCTAACTTTACGGCATATCGTTGTAGCCTACTTGCGGCGGTCACAGGAATCCCTTTATTTTTGCCAAAAATGTAACTAAGTGCCCTGTGATCGCTGCGCAGAGTGAAATGCCGGCCGTATAGGTACTGGTGATGCTTGGTGACGCCGAATACAATGGCCAGTGCCTCCTTGTCGAGTTGCGAGTAATTGGTCTCCGCAACGCTCAGCGTACGCGAGGCGCAGCATACGGGCCGCTCGCTTCCATCCGCATACCGCTGCGTTAGCACTGCACCCAGCCCATATGCGCTGCTGTCCACTGACAGTATTAATGGCAGCCCTGGGTCATAATGTGCTAACACCGGGGAGCTGCTTAACACTTTCTTTATTTTAACAAATGCTCTATCACATTCATCGTTCCAATACCACTTAACGTTTTTTCTTAACAACATATATAAAGGTTTCAAAATATCGCTCACATTAGGACAAAATTTGGAATAAAAATTAACAAGCCCCATAAAACTTTTCAGCTGTGTCACATTCGTGGGATGGGGCGCTGTTACAATGGCATCAATTTTTTTTATATCGGTGTGTAAGCCAAATTTATCTATTTTATAACCAAGATATGTTACACAATCTTTAAAGAATCCGCATTTATTAAAATTTATTCTAAGCCCATTTTCTTCTAGTCTTTTTAACACAGCTCTCAAATTAGACAAATGTGTGGCTTTGTCCTTTCCTGTAACACAAATATCATCAGCGAACACAGCCGTAGACGGCAGGCCACTCAGGGTTTCCTCCATAATTTTTTGGAAATTTTCCGGTATACACTTGATACCAAACGGCACACGCTTATATACAAAGGTACCGACATGAGTGGTGATCGCTGTCATGGACTGTGATTCGTTTTCTAAGATACATTGTTGAAAAGCATTGGAAAGATCCAACTTCGTGTACTGTTCTCCGCCTCCGAGCACTGCAAACAGGTCCTCGATCCGCGGCAACGGGTAATGAAAGTCTTTCAAACGAGGGTTTATTGTGATCTTATAATCACCACAAATACGGATGGTACCGTTTGATTTAATAACTGGTACTATTGGCGTACCATAGTCGGATCTTTCAACTTTGTAAATGACCCCCTCCCGCTGCAGCCGATCCAGTTCCTGCTCAACGCGCTCGCGCAGCGCCAGCGGCAGCGTCCGCGCCTTCACAAACACGGGAGTCTCGTCATGCAAATGAAGACGCAGCCGCGACTTAAAAGTACCTAATCCTTCGGCGAACACTTGGGGGAACTCGTTTTTGAGAGATATCGCCATCGAGTCACCGTCGGTAATATTATGACATTCGACTATGCTTAACTTTAATTGTTTAATCCATGTACGACCCATCAGCGGTGGTCCTCCTTTTTCAATTATATTCAATTTTAGTTGAGCTAGTTTCTTTCCGCAAACTACTTTAACCACAATAAAACCGAGAGACTCGATAACGTCACCCGTGTACGATTTTAAATGTAACACTTTTTTCTGTAACGGTATGTATGAAAAATGTTTGTCATAAAACTGTTTGGAGATGGCGGATATTTTACTTCCAGTGTCGACTTCGAATCGACAATTAATGTCCTCAATCGTCAAAGTCGCGTAATACGGTCCGTCGCCGTCACTGCTGACCAAGTTATAAAAGTGACCGCCATCGTCCTCGGAATCGGAATCATTAAGAAAAAACTGACCTTTCGCCCTCCCGAAACGAACATCCTTGCACTCACTTTTATTTTGACACATCACTTTTAGATGGCCCTTTCGGCCGCACGAATCACACGTATAATGCTTGAACCGACACTTGCCCTCCGCGTGACCGGGCTTACCGCAGCGCGAGCACTCGCGGCGCGGGCCCGCCGAGCCGGCTCCGCCGCCGCCGCTGCCGCCGCCGCGGGCGCGCGCGCGCCCCGCGCCCACGCGGTGCATGCCGTCGTCTGCCGCTGCCGTCGCGGCCGGGCCCGGCGAGGCCGCGCACCCGGCACTCGCCTCTGCGGCGTGCCGCTCCGCTGCCTCCAGCGCTAGCGCCAGCTCGACCGCGCGCTTGTAGTCTATGCTTCTCTCGGCGAATAGCCTAGACCGCATCTCCTCGCTGTGCAACCCCGACACGAACTGGTCGCGGAGGTTGACCTCGAGCGAGGCGCCGAAGTTGCAGGTTTTAGCCAGATGTTTCAAACCCTGTAGGTAGGAACGTACGCTTTCTCCCTGCCGTTGCTTCCTCTGCCGATAGATATGCCGCTCTGCAATTTCAGATCTCTCCGGTTCCAGATGGTCTTTTACGAGTTTCACCAATTCACTGAACGTTTTAGATTCTGGTGTGTTCGGTGAACACAAATCACACATAAGATCGTAACACTCGCCACCGACCAACGTAACGAGCGTGGCTACTTTTAATTCGCTCTTGATATTATTTAGCGTGATAAATTGGTCAACGCGACGCACATAAGCGTCCCAATTTTGTGTTTCTGGATTGAAACATTCTATTTTACCGAAAGGCATTGCGAACTGAAAGTATACGCGCACACGAATATTTTTAATTAATTATTCTCGTCGCCAGTGTAATGTACGTGGCAATGATAACACCGAGGATCAATGCAGACTGGTTTATTTTAATATTACCCACATTTAGGTGGTAGGTACCGACATAACAAAACCAAACCTCTATCTCTGTCTTATAACATTACGGACTCAATCTCCCCTCTAATCAGTGTAGCACGAAAACGGTAAACCTACCTAGAAAATACACAATTGCTTCCGAAACATATTCCTACCGTTTAATATGTAACAACAATAAATAAAAGGTAGGATTGAGGGAAAACGAATCCTCTTAACAGCAGATGCGGAAAATGTTTATTTAGCTTAGTTTTACCATTCGGATTCGCTTAAAGTAGGTAGACGATAATCACACAAGTCATTACATTGTTACAATTGCTTGCGAAAAGGGCCAGGGGATTCGTATTAGCTTTGCTACAGTACCATTGAACGGTCTTTATTAGTACTCAACTGGATAGAACTCTATCTTTCGAACATTTTCAAATGTCTGGTTCTCGGCAGGATTAAAACCAACACTTCTCTACCCATGGGTGCTGTAAATAGCGACTAATGAATCATGATAATGACAGCATAAACTAGTGATGGCCAGCGGCGTCATTCTACCCTGAGTCGTGCTATGGAGATGCTTATGCCCAGCAATGTCCTTCTATAGGCTGTCTTTGCGATCGACACATATTGATCGATTGGCGTGCCTTCCACCTAGGCAGAAAGGTAGTTCCTACCCTAATATTTGAATTGTATAAGGTATCCTCGAAATACATTGTCAAGACATCTGATTCATACTGATATGAACATATATATCCTAAACAGTTGCCAGCATTGCTATAAGAGTAAGTTATTATTTTGTAGTTGTATTTTTTCTTAGTTAATAGCACATTTTATCATTCTGCCTACCCTGTTACAAAACGCTATGCACGCCACTGATAGTGACCCAGTCAATGAAACCAATGGTTGCGGGTTCGAATGCCGCGAGGGGTAAATTATTGTGTGATGATTACGAATATTCATTCCAGAGTCACGGATGTTTATATAAATATTAATGTATGTTTATTCGTTATCTAGTAAATATCCATAGTACAAGCTTTGCTTAGAATTTGTTTCTCAAAGAGCAAGAAACCGATAATTTCGTCACAAGCATGGCGAGCATAAAATATATATATCTTTGTGTGAGGAATACGAACATTTATTCCCGAGTCATGGATGTTTATATAAATGATTGACTAGATGATGGCTGTAATTGTCCGAAATATTTATTTATTTATTATATGTAAACGAAAGTGGCCATAAATAGTTTATGTTATGTATAATACCACAATAACGGTGTACGTGTGTGCCTTACGAAGAAATTCGACATCATATGGATAAAGTTTTAAACTAGAAGACAATAAATACCAAGCCAATTGTGAGTTGAGACGACTCGTGCAATGCCCGTTTCCAATTGCAGCATTTATTCACTCGTGGCGCAGTCGCATTCGCTATTCGTTTTCGAATATCAAAGTTAAGTATTTTCTGGCGCGGTTAGTTAGATGGGTGACCACTAGTGGGTGGGTGAGTAGTCTAATACGAGGGTTTATAGGCGGGTCGTTAAGCCAAGCCGGTGGCCTACAGGGGCCGCTTAAAAACACTGACTGAAGGCAAGTGAAGAAGTGAAGGGTAACAGCCTCCGTGGCACAATGTAAACACATTGGGTTTACGTTTCGAAGGTCGCGGGTTCGATCCTCAGCGGGGTACATGTTTAAGTACTCGGTTTGGTTGGTGGTAGGGCATTTTAAATGTCCGCCTGGATAGCTACCACCACCTTATCTAAATCTGCCGCCAAGCAGCAATGTTAATAGCATTGTTGTGTTCCGGTCGTCAGAGATAAGATAACCAGTCCCCCAAATATGTTGAGGTTTCCGGGTCAGCACGCTTCCACCTTCGACCTCATCTACACTTAACATCAGGTGTGATTGAGGCCAAGTATCAACCCGTTATGCATAAAAAAAAGTCTGACACAAATCCTCCTATCCTCGCTGGGCCCGCGTGGTGGATTAGGTACGGGCTGTATCCTCTACCAGTGCGAGGAGGCTATGTTCCAACAGTATAGGATAAATACTTGTTCTAACTTACATCGCATTCCATGAAAGATTTGCCTAAGTATATGGTATCTGGTCGTCACAGATTTTTTGGAAAACAAGAACCAATGACGTTACTATCGTTTATACTACTGCCTTGCTAACTATAGTGTAGTCGCCTTTGACGACACCCAATAGACGAGAGGGTTGATCCTATTTTACTCTGCCGGATTCAATAACAAGTGACTACAATTCCACCAATAAAATGAGCGACAAATATCGCTGTTTCAGTAAATCCACACCCTTTCACATCTGTTTGATAATCTAAAAATGAAGTTTTAGCCGTAAGGAAATAAAATACAATTTCACGCAGGCTTTCTCAAAGCTTGGCTCAGAGGCAATTCCCATTTTGGAAATAATAGATATGTATGGCTTATTGAGTCTTCTTGTCAATAAACACGATTGAATTTACGTGACGGGCTGCTTTTGCTTTGTTTTCTTCAATGTTTAGCGTTGGGCCGGGGTGTAGCCGACTTTATCAACGCGAACGAATTTGTTTCTCAAAGAGCAAGAAACCGATAATTTCGTCACAAGCATGGCGAGCATAAAATATATATATCTTTGTGTGAGGAATACGAACATTTATTCCCGAGTCATGGATGTTTATATAAATGATTGACTAGATGATTGGTGTAAGTATCCGAAATATTTATTTATTTAATACAAACACACTTAAAGGCACGCCTATTAATACGTAGATATGTACCTATACTGACTATACACTATACTGACCGACTGTTTGAATAAAATATGTAGCTATACCTAGTATATCAGATTTCATGTTAAAAATATTCTGTAATACTTGAACAACTTTCGCTAGAGGTCCAACTTTGAAATAAAAAAACAAAGTCTGTTGCAATGATTCAAATGTCACCCTGTATATCTTAACCCCGTACACATGTTGGTAGGAACTTCAAATGCTCACTTTTGAAACAATACAAATAAAAAAAAATATTATTCAATGTAAAACTACAATATATACGCTGCCAATTCCGCTATCTTAGAAGGCGCAAATATGGAGGGCTACCACCATCTTATCTAAATCTGCCGCCAAACAGCAATGTTAATGACATTGTTGTGTTCCGGTTGTCAGAGATAAGATAGCCAGTTCCCCAAATATTTAGGTTTCCGGGTCAGTACGCTTCCACCTTCGGCTTCATCTTCACTTAACATCAGGTGTGATTGACGTCAAGTTCCAACCCGTTGTGCAAAAAAAAAACACCATTTGCAGCATTTAACAAAGAAACGTTTGGGCTTTGATTATCTGAGTATACGACGATTCCACCAACAAAGGTTTTTATCTACTTCAACATTCATAATTCAATACTTATATAATTCCTCACGCATTTCAAATATTATTAATTAATGTTATGATTCGTTTGGGTTTATTGCTGGAAAAATAATTTGTAATTCATTACTGATGTATCAAGTGATACGTCAACAAAAGTGACAGGTTCGACGGTAATGGATGACGAAGTTATTTCCAGTTCGCGAAACTTCTCAAATGTTGCCGGTAAACAAGGAAATATCTCACACAAACAAACCAGTCAAATTATTGTACGACGCTGCAGTTGGTAGGTACTTGGGCACGTCTTAAAAATTGAACCGGGTTCGTGGCGGTTTCTGTATAATTAAGGCTAATACGAAATTATTATGAATTTAGGCAAATTTTACCGAGACTGGCACTAACAGCGACGCGAAGTAATGATAATTAAGTTAATCTTGAAGGAAAAAGGTTTTAAGTTGTATAATCTCGCTATTAGATAATACTTTAAGCCAACGGGAAACGCCGCAAGACCAAGAAAACGGAGAATATTTTGACATAGCTAGTTATAAAACATTTATTAAATTAACAAGTATGGTGGATGAGGCCTATAATAAAGACGATGCTAAAAGTAATGATTGTGTCGAAAAAACATCATAAATCAGCCCTTTTTAAAACGCGTTATAGTTTTATCTTTCGTTAATTCCTTATACAGTACAATAGCATTGTTAGCACCACACAACACATACATACAATTGCACAACAGAAAAAATAGTCACAGAAAATGGTAGATAAGCGTAGAACGTACAATTTGGTGATCTTATCACTAAAAGCGATCTGTGTATTGTGGAGGGTGTTTCTCGATTGCAATTTTTAGTCCAGTTGTGGGTGTTTCAAAATTTTGAATTTTGATTTTTGTTCACTATTTTCTAGAGTAGAGTCTCATAAGAAGAACTATTATATTACAATAATAAAAAGTATAGGTAAACGTTACAATTTTTATTTTTATTCAATTTTAGTCTATCTATTATATTCGTTAAAATTGAAATGCATTTGTATTTATCTTAATTCCTATCTATCCATCCCTCTCCTACATGTATATTTTGCATAAGCCTAGCGCACTCACTCGCTTAAATAAATTAGTTAAATAGATGGGCGTTGATTTATAACTGCCTGGATTCAATTATATATTTTAGGAGTAACTTGTCATTTTCAACTCTATAAACTTTACAAGATCTTAGTAAACCTGTTTTTTTTTATGCACAACGGATTGGTACTTGACCTCAATCACACCTGATATTAAGTGAAGATGAGGTCGAAGGTGGAAGCGTACTGACCCGGAAACCCCAACACACTTGGGGGACTGGCTATCTTATCTCTGACAACCGGAACACAACAATGCTATTATCATTGCTGCTTGGCGGCAGATTTAGATTAGATGGTGGTAGCTAGCCAGGCGGATATTTAAAATGCCCTACCACCAACTAAACCGGGTACTTAAACATGTACTCCGCTTGGGATCGAACCCGCGAGCTCCGAATCGTAAACCCAATGTTGTTTACATTGAGCCACGGGCCGTTGGGTATTATTTTGTTTACTGATTTATTTAGTGCCGGATATAGGGGATAGCCGGCGCGGTGCCGCAGGTCGAATTAGTGGACCTCGCGGACCGCACTTGAACCGCGGGCCCTAGTTTGGAGACGCCTACTTAAAGCACAACTGAAAAGCAACACCACACAACCGCATCGCTAACTTTGAAAGGTAACGGAACGGACGAAATACAAAGTTGACTGTGTTTATTGCCAAGTAGACCCTAACTCACTTGTCGAGTTACCATCTGAAGGCTAATAAAGTCAAATTGCAACTCTAGATCAACCCAGTTCAGATATAAAGTATATTAATGTACGTCAATAAGATCAGAACGCACCCACACAATAATAGGCATGTGTACAAGTTATTTCTGTGCTATAGCATAAAGTTTATCTTGTTTACACATGAGTGGAGTGAAGGATATGGAACTGTAACTGCTTATATATGCAGAATGTTCGAGCAGATAAAACTGCCTGGTGTGTATTTGAAATAATATCACTAGTAAGTAACGGAGTACCTACTATATACTATATACATTATAAATTAAAAATTTAAAACCCTCGACAATATCAAATTATATAGATAAACAAACCGTGTTATAAATTAAAAATATTTGTATCATCCAAATATAAAAACTAGTGAGTTAAAAGTTAAATATCTTCGAAACATCTCAACCCATTTCCTACAAACAAGCCCTAGTTTTGGAAACAAGAAACCGTTTTCAAATATATTCAGCCTTTTTGACGTTAAGAGTTTAAAAACTATATGTCATTTCTGAATCGCTGAAGGCTGAATCTTTAATTAATACTATAATTATGATCAGCAAACATTCCCTTTTAAATTTAACAACTTTTAATCACTTCAACCCTCTTGGCGCCGTAATGCCACAGATGAACAAAAACTTCAAACATATTACATCTATCTTGCGTCGAAAATTAAAAATAACAAATTCATGGTTTTCGGTTTATTTATTTTCGTTGTTTTATTTTCACATTTATACATATATGTATGTGTCGCTAAATGGATCAAATAAACGATTCTTATTCTCGTATTAATTCGCTCATCAACACAAATAAAATGTGTGATACTTAAAGCTTCTCTTTGTTTAGGATCCACCCACACAAAATGGATTTTCTGAATTTCTAAAACGGTGAAAAGGAGGACTCTAATAAGTAACTAGATATTACCTGATTCCCTAAAGTTGATATGAAAGTCAAGGAATACACTTTTACAAATGGAAAATGTATTTTAGTCTACTATTTCCAGGACAAAATTGAAAGCTCTAGCAATAAGAAAAAATCTATTTAGGTATAAAACAAATTACAGTAAGTACCTATCGGGATATCAAATTTTATAGCATTATTTCAGGGAGATATAAATATAATTGCTATTTAGGTACACGTTCACTATAAATGCACTATAAATCACTTAAGTACGGTAAGGGAGGTATTTATAATTAGTTTTTAGGCTTCTCGAGTGCAGGTCAGAGTCTTTTTTTTATTTATTCTGTATTTAAAAAGAAATCTTAATTTATCCAAAGAGGCGCCCGAAACGAACGGAATAAACCCTCTTAACTACGAATAAGAATTCTGTACATTCACTTAATTTTCTTACCTTTCGCTATATAATGAATGGAGGAAAATCCCCAGAGGGTATTTACAAAATCTTGGTGTTTACTATTATATTACTATACTAAGCGGATGGAGAGGTGAGGCACACAATGAGGGCTAATCGAAACGACGCCATCAGAGGGTCGCCGAGGCCCGCAATTCAGTTGGAAATGAGATAAAGTTGCAGCCGCCGCTTGCGGGTTAATTTACGATGCCGCGAGCTAAAGCGGATCGTTCACTGGGACTCTAGAGCAACCTGATCTTTGCATGGCAATCGGTTACCCGGATATCACATATTCAAGAAGAAAGTGCACACTGCTGATTGTCAAGATAAAGAAAAACCTTTATCAAATCGGGTCAGCCGTTTCGGCGCTTTAATGCTACAGACTCCTTTTTTCAGACAGACTCCAGACAGAGTTCCCACCTCCACACTCCTCCCACTGTAACTCCTGTAAGCCAGGATCAACAGTGGTACTCGACACGGCGCCTACTGAAGGTAGACAGTGCCCTAATTGAATCTATTGCTACCTTGAGCTCCAGGCTAATTAAAGAAAGAAATAGGGTATGTAAGTAGGAAAAAGAAGTTTCCTACTTCTGCTCGGCAAATGGGAGTTTAACCAATGAAATGCAAAGCCGCACTGAGGAAAACCCTATGGGAAAAGAGGACGAGTGAAGCTCGAATACACCAAGGACTGCGCCTAAATGCAGTGAGCGGGGCGGGGCGTAGCAAGGGGCTACCGCGAGTAAAAGTGCCAGTAATATGAGTGGCAAAATCGCTTAAAAGTTCGGAAATTGTGACGATTTGAGAGCAAGTGCCAACGAAATTTGCGAGTGAAGAAGCTACATTATCTTCTATTAAACTAAATCCTGACTAAGCCGAAAAGGCCATTTAATTATTTATATCCTATACTGATAATTATACTACCGCTGTAACAAACTCATCGATATTTATTGGCATCGGTCTAGCAATTTGATCGCTACGACGAAATATCTCACATAGACTCATATAGATAGACTGCTAATATTATAATCCTTCCTTTTCGGATTGCCGCAGTCGGATTAAAATAGCGGTACTTAATGGTATGAAAATCAAACCAAATATCATCATCATATCAGCCACCAGGACATCCACTGCTGAGCATAGGCCTCCCACATAGAATTTCTGAGTGACCGGTTGGAAGCGACCATGCCTTTATCAGATCGTCTGTCCTTGTGAGTAGACGTCCTCATCTAAGAACTGCACCGGAGAACTTTAATGTCCCACCAGCTATCAGTTTTTCGAGCTATGTACCCACTGCCACTTTAACCTGCTAATCCGCTGGCTTATGTCGGCTACCGTCATCCGCTTACGGATTTCCTCATTCCTGATTCGATCACGTAGTGACCTACCAACCAAATATGCAGTCGTATTAACATTTAGTACGAATGAAGCTGCAGCGAACACCTTCAGCCAACGCTAATGCAAAAGAACCGTACCGGGGAGGGTATGTTCAACATGTTAACCGCCTCCGTGGCTCAATGAAAACAACGTTGAGTTTACGATTCGGAGGTCGCGGGTTCGATCCTCAGCGGGGTACATGTTTAAGTACTCGATTTGGTTGGTGGTAGGGCATTGTCCGCCTGGCTTACCACCATCTTATCTAAATCTGCCGCCAAGCAACAATGTTAATAGCATTGTTGTGTTCCGGTTGTCAGAGATAAGATAGCCAGTACCCCAAATGTGTTGGGGTTTCCGGGTCAGTACGCTTCTACCTTCGACCTCATCTTCACTTAACATCAGGTGTGACTGAGGCACCCGTTGTGCATAAAAAAAACATGTTCAACCTAACATCGAAGATTTAGCTCCTGTCTTAACCTCCTGAACCTAACCAACAGTGTCGGGGTACTCATACTTTGTAACGATAATTTCCCTAAATGTTTTGAATTTAAAGAAATACCCATCAATTGAGCATTTTTTTATAAAAGAAACACATTTTTCAACTTTAGCTTATTTAGTTACTTAGTACTTGCGTTTCTTACAAATGCTTAATTTTTAGCAATTGTTACTAAATTTGCAACATTTTATTAAATGTAATCAAGAAAATCGTAGTTATTCGTTTTTCCGAGCTCAAACCGTATTTTCCGTGGGCTATCATCTGGACTGGGACTACAATGGGGGCCTACTAAACGTGACCAATAGAATCAACCTTGCGACCTTTCATTTGCTCCATTGATAGGTAGCCGGTAACACATAGGTACAGGCTAACGCATCAACAGTGTCTGTCGAAGTTCGATCTTAGACTAATGTTGGAGTCAATGATAATAGGTGATTGTTTGATTGAGTAAATGGAGGCAATCGTGGCCTTTTCGATTAGCGAATGAATGTCTGGCGCAGTCAGTCATTAGGGGTCACCACGTAGTCGGTCCCGCTTGTTTTCAATTGGAGGCAGTCGTTAACGACTGCCTATAGGGGCGGCTTAAAAACACTGACTGTCAGGTGGCCACTAGTCTGACATAAATACACGTGGTGGATTATGGCCCATACCCTTTCCCAGTAAGAGGAGGCTATGCCCCAACAGTGGGTATGTGTAAGGCTGTTGATGATTGTTTTTTTTTTCTTTTTTTTTTAATGATATTAATAATAATATCCTTAGACATACACACAGCGCCATCTAATTCCACAGTAAGCAACTATAGGCTTGTGTTGTGGATACTAGATGGTTGATATACCACATAAATACATATTTTTTTATTAATAAATACTTATTATAAATGAAAACATCCATAACTCGGGTACACATGTCCGTATTCATCACACAAACATATGCCCCTAGCGGGATTAGAACCCGCAACGTTTTGGTATAGTGGTTAGACAGACATATTAAAATAAAGTCACTAAAAACACTACAGTAAACATTCTTGTGAAATGTCAAAACGAACACGTTCTTGTTAATGTACTTGATGCTCAATTCACCTCAATGGACCCGAATTCACCTCAATGGATCCGTTACCTATCTAGAATCCATCGCATCGTAAACTGGACATTAATTACAAAGATCCGATGGGTTACGGAATAATACTGATCTATTGGTTTGAGAGGAATCAATCAAACTACGAGGCGTTAACTCGGTAATTAAATGAGGGGAGCCTCTCCAAAATTCACAAGAACGTCTATTAGTGCTGAGGATATTGATTAAACTTATTGGCTATGCTTTTTGAACTCCTCAGGGAATCTTAATCAGAGATCCAACAGTAACCTACTCCAAGTTTTAAGTACTTTAATTACGCTCTGTGTGTACGTTTACTTTTGCCTTCGTATTTTCAAATCTAAGGAACTACTTCTAGATGTTTTTTTCTTTAATGAACACCTAATGAATTGAAAACATGTTTGTTGTAGACTACCAATCGAATTATTGACAAAACTTTTTAACAATATTCTTGCAAAATACGAATATACCTTAAATCCGTAACAAGAATATTTTTTTCAGAAATCCAATAGCCATTTGCAGAACCGTATGACGAAGGCTTATGGAAACTGATTGACAAAGAGTCCGTTTACCTTTATGTTTGGTAAATCCAAAGAAATCTGCCGGTCTATCGCTTATATTAGAATATATACCGTCGCATAAGCTCGTAGGCGCACCCTTAGTGGTAAAAATTGCCAGTCAGTCGAGGCTGGAGCGTCTTAGGCCATTCAATTTGTCCCAGCGACCAGACCCTTCTCAATACGTAATTGACACAGGCTTATCCCCAAACTTAGAACCACAATTTGTTCCCCTTTCTAAATTTAGCTTCGAACTTGGACATATTTGCTTCCTGTTCAGTGGGGAATCAGAAGATTGAAGGCAATATGTGAGCGTAAATGAATAGGCACATTTAAGGTAAATCAAGGTATATTGTTAATTAGGAGTTGGTATTTGGAAATTGAGGTTTATGTAACTATCGATTTTTATGGATGGATGAACGATGAGCCAATTTTAACCTTCGTGAAGAAAAATAATCATTATTGATATAGTTTGTATTCAGTTATATAATATGAGTCATAGCGCTGTGTAAAAGCAACGTACGTTTATAATATGTGCTTTAATGTGACTACCGTAAAATGGAACATATATGATAGATAGATAAATCGATACAAATTATGGCAACATATTACAGAATTAATGTATGTGTGTGTTGCAGCAACACAAAAGGGTTGAGCTCAGTGTACGAGATTGCTCAAAAAGCAAATTTCATTTTTCATTTTATATAGTTTGTATTTATCGGTTTGGTTAGTGGTAGGGCATTTTAAATGTCCGCCTGGCTAGCTACCACCATCTTATCTAAATCTGCCGCCAAGCAGCAATGTTAATAGCATTGTTGTGTTCCGGTTGTCAGAGATAAGATAGCCAGTCCCCCAAATGTGTTGGAGTTTCCGGATCAGTACGCTGCCACCTTTGACCTCATCTTCACTTAACATCAGGTGTGATTGAGGTCAAGTACCAAACGCGTTAATAACTAAGTACTTAAGTTTTATAATATTAGGTCCTTACCTATGAAATTGGCGTTTTGTATGAAGAAAGACTGTTTTCTCCATACAAACATTTTTAATTTTTTTTTGGGAACGGCAAATCCAAATATAGCTAAACTTTGTGTGTATTATCGGATAACATTAAGTTAAGTATAGGCAGCGTTAATTTTTAAAAGTAACCACTTTATAAAAGGTGCAACGAATCTAAGAAATGATTATGGGAAGCACATGAAAAGTGCTCTTTTAATTTTTTTTTTATTGTGAGATTTAGCCCAGAAATTAAAAATATTTAATGTGACACCTTGAAATAATATTCCATTTTCCAAATAAAAAACAAATTTGGATATATAGCATTGAAAATCACAGGAATTGGTACATATGATTAACGAAGAAAAAAACCCAAATTTCATAGGTAAAGACCCAATATATTGGTTGGTAGCGGTCCCTACACTAGGTCTCGCCCTTATTGTGGGGGGCAGTAGTGTGTTACAGGGTGCGATTGTCTGGTTGAGTTTTAGTACTATTAATTATTCTGTGGTTGAGTTCAACAGTTCACATCAACATACAAGGAACGTTACGAAAAATGGTATGTAAAAAACCTAAACCTTCAGAATACGTAATCTACTCGGACTTGACCGTTTCTCTTATTTCAACCCCTCGCTTCGTATAGGTAGGAGGAAATTAAATGGGATATAAAATTGGATGTCTTTATCGGCGACATCGCAACCTCAGATTACAAAGCGTTTTAATTTGTTACAGCAATTTCTTTTCGTGTCATAAAATTTTGCAGTGAGCCAAGCCACCAACAAAAGAATGAGTAATGACTTTATAAAACAAAGTTGAAATTTTCGAGAAACTTCCGTGCCGCACTACAGGGGCTCTGTTATCTTGTAATTTGTGTTTTGGGTTTCCTGTGCACGTATTATACGTTGACGTCAAAAATCTCAAATGAGATGATTAATATGCCATAGTTGAGAAAACGTTTCAATCCCTTCCCACTATTATTATAAATGTTATGAGTGCCTTATGGCTTCCGGCACATAAAGAGAATTCAGCAAACCCGTCTTTCCCCGTGGGTGTCAACAAGGCGGCTAAGAGACTTAGACTTGCACGTTTCAAAGACAATGAGCGCATCTCCTGTCTGTCATTTCTGTATATTTTGAAAGGTTAATCGTGGATGTCTAACACATAATATTTAGGATACCTCTGACCCATTTAGGATAAAGATCGTGACTTATGGCATAAAGCTTTGTGAAGAAGTTTGGATGTTTGCTACCCACACGCGCTTAAACGAGTGAACACATTTGGATGAACACTTATTATGTACTTTTATTCAGAAATTTGAAATAGATCCAGCGTGACGATAAATTGGAGCCGCGGGCTGAACGCTAGTCTCAACTTATATTATAAATGCGAAACATCTGACTCTGGATACCATCTACAAGCGGTCTACTTGCCAAGCAAACCAAACTCGCTGTGTTGTATAATAGTTTCCATAGGAAAGTGGCTTGGCTACACACCTTAAGGATCCGTCATCAGACTGGTTGAATGATGGCAAAATATTGCATTAACACCCTACTTAGATACTTCAGCTCAATTCAACACCGAGAAGTGGGAAGTGGGTTTTTATTCATTTAGATTGATGCTTACATTGATATACTAGTATAAATGGTTGATAGATAGATAAATATTTACATATGTATTTCCATCAACACATACATTCTGGTAGGGCAATATTCCTAACAGGATTTTGATCTTGACCCCCTAAGCCCTACCAGGAAGAGTTATTAAAAGTAAGTCAAGGGAAATTAATTTAGGTTAACTGGCAGGTACACTCCCCCAACAAAAGAACAAACTCTTCCCCTGCTTTTTTATTACACAAGATTACAACACTGCTTAATTTATTCTCAAAATTTGTCTCATCGTGAAAAATTTGCCGTCGGAATCGCTAACAAAAGAATGACTAATGGCTTTATAAAACAAAGTTACACCGAACGCAAAGAAACTTTAAGCTTTCAAGGGCATGAGTTATTATCTCGCAGGTTTCTCGTTTTAGAACTTAGTACTGTGTTGGAAAAGTTAATTTTTGTGTTACATGGGTTACTTTACCTTATCTAATTTATTTACATTTGACAGGATCTCAGTTAAAAAAGCAACGAAAAACAATTTCTGCTGCTTTTAATTTAAAGCAAATGAAGAGGGTTCGACTTCAACTATATTACTGCCCTGGATTTTCAGGATTTACAGTGGAAGCAATGAGTAAATTCAGTTTTCATTCGGGATTAGATAGTAATTATTTTTTTTGACTCTAAACATATTGAATAATTCGTAGTAACAGTAACATGAGGACACAGTGGTAATTCAAGTTAATATCAATAGAAATATTTTAGCTAACGCTCTATCAAGTAATATGATATCAATAAAACTAGAAGATTCACAATCACCGTATATACAATCGTAACTCGAAAGATCTCAACATCCATCAAAACAGGATGGCCCCGGAACCCTCTTAGGGTTTAATCCGTCCATTAGTATTCTCATTGGATAAATAAAGATTTCTTATAAAATACAGAATAAATCAAAAAATCGCTCTGACCTGCACTCGGAAACCTACAAGCTAATTATAAATAATACCTAAATAACTTTGATGGGGATATTTTCCATATTTACGATTATATCAAAAGTGACCAATCCAAGGCCTTTGATTGCGTTCATCATGACACTTTAATCAGGAAATTACGTCATTATGGTTTAACCGGCCGTGCTCTCGACCTTCTGAATTCTTATTTGAGTAACCGAGTTTAGAGGCAGAGTTACATCGGCGGCCATACATCGTTAGGGTCGACAGTCTGTATGGGCGTCCCACAAGGCTCCATTTTCGGACCATTTTTGTTTTTGGCTTACATGAATGAATTGTCAAAAAGATTTAGCAAGTTACAAGGGTAAAGGATAAACATAAAATAGTATTATTTGCTGATGATACCTCTGTATAGATTAAAGCAAATAGACTAAAATTAAATTATGACGACGTGAACAACGCTATTTCTCAAATAGTAGAATGGTTTACCGCAAATAATTTGTTACTTAATGACAAAAAAAACTAAATGTGTTAAATTTGTACTGCCTAATGTCAGGGAAGTGCCCACAAAATATAATGATAAAAAATGTCACTCTAGACCTTGTTGATTCCACTGTATTTTGGGCATTACTTTGGACGCCAAATTACAATGGGTTCCTCATATCCATAAATTGGCGAAGAAGCTCAGCTCTGCAGCGTATGCAGTCAAAAAAATTAGACAAATATCGGACGTAAATGCTGCTAGATTAGTATATTAAAGTTATTTCCACAGCCTGATGTCTTACTGTCTCTTGCTGTGGGGAAATGCCGCGGATATAAATACAATTTTTGTTTTACAAAAACGAGTTCGCGCAATTTATCGATTGAGACCTGCAGTGTCACTTAGAGATAGATTTAAAGAGTATAATATAGTGATAAACATGATAAACTTGCAGGGAACATGAGTCGCCTCCGAAACGTCAGTAATTCATTCAAAGGGTTATGTATATGTTTTTTCAATAAGGTTCCTGTTGATACACAAAATCTTCCTTTCAATAAATTTAAAGATACTATAAAACAGAAACTTATTAAGAAAGCATATTATAAAATATCAAATTGTTTAGATCATAGGCGTATTAATAAAAATTCTAGGCGTATCTAGGAAAAATTTACAAGTACACATATATAAGGTATACAGGTATAGACTCAAATAGGCTTGGTCAAGCCCTAGGCTGTATGGAGGACACGCCACTGCTGCCAGTGTCCCGTTATTAAACAGAGCATTCCAATAGGTAATATATACACTCTGATATGTTGATTCCACGATCAACCATTAGGAATGTGATTAGAAGTCACCCAGTCTACCTTTAATCTATGTGTACGATGTAACTCAAGGATTTAATCGCATTTGCTCGTCGCCGCAATTGCTCGCTGGGTTAGAAACTCACGTCTAACCACATATATCCACATGTACAGATATTTCATTAGGTATCAATTGTCTGTTACCCGAGTACCTATTTAGATAAAATTTTATCCTGCAGGTGCAAAAGAAAGAACATCGAATTACTTCGGATAATGTTAAAGTCTTTGCTAATAGAATTAGAATGGTTTGCGCCCCAACACCAATCCGTAGCTAACGTGTTATTACGTGTTACGCTCCAGTGAGTCCGAAACAAAACTACATGTCATGCAAGCGCTGCAAATGTTTGTATACGAAACAGCAGCTCTAAACAAACAGCACTTGTCTAGTCCGTAAACTAGTGTTGCGCCCGAAAGGTACCTAAATGAGATGCGACGGGACGGGAGGACATTGTTTTATGTCAAACCTATTCTGTTGTTGTTCATTGTAAAGTTCACTTTTAATTTTAGAACGAGCACCTTAGGCTGTATTCCTATGGAACAGGAAGGAGCAACATTTTACAAATAAATTGTCTGATAAAATCTCAGATAAATTCCACGGTTATAAACGGAGGAGGTTTGTTTAAGGAAATGGTATGAAAAACGAGCAAGCAGTTTATGTTTACTTGTCTAGTGAAACTCTCCACCGCCTTCTCACCTAATACAACTATTGGCGATTTCAATTACCTAAGAAAATCGTTGTAGTTTCCTACTTTTCGAACAGTACCTACTTTGCTATGATTATCCTTTTGTGCGTCTGTGTACCGAACGTTTGAATTATGTTTTGGGTTAGATAGAATACGTTTTTCATAACAAGACTTTGCAGTGTATTTTAGCATACATCGAGAGTTTCATTTCACATAAACAAACAAACAAATAAATAAAATATTTCGGACACTTACACCAATCATCTAGGTCAAAACTAAGCAATGCTTGAATGCTATGCTATATATACTAAATAACGGATAAACATACATAAATATTTATATAAACATCCAAGACTCGAGCATAAATGTTCGTATTCATCACACAAACAATTACCCCTCGCGGGAATCGAACCCGCAACCGTTGGTTTCGCTGACAGGGTCACTATCCACTACACCAATCGGTCGTCGGTATTAATTTAAATATCCCGGAAATTCTTGCATAAATAAAATTTAGCCAGTTTCAAGCAGTATAGGCACATCACTATGGCCCTCATCGACAGACATTTAAAGTCCGTGCGTCATTTGGAAGCTCTACTGAAAACCAGCGTTGTAGTGAACGGCTACAACCCATGCTGAGTTGTAGACCTTTTTGACTCCTACTTTTTCTTTTTATTTCTTAAATAAAGAACAATTTTTGCTCGCCGAGTACGGGATTCGCTTGTTCTAAATAATATTATTATAATAATATACACAAATAAAAAATACATAGAAAAAATACATAGAAAAAATACATAGAAAAAATAGCTGCCTAAGATAAAGGTGGATTACAGTTGAAAAGTAACTTTGTGTGAATTTTAGGTTTTCTCGTAGTAATGCTGATTTGAGCTGATTTCTTTTCCCAACAGATGATTTTCCTTTCTGAAGTGGTAGTAGCTTAAACACAGGGCTGACAAATAAATGCAGTAAACCCCGATTATTCTTTCTAGTAGATAGATTTAAATATACTTTCAAATAAATGCTTGAATTTTGAAGTTTAATTAGAAGAAAAGCTGGCTATGGACCTTGCGTTGCCTGTATAGAATAGAACAAGTCAACAAGAATAGAATAGTTAATTGTCAGATTGTGTACAGAAGATGTTTTTAAATGTTTTGACACAACAGTTTGCCCTTTTGGATGTACAATATTAATAAAAATTATAATAATTATAGTAGTATATCAAATAGTATTAATACAATTATTAAAACTGTTTGATGATTTGAATTCGATGCAATTATTATTTTAGGGAATGCAATCCCGTTCTCGCGCGATCTCGGCTATATTTTCCGAAATTAATCTCGGCTGAAAATCGACACAGATCTCGCGAGATTAACGAGATATTTCAGATTGCAGTAGTTTGCAGTACTCCAGTGTAGAAGCTGAAATAGCGTTTTCTACAGCTGGTTATTTTGCCTGCAAAATTCGGACGACATGTTAGATATCGTATGGCTTTATTATAGTTCAAACATTTTGAGGAATACTATTTATTAAATTACTTCAGTAATTGTTTAATTTTTCTCAACAAAATAAGGAGACTGATTAATAAAAGTTGTTACAGTTTCTCGGCTTCGCCAAAATCTCGCGAGATTGCATTCCTAGCCCAGGGAAAACCCTTAAAACGCATAACAGCGATGTTCTTGAAACATTTAATACAGTCTTGTAAATGTAGTAACAATTTACTAAAAATTCAACATTTGTACGAAACGGAAGTACCAGTATATTTTCCCAAATAAGTTAAAGTTGAAAAATGTGTTTCTTTAAATAATGCTCAATTTGTAAAATTATCGTTACAAAATATTAGTTTTCATTTTATATTTCTTAAGCAATATTTTCAGCTAAAAACACATGCATGCCTAACTATAATATGCTTAGTTTTTATCCATCAATAAGTTAACTGTGTTTAACAAAAGTCTACCTAATTAAATATCAGTTAGTATTTATTGTTATTAAGATACAAATTAATAATAGGGTTTTCTAAAAAAATCAAGACTAAGTTATCGTTTTTTTTGGGATTACTTATTCAAAATTACATCTCTCATCTATCTCTATAAGATAGCAACTATATAAGTCGGTTCTGAATTATTTCTAGCTAAACTAATTTTTAGAGACATGGTCGTTACTCCACCGACAAGTGCATAGCTCTTAAATTGAAGGAAACTAATTTTAAGCACTGGGCCAGCGTGGCTGGGCTATCCCTACAATTTATAATAATAACAAAGTAATTATTATGTGCTGCTCGGTGCAAGAATTTATTATTTTCCAGTATGCATTTTGAGTAATTTAGTGACGTCTGGCATTTCATTTAGTTGATCAATTAGTACACACCAATGTGAACTCGACCTCTCTTGTACGGTGCTGATACCTCGGCAACGACTCGGCTTACACTTTCACCTCTCAGCAATATTGTGGATTGAAACAAGCTACGTTTTTTAAAATTATTTGTGTATGTATGAAGTGAAATATTAACTATTTCATTATGTAGATTTCAGATTTTGTTAATTTATAATTCCAGTTTCCTGTCGTACTAATAATAAGGATGCAGTTAGTTGTAAGACACTTAACACTTTCGCCTATAGATGTAATAACAATAAAACCTCTATTGTGTCTGGTTCATATTAGCTATAAGTACTTTTTAGTAATTATGTGCTTATTATAATGTAGTTGCCCTAGAGACTAAAGGAAAACAACAGTGACACTCTTGAGAAAAATTATAGTTGTCAGTACGTACACAAGATATCTTTCTTTTAATAAGTCTTCCCTAACTCCAGAAATATTAGCCTTAACATCGGTTATGGGCCCAGGAACGCTAGAGGAATAAGTTAGGGAAGTGAAGTTGTAATAGTAGTATCTTTTGGTACGATATTGTGTTGACAGTTGCACAATGGGTACCGTACGTATTGAACTCCTCGTGAAGGATAACTATGAGAGTTGGCGTGTACAAGCTGAGGCATTGCTTATCAAGAATGATGCCTGGGACTACGTAAATGGGAGTAAGCCGAAGCCGGAGGATGTAAAGGAATCCATAGCTTGGGTGGCTGCTGATGCGAAAGCGAAGGCAGAAATAATACTAGCCATAAGTCCAAGTGAGATACGTCACGTAAGAGGATGTACAACGGCGCGTGAGGTATGGTTGAAGCTAAAGTCTATTTATGCTTCAACGGGGCCTGCCAAAAAGGCGACGTTGCTAAAACAGCTTACCTTACACAGGATGGTCGAGGGTGGCGATGTTCGTGAACACATTTCAAACTTTTTTGAGGCAAGAGATAAATTGGGTGATATGGATGTAGTTATCCATGATGATCTTTTATCGATCATGCTACTTTATAGTCTGCCTGCTAGCTTTGATAATTTTAGGTGTGCAATTGAATCACGTGATGAGCTGCCGAGTCCAGATATCCTAAAAATTAAGATTTTGGAAGAATATAATTCTAGACACCAGAGTACAAGCTCTAATCAGGCTATGTTGGCAAAGCATAAGTCAAGTTTGAATAAATCACATGCAGGTCGGACGAAAAGCTTAGAAAAGGAAACATCTTTTAAGTTTCGATGCTTCAAGTGTCATCAACTTGGTCATAAAGCTTCTGAGTGCCCTAAGAAGAGTCAAGATGTAGCAAAGTATGTTACAAGTGATGCTGTAACTGATAGTTTTGATTCCAGTTTTGTAACATTTAATTGTATTTCAGATAGAGCTGTAAACAATGAGAATGGGAGCTGGATCATTGACAGTGGATGTACATCACATTTGTGCAACAATGCTGATAAATTTGACGACACTTTACAGCCCATGAGTGGCAAATTGAATTTAGCCACGAATACAAGAACAGATGTACGAGGTAAGGGTACGGTAAGATTGTCCACATGTAAGGATAGCTCGACTACAATCGTTCAACTGCCAGATACGCTGTATGTTCCGGATTTGCGTAGTAACCTAATTTCAGTGGCAAAGATAACTGATAAAGGGTATAATGTTATGTTTAGCAAAGACATAGCGGTTGTAACCGACTGTTATGGGGAAATTAAGTTAGAAGCAGAACGACAAGGTAATTTATATTACGTTAGGGAACAATCCGTATCGGTTGTCGTTAATAAGGACGTAGATGTAAAAAGTTGGCATGAACGTTTGGGGCATCTAAATGTTAGGGATCTTATTAAACTATTAAATAAATCTGGTTATAATTTTAAATTAGAAGATGTCAACGGGTTGTATGACTGTGAAATATGTGCGAAAGGAAAGATGACTGCATTACCTTTCAACAAATCAAGTGGACCATGTGATGAGAAATTAAAAATAGTTTATTCCGATGTCGTAGGTCCAATGCATCACGAGGCAATAGGTGGTGCGAAATACTTTGTCACTTTTATTGATGACAGCACACGTTGGTGCGAGGTATATTTACTTAGTAAAAAGAGTGAGGTTTTTACTGTTTTCAAAATATACAAAAGTTATGTAGAAAATTTGACCGGTAAGAAAATTAAATACCTACAAACTGATAACGGTGGAGAATATTGCAACCGTGAGTTTGATGAATTCTTGAAGAATGAAGGTATTGTAAGAAGATTGACTGTTCCGCGAACTCCTCAACAGAACGGCGTTGCTGAGAGGATGAATAGAACACTTGTCGAGATGGCACGATGTATACTGTTATCTTCGAGTCTTTCACCAGGTTTTTGGGCGGATGCTGTAGTTACAGCATGCCATATCAGAAATCGATGTCCAACAAGCAGCCTTGGAGGTGAGATACCGTTTGAAAAATGGTTCGAATCGCCTGTAAACATACATTACTTTCATATTTTCGGGTCGAAGGTATTTGTTTTGGATAAGGAACAGGGAAAAGACAAGTTCGACGCTCGAAGTGTGGAAGGAATTTTCGTTGGTTATCCAAGAAATTCAAAAGGATATAGGGTATGGTTAACGCAACAAAGAAAAATCGTTGTGGCAAGGGACGTAAAGTTTCATCATAGTAAAATTCCAATGGATACGGAATCAGGCATTGATCCTTTTGTGGTGAATGATGAGAATAAGATTATACAGAACAACTCACCGGAAACTATTGAGATAGAAATAATTTCTAAGGATAAAGAAGTTCCTGTAAACGTAAATCCTGAAATGGAGAGTCCTGAGACTAGGGAATACATTCCTGTAGAACAGTCTGCTGGTGATCAAGACGTGAATCCTGATGATGAGGGTTCTCGAACAGAACCAATTCTGAAACGAGCCCCTGGAAGACCACGACTGGAACGAGGTCATGTTGGTCGTCCAAAGAAGATCTACCGTGTAGTGGAGGTAGAATCAAATGAAAAGACCAAAGACGACTCTACCGAATCCCCTGACGAATTTATTGACTGTCAAGGCTTCATCGGTACTGCCGAAGTTACATTGCAGGAAGCTTTGGAAGGCAATGAACGAATAGGATGGGAGGAGGCAATTCTTTCCGAATTGAGAAGTTTGATTAAAAACAATACTTGGGATATAGTAAGAAAACCAGCAAATCGTGCAGTAGTTGGTTGTCGATATGTTTTAACAACCAAGTTAAACATAGATAAGACAGAGAAGAAAAAAGCTAGACTAGTGGCAAAGGGGTATACGCAACGATATGGTTTTGATTATCATGATACCTTTGCACCTGTTGTTAGACTTGATACGGTGAGGTTGCTGACAGCTCTTACAGTAGAGTTGGATATGGAGCTGCATCAGCTGGATATAAGTACTGCCTATTTGAATGGGACACTAGATGAAGAGATATATATGCAGGTTCCACAGTTCCTGAAGGATTATTTAGAAAAACTTTGTGAAGGACAAGAGAGTCCTGATATAAAGAAAAAGGCAAAAATAATGTTAGATGATATACAAGCAGGTGGCGAAGTTTGCCGTCTGAAAAGATCACTATATGGTCTAAAGCAATCTGGCCGTCAATGGAACAAAAGACTGGATGAAAAGTTGAAGAAAATGCAGTTGCAATCTTCTGCGAATGAACCATGCCTATATGTCAAGAATATAGACGACAAGGGCACGAAACTTTTTGTAACCGTCTATGTGGATGATATTTTAATTGCGTCACAGAAAAAAGAGTGCATTGAAAGTTTTAAAAAGGAACTGGCCAGTGAATTTGAATTAAGAGATTATGGTTCTGTGAAACATATTTTGGGAATTGACATTGTCAGAAAAGACAATTCGATAACTCTGTCACAACAAAAGTACATTGGAGACATTTTGTGTAAATATGAAATGGAAAAATGTAAAGAAACTGTTTCTACACCAATGGAAGTAGGACAGAAATTCTATAAGATGGAAGACAGTAAAAAGGAGCAGTGGCCATACCGTGAACTGATCGGTAGCCTAATGTATTTGGCAATGGGGACCAGACCTGATATTGCCAATACAGTGATAAAGTTAGCACAATTTAGTAATTGTCCAAACTCGGTTTGTTGGAAATCTGCTAAGCGAGTTTTAAGATATTTAAAGAGAACTCGTCATTGCGGATTAACTTATAAGAAGACTGGTGAGCATATACGTGGTTATTCAGATGCTGACTGGGGGAATTGTCCCATTGATAGACGCTCATATACAGGGTATGCTTTTATTCTAGGTGGTGCGTGTGTGTCGTGGAAGTCTGTGAAGCAGAAATGTGTAGCAACTTCAACGTGTGAGGCAGAATACGTAAGTTTGTGTACGGCGATGAAAGAGGCGATGTACCTGAATAGTTTATTAAATGAAATTGGGTTAGGTGACTATGGTCGTGTAACTTTGCATGTGGACAATCAGGGGGCGATATCCTTGGCGAATGATCCAGTTCTTCATGCTCTGTCTAAGCATATTGATGTGAAATATCACTTTATAAGGCATGAATTACGAAAAAATAAGAGTATTGAATTACGCTACATATCTACTAATTCGATGCTCGCTGATATATTGACTAAAGCGTTACCTAAATGTAGTCATTACAAGTGTATGGATGGTTTAGGTTTAGTTTTTGATTAGTTTTGGTTACATATATTATTATTATTTTTTGGTAAGTTTTGATCTTATATTTGATGATATTCCTTTTTAGATTTATGAGCTTATGTTAATACTGTTGTGTTATAGGCACAGAATTAAGAGGGCGTATTAGCTATAAGTACTTTTTAGTAATTATGTGCTTATTATAATGTAGTTGCCCTAGAGACTAAAGGAAAACAACAGTGACACTCTTGAGAAAAATTATAGTTGTCAGTACGTACACAAGATATCTTTCTTTTAATAAGTCTTCCCTAACTCCAGAAATATTAGCCTTAACAGTTCACTCTCAGTGAAAGTGTTAAGAGGGCTTATTCCATTCAGTGGTGCCTTCATTGAATAAATTAAGATTTCTTTTTAAATACAGAATGATTAAAAAAACACGCTCTGACCTGCACTCGAGAGGGCTAGTTATGAATTATTAATTAGGTATTCCTAAATAGCTCTAATTACGGTTATTTTCAAGAAATATAAATTAGTTATAAAACGGCCAAATCAAATCAAAAATGCTTTATTTTGTAGGTACACAGGGTACACTTAAAATAGTCAGATTTTACATTTTAAAGCTACTGCTTGTTCAAAAGGCAATTTTCCCATGAGAAGAACAAGCAAGAAACTCGAGAGGGCGCTCTTTAAAAAAAAGGTTTTTATATTACAAAAAGGCTCAATAATGTTTCATTATTAATTATGAAATAGTCTGGTTATGCGAACGAGCTGATTATGTCCATGAATACGCCTAAAACTTAATTTAATGACTCTGATGATGGAAAAAAATTACAATATGTCAAAGTATTTAATATCAATTATGGTTCTCGTTTGCAGTCTTATTATAAAAGGAATGTTTTTCCCCTCTGCTAATCACTGAATATGGAAGCTTTATAACTTTATTAAGTTAGGATAAGAAATACGAATAAAAATTAGAGACCTGTTTCGACTTTGATTTCAATTAAATAGTTAAACGCGAGTAATATTCGAGTACATTTTTAACCTCTTTTCCTATGTAAATCTTGCCTGAAATTTAACTCCACGAACATTCTACATTCAAGAATAACAAAGTATTTATTTTGTATTTATTCAAAAACAGAATAATGCTTTCCCAACTTAATACCTCTAACTAAAACGTGGTATTATTGCAGACTTCAAAACACCGAAATACCTAGACGTGTAGACAACAAAATGCTTTGTTATTCGCAACTGCATCCTGAACTCGAATGTACATCCTAATTGAAGCATCAACAATCAGTCTACATCACAGAGGATGCAACGAAGCATACAGGTGCAGAGGAGTGGAACGTAGGCCGACGCTTTGAACTGCGAGGTCGACGCAAAGAGGTAGAAATATTACCTTCAGCTGACTCCTGCATAAGTCTTTGGTACAAAACGCGCACTCGGGCATCTTGACGGCCAGATTAAGATAACACCTCGCGCTTTTGAGCGAAATGTTCATTTCGAAAAGGTTCTGTTTCAAAGCAACGCAGTGCAAGTTGACTTTTGAAATGTGACAGCTTCTCTGTTTTGTTCGATTTCTGTGAGCGAACACGGCTTTCAATGTGAACGATTCTTATTTTTGTTGGTAAATGTGAATAAGTGTTTATATAAGTAACAATTGGGATACTTTGGAATTTGTTTTTTAGATAAATCTAGCATATCCTATGTAGGGATCATTATCACTCAACTCATTTCTAATCGCCTTCAAAAAGGAGCAGCTCCTATGTTCGTCTGTATGTATGTTTCTTAATGTATATTATTTTCGTCAATTCTTAATCCCTTTCGATGATTGTTTTTTGTTTGATAGGGTAATCACTAGGGTAGTTCCAAATAACTTTAAAAAAATTAAAATCTGACGATGCACTCCGGAGATAGAAAGTGGAACTATACTGAAGTAGGTTGTTTAACCAATATTTGGCGATTAAATTATGTATAAAAATCTACTCACTCATTCTTATTTCAGCCTTTTAGACGCACTTTCAAATCGCATGCGGATTCTGCCTCACTTTTAATCACCGGCGTAAAAACAGTATTGTAACTTTGTTACCTTGAGTATGTCGGTCAGTCTGAGGCATTGTAGCGGCAATGCAGTTGAACCGATTTGAATACGGTTTTTTTGTTATCGAACGCTGGTGTTTGCGAAAGGTTCTTAGTTTGATGGAAATCGGTTATTTCGTTTCGAAGATATATGCTAATAGCAAATGTGTTAATAGCACAGTTGCTTTGTTTGTTTTGAATGATTATAATCATTTCTCATTGGGGTTTTCTAAGTTTTCAATTTATAGTCGCTCGTACAACATCAAACTCTACCCGAGTCCGACTCGCACTTGACTGGTTTTTTTATGTTGAAGAATTTGTAACGGGCGGCAGTAACATTGTTAAGTTCAAATTACAATAATTTGTTTCAGAAGTGTTCTGCCTGATCAAATTGAAAACTTAAATTGGTCTTCGGCAATGTTGCTGCGAACTTTTTGTGATATTTTGACCTATTTCTCGCCTGTTAACCCATTTTACTTTGCATAAAAACACAAACCAAGAGAAAATATGATCCGAGTGCTTTAATTGAGGTAATTTTGCTCCATTAAGGAGAAATGAAATGGTTTATGTTTCAAGATAGTCAACATGGGAGCAGCAGAATATTTATACCGCTACCATTATTATTTCGAAGATTGTTTCAGCTGACCTTCCTTTACTTTATCGAAATGGTAAATATTTAATGTAGGCGGGTTGGGAAGTGTATATCACTTCACCTTTGTTCTATATAAGAAAAAAGAGAGATATATAAGATTTCTATAGACGTATACAGATATTGACCTATTAAAGCTGTTACTAGAAAGTAAAACGAAATATCTATCATTAGACTAACCGGTGGGACTATGGCCCATACTCCCTCATTATACGAAGGGAGGCTGATCCCTGCAGTGGGATGTTTATGGGTTGAGTTGATAATGACTAATCGAATCAGGCGTTATTTTGCGGAAATACATAACGAAGCAACTATAATTATAAATACCTTGTACTTATTTTGTCCATAATGCAGCAGTCGAATAGAATCTGCTGCATTCAACTGCACTGTGCGATGCTCCGTGATGATGCCTCGTGTAGAGCTTTGAGTGGTGGTGTTTTCTTGCGCTTGCATGTATTCATGTGAGGGGCGCCCGCTGCATAATTGCCTGTGCATTGTGAGGGCATCCAATAACTGTTGCATTTTGGGCGGAATAAGCACAAGGTATTGATAATTATAGCACCTTACCGATACCTATTATTATATCTACAGGAGACATAGTAACCTGCCCATAAGTAAAAACAGAATTAATTTAACATCATGACAACTTTAGTGATGCATGCACAACTATCAATAGTTGACTGAACTAGGCACAATATCTATAATGCTATCGATAATACAGAGTGAATTATACCACTGAATAACTAATTTACTGTACTACTATTAATGAGCAATAGTACTATATTATCGAATGTATGAATATTTTTGTAACTTATACTCTCTATAGCATTGATATTAGTAAAAATGATAATATTAGAAAATTTTACTGAATTAGACTTGTACGAAATAGTTTTTGGGATAATTTTAATATGTGTATAAACACTTCATTGTCGCGTAACTGATAAAGCGAATGAACCGATTGATATGAAATGACAATTTCTACGTGAACCGTATTTTACATTCTAATAAACATACAAGCTTCTAATAATTTTGCCATTATAACATTCTATTACTTTCACATCATCCCTCTAATGACACTTTTGCAAATACTTTCAATATAGTAACTGGCACTGACAAGTTTATGGTTTTATTATGAGTACTAATAAAGATAAATAATAAAAACCATTTACAGATTTTATTTAGTTGAAAATGTTCGAGCTAGAGAGAAATAGTATTATATTGAATCATAACAAATTCATGCATTTCTAAACCATATGAAAAAGGTAATTAATACTGAATTAACCAGATTGACAATATAAATATAATTGTAAAATTCTTAGGTATAGTTCGCAAGAGATTTTTACAATTTCCATTGTTCGCCTCGTTCCATTTGTAATTTGATTATGGATTATTTGCTTGAATGCCATACCAAGATCAAAGACTTTGAATGACTTTCAAAGTATAATTCACGAAATATTTATGGAAATTTTTCTGAAGTATATTACGATGGCCAGTAAAGGGTCCTGACGGCCTTTAAGTAATGTCTGACCTCCAGTCAAAGCTGAATCTCAAAGCTTTGTGATTCGCCGCTCGGAGTCCATTTGCTTATGACATTTTAGAGAGAGAGAGACTAACTTTTGTATGCACGGTCTGACTTCCCAGTATCTGCGCTAGTGTTGATTGAATTAGTACAGCTAACTTTTGAACGAGATGTTTATTAATTAGGCTCGTTTTTGCTACGTTTGTCTGTTTGTTGTTTGCTTGAGAGAATGAAATATTTTAGAGACGTTGCGCGCTGCAATCTTGTTTACGTTGAGATCTCAACTTTCAGTGAAAACATTAATTAGGTCCATTGTGATGTTAATAACGCTGCGTAACGGCGACAAATTTATTGCATTGGACTATATAATCACGTCCTTGGACTTCGTAATAATAGATGAATAACTACAGGCATTTAGTCACTTTTGCCAATCAAACTCCAAAAACCGAAAATATTTAAGTTTGTAAGAAGTTGTACGTCATTAAATTTTAATTTTTTTTTTCTGCACGACGGGTTCGTACTTGACCTCAATCACACCTGATGTTAAGTGAAGATGAGGTCGAAGGTGGAAGCATATTGACCCGGAAACCCCAACACATTTGGGGGACTGGCTATCTTATCTCTGACAACCGGAACACAACAATGCTATTAACATTTCTGCTTGGCGGCAGATTTATATAAGATGGTGGTAGCTAGCCAGGCGGACATTTTAAAATGCCCTACCACCAACCAAACCGAGTACTTAAACATGTACCCCGCTGGGGATCGAACCCGCGACCTCCGAATCGTAAACCCAATGTTATCATTGAGCCACAGAGGCGGTTTATCCACCATATTTATCCATCATAAGTTAAAATTTCAAAAGGACTCCACCGACAAGAGCATAAACCTCTTAAATTGAAGAGAGAGAGAGAGAGAGAAGTTAAAATTTACGGAATAAAGACGATGCGTTACCATACCAAACCTCCAGCGGACAAATATTGATTATTGCAATACATGTGGTTACATAAAGGTTACATTGGATTAGATTGTGGAAACTCGACAAAGAATAGTAATAAATAAATATTTCGGATACTTACACCAAATCCCAAACTAAGCAAATTAAAAGTAATTTAAAAAATAAACTTAGCAAACTAATATCATGTCGTGGTACTTGTCCATGCTCGGCGGCGTTTGAGATGAAGTCTACCAAATCCTATGCATGTAATATACAGTTTAAAATGATCCGCTGACAAAAAGTCAGCGCACCGACGGTTTTTACGAGGGCACAAGCTAGAAGGACAATTTGTTTAACTTTTCAGCTTACATTATCCAAGATGAGTTTCCTCGGTTCTCATGAAAGTCGGCGGGCCACTTAGCACTACCATAAAAGTTAAATGCCCCATAAATCATAGTGGGGCGGGGACAGCACGGCCAGGCGGTATAATGAACTGGCTTCTTATTAATAATAACTTGTTGACGCCCGGTTAGATCCCTGGAAGCCTGGAGATTACGAGCTCGACCCCATTTTAGATCAACTTTTGGGCGGATATAACCGCCTTAAACTGATGGAATCAATAACACGGTTCAGTGGATTTTTTTAAATAAAAATTGGATTTTATGATTTAAGGCGGGAGAATTAACTGCACTGAGTGTCGGGAGAAATGGGACTTTACTCGTATTTAGGGGATCGCTTCTGCCCATCAAAATGAATGGTTTCTGATAGTTTATAACAATAACTTAGGATTATATCGGGTGAAATCGAGATCGTGTAATTCTCTGAAACATTCTGGGAATGGGTTCCTGAAACCACATGATGTAGGTATAAATAAATAAATATTTCGGACACTTACACCAATCATCTAGTCCAAAACTAAGCAAAGCTTGTGCTATGGAAAGTAGATAATGGATATACATACATAAATATTTAAATATAAACATCCAGAACTTTAAAAAAATGATCGTATTAATCACACAAACATTTACCCTTCGCTGTATTCGAACCCGCAACCGTTGATTTCGCTGACGGGTCACTATCCACCACACCAATCGGTATTCAAAAAGTATTCAAATAATTACGGCCCGACAGCATATTTTGTATATGTTGGATTTTTTACTAAAAATGTATCTTAAAACAAAAACATTACCCTCCTTCTTTGGGCAGTAGGTTTAAAAGATTTTTACTGCTAGATATAAAGAGTGCCATTAAAACCAAACCACTATTTACAGTTTTCTTACTCGTTGTGTATTAGAGCACCTTTACACCCCACTTAGCGTTAACAGGCCCCTCCCGGGACACTGATGCTAACATAACGTGCGGCTCTTTGCCGCATGTCACGTTTGCTCTTGCTGAACTGATTATCAACCACAGAGTCAATTTATGAAATTATGGATCTTACAGCTACGTAGTATAAACGATAAACTTCCTACGAGACGACAGGAAGAGAGATATCTTTTTTTATGTACAACGGGTCAGATACTTGACCTCAATCACACCTGATGTTAAGTGAAGATAAGGCCGAAGGTGGAAGAGTGCTGACCCTGAAACCGGACGGAATTGGTTACCTTATCTCTGAAAACCGGAACACAACAATGCTATTAACATTGCTGTTTTGGTGGAAGACTTAGATAAGATGGTGGTAGCCTAGCCAGGCGGACATTGAAAATACCACCAACCAAACCGAGTACCCCGCTGGGGTTCAAACCCGCGATCTCCAATTCGTAAACTGTTTTGCTGCAAATGCTGTTTACATTGACACACGGAGGCGGTTGATCTAGAAAGAAATAGAAATAATTAATAATTTAAAGTGCTGTGTGGTTTCGATACGTAAAAAGAAGAAGAAAAAAAGTGCATTACGTTTCTTACATAGCTGGAATAATTTATATAGTAGTTTATGTATTTAGTTTATAATATTATGCAGTTTACTTTACCACGTTTATAATACAGGTAATCTACAGATTTGCATGTTTTAGCGATGGCCTCACGTGCAAAAAAAAAATACAGAAATGCACACATGGCAGGGGGTCACGTTGGTACTTGACCTCAAACACACCTGATGTTAAGTGAAGATGAGGTCGAACCTGACAACCGAAACACAACAATGCTATTAACATTGCTGCTTGGCGGCAGATTTAGATAAGATAGTGGTAGCTAGCCAGGCGGACATTTAAAATGCCCTACCACCAACCAAACCCAGTACTTAAACATGTACCCCGCTGGCGACCTCCGAATCGTAAACCCAATGTTTGTTTACATTGAGCCATGGAGGCGGTTAAATTTCGAAAGTGAATAGTAAATATAGTATCAAGCCCTTTTAATAATTGGAACACCCGAACACTAATATTTGGCATGTCTGACCACCCTATTTGGGATAAAGGTCGTGACATTATGTATGTACACCTACTGCTACGTAGAACAATCGATAAACCCTTACGAGATGGCGGCATGATGCATAGCTAGAAAGAATTGCAGTCCAAGTTACTTATTTTGGCAAATGCTGTTACTCAGTATCGAGATACCGATATGAAGTGTAGCTCTGCGCATCATAAGTTCATTATAGGTTATTATATCGATTATTGTTCGAATTAGATTCTTGTATATGTTTGTATTTTCTTATCAATGAGTCTTGATCAGGGTACGATGGGAATGTCCCTAAATTAAAAGATTATAATATCTAAAAAAATGTATGCCTGACGAAATAAAATGATTAGAAAGTGTATTTTTGTTTTGCCACCAACATAAAGACAAAAACCACCGATGCTTTCCAGACATTTTTTGGAGTACGCTTAATTTTCCTATCTTTCAAAAAGTGGACATCTCGCCCACGAGCCAGATTCCGAGCGGGCGACTTGTCCCTTAAGCCTTAATTGGCTTTGTATGGCTGTCTTTCTTAAATGCTCGACTGAGAAATAATATGTATTAAATCATCAGATGAATATAAAGAAATACATTAATAAACCTACATGTAGATCCACGAACGAAGTTAGTGTAAAATAACACAATGAACTCTATATTTTAATGAAGAGGTGCTTTTTCCGTCAACGTTGAGGATAGGACAAATCGCGTCGTATACCAAGGTGCACCCCAAGCACCAGTCCATCAGGTCCCTGAATAAAATACAAGTCAGTCGTAATGATTATTATTTCTATGTGAAAAAAAATATTTCGTAATCGACGCCAATGTTTACTGTTAAAACATATAAACGGCCGAATTGTAAACCTCCTCCTTTTTGAAGTCGGTTAAAATGAAAATTTATCTACAGTATCAAAAAAATTGTATTGAGAGTGCGGCTCGATCTCAATATCGTAATATTGAGATCGAGCCGCACTCTCAATACAAAGTCTTATAGGCACACCCTTCCGTTGAGCAAGATCTGGGATTTTTTTTTATTGTGAATATTTTAATTTATTGTAATACTACATGTGTGATAATAGTAAATTTATCGTCGGCGTATTACTTACTATACTAAAATAAAATAATTTTTATTATAATGTAAATTTTTTATCCCAAAAACATAATTTTTAAACATTACCTATGACAAATTATTTTGCGGTTCGGTAAACCATCATTCAAAGTTGTAAGTTTCAAAATCGAAGAACCTTAGATCAAAGCTAAAAGTTTATTTAAAATATGCTCGACGTTTATTAGTTCAGCGAGTGTGATGCTGATAATTTCAGTAATTTGCATAAAACTGAGTCACTAATTATAATATACACTGAAATAGGTTTAGTGACGCTGAATAAATTTCGTTTAAAAACTTAACGAATAAGCGAAATTTAAATAGCCATTACCTATCAGATCGCTTCTGCATTTTTCACTCATACTTATTTCGGACCGGTTTACAGCATAAAGCACTCAGTGCATCCAATGGATAATACCGGCATCCGTCCTAACGATTGACGTCTTTATTGCATACTCTGAATCCTTTTTCTGACTACCCTACGCTGTTTGTTTGGAATATCAACCTTAAGGTCGATGCGATTACTTTCTGAATTGTAATGCATTAGTTTAAGGCTATTGCAAACTAAGTGGACCCTAGCTTGTGGTTTTAAACAACAAAAGCAACAGTAATTATAGCCATCAATTCAATAAATATCATTTAGTACCTACCTACACAGCAATAGTTCGCTATAACTATAGATTAAGGCCACAATATAAGGACTTCGAAATATAATTTCTAATAACTTATAATAAGTCCTTTGTCTATCATATTAGCCTCAGGACGTCCACTACTGGACATGGGCCTCCCCCATAGATTTCCAGAGCGACTGGTTGGAAGCGTCCTGGATCCAGCGACTTCACTCGACCTTCATCAGCTCGTCCGTCCACCTTATGAATGGACGTCCCACGTTGCACTTGCCGATACTTAGGCCCGTATTAATAAACCGTTCTCAAGATTGACATGGCCTCAAGTTGACGCTTGAGAATCTGTTGCATATTAAAACAGCATCAGAAAAAATGGTCTTGACACTGAGACACGATCTCAATCTCAAGAACCATTTATTGATACGGGTCTTAGTCTCAACTCGACAACTTTAATGCCCCACCGGCCATCGTTCTTAGAGCTACATTAGTGCAGTGTGCATTTGTCCACGTGAAAAAAATTGGGAACGAAGGTTATGGGAAGTTAAAATCATTAGTTTAAACAAAATACAGATTTGCGTAACGATTTATAATATGCGGATTTGAATGTGGGATACACATGAATTTATTATAATAAGCATAACAACGCTCCATAAACCAATAGAAGTTTCTTTAGTTGAATGGTGATATTTGCGTGATAGTCCATCTATATATATTTTTTTTTTTTTTTTTTAAATATGAGAGGGCGGCAAACGAGCATGCGGGTCACCTGATGGAAAGCAATCACCGCCGCCCATGGACATATATTTGATAGAACTCGGTATAGGGACAACGTGAACATTACTGTTTGTGAAGGGATTTCTGTCATGCAAAAACATTGAGTAGGTATGAGTTTTAAGTGCTAAGAGGTTTGCTTTTATGTGCTCATGATTCTTGAAACCTTTTATTATTGCTACCTGCTCACCGCATCACGATGTAACTTTAAGGACGACTTGAAGTGCTCTAACCACTGGTGCACGAATTGCCCTTCATGCTTCCCAAAAATAGGGTTAATGTGTACGTTCACATTGCAGCTGCAGATCTCTCTAATTGTGCTGTGATCTATGATGTGTACAGTATAGGTCGATTCAAAAATCAAAAAATCAAAATCAAAAATGTTTTTATTTCGTAAGTTATATATAAGAATAACATTTGAAATCGTCATGACATACAGTTATCGCTCATTCACTAGGCAGTCTCCCCAGAGAAGAACGAGCAAGAAACTCCAGGGTTGCTCTTTTTAAATAAGTCAATACAAATACAATTTGAGATACCTAATTGTAAAATTTATGATTCGACAAAGAAAATAAGAATAAAATATACTGGATAATGGCGAGCGGTTCATGTCCACGCATTCTTATCATCCAGATAGTCAGAAATTTTATAATAGCCTTTGGCACATAGTTTCCGTTTAATGGTTGTTTTAAATTTATTTAAAGGCAAATTTTGAATGTCTACCGGAACCTTATTGTAAAAGCGTATACATTGTCCCTTGAATGACTTAGTGACTTTGTGTAAGCGACTGCTATGGACAGCAAGTTTATTTTTATATCTTGTATTAACATTGTGTATTTCACAATTTTTCCTAAACAAATACAGATTCTTTCTTACGTACATTAAGTTTTCGTAAATATATAGCGATGCCAAAGTTAATATATTGATTTCTTGAAATTTATTCCTCAGAGATACTCGGGAGCCTAACTTGTAGATCGCACGAACCGCTCGCTTCTGCAGAACAAAAATACAATTTATGTCCGCGGCATTTCCCCATAACAGAATGCCATAAGCCATTATGCTATGGAAATAGCTGAAATATACCAGCCTCGCGGTGTCCACGTCGGTTAAATAGCGGATTTTTTTAATAGCGAACACTGCAGAACTGAGACGTTTCGACAACCTTTCGATATGTGGACCCCATTGTAGTCCTTTATCTAACATAATGCCTAGAAATAGAGTAGTGTCCACAAGCTCCAACTCCTCGTTTTTTATTAAAATAGTACTAGCTACCTGTTTGACATTAGGTAGTGAAAATTTTATGCATTTGGTTTTTTTTTCATTAAGAAGTAGGTTATTTGACGTAAACCATTCAACCACCTTAGAGATAGCACTATTCACGTCGTCAAGAGTTTTCTGTCGTCTCCTAACTTTGAAGAGCAAGGAGGTGTCATCAGCAAATATTGTTATCTCATGGTTTCCGTTTATACAATTGGGTAGATCATTAATATATACAAGAAATAAGAATGGCCCGAGAATTGAGCCCTGTGGAACACCTATGCAAACTGGAGACCCTGACGACCTCTTACCATTGACATCAACCCTTTGAACTCGATTACACAAGTACGATTCCAAAAGGTTGAGGGCACGGCCTATAATGCCATAGTAGCGTAATTTCCTGACCAGACCATCATGATGAACGCAGTCAAAGGCCTTGGATAGATCACAGAAAATACCTATCGCATCCTGCGAATCTTCCCATGCTTCAAATATATATTCAATAAGCGCAACACCGGCATCGGTTGTTGAGCGACCCCGTGTGAATCCAAATTGTTTTGAAGTCATTAAATTATTAGTATTGAAGTAAGACAACAATTGATTTAAAATTAGTTTTTAGAAAACTTTACTAAAAGTTGGTAGAATTGAAATGGGTCTAAAATTAGTGGGGTCTGATGTACTACCAGCTTTGAATAATGGAATTACTTTACTTTGTTTCATCAAGTCAGGAAATACACCACTGTCTACACATTTATTAAAGATGCAAGCTAAGTGTGGTGCAATGCAATCAATGATGGAATTAACTATTTTAACAGAAAGACCATAGAGATTAACAGCCGACACCAAAGAGATGATGACGTTTATAAAAAAAAATATTGAAAAAAGAAGGGGTTAACGCTAGACCTCATACACAGTGTGTAGATAAGGGGCAAGTGGTTTTTGTAATGACATAGCGAACTTCATTTCACTTCAGCGCAGCTGGTTGGTTGTCAACTGATCGCGACTTATTGGCATCCAATCAGCTCCGAGAAATGGAATGTTAGGGTTTGTCGTTATAAATAAATAATAAATAAATATCTTTGCACATACACACAGCGCCATCTAGTTCCACACTAAGCAACTAGACTTGTATTATAGATATTAGATGGTTGATAAACTACACAAATACTTTTTTTTTAGTAAATAAATACACATATAAATGAAAAACACCCATAACTCGGGAACACATGTCTGTATTCATCACACAAACATATGCCCCTAGCGGGATTCGAACCCGCGACCTTTTGGTATAGCAGCAGAATTTCTAACCACTACACCAAACAGGTATAGAAATAGTAGAAGCGCGCGAACCTGGTTTCCCCAACTTATTTGGGAAACTGGCGATCTTATCTCAAAAAGCCGCTACATAAATATGCTATCAATATTGCAACTTAGCAGCTGACTTAAATAAGATGGTGGTAGCTGGCCAGGCCAGGCTATCACCAACTAAAAGTGTACGCTGATAATCGAACGCGCAGTTTTGTGTTCCTTTTGTTGGTTAGAATTGAAGTATAAATTACAACAATATGTTACAAATACTTGTAAACGCAATAACTACATGACTTTTATATTTCCTTTCGTGTACACGTTTCATATATCGGGTGGAACATAAAACTCTCACGTATTTTGTGTACAAGTATTTGTAACAATCTATGGTAACTGCTTCAATGTAACTTTCAAATAATTTTGAAAGTTCCGGCGTAAACATCACAAAGTCGGTTGTACACAGACCTTTAGCTTCTTCATGCACTCACCGTATCCGACTTGTTCACGTACGATTTTCTCCCGATATCTTTTGAAATATGAATATCGTCGCTTTTACATTCAAGCAGTCCGATCACGATTGTCATATGAGTACAGTGTTCCCTTGTGCTTGTATGTTATGCCGGATCAGTGTAAAATTGGAAATTTCGAGCGTTTTGTACAATAATTTTGCCTAATTTACTGCAAATTGTCTATCGTTCCTATTACCAACCAGCTTTAGAGAAGTTTATTTTGCAAACATTAGGTACCTACAGTACAAGTCGAACCCGGACCTCCCAAAAAATTATAATTGGCCGTGCGGTTTCCGTCAATTATAAATAGGACCTACCCATCTCTGTGGGTGTTGTAACAGTTGGCTGGGCAAATTAGCGTGCTAGGCCATAATCATATGCCAGTAATAAGCAAAAGCGAAAAAAGACCCGCGGTTCCCAACCCGGCCATACAGCATGGCCATTTGGGCGCATCGTGCCAAAGAAAAGCGATATACAAATCCTGTCATAATATCGCCAATTATACACTAAAACTGGAATAATTGTGTAATGTTGAATAATTGTATAAATTAGCATCGATATATTAATTTGACCCTTATTACTAGTCCACTGAGAGACATGGGCGTCGCGCCATCTATCTGGGACTACCTCTACATTTGTCTAGTCGTTATCTCCACTCCGGAACCCGCTTGCTCCACCACTTTTCGATTGAATAATTAAATATAACTTCAAACTTACTTAAATAGTAGTAAGGTTATAAGTAAGGTTTCTATAGATACTAACACTCAGCAGTGTGCTTCGATGAAGTGGGACAGTCACTCATGCAGATATATTTAGAAATTCCGTGCACAACTGACCCCGTCGGGGATCGAACTGACTTCCATATCTGTAACCCGACCTTGTTAACATTGAATCATAAAGACGGTTATAAAAAATAATGCCACAATTGTAGAAAAACCCCCCAACATCGTTCACCTGTTAAGAACACTTTTACAAAACAAGAGGTAGTCTCTCTAAAGTAAAAAAGTAATTTAAATTGACAGCTTTCACCTTGGCTTATGAACGTGTACTCCGTTCCTGTAGGTAAATATTTTTGTACACTTGCCTTGTGACGTAGGGTAAGCTACTTTACAATACTATTCTGGGTAAAATGAGAAAAACTCCAATAGGTAACTGCTGACTGCTAAGGTATGGAACTCACTGCCAGCTTCGGTGTTACCCAGACCTTCAAGACCAGAGTGAACAAAAATTTACTGAAATTACGTATGACTGTAGTCTAACAAGTATCCAGTTCATAAATAAAGCCATAATGTGATCGCTCGCCAAAATACTAGTTTATATTCTCAATTTCTTATTGATAGAAAAAGAATTTAGGTAACTCAGATAGTTTAGTCTGGCTTCCGAATACCCTTACGTTCCTATTGCTGGGGCCCTCGCTTGAAGAGTATCATTATACCATAATCCACCACGCCGATCCAGTGCAAACTAGTTGATTTGTGTAAGATTAGTGGCCACCTCATATTGATTACAAGCCGCCCCTGTAGACCCGTAATGACTTAACAAATATTTGCACTTAAAACCACTTAGATAAGCCGTTGTTTTCCTTTTCGATGTCAATGATAAGCAATTTTTGCAAATAGTTGTTGCAACCAATGTTTTGCCAAGGTTCATATTTCCGTACGGCGTAATCATTGCGATTATGCAGGTCCTAAAATATTCATCCTGCGAAAAAAACAGCGGACGAAATAGGGTACACCGTGCCGTTTTGGGAGTTCTGAAATTGCATTAGTGATGGGAATTCCCTGACGTCGGTTAATTTGTTGGTCACTGCTCGTTACCGTTTAATTTCGTGCTCAATTTTTGCTCCCTCCTCGTACCGACATCGAGCCAGCTTTTTATAAAATCATCATCTAATTTTGTATAGGCGAATGCATAAATTGGAGGTAAATTAAGCGACTCGGAGTCTGATTAACGCTCTTGAAAACATAATCCTCTCGTAGTTTTTAATTGATTGCGTAGGAGTCGTACTTGCTACTCGTTTTCGATTATCAAGGTTAAGCAACGTATCAAATGAAACGTAGTGCAAATTTGGTGCATATCATAGGCGAATGAAGGTCACTGACATACCCCAGCGGATAAGCAAGTTGAAGTGGCAGTTGGAAGGGCTGATAGCTAGAAGAACTGATGGCCACTGGAGCATTAAAGTTAGACCACGCACTGGCAAGCGCAGCGTAGGACGTCCACTCACAAGGTGGATAGACGATCTCAGGAAAAGTTGCAGGAAATCGCTGGATGCAAGCCGCTTCCAACCTGGAATTCTATGGGGAAAGCCGATGTTCAGCAGTGAACGTCCTGAGGCTAATATGATGATGATGAATAAATTCTTTATTATAGTACTTATAATACACTTTATACTTAAATTAACTTTGATGTAAACGCAACGAACAATCCACGAATAAGCCGTCGCTTCGTCTCGTATAAACTGCGAAAACTTCCACAAACTTATGTAAAACTTTAAAATTCTGTAATAAGACGTCACCCTGCCCAATGCATTTAACAAGTGCGATCTGCATTCTACCCGCCTCGGTGCGCGTAATACGGACCCATGTGAGAGATTCCCAGGCTGCGACCGACAAAGCAGCCACTTACCTCCCTTCCCGGCTCGTCTCACGAAATGCGCCAAGAAATCTCCCAAAGAATACAAGCACACGAGAATACCACTCACCGCGAGCGTGTTTGTGTACCCATTTGCTTGGATACGACCGTAGTAATGGATTTTTTAAAGATCGACAGTGTGGAGATTTATCTAGGCCTGTATTTTGAATCCCTAAACATTTCTTTCAGTTTTGAACCCCATACGCAAAAAAGGCCGTCTTGAAGAGCGTCGGTGGCTCAGCGGTTAAGATGCGACCTCCCAATTTGGGAGGTCCTAGTTCAATTCCCAGGCAGGCCATTTACTAATGAGTTTTTAAATTAAATTAAATTATTTATGTACATTTATCTGGCCGCTCTTAAACGGTGAAGGAAAACACCGTGAGGAAACCTGAGAAATAAAAATAAAAAGTCCCCAACAGGCATTGGGCCAGCGTGGCCATACTCCCTCATATATGGATAAGGCCTATATCCCCGCAATGGGATATTTGCGGGCTGAGATGATGACGATGAATAAGTTTGAAGCTTATGTGAAATAGCTGAACCGATTTGAAAATTGTTTTTTATTTTCAAAAGCTAGTGTTTTGTTGTTTGATGGAAATCGGTTTAACATCGGCGTATACAAAACCTCATCCACACTAGAGTACATGTTTCACGACTTGTATCGGTACACTATCTAAAACATTTTTACATACACAGAGCCGGTCATATCGAATTTCGCAATTTCTCGCAACTGGTGCACACAAACGTGCCCTAGCAAACAATAGTAACTCTATACTATTGAGTTTTCATCCGTCACTGACAAAAAAGCTTATTTAAATAACAGAAAGTCTATTAGCAGTATCGAAACGCAATGAAAGCGAGGTAACCAATCACACGTCAGAACACAACCGAAAGCAAGGATAGTACGTAATAGCCCCGCAGATTTGTTACATTGCTCGAGCAATAAATTGCAACGCTTCGAATTTCCAATTAGTGTTTGCGCTCTTCAGTTCAGTCTACACTAATATCTATGAAATGGTTAGCAAACATTCATCAGAAATCGCTTAATTTCAGTGAACTGGAATTTCGTATTAATATATTATGCTCGGTGGCTCAGCGGTTAAAACGCGGTCTCCCAATTTGAGAGGTCCGGGTTCGATTCCCATGCAGGCCATGTACCAATGAGTTTTTAAATTTAATTTAGTTACTTATGTGCATATATTCGACTGATATTAAACGGTGAAAGAAAACATCGTGAGGAAACCTGCATGCTTGAGAAATAATAAACTATTGCTTGGAAACTAGTTTCGTAGAAAGTAGATTATTTCTTCTACCGCAATTGGTTACGAACCTCCGATTTCGTACGCGGCCGAAGGGATTCAAAGGTATGTGATGTCCCCAACCCGCATTGGGCCAGCGTGGTGGACTATGGCCCATACTCCCTCATATACGAGGGAAAGCCTATATCCCTGCAGTACGATGTTTACGGGCTGATGATGATGATATTATGATCGATACGTTTTCTTAAAGGTCTTGCATATTCCAATATGGATCACATCATATATTACTAATTATTCAACTAAGTAGAGAATCATAGGGCTGGCGGCCAGCGCATAAGTCTGGATAAATCTGGCCATACACCGTGGCAGCACCGCGCAAGCCTGCTGGGTACCCTGCCTCTAATCAGTGACTTGGAACATGTGCTCTACGTATACGCATGTTTCATAGCTATTCTTTTGTTTTCTCTTTTTTATTTTTTATTTGTTACATACTCTCTTTTATTAAGTCCTTTGTTGTAAAATAATCTAAATAAATGCGAAAGTTTGGATGTTTGTTTGTTTGTTTATTTATTTGTCGTTCAATCACGGCGAAACAGATGAACGGATTGCTATGAAATTTGGTATATAGGTAGAATATATCCTGGATTAAGACATAGGATACATTTTATCTCAATAAAGTGAGTAGGTTCCGCAGGCTAAACAAATTTCCGCGATAAAGTTATTCAATGCAGGAGAAGTCGCGGGCGGAATGCTAATGATAAATAAATAAAGCACAGAGTAATAAAAAAAACCAAATAAATAATTAGATAACACAATAAGGTCTTATTTTTATTTTCATTATGAATTATGAACTGATGTGTAGAACTACTTAATTGATTAATAAACTTATTTGGGAACACAGACGTGTCAGACAGAACATAAACCATTCATGGGAAGCAGTATTGGTGTGAGGCTTCCAAAAATCCGCGATCACCAGCTGGTGATTAAGGCAAATCCTTCCTGAAAGAAGAAACATCACTGGTATAGCAAAACGAGATGGCGCCGGCCTCAGACGTTGGTGGAATTAGGCAAAACGTAATGCCTAATGCAATTCCTCTGAGCCGCAGTCTCTCCGAAATAAATTGCCGTAAAATAAAGTGCAAGCCCCAAAGCCTGATGCGAAGCTAACCGCATTTTAGTTGCATACGTGTATATGTTTACTATGTCGCTGTTTATGCGAGTATTACCAAATGGTTACATTATCATAAAACTGAGATCAATTTCATTGGTTGTCATGATACTTACCTGGGCTGTAACACTGATTACAATTTAATGCATCAATCGTCTCAAATCATCACACATCACAAATCATCAAATGTTACCATAGAAGAAAAGCGCCGTATGGATGCCTATATATGAAGGAATTTGGAGGGATCTTCATTCGTTCGTATAGATTGAAGCTGTGACCATAAGCCACAGGATATTCAATGCCTCCACAGATTTCCATTTTCCGGTTGGAAATTACCTGCATCCAGCGACTTCCCGCGACCTTTATCAGTTCCTCCGTGCACCAGTTCTAGAGACTTTAACCTACTTTCGACCACATCAACATTTTCCATCAGGTGAAATTGTGGTCAAAAGCATATCCAGTTAATCATAAAAATTTAAGTGGAACTGATGGCCGGTGGGGTATTAATGTTCTCGAATGGAGACCACCAAGGTGGACGGACGACGGTCGCGGGAAGTCAGCTGTGTACGTCCTGTGGCTGATATCATGATGATTATGATGACCCAACCACACCGTTTTCGCCATTAAATTCAAGACACAATGGTGAGTAGACACGGTGAAGACTGTCCCAATCACAATATCATCCACCGGAGTGATAATTCATTCTCTTCACAAAAATCACCCTCTTATAAAAAGCAGCCGTTTTAAGTACATGCTGAATCTTCCACTAATTCCTGACAAACAGTCAATAGCACCCTTCGAGATCACTGTCTTTTGGCAAAAAGCCCGGTACTGATCCAAAATTTAGGAGAAAAGAAAAATAAATATAAAGCTGGAGATTTATAGGACAATGACAATGATTAATAACACTATAATAAAATCAAAATCACAAAATTCGTTTTTGATTACACAGCTGCATACTTAAACTAATCAGATTTAACATTTTTTAATACCGGATATTTTTTTTTATATTGTTTTTAAATTTTTTAAATCTATAGAATATGGTAAATACGTGTGTCGCGAACATATGAGTCACATAGACTTGTGACAGAAACTAACGAACATTAGTAATGTCGGGGCATTCATGAGTATTTATCAGGATTTATGACGACTGATCATCGGGATACCTACTGAGTTGAAGTCAGATTATTCTTATTACTAAACAAAACGTAGTCTTGCCATATACAACTACTCGTAGAATGGAAGCTTTCAACGCTGTGAAAACAAAGAGCTCTTAAAGTTATACATTCAACACTTTAATATCATAAATAAGCTCCGTGAAATCAATTTGTGTTCAAAGACGTATGTTTTATTACAAAAGTTTTATTATTATAAAAGTGGTCTTCGTGTAGGAATTGTTTGATGCAGTTTATTGTTTCACGTATTCTTGAGTCAGACATATAAACAGACACAAATGTATCTCAGACACTACTTGAGATGAGAGACGTGACATAAAAGTTTTCCTCTCTTTAAATCCAAGTGTGTGTCTTACTTTGTTGCGTAATAGCGGTTTTACGGTTTTTGCAGGCTGCTTCTTTGTTATTTATTTTATTGGGCGTTTACTTCACTGCTATATGACTTTCTGTGCACCTACTTGTATTTCAAGCGTTTTCATAAATACTTGTTGAGGTTAGTGAGAAAATGTTTGAATCCGGTGACGTTAATACAAAATTATCGTTAGAATTCAATAATATTCCGATTTATTATCGTTAGAATTCAATAGAAATCTGCTTCTTCAGATGTTTTCATAAATTAAACATTATGTTTATTAATTACAAGTCTATTAACAACTTAGTAGACCCTACTATGTGTTCACCTGCCCCGTGTGCATGTCTGCATATAATATGTGAAGCGTCAATATTTCAAACATTCTAAGTATTTTTGATGTTACAAACAAAAACGCCTGTCCACTTGCAATATCACTAACCACATCATTTGGAATAAAGGTCGTGATGCGATTACGTTATGTATTTTCAATCTAATATTTTTAATTTTCAATAAATTACCCCTACATAATTCTACTAGAATCTTTATCTTTGTAAATCCCATAGTAGCCATGTCACAACGCTAATTATAGTCAAGCGATATACTAATGCGAGTAAAATATTTACTACATGTAAAATAAGCTGCAGGTGAAATAGTAAAAAGGGAAAAATGCGACCAATAAAAAATGTACAAAGAAATAACGATTACGGTAAATCTAACAAATCAGGTTTGCCCTTTGGTACTGGATACCTACTTTTCATTTTAGTGACCCTTGTTTTATTTTTCAAACATGACCACGGATGATGAGTACAAGCAATAATTACATGCCAAAATACCACTCAAATACTTACTATTACTAATTATAAACTATTCCAATTCAAACCTTTTCCAACTAAACAGGAAACGATTAGTTGAACTGCCAGCGTACATGTGCAGATGCGTAGTATATGACAAGCAAACAAACTTCCAAACTTTCGCATTTCTAATATTAGTTAAATTACATTATAAATGAAAATATAAATAACTCGGGTGCATGTGTATTTATATAACCATATGCCCCTAGTGGGATTCAAACCCATGACCTTTTAGCGTAGTTATCACGTTATTAACCACTACTCTAAACTTCAGAGTACCCTTTCGATACTTAAGCACAAATTAACTAATAGTTCTGCGGTTTAGGTGTACACACTTATTATGCATTACAAATCTGGTCACCACGTAATGAGGTATACAACAATTTTGATTACTAAACGTAGAGATGACATCTAATTTAAAACATTCAGTCCAAACAAGATCCCGAGGGGAAACATGAGTTATTGACCTCTACAGTTGGCCTCTGTTGGCTCATAAAATAGCAGACAGGTTAAAGGTGGAAAGGAGAGGAATATTTCAAAGAGATGCTTTATTCTACTTTGATGTCACGTTTCTTATATAATTTAAGCAGCGTTTTCGAATAGGGAGCAATGTTCAACATGCATTTACCCTTGTTACTCTGACAACTCTTACCCTCCTCACTGTTGTCTGATTTTCGCGCAGTCCATATAAATAATATAAAATTTGCCAATAAACTCACGACAATTTTGTATGTGAAAAAATTCTATTGGACATACCGTGCCATGTTCGTTATCAAATTGTTTGCAAGTTATAATTTAGATTTCCATTAATTCTGTGAATGAAAATAACTTATAAAAACATTTACTTTAAATCATTTCGAACTATACGTATTTTGTAAATTTTAAACTATGGTTAAACAAGCCCACAGTCCTACACAGAGCACACAACTCGCCCGAAACAGCTCGGGACTACTCCCGAGTTTACGTACCTACGTACGTAAACTTAGTCAGAGTTCGGTCTACAACTAGCTAGCTACATACAGGGGGCTGTATATTACGCGGGGTCGCGACTTTATCTCAGTTTCCGCCCGAGCTGCGTTCACAGGCGATAGAGTGAAAATAGTGGCACAATAAAACAGAGCTCGCCAACTATACACGGTGAGGCCGAGACCGGCCGAGAGCCCACTCCTTATCGGAAAACTGTTAGCGTGATTCATTGCGAGCCTCTATTTACTTACCGCTCTCTTACGCTCGTTGTGCACCTGAAGTTAGTGAAGATTACATCTCGACCGACCCTAGTGGTTGGTCCCCGATATCCTGTTACTTTAGGATCATACGTGTTACCTGAGGAAGTGCTCAAGAGGCTTCTCTTCGAATGTAATATGAATAACGTATGATAAGAGCAAAACAATTTGAACAAATATACCTACTCGCTGTTGATCTGTATTTTCCATGTTTATGGAGCTGCTATAGCTAAAACATGTACTAAATTCTTTTATCTTACCAAAGCATGAAATTGTCATTTTATATTGAAAAATCAATAATATTATAAAGTATATATAGCTATCTAAAAACAATTGCGCTTAGAATGTATCGCCCCAGAACTTAAGTATTGCAGAACGAATCTCAAGTCTTGTGTATAATTCTTGTCTGTCTCTCGGCAAAAAAATTAATTAGTCTCTCCCTTTTCAACTGTACCCTTTCCATGACATCAGCATTAGACGACGAGATACTACAATTGTAGCATCTTTGGGTCTTTACTTTAATTACTCTAATGTTCGATTTGTCTACACAAGTAGAAAAATGAAATAATATAAAAATTTTAAACTTGGAATATTATAGTTTTCGCGTGAAAAATGTTACACTCTCGAATTTCATACCATGCAGACCACAGAGTACCTTTTTATATACTGAAAATGCAGACTAAATTTTAATTCTAAGTGGCCAGTACCTTAAAACGGCAATTTTAACCCTTAAATGAACAATCCCCGCCTTCGTTAATTCCAATATTTTTAAATCGTTATTCGACTTAAGTGATAGCCGAATTATAAATTGGATTAGGTGCCCATATAATATTCACAGTGATGTACAAGATACCTTAAATAAAGTATCTGGAATACAAACTGTAAAATACTTTTAAATTTAGTATTTCAGATACCAGATGCAAATAAATTTCTGGAATGGTATCTGAAATACTAAATATAAAATAAGTATCTTTTGAATACTTTTGTAGATAAAATTCTTTTGTAAACGAACAAATTTTTTTACATATAAATCACGTTGATCGCGCAAAAGTGACACAACATAATATTATATTTTTAAGCTTTTAATTGAGACTTAGGTAAAACCCGTGGGTAAAACCAATTCTTCAAGGAGTTTATCACTCATTTTTCTTCGATGAGGCCTCATGATCATGCCCCCAAATGGAAGAGTCGATCCACAGGGGCAGAATTGCCAAGCCGTCTATCAATTTGGCCCCACAACACAGAATTAATTTAGTACTAACATACCAAACGAAAGATATTTAAATACAAGATACAAAATGAATTTTTAAAAACGTTTATAGATACAAGATAAAAATACGTATTTTGTATCTTGTATCTGTATTTCAGATACTTGAATCTTAGATAAGTTACATCTCTGAATATACACAGAGTCAAAGTCAACGCCCGAATGGACAGCGCAACGCAGACGGGAAGTTTCAGGTATGATTAGCAATTTTATGATTATCATTGATTTCTATTGTTAACTTGGCGTGGCTATTAGTTTTCGATTAGCGAAGTTAAGCAACGTTTGGCGAGGTCAATCGTTTAATGGTATCGTATACCCAGTATTAGCAGTATAATAAAATTATACATGTATATTCAAAACCTTCACGTACTTCTATTTTCATTTTTAATACTAAAACAACAATTTGCCAATAACAAAAATACAAACGCCCAAATTGAAAACATCCTCAAAATGGGAGCATCTTCGTCACCTATTTGCTGGATTTTTAACCCCCGACGAGTGGGGGATATGTATTAAACGGCTTTGGGTGCGAGTGTGTGCTTCCAGTCTTATGTCTTTGATTTGAGTGCGTTTTTTTATATTAAAGACTTAATGAGGGGACAGGTTCTTATAGGAGGTATGTTTGAAGACAATCGGTTAAGCCGTTATGATGAAATTTAGGTTTGTACACATTTTTTGGTTTACGTCTACCAATCAATGTAATCGGGAATTTTCTAATTTATAACATCATCATAATTATGTAATATAGAGTTGAAATGTCCGACTATTGAATATTCAATATAACTCTACAAATGAGAAACTAACTTACAAAATACATTAATTCAGACCTGGTTTTCATATCAATCAAAACCGTCAGAAGCCAAATGAAAATGGAAATTGATTCACAGTAGGAAATGAATTTCAAGTGAACGTGCTTAATTTCAGAAGGGAGCTTAGCCATAACTGTTTAGTGGATGACACGAACTGTAGCGTTGATATCCTATATTAAATGCAGCACTAGTATATATTTCATTCTAGAATAACTGCATAAACAATTGACCTTCTCAGAATGTCTTCCTTAAGAATTTAACTGAAGCTTATCTACATCCAAATGTTTGTCGATGTCAGATTAATCTGCAATTTTCATTTATGTCGTTTTCTTATCAATTTTAATTAATGGTCGTATGAATGTCAGCACCGGGCAGAGTTAAGGTGGTTGTACACGGTGCAGGTAGCTGGAACGGGTTTGCTCTAGTTACTTGTACGCTTCGGTACATGCATAGTCATTTCATTATATGGACCATATAAATAAATATTTCGGACATTTACACCAATCATCTTTTCCCCTCTATTCTTCCTTCTATTATGGTTTTGATGAAATCATCGTGTCGTATAAGGTGTCCCAGCATTTTCCCTCTTCTATTCTCAATTACTCCCAACAATTTTCTATTTTCCTTTACTATATTAGAAAAAGAGGAAGACCGAGAATAAGCTACATGCAGCAGATAAAAGAGAAGTTGAACGTCGTGTCGTATCAGGAGGTCAAGAGGTAGGCGGGGAGCAGAGAGATATGGAAAAATCTCCACCGACAAGAGCATGGCTCTTAAATCAGATGATGATGACACCAATCATCTAGTCCCAAACAAAGCAAAACTTCTGCTACGGAAAGTAGATAACGGAATTTATATAAATATCCATGACTCGGGAATAAATGTTCGTATTCATCACAGAAACATTTACCCCTGGGTTATTCGAAACTGCAAGCGTTGGTTTTGCTGACAGGCTCACTATCCACTACACCAATCGGTCGTCTACCCCCATTGAACTAGCCCCGCATAATCAGCAGCATATTTGATGATTGGCTCTCTGCAAGCTCCAACCCGTCTGCTCAGAGCATGGCAATTTGGACAAATCCTTTCATGTGAAGCCATGCAAATTAAGTACGCCATGGCAGTGGCCTTCTATAGGTTCTTGATGTAGGAAATTCACAATGTTTGAAGCCTCTATAATTGATCCCTTAAAATATAGTCACGCCTTATCGCAACGCTTGTGCCTTACTTATACACAGATACAATATTCGTACCTACAGGTAATAAACTCATTTGGTACATCTGACCCGCTAGTACTGGGGAGTCCCGGCGGCATGGCTGTAGCATGAGCCCAATGAGCCGGACTCACCTCGTTTGCCGGGCTCGTGCCAAACGAACCGACCAAGTATTCAATTTTGTAATCCCGCGGCGATTCCTTTTTCATTTTTTATTACGAAATATAGTATTTTCAACAACAATATAGATGAGTAGATAGATACACGTTTATTTGTTTCTCCAGCCACACACATACATTAAATAGTATTTATAAGTAGTTAATACAAAAGTAGTATACATAATTTAGACTACAGTACAGTAATAAAAGTCAAATAAAGGTAGCTTAACCTTAGTATGTAGTGGGGACTTTTGCTAAGGAAGCACGCAAGTTTAAATATGTAGGCAGCATTTTACAAAACCTGGCTATAAAAACAGAAAATAACATAAATGTACAAACAAAAAATTGGCAAAAAAAGTATGTGTGTGCTGCAGTGGCACAAATGGGCCACAAAAATTAGAATGAAAGGTGATATTGTATATAATAACATATATGACGACCGATTGGTGTAGTGGATAGTGACCCTGTCAGCGAAACCAACGGTTGCGGCTTCGAATTCCGCGAGGGGTAAATGTTTGTGTGATGAATGAAAACATTTATTTCCGAGTCTTGAATGTTTATGTAAATATTTATGTATGTTTGTCCATTATCTAGTTTCCGTAGCACAAGCTTTGCTTAGTTTAGTAACTAGATAATTGGTGTATGTAAGTGTCGAAATATATATGTTGCATAAACGAAGACAGCCAGTATATGATATTAAAAGCTTAATTTCACATAATAAGTATGCCAAAACGACGTCTGTCTATGGCATTGTAGCGCCAAAGTTGAGCCCATTTTTGGGGTTCCGTGCTCCACAAGGAACCCTTTTAGTTTCGCCATGTACGTATGCCTGTCCGCGGCTTAGATGAGATGCTGTTAGTATTGGAAAGCTGTAATTTGGCATGGGTTAACACATATTAATCACGCCAACAAAATAGGACAATAAAATCTTGAAAAAAAATTATTGTATCTCCCCTATACACGAAAAGTGGGGTTTTTTTTTGTGCCCCATGTTGTGTGATATCCAAATAGGCCCTTCAAAAATATTAAAGGTTATCATGAACAGTTTTTGGAATCAAGGATCCGTTTGCGAAATATTAAGCTTTAAACTACTAATTTTTGTTATAGTTGTTTTTGATTAATTGAAGAAATTCGCGGCGTAGTATATAATACATAGGTAAAAGGAAAACTATCACTGATCAGTAAGTTTTGCAAGTTAAAGAGAAATAGTCAAAAAACTTATAAAATGTAGTTTCCGTTGTAAATTATTTATCAAACTACAAAGAGCCCCCTTCAAAGTCCGCATATTGTGACGTGCAATTACATACTGCGCGTGGCACTTCGGCGGTTTTTATTCATTTCGAAAGCCTGTATTTAAAAATTGTTCTTTGCCATGTTTGTTGGAAATAATCAATTTTCATATAGGTTTATCTGGATGATTCATAGTCTTTCGAAGGTTGTCTAAATTTTCAATTTCCACAGATCGTTCACTATTTCATTCATTCAGTCCCTTTATCCCATTATACGTAGTATTAGATGGTCATAGTATATTGTTGCATACAGCAATCGTAAGCAAAGTTCCCGCTCTAAAGTAGTAAAACCTAGAAAGAAGTTTACGCGGCGGTAAAAAACTTACACAACTTTGGTAATACCTATTGCCTTCGTTTTGTTTTTACTATGTTGCAAATGTTACTTTGCAGTTACTACGTCCAATGGAAGCGATTTCATTTGGATTTCGATTTACAAAAATGTCCCTGCTGAATCGAAAACATAAAGACACAGCTCAGTTAATTAACTTGTTTCATCATGATGCAGATGCAGTGGCAACCGTAGTACGTAAACACGAAATTTAATCTGAATTCCGCACAATAAAATCCTCGTGTTATTTTTGGAGCCGGATTGAATGACTGATTAGTTCCTACAGATTTCGTTTATTATGACAAAGATAATTCTAGATAATATTAGGTATTTCTGTTTTTTTTTTGTCACGTGTGCATTTCTGTATATTTCAAAGGTGAACCGTGAATGTTGTTTCAATAACTCTTGATGTTAGAAACACCCAACCAGTATTGTTTGGGATATCTCTGACTACCCCATTTGGGATAGAGGTCGTGACATTATGTATGTTTTTATTCAACGTCCCGTATAACATTCCAGCCACCACAGGGGTTGAATGGAAGAGTTGACTTAGAGATAAGCTCACCTTTGTACATTATTTCCTACTGTTTTCTATACCTGTACCTATTTATTATGTTCTGTGCAATAAAGATTAATTCTTTATAAATAATAGCATGGATTTTTTTACCCGACAGCTCCAAAAAGGCGGGTAATGTTTTTAGAGTGTATGTATGTAGATTTCTATGTTATCTAAACCTAACTAAAGGGTTCGACCGATTTTAAAGGGCAAGATGTCGTTCGATTCGTCTTGATCCTAGTGACCCTAGTGTCATAGAATATATTTTATGGTAAAAATCTAATATGTCACCCCCACAATACAAAATATGCTGTCGGGTTTTTAGGCTTTTAAATACTTATGTGGCGTGTCACCTCGTGGGTGTGTAAAAGGAGACTATGGGACTTTCTACCAAAAAACATCAATAGATTTACACGCTTTAACGGCGATGGGCTCTCCCCCTGTCACGTGTGCATTTCAGTATATTTCGGAAGCTGAACCGTAGATGTTATTTCAAGCATTAAAGTATTTGGAACACCAGAACGCATATGTTTGGGATATCTCTGACCACCCCATTTGGGATAAAGGTCGTGTGTATGTATGCATGTTAAACGTGTTATGGATTTCCAAAAGTTTGATAATCTTAATCACTTCATATCAACAGCCTATTATAGGTATCTAGTAACTCCGCTGTTGAACGTCAGCCTCTCCCTTAACGCGATTTGCATCGCTTTTTACCCGACTTTATAAAGGTAATGATGAAATATTATTGTGCCTTTAATAATATAAAACCCTGGTTTTAAAAGAGCAAGCCCTCGAGTTTTGCAAGCATTTATAAAATTTGACTATTTTAAGTGTACCTGCAAGGCTACTACAATTTAGAGCGATTCGAGTGACAATTAGTCTCAGTCTATTGCAGCTGATTGGCTGTCGCGTGACAGCTGTCAACTTAATCGCCAATCGGCTTTGAGAGATGTAGGCTATGTCGAACGCGACTCGAGTCGCGCTAAGTTGTAGTAGCTAGGGACCTACAAAATAAACCAGTATTGACTTTGACTTTGAAACGGATGATTGGATTTGGATGAAATTTGGTATATAGATAGAATATACCTACCCTGTTTTATTTTTATATATTTTATACAGGATATTTTTTTATCCCGATAAAGTGAGTGGTTCCCGCAAGATAAGCAAATTAAACACTATAAAGTTATAGGTACCATATGAAAATTTATGAATCAGTTCATAATGAGAGGATTTACGGTAATGTAGTAGCCATTAAAATCAGATCTGGCGGCGCAGTTACATTAGTTTTCGATTAGCGAAATTAAGCAATATCTGGCGCGGTCAGTCCATGGATGGGTGACCACTAGTGCGGTATTTTAATAGGTATGCTTCGGAGGGTACGTTAATAGTCGGTCATAGTTGTTTTCAATTGAAGGCAGTCGGTGGTGACTATATAGTCTAACACAAATTATAATATACTCTCTTCCAGTGAGAGGAGTTCCCCGGGCCCAATAGTGAGACACCGTCGTTCCTGTAGGTAGCGGTGAGCGGCATGCTGAGACATGCAGTTTGGGCCCGCGCGTGGGCGCACATGTGAAGCGAGAACCAGTCGTTCCCCGTTACGCATCCTACATTTTCCTAAGTATACAGTCAATGTAATTTTGTGCCTCTGTTTTGTGTACACCTCATAAAGTGACAATAGAACTTTGACCTAGATTCAGAACTTTCGTTTACGCACCCCTGCCAAGCAACTTTCTGGGACAGTGAATATTTAACCAATAGAATACCTATTTAAAATATAGCTTATACGAAAGTGGTAACTAATAGTAACATATATCCATTCAAGGAAACTAATATAATATTAAATGTATAATAGCACCATCCCATCATGTCATGCGCATATGTGCTACTAATCTATTCCAAATTCGATTATCACGGCTTGGGCCCGCATAGTTGCTCTATGGATTGTCCAACCGCAGACCACGCACCGCACTGCACTACCGCTCTCGACGTAATGGTAAAACTTGCATTTAATCGCCATTTCTACATGAACTGTTAATTATTCAACTGTTTGTAGCTAAAATTATCCGATTGCCAGGTAGGTTTCTATTCCTTTGCCACACCGATCAAACTTCAAGCTTTTGTTTAAACGTCGAAATGGTATATGTATGACGTCACGACGTTTATAAATCCCAAATGAGGTAATCATAGTCGGAGACATCTCTGTACTGGAAACAATATATGCCCAACCCAATATGCCCCAAAAACACCAGCTTTCGAAAATAAACTATTAACTTATATAATCTTCTAATTGACGACCGATTGGTGTAGTGGATAGGGACCCTGTCTGCGGTATTAACGATTGAGAGTCTGAATCCCGCGAAGGGTAAATGTTTGTGTGATGAATACGACCATTTATTCCCGAGTAATGGATAAATAAATAAATATTTCTTACACTTACACCAATCATCTAGTCCCAAACTAAGCAAAGCTTGTACTATGGATACTAGATAACGGATAAACATACATAAATATTTATATAACATCCAGGACACATGAATAAATGTTCATCACACAAACATTTAGCCGTCGCGAGATTCGAACCTGCAACCTTTGGTTTCGCTGACAGGGTCACTATCCACTACACCGTTTATCCGTTATCCATAGCACAATCTTTGCTTAGTTTGGGACTAGATGATTGGTGTAAGTCCGGAAATATTTATAAAAAAATGAAAGGTGGAAGACCATTGCTATTGAATCGTGCAAGCCTAGATAGATGTTTCGGTGTAAGGTTTCTTATTTGCATTTTACAATATCGACGGCAATCGAGGGGTTGATACAATTCTTTTTATATACGTGTCAGAGACCACAGGGTGATCTGGAGTGATGATTACAATGTTAAAAAAATTATATGGTTGAAACGCGGCAAATCAAAATTCAATGGTCATTTCATCGCCAACAGATCCCGCCTCCACACTCCTCCCACTGTAACTCCTGTAAGCCAGGATCAACAGTGGTACTCGGCGCCTACTGAAGGTAGACGGTGCCCTACGTGATTCTATTGCTACCTTGGACCCCAGACTAATTAAAGAAAGGAATAGGGTGTGTAAGTAGGAAAAGAAGATTCCCACTTCCCCCCTCGGCAAATGGGAGGAATTTTCATCGCCAACAATCAAATTCGATAAAACAAGATCTCAAATATCAAGTTCAACGAATGCCATTACCATTGAAGAGGCAATAAGGCGGCTGGCTGGAGCTGCAAAAAGCACAGCAAAGCTGAATGGCATTAAATGTAAAGAGTCCTTACAGCTCACAGATCACAGAGAAGATAGATGTGTCTCAATAGATACTTCTTTAAATTACAAAACTTTCATGACTCAGCAAACGCAGACGTTCCGCTGGGATGAAATTCCCATTTCTATAGTGTACCTATATTATCTACCTTACCTAGCTAGCTGCAACAGGATCTCACGTACTATCCTTCATTTTTATTAATACCCAGCTCGCATAAGAATGCAAGCACGTCACATACAAAAAAACCCCGGAGCTACGGGGAAGCTTCTCCACAGTAATGAAATATTTTATTGCACGGGCGTTACAAAGGTTACATGGAATCTCAACTCAGACCTTACACAACAATGTACTCAGATTTTTAGTAATTCGGCATTGTAAGCGGAGTTTTTGCGTTTTATTCCTGTTTTCTGTAGACTTCAGTGAATATACATACCATCGACTCCAAAGAGATGTTTACGATGAATTGAAGATTACCATTGTATATAATTCTTAGATAATATATTCCCTTTCCTTTAACCACCGACGAAAAACGATGTGTGTTATGTATTTCAAGGAATTGTGTGTATGTCCAGTCTTTGTCCGGTTGTATCTCAGTAGAGCGTGGTCTAATTTGAGAGCGGTTTTTTTATGAGAGGGTACAGGTTAGCCATGGTTGATGAAAATCGGTCTAGTTTTTTGGTACATATTTAACTTTACCACAGCTTTGTATCCCTGGATAGTTTAGTTTTGCGAGCGTATTCTAAATTTTCACTTTATGTTATGTATGTGTGAGCACGTGTCCGCATTGCGCGTGAAACTTCTTAAAGCCTCCCTTTCCGGCGGGTCAAATACAACCGTCAACGTGGACTGTAGGCTTGCTATTTCACATAGTGAAATTCTCCAACCATTATCTAATCCATGCTACCGTCATCATTCGCCTTCTCCAAGCGAAGCCTGAAAATGCGAACGATATGAGACGAACTGATGATGTTAAATTATGAATAAAAAAACCGCATTCAAATCGGTTCACCCGTTTAAGAGCTACGGTACCACAGACAGACACACACACCCATAGCGGTCAAACTATGCAAGGGTCAAGGGAGCACTTTCTGCGTCGGGGGTTAAAAATAAAACATAATTTTGCATAAAATTCACTAACAATTTTACCAGGTCCCAACGAAATTTGGGTAAACTACAATTTAGTGACAATAAAATAATATTTATTCACAAACAAGGATAGGTCATGTATTCACCAGCAAGAATAATCTTACAGGCGAGTAATAAATCATGGAGTTTTCATGGAATTTAGAATGAGAGTAGTACCGGCTTGCGTGCTCCTAAATAAGGTTAGTTATGTAAGCCACACGAGGGCACACTAACGCCAAAATGCAACTGAAAGGAGACAAAGTATTCGTTGTAGCCGAAACCAACCCAAAACTCTGATTCTGATTTCAAATTAGATAGACTTGGGTAGTTTTGTCACTTTTGCACTTGCTCATAAATGTGAAAGTGACAGACTATCGACACTGAAATCACGAACGAGTGAGAATCGCCGCCATGATCATCATCACTGTTATCACGATGTCAATATTTGCTATGAATTACCTCCTAATTAACAAGATTCAAAAATGCATCTTTTCAGTCGACCTTCATCAATTTTCAATAGGTATATTGTGCTGAGACCATTTTTTCTTTCAAAGCCAAATGATAAGTTATGGCGAAGCATATAACTTGCCGAACTGTCAGACCCTATTCAAGTTATTGCTAAAGTGTGTACATCGCTTACAAAGGGAATTGCCTTCACGACTGTACCCCAGACGTGGATGTCACGCAGGCATGTTAGTGTAAACATTGGTAAGCTAACCATTGCACTCCTCTGTAAGTACAGTTGTTAACTTAGGTCTAGACTATTCGGAACTTCCTAAATCCACGCCGTTCAACTTGGCATGCCTCGGATTCAAACTGCCTACGGTAACTCACAGTAGTTGTTAAATACTTGTGTGCAAACCGCGGTAGGTGGCCGGGATTTAATTCTCGGAAGTATGGGTTCGAGCCTGTGTTACAATTTATTTTGTATGGAATGATTAACTACCTCCATACACAATGTAAACAACAGGATCTGAATTAAATCGTTGCATGTATTATTCAAATTAACGTTTCAGAAAAATTCTCCAAATAGTATTTTCACTACACACAACCAACTAAGCTCACAAGCAGACAAATTCAGTTTAGCTTTTTTCGTGCTACAATGCCACAGACAGACACACCGACACAAACAGATAGACGTAGGCTTCAAACTTTTTACGTCCAACATCGTTTTACATACATACATACATAATGTCACGCCTGTTCCACTTGCTACGATCCTAACACCAACCTGACCTCTTCTGCTTCCTTCACTCTCATAATGTTGTTCATTCATGCTCGTCAGTTTAGGGTACTCTTGAATTGGCCTTTCCTTAAGACGTCTCCGATTTGATCATGGTACGTCCGTCGTGGTCTTGCCCTACCAACACTACCATCCACATTCGCTTCGTGTATCTCTTTCGTAAGTCTTCTTTCATTCATCCTCTCCACGTTAATGAAAAATAATACGAACGCTATCTAGATTTAGCTTAGGCATTTCATCGAAGTATACACATTTGTATTTTGAAAATTTCTTAGTAGCGTTAGCCAAAGAGGCTGGCTAATGGCATATCTTTTCATGAGATTACATGTGGCGCAGCTGCGGTACGCCGGGGCTGGTGGGGGGTAGATGTGACCTGCAGTCGGTCCGCAATTACTCCGGAACCCTATGTTTCTACAAACTGTGAAAATTATTTTTCATTTGAAACTATAATGACGGAGTTGAAGAAATTTCTGAGATTTGACGAAGAATATGAACTTTTTTTTTTCGAGTCATGAATGTTTATATAAATATTTATGTATATTTATCTATTATCCAGTATCCATAGTCCAATGTCCATAGATTAGTTTAGGTTTTTACATTTTATAGAGTAGTTCCTGTGCTTACCCTTTGTGCATAAACAAGCCCGTCTCATATGCTCAAATCTTTAACTAGAGTCTATGGGAGCAATAGAGTCACGTAGAGCACCCTTTATTTATACACTCGACGTTGTGACGAGTGTTATACTTCGGCAGAATTAAGTTGATCCCCCAGTATCTCACAGCCAGTTTACACTAGTAGTGTACGTGCACATCGTAGTGCCGTCGACTGTACCTATGTTACTGTGGACCTGGGCTTTCAGGATTTACAGTGGAAGAAATATGGACATATGTGTAGACTTTAATAAAACTAGTTCAGTTTTCATTCGGGACTAATTCCTTTAAAGTAATTATTTAGTTTGACCCTAAACATATTGAATAACTCGTAGTAATAGTAACGTGAGGCAATACGACTGGACACAGTTGTAATTCAAGTTAATGTCAATAGAAATATTTTTGCTAACGCTTTATAAAGTGATACGATATCAATAAAACTAAAAGGTTGACAGTCATGATACTAGAAATCGTAACTCAAACTAATGTCAAAATCCATGACAACGGATGGCGCTGACTCATAGCCAGCAAAGACAAAGGAAATTCGTAAAACAGTCTAGACAAATTACGATTATATAAAAACAAGTATTTATTGAACTCAACAGTAATAAACTTATTTCCTGGCTATGAGTCACCGACATCAAATTCAAGTGGTTTGCGATCATCCCATGTACGGCTTCTAGCATGGCGATTGTCAACCCTCTAGTTTTATAGTTTCCATGGGGATACTTAGATAAGTTTTTGCCCAAAATGATCCTCAAATATTATTAATGTTCAAATTTTATTACATTTTTTAATAAACTCATTTACTAGTTGGATCAAATCATTCAAACAGCGCCATCTATTTACAGTAATTTATATAACTAACTACTCTTTTAAACAAACAATATATCGCAGAACTCACCCGGTCTCCTCCTGCCTGAATACCTATGCCTGAATTTAAGACAATGGTAAATGAAAGTTGTTCTACTTACTCTGTATCTTAAATTTTTCGTTTTGTTTATTCAAGAAAAGACGGCAATAAGGTGCTGCATAAACAAAAAGACACTATTTAAAAAATATAGGTACCTATACAGCAAAATGAGGGGAATTTTTCCATGGTAAAACGCGATACATCAATCAATCTGTGGTGACGGGTAAATATTGAAAGACTGTCTTACCTGCTCGAAAAACTGGACTAATTCGGGTTTAACTCGCGGGTCGATGGTTCGTTTCCTTTTAGCCAGATGAAAAATTTTAATATTTAGCATAATATAACCAGACAATGCGATAATTGTGTCTGAACATTTCATAAAGTTTATTTTGCGGACAGCAAACTAATTTTGTTTCCAAAATTGTTCACTGGAAATACAGTTTCAGTTATGCCTGATATATCTTTGTCTTTGGTTAAATACGGGGGACAGACACTTGAAGCTCATTTTGGTTCATCAGCACAAAATTATGTATATGGTTTGAAAATTTACCAAATGTAGTGTTCAGAAATGTGTATAAATATGTGTATAAGTATATGTACTCTTTCATATTCATTCGACTACGTCTCTGAACTTTTTTATGCACTACGGGTTCGTAATTGACCTCAAGCACACCTGATGAGTGAAGATGTTATGTGATGTTAACTGTGATAGATGTAGATAAGCAAATTTTACAACTGTCTCAAAGTCGAAGAAGTCATTTATTATTTTTCGGAATTCGGTATCGGAAATAATGCTCGTAGCATGTAAATTCACAGATGCATCGACGTATTATCATGAATAGGTATACCTATTTTGAGGAGATACTTAGTACCAAGCTTGATATATACCCGGCTGGGAATCAAACCCGCAACCTCGCACTTTGTAAACTTGATGTGGTTTAATTTGCATTTACAATAGTACTTCTATTTAACGTGATCTTGTATAAAATCATCCAAACCCATAGTTTCCCATAGTTTAATGTATTTCCATCGGCAAGATCTAATTATCGTCCTATATATTGAATAGTTTTTGCTACCTGATGCATAAATCTGATATAGATGTAGACTATGTGGTGGCGTCGATGATATTTGTCATATCACTATGGAAGCGGGCGAAGCAAAGCATTGAAGCGACAATTAAGAGAATAAGATTTTATAATTTGGGTTCCTACAGTAAACAGCATTCTGTCTACTCAACATTCTATATTAAAAACTAATAGCGATAGTCTTTTGTTACATGTTGGTACCAAAAAGCCCTCTAAATAAATTATGATAAAAAAAAGAAATCAAATCAAATGCTCCATTGTATAACACTTTCACATCAATTGAAATTATTTCTGAGAATAATTAGATACACAATCAACTGAATTACTTACAAGTTGTTCCTAAACACTACACGCCACAACATTTGAGAGGAAAACTATTATAAGTAATATTTATCTTGATCTAAGTTGGTGCTGAGCTAAATGGGTTTCTAACGACTCCTTACTCCATTAGAATTCGACTGTTGTTGCAAACTTCCTAGCTCATAACAGTGTCATTAAATTGATAGTTGGTGGATCGACAGGGATGGATTTTGATACATAAAGGCAAAGGCGACAATTTGGATTTAGAAGTCGTTAATTATCAACAGCTGAAGTTAAGTTCGATTACGTAGTGAAACGTCGAGCGTCGCTCGATGCGTGGCCTTGAGCTTTCTTATGAGGCCCTTAGTGAGAGACCATGTTTCAGATCCCGCCTCCACACTCCTCCCACTGTAACTCCTGTAAGCCAGGATCAACAGTGGTACTCGACAAGGCGCCCACTGAAGGTAGACGGTGCCCTACGTGATTCTATTGCTACCTTGGACCCCAGACTAATTAAAGAAAAGAATAGGGTGTGTATGTAGGAAAAGAAGTTTCCCACTTCGCCTCTCGGCAAATGGGAGTGTAGCCCATGAAATGCAAACGGCAGTAATGCCAACCCTATGGGGAAGGAGGTCGAGTGAAGCTCGTCCTCCTGCTTTGTATACACCACGGACTGCGCCTAGATGCAGTGAGCGGGACGGTAGCAGAAAGCTACCAGTAATATCAGTGACAAAAAAGGCTTGAAAGCTTGGAAATTGTGTCTGTTCGAGACCAGGTCGTTGTAGAACACCGGACGGACTACTGAATTTAGACCGTCAAGCATGAGTTCACGTTCCTCCCTCCAGTTTACACACTCCCACAAAATGTTTCAGTGTCATAAGTCATCTTTGGCAATACACATGACTTCAAATGAATAAAGAAATCCGTAGGCGAATGAAGGTTACTGACATAGCCCAACGGATTAGCAAGTTAAAGTAGCAGTGGGCACGGCACATAGGTCAAAGAACGGATGGCCGGTGGGGCATTAAAGTTTTGGGGTGGAGATCACGCTGCAAGCGCAGCGTATGACGTACGTCCACTGACAAGGTGGACTGACGACTTGTTAACGACTATGATACTAATGTTTGATGTAGGTACTCCTAAGTGGTCATTTCCAGAAACTTTCAGTACGCCCCACGTATACAACTAACTACGCTCGCCATTGCAGTTACCTATTGTCCAATCTTAATTAAAATCTCACTGTATTTTCACCGCATGCTCGTAGGTATGTTACCTACTTCATTTTAAAGGACTAAACATATTTTCAGAGGCATAAAAATAATAAACACACAAAAAAATAATCATTTGAATTTAGACAGAAATAAAACTAGAGAAATAGAAGAAGCTGCAGTAGCGGCGAAACCTTGTAATTCAAGCAATTAAAATTATCCTGAAATATAGCTTGCACCTTCAAGCTAACAGCAACTTTAAAACAAATTCATTACAAAGCAAGTTAAATAAAAACTTTTATAAAAACTACTTTATAATCAGTTCAAATCTTACCTGGATATAGCCACTAATGAAGCATGCAATCTCAGTAAACCAGCTTCACGGCGCGGCTGTCACCAGTACTCCTTGCAGGAGCTTGGCTGTGTACATGTAAAGCACTTGACAAATAGATACACACAGAGACAAAGACTTCAACTTAAATAATGACACCCTGTGCCATGACTAGAAAACTCTCATCGCAAGCTAAAATAACTGAGAAGCGTATTTTGCGGCACCACGCGTTTTGCTATCAGATGCAACGAGACATTAGTGCCCTCCGCACATTTATCAGCACACGGGATGCCTTGCATTCTGCGAGGGGAGCACGGGCGAAGCTGTTTATGGGAAATTTTAAACGCAAGTCACTTTAAGCTACGTTTGTAAATTCCAACTCTGTATGATTGTATGCAGGGTAAAAATTTTTGTGATCAGGTGTTTTACAGATCCCGTTGAATATATATGAATTAGAGAAATAACAAAACAAAGTTAAATAAGGTAACCATTATCGCAATAACAATTTCAAATATTGTTAAAACTTAAAACAAACAAAACATAAAACATATCTGAGGAGATTATCGAAATGTCACACTAATGCTTCGGATGCGCTTGCTTTCAATCGAACTATTCTGTTTATACCGCCTTAAAGCACTATATTGATGGCAGAGATCAATGATTGACAAGAAACAGCAATATTAGCCTTTTTAAGAAAGCAATCAATCCAAAATATGTTATATAAAAAACGCGTAAAAGCTAGACTTAGGAATTACTTAGTTGTTTATCTATCTCATCTCAATTGTAACGTCATCCATACAATCTATGTAACTTCGAAACAAAGCCCACTAGATCCCGTACCTTGGCATATTTCATATTATAGTAGCACGTACGATGTCTCGTCAGTGTACGTGAGTAAATGAGGTAAGCGATGTCACGCAGATACGTCACGCGCGGGACATGTCTGCGCCTGATTTACTGCCTTCCTGCCTGGAGGCGGTGCCTCGCGCGTCGCACCTAACCGGTGTGTAAGTACCCTTAACTCGGTGCGGAATGTGTGGAGAAAATTTCAGAATTCGCTTTAATGATTTACGGATGACTAGCCTTGGTGTTATGTTCCTTTAAATATTAGGATACATATTACTGGACATAAACCTCTCCCATGGATCGATTTGCATTACTTTCGGTGAGATGTAATGCCAAGTTGGGAAGGACGACTGACATAGCGGATTTTTCGGAGAACACCGCACGATTGACTCTATTGCCTATACTGGTCTTACGATCGTTCAGCCTAGGTATTACGACATCCAGAGAAAAAGGTGGTTGGTCCTATTCTAACCGGCGAGGATCTACAAAACCAACAGTAAAAGGATAAACGTAGGTACTTTTTCCCCATATAATATAGTAATCCAAAGCATTAAATCTCTGTACGAAATTTAATACAAATCCGTACAAGCGTTTGTGTATATTTATTTATTATTTATTAGCATTATTTCAGTTCATTACTATGGATCTCTAAAAAATAACGTGGCAAATTACAAAAGAGGCGTTCGCGGGTTGGAATCTCGCTAGAGGTAATCGTTTATGTTATGATTGTGACAATTTTTGTATATCTAACGGTCATAATGGCTGTATGGTTTCAGAGAGAGTAGAACTGGACCAACCCGTCTCTCCCGTGGGTGGGGTAAAAGGCGACTTAAGGGAGGGAGCGTACATTAGTGTTGGACAGCAGCGTCATTGGTCGTCTCTCAAATTTCTGCGAACGCCAACCTGCCCAGACGATTAGAGCAAATCGTCTCCGGTAAAACTTACAGATATTTCTTAGTTCGGTACTAGATCATTGGCGTAAGTATCCCAAATACTAATTTATTTACTCTCGAATGTAGGCGCCGACTGTAGGGGATCCCGGACATCAGATACTGACACTGGTGAGTTGGGATTTTGATAGTCTATTTCATAGACTTCAAAATGTGAATTTTATTTTATATATGTACCTCCGAGATTTGGCAGTTGATTCACCTGATTCTTTTTGTAAATACCGTGAAATAGGTCCTATTGCAATTTGAGTACAATTTACAAACAAAAAAATATGTTTTTTTTTAATTGTGTTAAATACTTCGTATTGGCTCATTGAAGAGATTTCTTGAAGTCTGTTGTCTTTTTGTTGTAAAGTTTTTATTCTACTAAACTTTCGTTAAGTACTTTTCTTGCCGTCGCTTTTCCCCCATATTTCTACGTTCACGAGGGCTCATATAATAAGTTATTGTTTATATAAAGAAACAAAATATCTTAGAATTTATTTCTTAAATACTAGAAATAACAATTGAAAAGCGTGACACAGGTATCATAATATGTTTACTAGAAAATCTTAACCTTACTTACTTGTGAGTTCGATAAAGGATTAAAATATTTTTCATATTCAATAACAGCCTAGGGAAGTTTAGGACAGGGAGGGGTGAAGAGACCGTAGGGCCAGCTGTGGACCAGTATGGGTTCCTAATCAATGTTAAAGACGTTTTCCTAAAACTAAATGACACCCTCCTTGAAGCAAAATCAGTCATCAGTCATCAAATCATCTTTATTCTGTTCAATACTGTTAGGGTTTTTAGGGTTCCGTAGGAAACAAGGACTCCGACTCCGAATATAAATTCGCCCTGGCCGTCTGTCTGTCTGTACGCGGCTTACATCATAGGGTCTTAGTACTACAAAGCTGTAATTTGGCATGGGTATACAAATTAATGAGGCCAACAAAGCGGTAAAATAAACCTTGACCGGTTTTACTTCACTCGTATATCGGGATCAGATTTACCTTGTGAATTACACCTTTAGAACCAAAATGATACAAACTCAAAATAAACAAGTATACCTATCTAAAATTGATTGTGTAACAGAAGAGGCTCATTTCTACCCTCATAAAACAAGAAAATGGAAACGATCATGCGGATCTACATAATTAAGTAGGATTCTGGGCATAAGTAGGAAACTCAACGAGCAAGAGTTTCGAGGAACGATGTGAAATGAAATATGCACATCGCGAAATTGTGAATGACGCTTCTCGATCCGGTAGAGTTTTGTTGAAAACTTCCACACTGCAAATTTAAGTCATGAAAACTGAAATAGTGTACAGGTCTAAGCAGCACAGTACATAAATGATTAGGCAAGAAATTGAATATTATATATGTCGCAGATAGCGATAAATTAGCGATAGAATTCATTATTCAAACGGTCAACTGACTATCATAATACGCGGTTAATGGGAAGTAAACCCAGGTGGCGCTGGTATCGCCGGAAATGGCGCGGTGACGACGTTAACAGTTATATTAGGTCTTCACCTCGAAAATGGGACACACTTTGCTACCAGCCGTCGAAGGAGTCGGAGCTCCACTGAACACATCACCGACTGTGAGTGATTCTGATTGCCTACTGCCATCGACGCTTGGAGGAATCCGGTGAGTCGTTAGCTAGTAAGAAGTTGATCATGGGATTTGGGCAAGGAGGAATTGTAGACTACTCCGGTTGAATTCCACAGACTGCACGCGAGGGCCAAGTTGTATTGCACGAGGGGCGTACACATGTTTTCTCTTCAACAGAAAGCATCTCAGTTTCCATGATTATAATCGAGTGTGAATACGTTGTCGATTTGCCTATAGTAGTTTACAATAATGTCGCTATTGCCCGAGCCACCCTTACCACGCGACTGGCACGCGATCGCTAGCAACGCCCACCCCCGAACCCATCTACGCCGACATATACATGCCTACTCTACTAAGTTACATACATATACTGCAAAGGACCCTGGACAATTTCTATGCATAATTCGGTTACAGACAATTTGAAAGGAAATTTATGACATAAATAAGCAAATATCTACAGATACAAAATTCAAAATTTTTAAGAGCCTGCGCCTAACTTTCTTATTAATCTTTTTCAAGACTTTTGTCTTGTTGCTTAATGTAAGAGGATCTAATATCATAATGTTTTTGTGAAAATTGCTAGTTTCTTCGATGAACATTCATAAATTTCATAAAATCTGTAAATGCGGAAGATTATTCCAAAAGTTCTTAGAGGTGTTGATTAAAGATCGTTCTAAGAGCTGCTCTTCATACGTTCGCCATCTTAATTTTCAACGCAGGAATGTGAGAGATTGACATGTGTGGAAGAAAAGGAAAGATCTTTTACCGGGTTGTTGGTATTGCCCAGGGACCGCGGTCTAACAGTTGTTATTAGTAGCGTTCTGCCTATATGGCATTGTCTTAAGAAAACTTCGTTAGCGCGATGTAGGATTCGCTCTCTGATTGGTCCGGCTTAGTAACGACACCATTCACTCTGCCCTCACACTACTCGCCTTCCAGACGGAACGTCGTATAATGCTTGAAACTTGTTTCTCCAATGTGTGTTATTCTATCATATGCCAGTGTCTTGTCAACAAGCGCAACGTAGGACGTCGTCTCACAAGGTCGACAGACGACCTGTTAAATGTCCGCTCCAACAGACCGCTGCCAACCGGTTCATCTTGAATTCCATGCGGCCTATTTTCAGCAGTCGGTGTCCTGAGGCTGCTATTATGATGATGATGAATACATATAAATCTTTCGGAAGAATTTCACTATATAATACTTACTGTGTCAAAATTCGTTACGGACTTTTAAGGGTGCAAAGAACAGAAATTGATACACAATTTGGTTTATTTACGACAATTCATATATAGGATGATAAGTATTCCTCAATGTCCAATCGAAGTAGAATCTAAAGAAACTACAGTTGTCTACTTGGACAGATGGGCAGCTCTTCAAGTGGAAGGTACAAATATATCCGAACAATGTCACGGTCCGAGCGAAGTCATCTCCCTCAACAAATACGGCTAAGAAAATCACAGAAACTATTTTTTCCCTGGAAAGAACTTATTATACGAGTAAACTATAGGTTGGTAGGTATTTTATTGTCCTGCTTCCTAGCGATTTGGAAAGAGAAATTCTGCAAGTCGTCATCCCACCAATCATTAAAAAGTTTGCGTCTGAACAAGAATAAAGACTCTCGCATAGTGGTTTTTAAAATTAGTAGTTTCTATATTTTTCTTTTGACAGCTGTATACCATAACAAATGTAAATACTCTGAAAATGTCCCTTTTAGGGCAGCTAAACTCATAATTAATAGTTTAACTCGAGTTATTTTAATGTGTTATTGCCGGCACTTGTTTCCTTGTATTTATCTTATAATCATTGGTTTGGGTAACGGATCCACACTTTGATGATGCTCATGGAAAATAACAAAAGACTGTGAGAGACTAATCGCATCCAGGAATTTACGGAAATAAAGCTGCTCGATCAAATATTTAGCCTCGTATTGAAGTCCCTTCCTGCTAAACTCTATTTCCTGGAGGATGCTATTGGCTATCTGGACATCTGATGGCGCTCTGCAATGTTTACATTTCATTTCTCGAAGCGACAAACGGTCGTCAGAAGGGGGTTGCGCGCGCACTGATCGCACTCGTGATAGCTTTGAGATGATGTTATCATGATCTCCACTACGAACTATGTTGATAAAACTCGCTATACCACACCCTTTAGATACGTGTTTGGAAGGTTTCTTTCCGTTAGATTTTGTTGCTTTGGTACAATGGAAAACTAGGAATAGGTAATAAATAAATACATCTAACTCAGATATGATTAGGTATGATCATAGAGGAATTACACTACTACACTACACCGGTATGGATTACGGTGTTAGTTTCTTTAACGTACTGATCGTTACTGAGATCAGTAATTCGGAACCTTTTCAATTCCCTGTTTACATTTTAATTAGGGATCAAACCATCAAAATATTACTATTCTGTAACATCATTAAATATTTTTTTTTTATATGAGAGGGCGGCAAACGAGCATGCGGGTCACCTGATGGAAAGCAATCACCGCCGCCCATGGACACTCGCAACACCAAAAGGGTCACATGCGCTGCCGGCCTTTGAGGAAGGTGTAGGCTCGTTTCTTGAAGGTTCCAATGTCGTACTCGTTCGGGATTTATAACTTTATGATTAACTATTAGTCATATATTAGAAAAAATAGTTCAGTAACAAACGATCACTATTTGTCATCGAACGACAACCGTATTGTTTATTGACGCAACTTGTTTTTCTTGTAAATATTTTGCTACAATCTTTTGGGTTTTGATGTCTACTGGGAGCATGTAGTTACGCTTACAGAAGCAATAACCTACATTTAATTTAGCAAAGAGATTTGATTAAAATAAGCAGTTTTGATTACTATTATTTATCATCTAATTCATATTCCAAGCCCGAATCAGCATCAAAGGGGATCTGTACATGTGGTATTACACCTTTGTCACTGATGTCGGATTTAGCCAAATCTTTCGATGTTTTCTCACATTTCATTTTACACTTATTTCTAGGCTTAAGTTTCACAGGATACACTCCATAACTATATTGTTCGCGAGGCTCAAGACTTACATTATTTTCGTCTGTTATTTTTTCAGCCACGGTATTTTTTATAAATCTATCTAAAACCTTATCTTCACTACTATCTAAAGTTCTATCAGCAAACTCCTCGGAATGAAAACGTGCGTCAACTTCATTTTCAAATTTACCGCGTACCGGATTCTTCTCGCCAAAAACACTGTCATCATATTTACTACGTATTGGTTTATCGTTAAATGTAGTATCATCAAAAGTAGCACTTAACGGCTGCTTGTCATTAAAATTGTTATCTCCAAATTGGCTATGCTTCGCCTGCTGATCATGATAAATGGTATCATCATATTTAGTACGCAGTGGTTTATTATTAAAAATTGTATCTTCAAATTTGCTGCGTACCGGTTGCTGATCATTAACATGGCTATCGTCATATTTGGTACGTATCGGTTTATCGTTAAATATTGCATCTTTAAATTTGCTATGCATCGGCTGCCTATCCTTAAATTCACTATTATGTAATTTATAAGGACGAAGAAATCCATAGCTTTTATGCATATCTTTTGAGTTATAATTTTTTAGCATTTTTTCATCGTTATAATTATCTATGCCATTACTATGTATCTGAATAATACTACTACGCGTTGCACCTTCCGGTCTCAATAAAGGTGGTTTTAATAGTTCTAAATACTCACGATGCTCATCTATTATTTTATTAGGAGGAGGTAACATATTTTTAATGTCATTAAATTTGTGCTTCATTGCCATGGTCTGATATTGGCTATTTATGATCCCATTCGCAGTTTGGACCTTCATCTTTAAATCGTTTAGTTCATCTAAAATAGGCTTATTCATATCTATGCCATGGTATTGGTGAGCTATAAATCCATCGGCAGACTCGATCATTTTCATGTTATTAACATCTTTAACTGAAGTTTTCAGGTTAATATCGCGATATGGAAAATCAAGTGCAACCAAGTCATTCGAATTGGTAAATAGAGGTTTCTTTATTTCTGTTTCCTGAAACTTTTGTGCTGTTGGAGCATAATAGGATGTACGTGAGTCTTTCAAGCCTTCCATATAACCTTTTAGAGGTTCTGAATTAGTATCAGCAAAACGATGGGAAAAATCATCAAACGGTATAGAATTTGTATTATCATAGTTAGAAACAAATGTTTTATAATTGTTATTTTCGCCATAAGCTCTTTGTATTTGCTGCTGTAAATTGTGCAAATGATTCAGCTTATGTACTTTATATATTTGGTCTATAAACACAAAGGATCTTTCATCAATATTGCTTTCTTTTCCACTTGCATTTTCATACACTTTTTCTTTAATGTGGTCCTGTATATTATCCAGGTTCACTTTTGTCTTGCTTGGTTTTATAGTACTCCAAGATTTCAATACAGTTATATTTTCAATTTCTGATAACGATATTTTTTCTGAATTTATTCCAATTTCTGATTGGAAAGGACTATTGTCTCGTTCAAACTGTAGACAAAGCAAATAAATAGTTTTATTATAAAACTTAAATAGTGCAGTTCATTTATTTAAAATCGCTCCAAGTTAGTTTGAATTATTTATTTAATAAAGTTTATTGACAAGCTCCTCTTTCATTTTTAACCCCCGACGCAAAACGACGGGTGCTATGTATTTGACACTGTTGTGTTTGTCTAGTCTTTGTCCGGATGTATCTCAATAATGAGTGATCCGATTTGAGTGCCGTTTCGAAGAAATTTCGTTTTAATAAAGCTGCTTTGCATTTGGAACATCCGGGTGTTTTTACAATTTCAATTTATATTACATTAATTTTTATATTATATTATATATATTAATTTATCTTGTAATTTAGGAAAATACACGATTTACGCATTGAAAATGTCACTGATAAAAATGTAGATAACAATACAAAGAATTCATTTCTATCTTTGAAATAATGCATTCGTAAGTCTGTACCATACATTGTAGCGCACTGAGATTATCTAACAGTATCAATGTCTTGTATAACACAATATGTATCTGGAAGTTCCTTAGTATTCTAAATATTTGTCTATAAGCTATCATTAATATTGTTATACAAAATTATAAGAATAAAAACTGTGAGTGTAACCCTCCATAATTCATTGCCACATGTTAGTTTACTTTTTAAATTATCTAAACACGGCATGTTACTACTCACCTCCGATGTAGCCAAAGGAAGGATATACGCGCAACCAAAACCCCACAAGGTAATAAAAATAAACAATACATCTCTCATTTTTCAATTGAACAACAATGGGAATGTGTTAGATGCGAACCATTAATAGCTACCATTAATACAACTGCTCGTAATGAGCAGCAGGTCCGATCTAAGGAATTATTGTTGACAGCCACTGGCCGGGAATTTCAAACAAAATTAGTAATTGTACATACAAAGATGGTTAGTAATAATATACAACAATGGACCAGAGTAAACATGGAAAGAAAATATTTCTTTAGTGCGGCGTTTTAGTTCCTTTAATAGTATACACTAAACTATTGACTGTTAAGAGTAGAGTAGAATACTGCCAAGGAAGGTTTCCGGAAATTTTCCTAGAATTTAGGAACACTACGTGTCAGTTTCAAATAACTCTGATAATATGTATAATCCTATGTGTAAAAAGAATAGAACCGACCCGTCTCTTTCCGTAGAGTCGTTAAAGGCGACTAAAGGACGTTCCAACAAAAAACATCGATAGATATTTGCACGTTTTAACGCATGTGTGGCGTGTGCTCTTTTATATATTTCATAGGTGGATGCTGTTTCTTAATCACTTAATATTTGGATGACCTAAACACTAATGTTTAGAATATCTCTGACCACTATACCGGATTATAGTTTTGTAGTTTATAGGTCATGTTTACTACATTCTTTATTGCTTCAGAACAAAGGTGGACTTATCTTTATAAGAGAGATTTCCAGCCCACCTGAGAATTGAAGTAGGAAACGGTGTTTAGGTTTATAATAAATTCTTATCTATTTACCATTTACTATGCACTCTTCGACTCTTAAAGCTTCTGTGATTGAGGTCATTTGAAAGAAATCGCTGTCAGCGATAAAACCTCATTTCCACACTTTACCTATTTATATTAAATAATCTTTTTATATGTTACGCTAGCGAGTAATAAAAAATAACTTGACATTACTATTAATATAGTAACCTCGTGTTTCATTGTTTTAATTTTAAAAAATAATAAACGAATTTCGCTAGCTCTAACAAGATCATTAGATACTCGTAACTCTGTAACATATTTAGGAAACTCCATTTAACGATACTTCCTTGTTAGAAATTAATAAAATATTCTCCAAAGTCTGCCTACAAAGTTATAGGTTAGGAGGTCATCGCGCAAAGAAAACAAAACAGATTATAAAGAAGTTGAATTTATTATACACAAGCTTTTTTTAGTTGTTGTACAAATACGTCAATTTATCACATGGTTACATGGCCTCTAGGGATTTTTAAATTATTTCTGACCAAATATGGCTTTCAGTTCGTTTAGGAGTACACCAACATCAATGCCATTTTCGTTAAGAGTCTGCACTTCTTTCAGGAAGACCTCATTTTCCCAGAGAGCGTTAAAGACTCGGCTCCACTCCTCGCTTTCGAGGTTCTCAACTGCAACTCGAAAACCTTCATCTTCGGCTTTCTTCTGTTCAAAGAGTGCAGCCAGCTTTTCCGTGGGGAATAACTCGATGCAGTCGTTAATGTAGGAGGTTAGTCCCTTCCCGGTAGCTTCAGCACGAGTTTTCCTTTGTTCGTACTCTGTAAAATAATTTCTTTGTTAGTGAAATCATGGTCCTCATCCACATAGTTTTGTTTGATGTTAATTTAAAGTTTGTAGAGACGACCTGTTTGGTTTAGTGGTTAGAAACTCTGCTGCTATACCAAAAGGTCGCGGGTTCGAATCCCGCTAGGTGCATATGTTTGTATGATGAATACGGACATGTGTACCCGAATTATGGATGTTTTTCATTTATATATCACTCACGCTGACATCAATGTCGCCCATCACTTTCTGAGCAACCGTGTTGTTCAGGCCTGGAATAAGCTGCCGGAAGAGATTGTCTCCGCCCAATCAGTGAATTCGTTCAAGAATAGATTGGATAAATTTAAAAAAAAACTAGTAATGATTTAAATAGTGACTTAATAACAACATAATGAACAATGTGAACTGTTCCAACACTGTGACATAGACAGGTATGTCTGCTGGTAAGCATTAATGCTGCTCGTCTATAATAAATAATATAATAATAATAATAATGATATATGTATTTATTTACAATGATGAATTTGTGTAGTGTATCAACTATCTGGTATCCACAACACAAGCCTAGTTGCTTAGTGTGGAACTAGATGTCGCTGTCTGTATATGTCCAAACATATATTATTTTTATTTTTTATATTATGGTTTACCGTAAGGACTGGATTGTTGGATCACTTTTTTGTGCCAGATATCGTTGGTTAGACATAATCTTACCGTACATCAACAGTTTTATTAAGCCACTGCTGGGGCACAGCCTCCTCTCATTAAGAGAGAATATAGCCTATGGTGGATTTTTGTCAGACTTAGTATCCACCTAACTGTCAGTGTTTTCAAGCCGCCCTTGTAAACAACAAACTTGGATTTACGACTGTCTTCAATTGAATCAGACCGACTGTTTGACCTCTCCAAAGCCCATAAATACTTGGATTACCAACTGACTGTGCCAGACGTTGCTTAACTTCGCTAATCGAAAACGAATGCGACTATCAGTTAACTCAGAGTCTAAGCACTCACACACCACACCTGTCGGACTAATTCAGTGTCTTATTGACACTAGTCAATAAGACACCGAACTCAAGGTTTCTCGTGCTTCAAGCAAAATCTTACGAGAGAGCGCTGGACCACAGTGACTATATTTATAAAAATGTTTATTGGCTGGTTTTCACCAACCCTGAAAGTTGCAAATCGTTGTTGAACGCCATTAAAATATTCCAACGAATGTGATCTAAGTCCTGACACTAGAATAGTTATAAGTCCTATAATCAAGCATCAAATTAGTAGTCAAGAAAACCAGGTGATTTCAAAAGTTCATTTCCTTAATTTGTCTAATTAGGAAGAAAAAACAAAATACAAACCCATGAGTTGATTGAAGAGGTCCAAGAAGTAAAGAACATCTATATTGTCGTTTTCTAAGAACTCGATCACCTGCAAATAAAATTGTCTCATGAGAATTCCAATTCTAAGTGAAAGTATTACTCATAATTACTGTCTTTAATGTTAATAAGTACATGCATCGTAAAATATTTTTAACAGATTGTGCCTTTAATTAGGCTATCAGGAAATAAACATTATTATTATTATTAAATTATGAAAAAAGCTAAGTTAAGCTAGCACAACAGATTGAGAGTTTTAGCCTAACTAGTAGAGTTCCGTCCGCGATCCCGCCCGGGTGCAAATGGAATAAAATGTTTCCTATCAGCTAAGACATGTCCAACTAAGACTGTACCTTTCATTCGTGATGGAGGAACAAACATCCCGAAATGTCCAAACTTTTGCGTTTATAATATCGGTGCGATGGTATTGGTGGTTCCGATTAAAAAAAATCAATTACCTATTACTAAATTTGTCCACCTATGAAAAATGACAATCCATCGTTTCCTACATCTTATACGAGGCATCATTGAGACAGAAAACTGACGAGAGACAGTGACGATTATAATAAGTCGGAATACCCTTGAATATATCTACAATAAACCAGAATATCTATTTATGAAGCCTTGTAATAACGGCTATTATATTATCAAATACTACTTCAACATCATTTATTATTATCGCATGCCACTGAACATAGGACTTCTTTACATCGTCATGGGGTTCCCTTGCTTTTTTTTCAAACAGTAAGTACTTAATGGACACAAAAAATGACTAAAAGTACAAATAAATGGCTGACATTACATAAATATTTTAGGTAAAATTATGAAAGTTTGAGTGATAATGATCTAATGATTACATGTTTTATATTTTCAAAACATATTTTTTCGATTTAAAGGAAATACCTAAATTTTAGCGCGCGCGGTAAACGGAATGAGCGGTTTGATTTATGCAAATATGCAGATGGAGTGATGGAGCTCTGACGACGTATCGCCCCTTAAGTAGATACGTGACTATAATAACCACCGAATCAAAAAAATTAACAAACGACACAATATTTGAAGCTCTGCACACATTTGCTGTTTAGTATATCTCCCTCGTAATATACTAACATAATTATTAACGTATATTATAGTCCTAGAATGACGTGGATTCGCCACAAACCTAGCAAGTGACACTTGGAATGTCACGACAAATCTAACGTTAATCCATCCAGCCGTTTGGGTGTTACGAGGACCACCATTTGGTGGTAATGGGTAAAAGGAGGAAACTTACAGCATTAAATTCAGGCAATGATTCCATTTCGTATATGAGTTCCTTGAAGTTCGTCGTAAGGATATAGTCGATAGCGTTTCTGAACTCCTCGAATTCAATATACTGGTCTGCCAGGTTCTCCAACTCTGCGCCGACTTCTTCGCCGATGAGTCCCAAGAAATCCTCGAAATGTTCATGGAAGATCTTTCTCGGTTGTGGAGCAGAGCTGCAGAGGGCAACTAGGGCACACAAAACTACGGCGACCTTCATTTTGGAGTAGGTTCTTGAAAGAGTGAGCTATAAAATGATCTACAAGATATTATATAGCGTAGATAAAATAAGATATGACAGATCGATGATCTCTGAGGAATTGATACGTCAGATTAGTGGATTCCGATAACAACTAAAAATTGTGGTTACTCGAGTTTTATTGATATGAAAATATAGGTAAGTGTGATACATTTTGCTAGCAGATATAACTATTGGGTAATAATAACACAGGAGTAGTGGAGTCGACTTAACTAATATAGTAATCACCATAATTGTGTAACTATGTATTTTTATAGGTTGGATGAACAAAACGCAGGATTTATTCAACAATTTGTATATATCAAGAAAATAAGGTGTATAAAAAGACCATAAGGGATTTCATAAAGAGCATGATCGAAAATTGAGCCCGGTAACCCTTGGAACCAATCACCATTAAATAAATAAATATTTGGGGCACTTACACCAATCAGCTAGTCCCAAACTAAGCAAAGCTTGTACTATGGATACTAGATAACGGATAAACATACATAAATATTTATAAAATATCTCTATATTTATAAAATATATATATATTTATAAAAGACTCGGGAATAAATGTTCGTATTCATCATACAAATATTTACCCCTCGCGGGATTCGAACCCGAAATCGTTGGTTTCGCTGACAGGGTCACTATCCACTACACCAATCGGTGGTCAAGTCGTCGTTCACAGCTCGATATAATATGTAGTTTAGTTTTTTATGGTCTTCATGATGGTCAACAATACTTCCTCTTTTTCCTTCGTACAGTTAAATTTTGCGCTGAGTAAGAACTCGAGTTCTTAATTTCAAATTTCTCAATTTTTACAAGTGTAAGTTAATAAACAAGTCAAGGTTGATTTAAAACATTCAAACGTCATAATATGCATCAAAGAACAAAAATAGGAAATGCATCTTCGTTAATTACGAAGGGAATATTGATTTTGTCTTAACCATTTGTTTAGTAATACAAATGTTTATGACAAATTAAATCAAAATACATTTCCTATTTTCGTTCTTTGAGTATCGACTCCATTGCAACTGTGTTATCGTTAGTCATTTGTTTTCTCTGTCGAAAACGCTCGTGCCGTTATCACTAGGGCGCCGTTAGTGTTAATCCTCTTGATTTGATCATCCTTTTAAACTGAGGACCTCTTTTGTAATTTGCTGTTTTGTGGTTGCCCTGTCCATTGACTGATAAGGTATTTTACACTAAAACAGCATTTATTCCTTCCGTTCGTACATTGAATGCATTTTATACGGAGAGCACTGAGCTGTCAATAATAGCATGCATAGTGAATGTAAAACTAAGTTACCGATTCGTGGCAGATCCACCCATGTTAGAAGGAAATTACTGACCTACTTTATAAGACAAATAGCATCACATAAATCGAAGGTCTATGTTATTTCACTGTTGGTGAAAAGCCTCTCTCTTCTTACGCTTTTCATAGCTATTATAAAAGTTCTGTTTAGATGACAAACAAACGGACGAAATGGAAAGACATTCCGCTCAACGACATTCAGTTTGTTTAATTACCCGACTACTTTTTAATATTAGGTGTATTGTTTTTTATTTTATTTTATTTTCTTGGGAAAACCAACAGCTGTTTTACAAATTATCACTTAAACTAAGAAACTGAAAGCCAATTAGAGGTTTCCACTGATAGAGATAGATCCACTAAATAAAAAAATAAAAAAACTGACGAAATAAAGATTAATTAAATTGAACATGTGTTCGAGGATTTTCCCTAATTGCCAAACGCTAATATAGCGGATGAACAAATGCTGTGCACCAAATGCTGACATGTAATGTACAATTACCTAATATGTCTCAACAATAAACTCCTTAGTCGCTTTTTGGTTCAACACTTCGTTTCTCGGAAACAACATGACATAATGTTTGAACATCAATATAGAATAGTGTGGATACGCCCCTATTATTAAAACGATGCTAAGGGTTATCCGCGATTGGCCTATCTCCAACCAAGCCTCATACATTTAAATTTATTAATGTACAAAACCTAACCGTAAAATGCTTTAGTCGAATTCGCGAGTTCAGGCACCATTTGTGGTTTGTACGTATATAGATATTATTGACATTCGGTATTTGAAATTACTGTATGAATTTCAGTAATTTGGCTTTATTATTAAACTACTTGTAAAAAGCGTATGAAGGTTAAAGTAAATACGAGTAATGAGTAACATAGGTCTAAGGTTAAAGTAAATTAGCCTAAAGTAACATCGCCGTATGATTCAACACAACAAAACAGTTTCCAAGCATCACAAATATCACAATCACCAACAGTCTCAGAGTTTATCGGAGATTTGTATCATCCACGACTGTCCTAATGTCCATGGGTAATACCCAATACAGTCAATGAGTCAACAACAACCGCCTCCGTGGCTCAATGTAAACAAAATTGGGTTTACGATTCGGAGGTCGCGGGTTATCCCCAGCGGGGTACATGTTTAAGTACTCGATTTGGTTGGTGGTAGGGCATTTTAAATATCGGCCTGGCTAGCTACCACCATCTTATCTAAATCTGTCGCCAAGCAGCAATGTTAATAGCATTGTTATGTTCCGGTTGTCAGAGATAAGACAGCCAGTACCCCAAAATGTGTTGGGGTTTCCGGGTCAGTACACTTCCACCTTCGACCTCATCTTCACTTAACGTCAGGTGTGATTGAGGTCAAGTTGTGCGAACACTCGTAGACTACTTACATGATTACAAGAACAATGTTTCACACTAACAAAACCAAAGTGTTGACAAATATGGAGCTGAACCATAGATTAACAAATAGTTCATACTCTGATCACAGTATATACGAGGATAAGCATTAATCTCACGAGGTAATTGAGGAATTAAAAGTGACTTTAATTGTGGAGCAACTCTGAAATTCATCATCACAGTTTTATGCAGGATTCGTTAGAACAAATGTCGAACTAATTCCCTGAACCAAACACGCATTTCCGTGTCACGGGGTCCCGCTGATTCGACACATCAGCCACAGGTGTCTACTGCTGAACGTAGGCCTACGTGGATAGGTAATCTATGGAGATTTTCAGAGCGACCGGCTTGAAGCTACCTACATCGAGCGACATCGCGCGACTTTTATTAGGTCTTCACTCTAGTGTTGCCGCTCGATTGACCACTATCGATACCATTTCGATAGTCTATCGATAGTTTAAGCAAAAACAATAGTATCGATACTTTCCGATAGTATCGATCTCTCCTTTAGTGCAATACTATCGATAAACAACAATACTATCGATAGTTTTGGCCAATCCATTGTTACTTTTATTTGAATAGTATCGATTGTATTTACACTGGGAGGTGGATAGAACAGAAGTAGCCAATACTAGTGAATTAAAGGTCACTATAGATTGTACAAAACTATCAATATTATCGACAATATTACTGTTTACCAATAGTGTTGTACTAACTAAAAGATCGATACTATATATATATACTATTGATAGTTTGGCATTTTTCGATTAAAATTATCGATAGTTCGGCAACACTACTTCGGTTCACCCGTCCCAACGGTCATCAGTCCTACGCGCTATGTAGTTAGTTATGTACAGTATGTGAAATTGATTATTTTGTTTTTTAATTATTTTTGTAATAGTCTCCTAACCCGTCTAACAAATCAGCGAAAATCAGCAGCAACAATATTTTCTTGAGCTGGAACCCAGTACGGCTTGCATTATTTAACCTTTTTATTTAAACTATTTTTCCTGTAAGACATTTTAAGCAGAATAAAATGTTTTTCTTTCTTCCTTTTCTTTCTAGGTGCCCACCAATTCAGCTTACTAATCCTCTGGGCTATGTCGATGACTCTCCAGCATTTGTTGTTCTTCTGCATGGCGTACACAGTGAGGGACTACGTTTCAGTGCCAGAAGTCATAAATGGTAACATGCATTGAATATTTTCGTAAATGCACTGAAGTGTTTGAACTATCTTTGTGCAGTTTGCCGAACGCTGCTATCACCATCCGAGTTGGACGAATGACCTAAATAGTCGAAATCAAATGATCGAAGTTGGACCACGACTCTCCCTGCACATAAATAATTATTCGATGATAAATTAAGGCATGCAGCTAAGAACACTTTTTGCAAGAAGGTATGTGCAGTAGACTCCGTGGCTATTCTTTGATATGAAAAATAAAATGCATTGTATGAAATTTGGTAGCTATTTAATAAATTATTACAACACACTCATTCTACTGTATATCTGCAGTTTTATGCTATCAACAGTATATGATTCAGAAGTTACATAATCTTGATATAAAACTGGTCTGTCTGTCATTCCACAAGTACCTAGATATAAACTACTGATTACATATGAATCTTACGCCTACAGCTGCAGGATTTTCAACAGTCAACAACTATGACAACAGACATTACTAGATAGGTATACTTTATTTTTTAATTATTTAAATATGGACACCCTTCTTTTTCTTAGCGGGTCGATGACAAAAATATCAAATTGAGGACCAGAATGCGGCCACGAGTACAACCTAAGTACAATATTGTAAAACTGGAAAATAAAGTAGGTTTTCGAAATATATCTAATTTTTTCAATTTTCACTTTCTATAGAGTAAGAAAGAAGCGTTTATGATTATAAAAATTTCTCTAAATAGGTATATTTTTTTTCAGATATTTTAATATATGAAAAAGCTTTCAAAAATTATTGAAATTATGTTGCCTTAAGTACAATAACATCAATAACATAAAACGGAATAGGTCCCTATTTCCCTAATTCGGAGTTTAGGTGGCGTCTTACATTTCATATTTTATAACATTAATTTAATTTTCCTCAGTCAGTCTATCGGCAATAAAGTATTTATGTATTGTTTATAGAGTTTTGTCTAAGATGTAAGACTGCTAATACCTATAAGTTAAGTAATCGTTCTCCGAACTCATGAACTAAATACAGTTTATTACAAACAAGAAAATTGGAAAGCCAATACTGTCGGTGACGCCGCCGACGAACCATCACAGCATCATCTAAATACGCGGAGACAAAAACATATAATTACGGGAGTTGGTGATTTCCCCTGACGCGACACTGCAGGCTCCGCCATAATGAGCTTGCAAGTCTCGCAACACTCGATATTAAAGATAAATTTTATGAAGTAAATAAAAACAAACAGTTCTGGTCAAAGGTTTCGATTTCAAAGCAGACTATTATTTCTCTATTACATCGATAAAAGCTCAAGCAAGCTCAGCTGTGCAAATGATAAAGAAAAACTTTGAACGGTCGGCCACCGTGGCTGAATTTAAACAACATAGGACTAACGAATCGCAGGTCGCGGGTTCGATTTCCAGCTATGTTTAGTACTCGGTTTAGTTGGTGGTAGGGCATTTTATATATCCGCCTGGCTAGCTACCATCATCTTATCTAAGTCTGCCGCCAAACAATAATATTAACAGCATTGTTGTGTTCCGGTTGTTATAGATAAGACAGCCAATCTCCAAAATAATATTGGGGTTTCCGGGTCAATACGCTTCCAACTTCGGCTTCAGCTTCACTTAACATCAGGTGTGATTGAGGTCAAGTGCTGACCCGTTGTGCATTAAAAAAAACTAATTTATTTGTATGTTCTACTCTTACCAAGTTTTTATAACTGTATGTTCTTTTTCTGTTGTGCAATAAAGTGTATTTGTATATACTTTAACATATATTTTAAAAATATTTAAGAAACAATGTTTTTATACAACTTGCCATATATTTTATAATGTGGAAATAACAGCGCGAATTGAAACAGCGCGAATTGACAGGCAATTAGGCTGCGTTCCCATTGATATGGATATTCAACCAATAGGAAATGTGTAAATGTATCAAATCAAATCAAATCAAAATGTTTTATTTCATAGGATAAAATTATCACTTGAAAACGTCACTATTAATATTACATTTAAATTACATGGAATTGCACGATCTTATTCCACCGTCCCCTTTCCATCTTCGGACAACCAGGCGCAGGGAGGGTTTCCATCCATATGTTGTCAACATACCGAAATTCCGCATTAAGCGCTTTGCTTCATCATTTATAATGCGAACTGCTAAGGTATGGAACTTACTGCCCGCGTCGGTTTTTCCCGACACTTACAACCTTGGGATCTTCAAGTCTAGAGTGAATAGGCATTTACTGGGTGCGCGTGATACATCTTCGGCTACATCGTCACTTTCCATCAGGTGAGATTGTAGTCACACGCGAAACCAGTTTTTAATAAAAAAAAAAATTACTTTCATTCACAAAACTGACTCCCCTGAGAAGAACGAGCAAGAAACTCTAGGGTTGCTCTTTTAAACAGATTATGGGTTACAATTTGTGATTTCATAATTATATGAATAATAAGACAGCTACGTCCATGCTTGCTTATTATTCAAATAGTGATTTTATAATAGCCTTTCGCTAATATTTAATAATTAATTAAATGAATAATTTTATGATTGCTTTAAACATTGCCCTTTGAAGGATTTACTAACTTTGTGAAGTCGGCTAACATAAACAGATCTGGTTCTTATTCCCTGTATTAACATTGTGCCTATCACTATTTTTAGCGAATAAGGTTATATTTTTTTGCATATAACAAACTCTCATAAATATATTGACATGCCATTGTTAAAATATTAATTTCCTTAAACTTATGTCTAAGAGACACTCTAGGTCCTAATTTATAAATGGCACAAATAGCACGCTTCTGCAGAACAAAAATGATATGTATGTCAGCAGCGTTTCCCCACAACAATATGCCATATGACATCAAGCTGTGGAAATAGCTAAAGTAAACCAGTCTTGCGGTATGAACGTCAGTTAAATTACTGATTTTTTTGACTGCATACGCTGCAGAAGCAAGCTTTTCTCAATATGAGGCCCCTACTGAAGCTTAACATCCAATGTCAGTCCTAAAAATCCAGTGTCTACAAGGTCCAATTTATCACCTCGTACAAATATGTCAGTAGGCAGTTGTTTAACATTTGGTAAAGTAAATTTTATGCATTTAGTTTTATTTTCATTCCAAAGAAGATTATTTACTGTAAACCAGTTAACAAGTTCAAAAATAGCAGTGTTTACATCGTCACAAGATAATTTATATCTCTTAACTTTAAATACCACAGAGGTGTCATCTGCAAACAATACTATTTCACATCTATTCCGGGCAAGATGAGGCAAGTCATTCTTGTAAACAAGAAACAAAAATGGTCCGAGAATTGAACCTTGAGGCACGCCCATATTGACCTCAGACCCAGAGGACTTAGTGCCATTAACATCTACCCTCTGAATTCTATTATACAAGTATGATTTTAAAAGATTCAAAGCCTGCTCAAATTTTTGAATAATTCCTAACATAGTTAACAAAGGTATCATTTTTATTATATGATTTTTCAGCATAAAGTTCATATAATCTATTCCTGCTTTTTGACTTCAAAACTTTTTCATATTTATTTTTAGTTAAATCAAATACAGTGTTATACAATTTATTTGGATCATTATTATAGGTCATATAAGGCACGTTTCGTTAACACACTTAATTTTTTCAACCTTTTTTCAGCAATCTCATAAATAACTAATTGACTAGAGTGGTCTGATTGTAACTTATTAACAATCGATTTATAAACAGGTTCAATGTTCGCAAAAATATTATCAAGACAGGCAAATTGATGTTTTCCTGATTGGTTCCAGAAAAACATTAACTAAGTTGTGACAAAGAAAAAATGATTGGAATCTTCTAGTCAAAGGAGTGTCTTGCAGTATATTGATATTAAAATCGCCACAAATCAAAATGTACTTATTGGTATTACCAATTTTATACAGCGCTTCATCTAAACACATTTCAAACTGGCCATATGAGGAAGCTGGGGGTCTGTATACGCTCATTACAATAAGTCGCTCAATATTACGCTCAATGGATAGTCTCACAATATCATTACGTTCTTTAAATTTCAAATCTTTCTAATAAGTATTAAAGAGCCTCCGCGTATGGCGTTTTTTCTGCTGAACGAACTTGCGACTTGGTGAGATGACCACTAAAATTGAATAAGAGTTCATACGTCTTTGACAAGTGTTCAGTAAGACACATAATATCAATTTTAAAATTATTCATAAATAATTCGATCGCTAGATCTTTGCCCAAAATGCCCTAAATATTCTGATGAAATAAGTACTTTTAAATTATATTTGTTGTTTAATTTACATATTTTTGTGGGCTGGCTATTAAAAGAGTTACTCTCCGTTGTCTTAAATTCTAATTAAAATTATTTAAAATTGGAATAAATTCCAAAGATTTGTTATTGTCAATACACTGCTCAATAGAAGAAGTTTTTGTCAAAATATTGACAGAGTTATTAATATAATAAGATAGCGGCTCTGCTACCTACCTATAAATACACCGCTCTGCATTTAAGATGCAAGCAAAAATGCTTTCAATTCATTTTTCTCTAGCCTCTAAAGGCATACTACTTTTTAGATATTTTGTGAGTTAGACAAACAGTGTTTTTGGCATTTTACAACTTGTCCAACTAGATTTTAGACACTGAGTTTAAACTTTCGGGCACTTTGCAATTCAGTTATTTTTTTTTTTTAGACTAAACGATTACTTATGTAAAATATGCCCAATATAGAATCAATAAAATAAACATAATTTTAGATATCAAACAAAAATAATGTAATAAAAAGGCCCTTTCTTGTCCTTTTTTTTATACACAACGGGTTAGCACTTGACCTCAATCACACCTGATGTTAAGCGAAGATGAGGCCGAGGTTGGAAGCTTACTGACCCGGAAACCCCATCTTATTTGGGGAACTGGCTATCTTATCTCTGATGGTGATTACGGTGGTAGCCAGCCAGGCGGACATTTAAAATGCCCTACCACCAACCAAAGTACTAAACATGTACCCCGCTGGGGATCGATCTATGTTGTTTACACTGAGCCACGGAGGCGGTGTCCTTGTTATTAACCAACTTAAAAGGTAATCTATTATGTCAAAAAAGGTCCTTTCTCGTCCTTGTTAATATCCTACTTAATCTATTTTAAACAGGATATCAACACACAAACGTACGCGGTTGGAAGTAGGGCCATTACAAAGGTTAATAAATTAAGTAGCGCGATAGTTTTCTATGGCCTATTCAAATTCCAATCAACTTCAAATAACTCCAACCCAAGGGGTTAGGGTTGTGAAAAACAACCGGACGCATTTCTGAATTTCATTCCACAGGGAACACTACACTTATTTATAAGGTTTTAAACGTAGAACAAACTGTCAAACAAGTGCCCCGAGGGTGTCGAGTTCCGAATGTCGGTAAAGTTGGCTAACGTGTCTTTATTTCGATATTAACGGGCGGCCATTGTGGACGCGACTTCTCTTTTGCTTGCTGCAAACGCAGTATATTACGGCCGAGTAAAAAATCTACGTCTGCACCTCTGCATTTTTTCATTAGATAATACGTACGTAGTAATAGTTATGTCACATTTTTAATAACTAACAGGGAATATGTGGAGTGTTGTTAATTTTAAGCCTTTATCTGTCTATCATTAGCTTGTAAACTGAACAACTGGGTAACTTGACGTTTAATAAAAATGGGTTCATTTCCAAGATATTCAACGAGTCAACATTGTGCAATATTTTAACTGGAAATACCTAATTTTCTCATATGTATATATAAATAACTTCAATTCAATTATTCATAAGTAATAGAACTGCTTTTTTGTTAACCGCTCGTTTCTTATCATAACAACAAGCCGTGTTTACTGCTAACCGAGCCAGTAGCCGCAAAACTAGTTCATAAAAATATTTGCTTAGTGCCCATTTAGGTTGGCCTTTCAATGACGGCGAAGCGATTATCGGATCGGGTGGCTAGATACTCAAACGCTCGCATTTCCCTGGCGTCCCGCGGGAATCCGAAAAATATCACAACAATCTCCGAAACGTCCGATCACGGATTAGGCAAATCGGCCATGTAGATTTACATAATAAGGATGCAGCCTAAAAAGATCGGGCTTGTACAATATTAGCATATAGATTGTGTGCTTGGGAGCGACGTAATCAATCAAGCTATCAGGTTTAGCAATTCTAACGCGGCAGCCATCTGCACTTCTACCTAAGAGCACGGCCGTGCAGAGATCAAGTTCTAAAACGGCCGGTCGTAAGCAATTCATTACGTATATGCACAAATAATGTCGAGCCAATGTTGCACACCTTTCGTTCCGGGACGCATCACTTAGACACAATAGAAGTTTTATTGTTATAACGTCACGAGTTGTGAAGTGACCCGGAATGTGGTAATTGATTCATGTATGAACTAATTTACTCAAATAATTCAAATAATAAATTCAAATTTTCAAACCAGATCCTGAAATATGACCCTCATCAATGACTTTAGACCAGTTCAAGATCCAGTAAATTTAGATACCCAGGTACTAGAAATCTCTTATGTTGCAAGTCAGTTATGTTCAAATAAAGAGAAAGTAATTGGTCAAGTATATGAGTTACGGTAGCATCAATATTTTGCAAAGTTATTATTGTAATAAAATTTCTTGAATTGTTTGAACCGATCTAGGAACATAAATTTATACAAAGACAATGTCGTTACAAGTAGCTTGTTTGCATATACATATAAAAGTCAGAAACTAGTAGTGCAATAAATTGAAATAGGTAGTTAAAGTGACTCATAACAGCTACAAGTACATTATTTTTATATGGTGATTGTTCAAGACTGTAGGTCTAATTGAAGCTATTTATTATTTCAATTTTGCTTGTAACTTATAAATGACAACTGAACGAGAACCTACCTACCTACCTGTGATATTAGTCATGTTTGGAAATGAAGGCATAGATACGGCTACATGTGTTCATTACCTTGACTTTACGTGTGCTTATAAGACAAAAGGACAGTTCATTCAGCTCAATTCATACCTACATAAACACAAAATATAAACGCGAAAGTTCTGTTTGTTTGTCGGAATGACCAAATTCACATCCTTACGGAGCATCAGAATGACTTAATTTTTTTCATAATGATAGTTCAAGGGTCGAAGGAGGACGACATCGCCTACTTTTTATCCCGATAAAATAAAAAAATTACATGAGGGGAAGAAACTAGATACCTACATTATAAATTATGTTTTTATTCTATCACACAGAACTCTCTATGATAGAATTGGCATTTATAGATCATCATCATCAGCTCGTAAACATCCCACTGCAAGGATATAAGCCTTCCCTCGTATAATGAGAGAGTATGGGCCATAGTTGCCTTTGAATTTTTATTTCTCAGGCATGCAGGTTTCCTCACGACGTTTTCCTTCACCGTTTAAGAGCAGTCGGATAAATGCACATAAGTAATTGAATTAAATTTAAAAACTCATTGGTACATTGGCCTGCCTGGGAATCGAACCCGGACCTCCTAAATTGGGAGACCGCGTCTTAACCGCTGAGCCACCGACGCTCCAAATATAGACTACAAAAGTGTCCGTTCATTACTATCAATAAACTAATTCTATGCAAATATACCTGTCTACTTACCTGCCACACGAATTTCACATATTACTTAATATCATACACATGAAATTTTCATGGCGACGGCTGCAGGCGTAGTGTATCTATTTGAAATTTAATAAAGATTTTCTCGTGCGGTTCCCCTCACATACTGTGATCCAATATCTCCAGTACCATGGCTAATGCCGCTCTTCAGTAAACAGATTACAGGAAGGTGAGCCTCAAAAATATAGCGCGTATCGACATCAGAGCACATCTCGACCCCGATCCTCTCGAAGCCTCGTTTGATCCATAAGTAGACACTCCACCTTTAACTTTAAAAAGAGCCGACAAATATCGAACTTTACAATCTCTATTTTCGTAGATAATGATTTAATTTGCGCCCTTTGTTGACAGATATCTACTTACAAACAGACTTTGCCCTTAATGAGTCCGTAATTAGGTTTTGTGCAGTCAATAAAAGCGACCCTTTCACCGATTCATAGCCGATAAAATTATCATAAGGGGGTGGAAATAGCTGCCATTTCGTGCAATTAACTCGCAAGTTCTCTCGAAATCGTGGAACTAGTTCCGCCTAAATCTAATTAGGTAATTGAAATCATCCGACGGTGCGTCCGCTTGGGGGGGGGGGGGGGGGGATGGCAACAGCGCTGCACCACGCCAATTAGTTCGCATTTCGCACCGCTCTCCCTAAACTCTCTGAGTGACGTCATTTCGCGCGCCGTTTGGAATGGAATAGCGACTGCGATGGCGGATCGCTCAATGGGTGCGATCACGGTCGCTAATTTACGACTCAGCTATCTCCCTTATCTCCTGAAATTTGGCAAATTTCACGTTTAATATCTCTCATTAGCACCGCCGTTGTGCAGTGGAGATTTAACCTGTTAGAAATTAAACCTCCTTTTTTACCCGACTGAAGAGAGGGTTATGTTTTTGTGTGTCTATGTATATATCTGGGATTATTTATTCTCTCATAGCACCTAAACGGTTGGATGGATTTTAATTAATGAAGTAACGTTAGATTCATTGGGGCAGTCCAAGTGTCTGAGTTAGGTTAAGTCACAAGAAAGTAAACCACAGCGGCCCTAACAGTTAATGTTTTACAAGACGAAAGAAAAATATTCTATGACTACAATATCGGTGTCATAGGAAAGGGTTCATCATGAGGATTCTCAAAATGTATCTAACAAGTGCAATACACTAAGCTGCAGACGTGTGGAGAACATCTAAATCACATAGGCGTTTCCATCTTTTTAGATTTTTTTTTAATAGGTGATTATTACTTTTATTATTTACCGCCTCCGTGGCTCAATGTAAACAGCATTGGGTTTACGATTCGGAGGTCGCGGGTTCGATCGCCAGTGGGGTACATGTTTAAGTACTCGGTTTGGTTGGTGGTAGGGAATTTTAAAAGTTCGCCGGGCTAGCTACCACCATCTTATCTAAATCTGCCACCAAGCAGCAATGTTAATAGCATTGTTGTGTTCCGGTTGTCAGAGATAACATAGCCAGTTCCCCAAATGTGTTGGGGTTTCCGGGTCAGTACGCTTCCACCTTCGACCTCATCTTCACTTAACATCAGGTGTGATTGAGGTTAAGAACGCACCCGTCGTGCATAAAAAAAATGTAGGTAAGTGCCTACATCACATCATCACATTAAATGTTTATAAGTGTATATACACAAGAAAATCTACAGTTAATAACGTGTACGTATCATCTACTAAAGAGGAGTCTCACGTGCATGCTAAATTATACGTACTAAGGTGTCTTGCGCGAACATAGAGAATACTTAATATATATTTTCTAAGAATAGGTACCTACCAAATAATTAATAAAAAAGAGAATAAAATTAAGCAAGCTAGAACGGTCGTGTGTCTTAAAGGACATAATGTCGATTTCGCTGGTTCAATTAGTGTAGGTACCTACTCGTTAAAAGTAATTAATGGTTTACTTCTATTCGTACTCAACAGTAAAGTTCCTTTCTCTATATCGGGAGTGCACTGTTTGGTGTAGTGGTAAGAAACTCTGCTACTATACCAAATGTTCGCGGGTTCTTATCCCGCTAGGGACATATGTTTGTATGATAAATACAGGCATGGATGTTTTTCAGTTCTTACATGTATTTATGTACAAAAAAAAATGTATTTGTGTAGTTTATCAACCATCTGGTATCCATAACACAAGCCTAGAATGCTTACGGTGGACCTACTGCGCTGTGTTTGTGGAAAGACATTTTATTTATTTTTATTTTTTAATAATCATCTTCACCAAATTAGTTAATCCCTCGCGCTCAAACAAAAATAAACCTAAAACCTAAAAATGTCCAAGATGTCGTGGAACATAATATATACCTATGTCGTAGATGGACGGTGCCAGTCGCGTGGTAAAGGGTGGCTCGGGCAATAGCGAGTTAATGCAAGCTGCTATCCTATCTAGGTCATGGAACCAGAGATGCTTACTGGTACTTACATTTCTGATGTGCAGACCTTATATTACTATTATGTCGTCACCGCACCGTTTCCGGCGATACCAGCGCCACCAGGTTTACTTCCCATTAATCGCGTATTGTGAGAGTCAGTTGACCGTTCGAATAATGAATTCTATCGCTAATTTATCGCTATCTACGACATATATACGAGTATAACGGTGAGTTTTTTTACCGGTTGGAAAAAATAGGGCACATTTGGTAAATGAATTAGAAGTTAGTTTATTTTTTTCAAAACCATATTCGATTAATATGGTGTCATTTGACGGTCGTTAAATAAATAAAAAAACTTAGAGGAAATCTGTGTTCAAAATAAACTTCGCATGAACCTCAGGAATCCGGCCAGTCGCATATCAATTTCCGTCCGGCGCAAGCGTTGATAATGGTTTTGAGAAAAAAAGAAATTAAACTACCCATGCCAATACCTTCCATTTCACTTACCTAATATGCCCTATATTTTCCTTACGGTAAATAAAACTCATTCGGTATTGTATTAATGATGTATCTACGGAAAGAAATGCCATTAAGGTAATAAGATAAATAGATTTTTTTTAAATCTCCGTGAAACTATGAACGTAATTATATCACCAAGGTACACAAACCAATAGTTTTAAAAGTTAAATATCTTCGAAATGGCTGAACCAATTTGATTAAGCATGAAACATCATCTTTAATACTTCACAACTGTTTTGGCGCACAGGGTTCTAAAGCTATTCTTGCTTCTATTAATTCTATGGTACCTTCCTGTAGACTGACACCATTATCTTCACTACTTCTCTCGTTGCACGCAACATAACCGAGAGCATAACATCATTACAATTAAACAAGGCGATAATTCCCGGATTTACCGATTAACTTAGTAGGTATTACCACACACCCACGTCTTTAGCACCATCGTACAGTGCCGGCCTGAGGCTAATTTTAGGATGGAGCAAAATCCAAAACTGGACCATAATGGAACTCACTGCCCGCGTCGGTTTTTCCCGACACTTACACCCTTGGAATCTTCAAGTCTAGAGTGAATAGGCATTTACTGGGTGCGCGTGATACATCTTCGGCTACATCGTCACTTTCCATCAGGTGAGATTGTAGTCAAACGCGAAACCAGTTCTTAATAAAAAAAAAATTAAAAAAATATTTTATAGTGTGAAACCAGTTTGTGCATAATTACGTACGGTACGTACGGTAGATTACGCCAAAATGTAAAGTTTGTCTAAAGTGTCGATTGAAAATATCCATGCTCGTTCAAAACAGCGATGGCAACACTTCTGACAAGCGATGTCATCAAGGGTGGATGCCGGATGGTGCCCCGTCTGCCTACGATCTGGACCCATCTCAAAACATCAGATCACACATACTAGTATGCTAGCCATGCACTCGCAAGCAAAATATCGAAATATGAAGAAAAATACTTTATTCTTCATTTTTCTTTAGCAACGAGGGTCTCGCTTGAAGCGGTCGCTGCGTTCGTTCTATGGTAGGGCCGGCCCTGCCATCATGAATAGATTAAACGTTTAATTCGTAGGTATATCAACCTGTAATTACATAGCGTTGCGATCACGCTAGGTGTTAGTTAATTTGTGCAGTCGCAATATAACACGGGAGCTGATGAATCGTTACGTAGAAGCGATGGAGTGATTCAGCGTATTGCTCGTGTTGGTGGCATGGCTCGGGGCATCGGCGTTAGCAGAGGTGAGGTGAGTGAGATAAATACGAAGTAAAGGCAAGCAGTAACACAATCCGTACACAAACTCACAGACTGCATGCTTGTCCTCAGTAAAATATCGTGCGTCTGAGTGACATTGTCACAAGTTTTTATTAAATGGGTCTTCCCGCATTGTATTCGATACAAACTTTAGAGCACGTAACATAGATCTAAACAGTTAGTAGAGAACTTTTCCCAAAAAGTTCATCATCATCATCTTCTTGCTTGGCTTGATCCCACTTTAGATATTTAAGTTTTCCATAATTTCCATATTTAAGTTTTCCATAGTAATACAAAAATGCAATATATTCTTTTACATTCGATATTTCGAAAATGTTTGCTATAAACTTTTTAGATCTGTATCCTGCTTATAGTACGTATGAAGTTTAATTAAAATGGGTTTATTCATTTCGGAAAATTTAGGACTGGAAAGTTTGTATAGAATGCCGTGTGGGATAAACCCTCTTAACCATTGCATTTTCTCTTCGTGAAAAGTCGTATCAATCACAATCACCGCTCCGATGACATTGAAGGTTCGTCGTACAAGAGGAGATCTCATTCAAAAACAAGGTTTGGTCACAAAGAGCACAGATACAATTCAATTCACAGATACAAGTCTAAAGTTATGTTACTGTTTGTAATGCATACATACGAGTACCTACTGTGAAACGGTGTCTCCGCACAAATTGGGGCACTCGACAGCTGAACGTTTGGTAGCTGCACAGACTGAAAAATTTCAGTTACAAATTCGTTAGATACTCACATGATGTTCTTGCATGCAATATTTTTCTGCGTATTTTTTCGAAGCTGAAAAACCTTTAAGGTACCTCGCTCTGAACTTTTATCTAATCTGTACTGAAACTTGGTTTGGTAATCAAAGTGCAAACATACTCATAACTGAACACCACATATACTAGGTATACCTGTCAGAACAGCTAATTTTAATCCCCGACCCAAAAAAGGGATGTCATAAGTTTGAAGCCGATGACTGCATGTGTCTGTGGCACTTCGAAATTATTATCACTCCCAGTGTGGTAACAATTAGTATATACTTAATGTAATGTGTGTAATTTACTTTTCGATAGATATTAGATTAACTACTAGTTAGTTACTAGCTTTCCGCCTGCGGCTTCGCCTGCGTGGCATAACTTTATCGCGGAAATTTATCCCGCGGGAACTACTCACTTTATTGGGATAAAAAATATCCTATGTTTTAATCGAGGGTAGGTTTTGCCGTGATTGAGCAATAAACAAATAAACAAACATCCAAACTTTCGCATTTATAATATTAGTTAGATTTATATAAATAATTATAGTTCGGGGTTTATTAGGGGTGTACCTATATCCATAATAATATTAGTTATTTATTATTTATTTATTTATTATAGATGCGAAAGTCGTCTATCCGGTTTTCGCGCGACTGGAGAAGGACATAGACTATTGTTAAATTCTGATGATATTTCTTGTTTCTCAGTTCCCATCTCAAGCATTCCTGGATCAGATAAGGCCAATGGTAGAAAGGTGCGAAGAGAAAACTGGAGTTGATAAAGGTACCTTCTTATCTAAGTACCTACTTAAATCTAATCTGATAAATATGATTCACCTACCTAGCTATTTGTCTCAAATTGGTATTATTTGTTACCAGGTCTAGTGAAACAATTTAGTAAAGGCGAGAACATGGCTGATGACCCAAAGTTAAAGGTAAAGCTCCGACTATAGGGACTTCATATTTTGGAATTAGATACATGATCTTTAATTTAATTGCATTAAGTTCTTTCATTCCAAATTCGAACTAAGACGCGATGAGGTTTTTATTATTCGTCGCTTGGGCGTAGCTAGAATGCAGAAAACTCTCCTAAATAACTATTTAAGAATTTGAGAACTGATGAACGCGCCTTTTCTATGCAATTTTTGTCACCCACGTTTATAAGGGGTACGGTTAAATGTAAGCACCTCACTTATGCCGACAGCTCGCTACTTGCCCCTGTGATGCTATGAGCACGTAATAATGTAGGTAATAAAATTTCGATTATACTTACTACATACTATACTCCAAACTACTATACTATAATTGAAAGCAGCCGGTGACGAACAGACTAAAACACAGACTATCAGGTGACCACCAAATCCGCACTGGGACTGCGTGGTGGATTATGGACCATACCCTCTCCCAGTGAGAACAGGATGTGCCACCATAGTGGGGACGGGTAAGGCTGTTGATGATGATGATGAATATACTATTTATTATACTTATTCCGTGACCACAATATTCTATGCAATATCTAAGTGATGGTTTCATTTCTATTGCAGTGCTACATGAAGTGCATATTCTTGGAGTTGGATGTGGTGAGTATACTCCTGGCATTGTCAGAGATCATGCATTTAATGGGACGTCTCGCTTTTTAATAAAGTACCTCTGATGTTTCGTGCGGGAGACCTACGAATCCAATCATAAAAAAAAATCACATACCTACAATAGACAATGAAAATCTTAAAAAAATTACAAATTAAAGTTTATATGTACGATAGTATTCTTTGTAGGACAGCGTAAGTAATCGTGACCTTTATATTTATCACTGTTTTACCGACGGAAGGAATATTGTTAGGGTCACCATACAAAGAAAGTCCTTGATGATTAGCTTATAGGTGGTATGAATATATGAGTATATAATATGTATGTCACTAGCGCAAACGCCATGGATTGCTCAGCTTATATACTCCATTATAGAAACTTGTGTGATTCCAGCTTAACGAATCTACCGGTGTATTCCGCTACGAAAAGATACTGAACATGCTCCCTGAAGACATGAGGAGCATAGCCTTTAACATGGGCCACAAGTGCATTCACTTCATAGGTGAAAAGGATTCTGATCTCTGCCAGCTGTCCTTTGATCTCCACAAGTGTTGGCAGAGAGCAGATCCCGAGGTAAGATTCCAAATAGTAACGTAAAACACTGTGACTGTATGCAAGACTCGTTGCATCGATCTCAATCTAGTAGAACCACAAACTTAATTATTAGGTAGGCTATGAAAGGACAAACCGACCTAGACAGACAGCATTTTTATCACATTTAACGGTAAGTATGAAAAAACGTTCGGTTATACCTTATGTCTGGTTTTTCAGATTACGAATTTCACCATGCAAGTATTTTGTTTAGACACAAGCAATATGTTTAATAAAAAGAACATGTAGCTTACCAAGCACGCCCATGTCGACTTCTGTTTATACATTATACCTATAAGGTGTGAGGAAAAGTCCTCTGGACCCTCAAACAACAGATGGTGGGAGTTAAGTATATTTCATTGATAAGGCATTCCACAAGTTGTAGGTACCTACCTACCTAAATAAAATTGGGACAGCCTTTACTTATCCATTTTTTTTACAACATGGAATTAATGAGACAACTATGAGTGTATATATTTTCCTCTGATTATCAAATCAAGAATTGTAACCACTGTTTAAAGAGAGCTACCCTTGAGTTTCTTGCTCGTTCTTCTCTGGGGAGTTAGCCCAGGGAAAATACGGTTTGACCTCGGAAAAACGAATAACCGCGATTTTCTTGAAACATTTAATAAAGTGTTGTAAATGTAATAACAATTGCTAAAAATTAAGCATTTGTAAGAAACACAAGTACTAAATAAGGAACTAAATAAGCTAAAATTTATTTTTAAAAAATGCTCAATTAATGGGTATTTCTTTAAATTCAAAACATTTAGGGACATTATCGTTACAAAATATTAGTTCTCATTTTTATTTCAAGCAATGCAGCTCGACGACATTTTCAGCTAAAACACATGCATGCCTAACTATAACATGCAGAGTTTTTTATCCATCAATAAGTTCAATTAGTATTTATTATTATTTTAAGATACTTACAAATTAAAAATAGGGTTTTCTAGAAAAATCTAGACTAAGCGCTCGTTTTTTTTAGGCTTAATAATTCAAAATTACATCTCTAATATTACCACTATAAGATAGCAAATATATAAGTCGGTTCTGAATATGTCTAGCTAAGCTAATTTTTTACCGTATTTTCCCTGGGCTAAGTCAGCTTTGTGAATGAGCAGTAAATTTAAAAGTGACGTTTCCAAGTGATAATTTTATCCTATGAAATAAAATATGGTGATTTGATTTGATAAGGGTCCAAAGTACTCTTCCTGATACTGTATATTAATTTTGGTCTGCTACTATTTATACGTATGGGTAGAACAGTGATGCACAAGCTCACGAGCACAAAAGGAGGAAAAATCAGAGATAACTGTTGTTGTTGTGTAGATATGTGATGGATGTTCTTAAGAGCGACTGATTCCTCGGACTGGCATTGTCACAAATTCTTATATTAATAATTGTTGTCTCTTCCTGTTTTACAACTATTTCAGTATGATATTACCGACAGTATATATACGACCGACGGCGATCGCAAATCGCAATAACAATAAAAATTAAATATGATTATGGTAACTGTTTGATCCTGCCAATTTATTTAATATCACGTAGGGTGAAAACATAACAGAAAATGCGACGTTGGCAATCCTACGGGCAGATGCCGCCGTCGGCAATACACATTACAGCTTATTTGATGCTCCTATTTTTTGTTTCAGCATTATTTTCTAATGTAAAATTGTCTGCACAAAATCCTGAAAATAATCTTCAAGAAAATCCAGACAATAATCTTCAAATATTCTATACCACATTTGTGTTTATCATTTTCTAAGATATATTTTTCATATTAAATGAAAGGCCAGTTAAGTGTGAAAATACTTGTAAACCTGCTTTGTGGTAAGACTGGTTAAATTATACGTAGTTTTTAATAAAACAAAGGCAACAATTATCATTTTTGTATTATTCTATTTATTATTTATTAAGTACCTATATTTATTATATTCTGTATCTTATACTGATTGCCTATCTTTACTTTTGCGACTTCAACTGTGACACTTAATTAATATACTAAAGAAAAAAGATTTAAATTGCAACACCTACAAAATCCAAATATTCTTGAATAGAAAATTAAAAGCATATCAATATGATATTAAATTCTACTTCAACCTCAATTCATATAATTTTAAGTTCATCCAATATCCCCTGATGCCATTACAGAATCTCCACTTTGCGCTTCAGTTAATAACTCTTGTAGCTCTGAATAAATCTTCTCCAGCATCAGCAGCCTTGGTTTGGTATACTGAAAAAATATTATAGCATGTTATACAATTGATCAAGTAAAATCTAATTAAGCAGTTATATCGATTACTTTTTGTATAACTATACAATAATGTAAATAAAAGCTAGAACCAAATAATAAACTGGATTAAGAATGGCAGTGCATGTCTATTACTCGTCATGTATTTACTATTATACATCTCGATTTGGTTGTAGCAGTAAAGCATTTTGTCCACCAAGCTAGCTATCATCTTATCTAAGTCTGCCACCAAGCAGCTATGTTCACAGTTATTTTGTTGTTTCCCAGCTGTTTGAGATAAGATAGCCAATCCTCGATACTCGTTCAGGATAAGTGCACTTGCATCTTGGCCTCATCTACACATAACATTAGGTATGGTTGAGGTTAAGCACTGACCCATTGTGCATTAAAAAGTAAATTCTGAGATTTATTGCCTATTTTTTTTCAGCGTCATCTAACTCCACACTAATCAAACAGGCTTGTATAATGGATACCAGATGGTTGATATACTACACAAATACATTTTTTTTGTAAATAAATACATATAGAAATGATCCATAACTCCATATTCATCATACAAACATTTGCCCTTCGCAGGATTGGAACCCGCAACCCTCTGATTTCTATCCTAAGTCAGTGTTTCTAAACAGTAAACCAAACAGGTCATCAAAAGTCTACGCCCCTCTACACATTCCTCTATGTCAATCCCTTAAAATAGGAATCATTTTTTACCTTAAAGAGTGGTATCAATTTGATGAATTCACTGTCTGCATTCGTCTGGCTGTCAGTTTTAACCAATATGGTGAGGAAGTACAGCACACGATTCTGAAAAAGTAATTAATTAATTGGTTAATAACCCTGTAGAGTTCTTCTATGTAAGGTTGAATGTCAATTGAGTAATACAATAATTATTACTATTATAGATTAATAAGCGAGCAGCAGATGCTGATGTGCATCCAAGCTGGTGTATTGGTAAAGGAAAGGAAAAAGTCAATTTTGGATTAACAGTGCATGGTTTCAGACTTTGTTCTCTTTAAACCACTTGTCAAGTCTATTTTTAAAACTGTTCACGGAGGGGGCATCAATAATCGTTGGAAATTAGGATAATAGAAGCAAGTTAGACAAGCATTCGTGGTGCAGTTACATTAGCGTTGTTAAGTAATGTCTAGTGTGGCCCCTCTGCATACGGTTGATTGCGATTGGCATTTTAATATTTCTATGTTTCGGAGGACACATTAATCTGTCTCAGTTGTTTTCAATTGAAGGCAGTAGTTAAACCAATTCGGTGGCCTACAAGGACGGTTTAAAAACACTATCCGGTGGCCAAGAATCTGACATAAGTCTACCAATCTGCACTGAACAAGTGTGGTGAATTAGGAGTGCGAGGAGGCTGTGCCCTGACAGTGGAGATGCATAATGATGCTGATGATGAGGATAATAATAAATAAATAAAGTAAAATAAATATTTGGTGCACTTACACCAATCATCTAGTCCTAAACTAAGCAAAGCTTGTACTATGGATACTAGATAATGGATAAACATACATAAATATTTATAAAAAACATCCATGACTCTGGACTAAATGTTCGTATTCATCATACAAACATTTACCCTTCGCGGGATTCGAACCTGCAACCGTTGGTTTAGCTGAGAGGGTCACTATCCACTACACCAATAATGAAGTTAATGAAGTGAAATTTTGTTATTACTTAAGTCCCTCTTACCAGTTTAATTACTTCATTAATGATGACATCATCTATGCTGGACCATGGCACAAAGTTGTCCTCTCTGCCATACACATACTTTACTGAACTTTGCATGCCCACGGTAGGAATGACAAGGAGACTCTCTGAAATTTGAATACAAGTAGGTAAGCATACATAACACTTCAAGCTACAGACATCCAATAAATTCCTTAATAAGAACAGTTTGTCAACTTTAAAACAAATGTATTATCAGCAAGCAGTAACTATTATCGCAGTCAATAAATTGAAGCTTTCAAAAGATCTACGCTAGGTAAGTACATAACTTTTTGCCATAAAAAATAATACACGACTTTTTCTGTGCTCTCTTACCCGATTGAACACTGTGGGTAATCCAAAAGAATACCAAAAATGATAACACAATTATTATAACCAATAAAGCAGTAAGGCTTATCCGTACATAGCACAACGCTACTATATTGAACAATATAGCCAAAAAGAGCGATTTCTTGGGCCAGGAAGAGTTGTTCTGTTTACTTTTGTAAGATATTGTGAATTGTCTCGATTTTGGAGAGCATTTGCGAAAGTCCACTTTCAGCGACAGTCCCACTCCATTAACATTTTCGTAGTCTATGCTGTCGTTATTTGGCATTCTAAATGTATTTTTTCTGTTTATCTTGTAAACATTCAACTTATATCAACAGTATTTTAGGTTAGAAATTTTTTTTTTTTTTCGTTTCGTTCTCTCCTCTAGGAGAAGGCAAAGGGATCTAGCCCATAACAGCCATGTCTTATTTCTCTTATTTCTTCAGTTTGTAAGTCAGTCTCAGTCAAAACAAGTAATTCGTCGTATACTTGGCGTATACAGAGTCTAGTCACGGTCAAGTCATTCTTCAGTAAAGTGGCAGAATGCTTTACAAAAGATTTTGGCGGCTTCTTGTGGGAACCCGAAAGCTCCGTTACGCACTTTAATTTACACTTCCCTTCACTTGTACACCATCACTAACGTTTGCTGCACAATATTCTGCCATTATTAAGCTTCAAAAGTTAGAATGCACAAATTATAAGACTTATAAAGAAAAATGCTACTTCACTCGCCGAGTTCCCGCCAAAAAGCCTTACTTTACTTCTTTGGATATGCAAGCAAAGGAAACTGAATCCATACAGCCAGATTTCTATTTATTTCTTCTTCTTCTTCTTATTTTTGAGGATGGCAACCAGTCAACCTCATTGTCGAGGGACATTACTGCCAGTTTCGAGTGAAAATTTTTATTTATCTTATTTCTTCAGTTTATAGGTCAGTCTCAATCAAAACAAGTAATTCGTCGTATACAGAGTCTAGTCACAGTCACGGTCAAGTCATTCTTCAGTAAAGTGGCAGAATGCTTTACAAAAGATTTTGGCGGCTTCTTGTGGGAACCCGAAAGCTCCGTTACGCACTTTAATTTACACTTCCCTTCACCTGTACACCAACACTAACGTTTGCTGCACAATATTCTGCCATTATTAAGCTTTAAAAGTTAGAATGCACAAATTTTAAGACCTATAAAGAAAAATGCTACTTCACTCGCCGAGTTCCCGCCAAAAAGCCATTTTAAGACCTATAAAGAAAAATGCTACTTCACTCGCCGAGTTCCCGCCAAAAAGCCCTATTTATTTATTTATTTCTTTTGTAAGGCAAACAATTATCGTTTATAAATCTTGAGGTTTAGAGCCTCATAGGCCTATGGTGACGGCATAGAGTATGGTGGGTACAACGTGAGCGTGACCAAAACTAATACAAAACGAAAGAGGTAAAAAAACTTTAACATACGGAATATGGAATAAACAAACGAAATACATACGGAATAATCAAATATTTGGATTTGATATACTTATATATATTTTCATTTGTGTGTTATGGAGTTTTATAAGTTTGTTGTTTTTTGTAATTAGATATGTTATATAAAAAACAAAACAATTTATTGTTTGGTTTTTAACAACAAATTTTGCAAGTGTGAAATATAATAGATTGGCTTGTGAAGCTTCCGTGTTCCCAATTAAAGTGGCTTGGCTGTCGCTGGCGCGCCCTTATTACTTTTCTATGGTCCAGCCGCTGGACCATTCATTTTCATTTTCATTTCATTACCATTAATGCAATAAGACCGTTGCTGCTAGTACATCTTCCTAGAAGACTACTCTGCTCATTATCTGCAATACGGATTTCATCAAAACCGATCCACTGGCAATAATTCTATTGAGGAGGTAGGTACTCTATGATGCTGAGATAATTAATCTAAGGCTGAAATGCTATACTACATTATGTCTACTGCTGATACCGGAAAAACCAAGAAAATTGGTTTAAGTGGCTCGGTTTGATGGAAACGATGGAACCCATCCATGAAAAAAAAATGCGTTTTATTAAAGTCTTTTTTGTGATCTCATCGGTTTCTTTTCCCGCGCATATTATTTCAATGATGGAAGGTTTTTTATGATAGACTGGGACGGATTTCATTACAATCTCACCTGGTGGAAAGTGACACACTTATAGCTGAAGCTGAAGCACGCGATTCCAGTGAATTATATAGAACCCTACATTGGTTCTATTCTACTCTGCTGGAAACCACACGCTATAGGTACCTACATTATAATTGTTACCTACTCGGATCCACCATTCATTACCAAATACTTACCTACCTATAATTTATTTGTAGGATTAAAATTCAAATATAACTACACTTATGCACCAACACCACTTGCCGCCGAAACCCAAAAGAATCTTCTTTGTCCCATCCGTAGGTATATAATATCTTCCTAATTTCCGTCATGGATTCGTCATCTTCATTCTGATATTGTATACCTACCTGTACGATACGGGAACGATAATAAAAAACATAAGGTAGGTAATATAAAGGGGTGATAGATGTGTGAATGACCTGTCATTATCGTCATACCTATCAGCCAGGACGTCCACTGCTGACACAAGACCAACCAGGGGTGGTGGGTCTATGACTGCTGAACATAGGCCTCCCCCAAATGCCTTTATAATAATGAAACTCCAAGTAATGATCGAAAAATGTTTAAAAAATTAAATATTAAACTAAATCGTCCAAAGTAAAAAAAAATACAAATGTGAATAACGTAACATATAAAATTAATTAAATGTCTTGGTTTGTGGAACGACAAATAACAAAGGAGGCCTATCCTTCTCGTTATTTTTTTCGTGGTTTGAACATCACAAAAGAGGTTGTATAAAAGAAAAGATTCAAAATCAAAACAGAAACTTCATTGGTTGCCTTAGCAACATAAAACACAAATAAAGTGATTTGACGTCATTAAACATTTTGAGTGATAATTTAGAGGTGCTAATTACAAATAGCTATCTACGTAGATTATTAGTGGAATAACTCTGTACGATATTTAGAACCCATTAGAAATAGGAGGTTGTGATACATTTCGGTTCTGCTGTAAGTCAGTCTTCATGGAGAATTCTGATAGCAATGCGTGGGTGTTTGATTCACTCGTTGGATTTTTGCACGGACCTGTGTGGAATGTGCCTCTGCAGACATTTATTGAAGAAAAATCCTTACGTAAGTTGTACCTACTGGTTGAGATTTATAAACTCCCAAGTATTAACAAAAATTTACCTCTTTACAGCCTTCGAACCAACAGACAATGGAGAAGTTATCGATAGGCCCGAGTATAAGAAAATACATCACGAGTACCGTAATTTGGTAAGTTAGGTATATCAAAGTTTTTTCTTCTAAGTCTTTTTAGGAGACTTTAATTTGTATTTAGGTATTATAGTGGGAATAGTAATAATAAATTTGTTTAAAAAAGAGTTACAAATCAAAAAATTGCCCCATAATGTCCCTGGTTGGTGGAATCATACCCAGCAGGCTGGAGGGATTTCCTGGCTTTGGCACAGTTGTATAATATTCTTGAGTATGAATACTTACAACAGTGGGTACCTTCACCTATCCATACTGGGCCTGCCTTCACCGCGGAGATTCGCAACTCGCAGCGGAAGGTGACTAAACCCAATCACTTTGACAAATTCTTGGTTCCACTCTCCTTCATTCCATTCTAACCATTTCTATCACAACAAAAACATCAGCAGCACACCGATGTGGTGTTGCAGACACTGCAATCCACGTTATTCATCGAACCGCTTCGATTTGTTTTAATCTTTCGCACGAACGCTTACGTAGAACATTTCGGCGGGGACGACAAAGTCACGCCGTAGAGAACCTTCGTGAAACAAAAGATATTTAATAACAAAATATTTTGCCTCACCTATACCTACCTACTTTTATGATCAGGTGGACGTAATGCTGGGTTCGTTTATGGACGACATTGGCATCACAGCAGATCAATTCGAAGCAGCATGTCGATTATCTGCGCGGGACCTCGCTGGACTACCAGCCCATTTCCATCGGCGACTTTTCGAGCAAATCTGGGCAGCCAACGACTATGAGATGTTCGTGAAAATGATGACGCATAAGAATGTTGAATTACAGCTTCAGGTGTTTATTCACTGTTAATATTGTTTCGACACATTTATTTTTTTTCAAATTATAAAAACCCAACCATACGGTTATGAAATAACTACCTGTAAAAAATAAAAAAACCAGACGAAATAACGATTGATTTAGGCCGGAGTAGGAGGCTTCTATGCGGTTCTTCGCAGATATTTTTTTTTAATAACTTCGCTTGGGCACTTCTGTGCGGTTTAATGAATTTTTATTTGGTGTATTGGGGTTTTGCTTACACGACCTCAGTTTGTACGCCTGTATGGTAGTATGTTGCCGATCCCTAAACCTTTATCAGATTCAAATTATTTATAATCTTTTCAAAAGAAGTCTAATTACAGTGTAACTTAAAACAACACTGCGTGACTAAAATAAAATAGAAATGGACTTTGTTACTCGCAAACTTTTCATCATCATCAATCTCAGCCCACCTCTACCCACTGCTGGTTTGACCTGCAAACTTTTATTTTTCATTATTTCAATTTCTTTATTCCGGAAACATACACTACAAAATAGTATACATAAAAGGAACTATTATTGATATACTTATATATAGCGGAGACCAAAAGCGTTATAGCCTTAGGGACTTCACATGCCTTAGAATTTTTATTTCTCAGGCATGCAGGTTTCCTCACGATGTTTTCCCTCACCGTTTGAGCAGTCGGAAAATGCACATAAGTAATTAAATTTACTTTAAAACTCACTGGTACATGGCCTGTCTGGGAATCGAACCCGGACCTCCTAAATTGGGAGACCGCGTCTTAACCGCTGAGCCACCGACGCTCCTCCTCATGCTGTCAATGTCTATAATATTCAGACAACCAGTGCTTATGACGATGCGATAGTAAGTGTAAATAGTACTTAGATGAAATCTATTTTCAAGTATAGTGTTTAGGTGAAACGTAGCACTGAACAAACGGTTAATGGCATATCAAACCTCGTATGAATTAAACTTAAGATAGGTAACAAAGTTAAGCGTGTTTTGGGAAGGCATAGTGAACCCCATAACTTCTATTTACAGGCTTTAGAACTGATCGAGAGGCGGTTTGGTGCCATGCCCAGTATATTTTCAACGGAAATCGAAGACTTGGACTCCTCGAGGAGTGACGAAAGCGAGGAGTGGCCCGATAATGATGACGTCATGACCGAGATTAAGAAGTATTTTTTTATATAACTTAAGTACACGCGGCCGCACGGCCACAGTAACACTTCCATACAGTAGTTACCTATTTATTCCGTCTGGCTGCATTCACATTTCCGGTAGTGTTACGCTCGTCGTGCCGTCGACTGTACACAACTAGGTGTATCTTTTTATTACCTTACACCAGAAACCTAATTTTTTTACAACAGCATGAAGCCGTAGAACAGATACTGAATAAAATCCTTGACACACTAACAGACGGAAAAGTGATATTATAAATAAGGGCTGCGTTTTTTGAAAATTATGAAATACGGTACCCATAAATTACGTATAGAACCTCAGTAATCCCTCAATATTCCTATTCTACCCATTTTTAGATTACAACTAGAGGAATTCGACGTTAAGGATGAGGTTGTTAATGTGCCGCCAGAGGACATGGTGGCCGAGAAGCAAACCCTTCTATCGAAATTGCACAGTTTCGACAAGAAGGATGACAAAACAGAGAAAAATATTACTTCTGAAGCGAAGAAATCGCCCGTTATTGTGGAACCACCAAAACCGCCGCCGAAGAAAGTTGAGGTAGGTAAATAAATTGAATCAAAATTATATTAGCAGAAAACGTACCTAATAAAATATGTTAGGAACAATGTTATTATTTTATCCCTTTATCTGTGTTTTAGTTGTCTTGCAAAACCAAGGTAAAATAAACTGTATTTTAATATTGGTAGGGTTAGTAGGTAATAATAATAATAGCCCAGGGAAAATACGGTAAAAAATTAGCTTAGCTAGACATAATTCAGAACCGACTTATATGTAAGTATAATTACTAATTAGAGATGTAATTTTGAATAATTAAGCCTAAAAAAAACGAGCGCTTAGTAAAGTTTTCTTTTTAGAAAACCTTATTTTTAATTTTTATCTTAATAACGATAAATACTAACTGATATTTAATTGAGTAGACTTTTGTTAAACACAGTTAACAAATTGATGGATAAAAAACTAGACATGCATGTGTTTTAGCTGAAAATGTCGTCGAGCTGCATTGCTTAAGTAACGATAATTTCCCTAGACGTTTGGACTTTAAAGAAATACCCATCAATTGAGCATTTTTTAAAAATGTGTTCAATTACTTAGTACCTTCCTTTCCTACAAATGCTTAATTTCTAGCAATTGTTACACTACAACACTTTCAAGAAAATCGCGGTTATTCTTTTTTCCGAGTTCAAACTGTATTTTCCCCCGGGCTATAATTTATGTGACCACCAGTTAAGTGGTCAAATGTAGTAACCAAAATAGGATGGTTTGATATATCCCAAACATAAGCCATTGTTTATCTACTTATTATGTCCATTACTTACAACATAAAAAATGTACTCACTGGATGCAACCGAAAAGCATACAAGTTAATTATAAATAATGCTTATAATTAACTTGTATGCGTTGTACACTTTATGATGCTAGGTGAGCGAGGAAGAAGTTCGCGTTCGTCAAGAATATCTAAAACAACAGCGTGATAAGTTATTGGCGCTCAAGAAAAAGGTTCGGGAGCGACGACTGGGCGCTGCTGACACCGCGGAGGAAACTGGAGGTGTATCACCATGAATTATTGAGATCAATGTCTATAATAGCCGCAGTGGGATAGTAATTAGTAAAGGCAGTCATGAAAGAAAAGGTATTGTCGCGATAAGGTAGTAAAAAAGTCACATCCCTAATAGTCAGATAAATAACGTAAGGCAAATATCTATACGAGTATTCACTGTTAGTGCTAGGATATTTATCGCATATAGAAATATAATCAAGTCACTGCTTCCTTGGCCCAGTGATTTAGAAAACTATGGAATTTTTTTGTTTGTAAAAAAAAACAACCAAGCAAATTGTCTGTCCAAGTACCTACGACACGTGACGTGACAATGAAGTGTTACTCACTTCCAGTATAAGCCATCTCGCTGCGTTCACATTTCCGGTAGCGTCTCGCGGCCAACTTACCTAACTATAGTCCTCGTGTCATCGACTGTACATACTACGTGGAGTCGGGGTGGACCAATTTAAATCTGTTGCAGAATTTGAACCATCTCTTTTTTCACATCTCAATATCACTGTATTAAGTACATTATTATCATTAGTAAAATTGACCAATACGAAATCGCAATTAGCTGTCTTCCGTGAGATAATTAAATCACTAGGGATGTGACTATAATGGCGCGGTTGCTGATGGACTCATGATGATTCAGGTGGTGAAGGCTCCCAAGGACGTGCAGCGAGACCCCGGTCAGCTAAGGTGGCGCAGGCGGCCCTAGCGGGCGCTCCGCCTCCACCGCCGCCCGATGCGATGCAGCTCCGCAGGGCGCTCGCTTCTAAACTCAAGACTGAGGTTGTCGACACTCATACATTTTAAATTACTACTACAGAAGCAGACATTTTGATATGATTGACTTTTAGTCTATCTGACTTGTATTTAAAAACTCGGCCAAATAAATCTGACCACTAAATCTAGACCGCGCCTTTATACTAATTGCAGTAACTTCCTGGCAGTGACAGGTATGTTTATCAGCGGGTCGCATTCACACAGTAAGTAACTCCTTCCTCAGCAGTGAAGCAAAACCTTCTCACAACATAGGAGCCCCCTGTTGAGTACTTACTCAGCGTACAGCAGTGGTCTGTGAGTGCTCCATGTATACTTCACTAGCAGTGGCGTTGATTTAATATAGAAGGTTGAGTACTTACATCGGATCCTTAAAGTTAGCTGAACAAGGTTTTGGGTAGACTGCCGATAGGCTCAGGTGCTCTTTCAGTTGTTCGTCACTGTTATCGTTATCACCGCGTTATTACGGGCGTTTTCTAGGTTTTCTGTGGTCAGATTATACGATGCAATCTATTCCACCTCTTTTTTATTATTGCTTATATACTTTTTCATTGGCACATAGAGACTGGAATGAATTTATGTTAAGTCTGCTCTATATTAGTATATTTCTAGTCTATGACCAATATTCACCTTCGAGCACAGTGTGTAACTAATGAGTGATTTTAAATCTTTATTTATTGATGTGAACTTATTTTATTACAACTATCGTTAAACAATCTAGTCTTTCAGTATTGTTGTTGCGCCATTTCTACAATACAATACAACTACCTTCCTAATTTATAAAAAAAATAAGTAATACATGATAATAGCTATGCAATGTTGGGGTTTTGTTATAATTTATCCCTCGGTACATATAACAAGATACCAGGTTCGGTTGAGGTTACATATTTAAGATACTTTCCCTTTTGGTGTGGGAGTATAGCTCATCTTGACACCATTATCAACTCAAAATCAGCCTATAAAATGTCGATAATTTGTCGAAATTTGTCACAAAATATCAGAATTTACGATTAATCATGTACGCTGTAATCTTTATGTAGTTTTGTTAATTGTGCAATAAGGAGTATTTTATTGATTGAATTTGTCTTGAGAATATAGGGGGGTATTGGTGGCCATGTCAAATTGTCTCCAGGCATGTCACATTAATTACCGTTTTAAAGTTTTCCGGACGCAACTTATAGCAAAGTCATAATTGACTCGTACGGTTTAACCCCAATTCTACAGGTTTCCTTTATAGTATTACCCATTCCCCTGCACAATGACTGGGAGGGTATTAGATAAATCAAATGCGAGCGGTTCATACATTTTAACTCCCGACGCATAAAGGGATGTTATAAGTTAGTACAGCTGAACCGATTTGAAAATGCCAATGGCCATGATTGATCGGCTAACCCGTTTCGAAAATATTTAACATAGTTGGTTTATTTATCTGGACGATATAATCAGTCTCCCAAGGGCTTACTAAATTTTAAATTTATAATTCTATCGAGTGTCCTAGGTGTGTGACTGAGAAAAATGAGACAACACATCGTATTATGTACCTTATATTTATATTGCTTACTTAACTAGTGACATCATAATAATAGCATTATAGTAAGCTTATTTATTTTACACAACTTGCCAATAGGTAAATCTATTTAAATTTAATTCTGTGTATAAATTAGTTTATGATGGTCATCCACCTAGATAGATAAAAAATAGTTATCGTTACAGTCTACTTTCACCTAATCTTCATATTTTATTATAATGGGGAATTATTTCAAGGAATATAAGAAGAATCGTATATATGTAATTGACAGCTTGACGCTATTTGTTAGACACGTGGATACTGGCAGATTTCAATATAAAATTATTACATAAATCATTATTATATATTATTTACAATATATTCTGACAATTTCTTTCCACGTAAGTCTATGTAATAGTGAATTTCGCCTCGCATTAACTGTGCATTTTTAGTTCTTTTTAAATTTCAAAATTATATAAGCCCGAGTCCTCCAAGCTATTGAAGTGTGACCATCATTTGAAAAGAGTGCTGAATAGAGATCAATAATTACTTTCCTGTTATGCCAGATACATATTAAAAAATGATATGTTCTCATCATTTTACTTTTCAAGGAAGGCATAAAATAAGCAGTGGGTTCCCAACAATTGGAACTCTAAGTAGGTAATATGGACTCAGATTTATGTAGTTTACGTGTTTGATAAAAATAAATAAATTCGACGGTAAACGAGCGTTTTAGAAACAATTATAAATTCGGTAGCATGCATCTTATGCCGGGTAGACACTGTCCGAACATCAGCGAAAGAAGGTCAGTCTAGCTTAATCGGTTTTGAAGCGCCAAAGAGATTGACTTTTGTTCGCGGTCGTTTGAACAGTCTGTACCCATTGAACTACACACACGCTCAAGCCGATAGAAAGAATCATACGAAGAAAAAAGCAAATAATATGCTACATTACGATTACATGCCACAGTTGATAAATCATCTATGTCACCAGAAATAAAAATTATAATTAAATATCTGTTTACAATGTCTGCGAGAGTATGGCGATGTTGCTCCTGTCATTTATAAAAAATATATTGAGTAATCTTGACATCAAATCAATAACGTTTTGCCTAGGACTGTCTATCGTCCTAGCCTTTTACCCTTATTATATAAGGAAGATCGATGTATAAATGCAACACACGTGCACGATAATATATAAATGATAATAATAAGCCCGCAACAAACAAGTTTTGTACTTGTGAGTCTTTTGATAGCACTATATATTTCTGGCGACATGTGATCGAATAAGCAATCTAAATTCATTGTTGACATTCGAAATGTGACAACAGTTGATCACCAGAATAAGTATACTATACAAAATCTAACATTATTTACATAATACGATGATAAAACTAGAGGTTAACAGTAATAAAATAAAACGGATCTTAATCAGATACTTATATCACATACACATTTCTTTTGCAGTGTAAAAAAGCTACAAACAATCATAAGCGAAGTCAGGAAGTATTGTTGAAAGTACAGAAAACCATAAATATTCTCATTTATTCATTACATTAAATTTCAGTTTTTTTTCGCAATTTTATAATATTTTAAAAACAACTCGAAAGAACTAGCGATAGTCAACTAGCCTCTTCGCATTCGACCTAGAAAACGCAGTTGCGACCATGACTGCGTCTATCTGCCAATTTCTAATAACACTAAGAATATAATCATTAAGTGTGGCCAGGCGATTATACTGTAAACAAAAGAAATATCAAAAACACTTAACTGATATCGAAAGGAGGTTACCTAAGGTGTCATTTTATGACACCAGTAACTTTTTAAAAGAAACTTGATATCTCCGCAATTATACGTTCAGCTGCCGCAATTTATTTTCTATAAATTTTCTGCAGTCAACAAGTTAAGATATGCCGATCGAGAAATTAGGCTCTGGCCACGTGGTCCGACTGCCTTTGTGCTACCGATCGGACGACATGAACTTTTTTTCCTGTTGGTCCGATTAATCGGACTGCAAGGAATTGTAATTCCGATTCGTCCTACCGATCGGACGACAAAAGATTTGGGAACGTGTTTAGACGTGTCAAGATATTTATTTACCAACAAACACAAAAAAGGAAAAAGCAAGCGTAGGCGAGTAAATGTGTGATTCAGATTCAGATATACTTATCGAAAAATAAAGAATTTGGGAACGTGTTTAGGCTTTTCAAGTTGTACTTATTAAATTTATTTACCAAGAAACACAAAAAGAGAAAAGGCAAGCGCTGGTTAGTAGTACGAAAGCTTTATTACGTTTATTCTGTACAAAGTTATCATGTAAAACCTTCCCTCGCGAAATGCAATCGGGTCGCAGATAAACAATGAATTCTGTTAGCTCGTTTGGCGCGTGAAACGTTGATATTTCTATTATTTACGGATAATCGCCTAGGACGAAGCATATAATCAACAGCGCATAATACATGCGACGCAGACTATATAGAACCCTACGACTTCTCAAATTTTAATACTAAAATCTAGCTTCTCACACAAATCACCAAATAAAAAGGTCATTGTATCATCACATCACAATACCGTTTACCAAGCGTAGGAGTTTGTCGAACGAATAGTTAGTGCAGGTATTGCGCAAACGCTCCGGGCGAGTCAGCTTGCCTAACATCCTTTGGCGACACGTCCGTAGGGTTAGAATCCTTACCGTATTCAGTTTAGTGTCATTCAATAAATAATTGGTCAAATTTTAAAGAACTCGTGCCTATTCGTAAGGTTAAAGCGGTTTCAGCCAAATCGGGGATTAGCCACTTTTTGCGTAATTCGTACGTTGGCGCTGTGCCTACAGAGAAAAAGATGTCCAATTTTTTTATCTGATAGACGGAAAAGTGGGGGGTGGAGAAACTTAGATTGTAGGTAAGAGGCAGTTCAAAGGGCCCAGGAATCATATTTTGCAACGATTCGTCGTCCAGGTCCTCTGGTACGATTGAGTGATTGGACAAAGGGAAAATATATCTGTTTCGTATGTTACATATCAAGATTTGAGAAATTCCAAGAAGCGATACCAAAGAATTGGCAACACTTTTCGAATAGTGGTAAATATTGAGTGAGGTGTAATACAAATGCTAGTCTGCTACTCTCCGAGCAACACCTGAAGAAGAAAATCGTTTCAATAGATAGTGCTCTCACAGTAAAGATTTAATTACTCACTAAATTAATATGGGTTCGAATAGACGTCTAAATAAAGATTTTTGATGAGGCCAGCACTAAGATCACAGTGAGCATACCTAATTTATTTAGTATTGAATTTGCCTTTTTTAATAGGACTTTTAACTAAAGTTTCGCTCATGACATACACATGACGTGCGCGCATCGTCTGCACTCCATGTCTACGATTCAAGTCTGTTCGACAGTTATTTGTGATTTCATTGACTTAGTAAATAAGTTAGTGCAGAAAATCATTTCTTACCGAGATCATTTTTGTTATGAACTTATTGTATTTTCGTAAAAAACTTAGCGGAGGATAGTAAAACTGGTAAGAGCCTACCTCTTAAATAAAAAGAGAGGTGATATAAATTAGATACAGGGTGCCAGGTGGCATATAATTTTTTTTTCAAATAAGAATATAAAAGTTATATACGGCGCGGGGAGAGAGTTGCATCATTTTTATAATCAATTGTGTGGATTTGTTAGTAACTGTTGCAATAAGCGGGAAAATAACTCGCTGACAATGTTTTCCCGTTACAATATTCGAATATTGATCAAGGAACAAGGTGTAAATTTAACTAGATCGTGAATGCAGTGTACCCGTGAATGTTGTCGGCTATGAACACCCTACGGCAATGGTCCAGTCGACTTGCGGAATCTCTAACATGTGGAATTTCCAATCAATAGTGAGAACGAAATTTTAAGGATAGGTTCGAAATCCCACCCATTTATAAGTATGTGAAAAAAACCCAAAAAATACATTTCGCAGTAAGAACTCCCATCTATTGGAGTAACAAAACTCATTTTCATGTAACTGCAATTCAATAAATAAAACGGTCTCGACTGAACTCAGCCAAAATTCACGATTGGTGTGCATTAACCAAACCTGTTACGGTGTTGCGCGAAAGACAATACAGTCCGTTTCCAAAAGTGTACGCGAATAGACATTTAACAATTTTAAATCCGCATCTGTCCTATCCTCAAGATCAAACAGGAAGTCAAAAGAGCGTGACGTGTGTCGGTTTCGATTTCTACGCAATGTGCATAATGTACTTACTACGTAGCACTCAGTTGCTAAACAGGCGTGCTTCTTTCAATCACGATTTCGCTTGTGTCACTGCCAATAAGAACGTTCAAAAAGTTGAGAGTACGCAAAACACACACTACTTAAAAAGCGGCGACAGTAAGACGCTTACTCAATTACAATGACAATATATTACCTCCCTTGTTTTTTGACGAGGTCGTCTCTATTTAGAATTTTTTAATAAAACTGTGAAGTCGTTTATTTTTTATTTAACTTTTAGAAGTAATTAAAAAACTCTGTTATGTTTAGACAGAAATCTGCAACTGGAAGCCCTGTTCTATGGCGAATTTAAAAATGTTCAAAGTCATTCGACTTCATGACGATGTCACATAGTTTGTTAGCACTGTTTAGTCTAATTATCTGTTTCCCTATTAATTTTAGCAACCAAAAGGCGTATTTTAGACTGATAAGCATATTAGGCTCAAAACATTGACGACGGATTCCACGCAGTCTTCGATTATCGGACGTGCCAAGGATAAAACTCAATATCATTATAGACTAATCAGATAAGCCCACCATTTAGAGCAGACCGGTATGGAATACGCCCAACTCCGACATCTCATCATAGGAATCTGGATCCCAATCTATCTACGCCCCAGTTCCATTTAATGTTTTGTATGTTAAATGTATTAAAAAAAAATAAGGGATAGACTATAGGTAGATCAAGTTATTAATGACAAGATATGTACAGTCAGCATCGAATTGATATTAGCAGCTAAGGGGTCCAGAACCCGCGGTGGGCGGGCGTAAAATGGGGACAGCGCGAGCGCCAGTAAGCTGTGACACTCGACTACTAGAATCGCCGGCTGGTGCGTGACCTTGGCGCGACAAATCGCTTGCAAGCTTTCGGTATGAGAGAGTATGAGTGCTTCGTTGTAATTATTGTTAATTTGTTTGCATCAATGGAACCAAAATCAAAGCGATAATTGTAGGAGAGATACTTTTCTATACAATTATTATTCGTAATATATAAACATTAACAAAATTGCAACATAATACAACAACACGACATAAAACATACAAAAATTGATTCCATGGCAACTTGTCTATACAACATGTAACAACACTGTCGACCCCTCAAAGGGCAAGGCAAACAATTTTTATTTTAAGATTTTTAACATTACCCTTAATATAATAATCACCCTTAATATAATAATCACCCTTAATATAATAATCACCCTTAGTATAATTATCAGCCGACCGGTAAAATTAGCAAGCCTTTTGACGGTGAAACAGTGTTCTTAACCGACTGCCCCAAGAAAAGTAATGTTTTTCGGATGTAAGTAGGTATCTATGTAGATTTCTATTACGGCTTGACCGATGTTGAAGTGGAAGGTGTTGTAGACTCGTCTTGGTCCCAAATCAGGTTTTTTGATAAAAAAAAATCCAACATGGCGCCCGTAAAATACAAAATATGCTGTCGAGTATTTTGATTTTTAAATACTTAAATTGTTATTGTAGATAAGGTTTGTTTTCTTTAATTGTATAATACGTTTGGCTGCTAATATCCATTTGAGGCCGACATCGCACGAAGAATCTAAGTAACTTTGAAAACGAAAACAAATAAATACTGCCCAAAGACAAGATTTTTTAGCATCAATCTAGGTTATACAAAGATATAAGAGTGAAAAGATCGGGATCCAGATAAATATGAAATACGTTTATTATGCATGTAGACATTTTAGTTCAGGTACTTACAACTATGTCGCTCTCACACACAATCTAATGTGGGAACGGTATAGTATGAGTCCTGTAAAATGTTAAATATTTATTTACCTTCAACAAAAATGAACTTTTCGAAGATATAATAATTTGTGTATGTGCAGTGAAATGGGCTCACGTGGTCCGACTGCCTTTGTCCTACCGATCGGACGACATGAACTTTTTTTCCTGTTGGTCCGATTAATCGGACTGCAAGGAATTGTAATTCCGATTCGTCCTACCGATCGGACAACATGAACTGACGTGAACAAACAATATTCTTGATAATCAAATCACTTAATATAATCTGTATAGAAATAATTTGAAGATAGTATGACCTTGACCTGATGAAGTAGACATTGACAAATAAAGTACAATACATTGTACATGCAGATTATAACAATAGATGACTTTATTGGATAATATAATATAGTAATCACCAATAATTATAGATACATGACCAAGTTAATTTTAGGCTCGAGGTGAGTGTCATAAAACTTACATACTCGAATATAATTTCTTTAGTTTATATAGTGTTTCATTATTATTATTAAATAAGATAAAGGATTTTTTTAATAATTTATTTCCCGTTTCGTACGGTGCGGCTGCACACTGGTGAAAGTGTATGTAATGAAAAAAGTGCTGTAATTAACATAACAGCACACTAAGGTGTAATGTGCGATATTTTAAAAGGTTTTTAGCGTCATAGTAGGTAAGGACATTACAGTAAGGGAGTAGAAAAAGATTATTTTAAACAAAAGAGTTACAATTTTTAAAAAGAAAAAATTTAAACCTCAATAAATTAACCTCCTCTTACTGATAAGTTGTAACATTTACCCTAAGGTGTAAGATCCCTATTAGAAATAAGGCCACCTTTTTGTACGATTTGTATGTATACTGTTTTGATTTATGTAGTTTCTTTTAATTGTGCAATAGTGAGTATTTGATTGTTTGAAAATAACTTTTTGTGCACCATACTAATGACTGTTAACGTGCTGACCAAGTAATGTGCGGCCGGGTAGTAGAAATCTTATCCAAACTTAACTTGATGTGCATACAAGCGTAGAGCAAATAAAACGGAACGGCACAAACGACTCGAGACAATATATAACGACGTTTAAATTGAATTATTTCGCCTTAAACAATGAACCAAGAACATGGTGGATACCAAAGTAATCTATTTTCACATTTCAAATGTATTTAGTGTTCTATGGCTCCTGTTCATGACAACGTAATTGTTGGTTATTAGGCTCGTATTTCAGAATATTGCTCGAGCGTAGATCTGCGTTTGAGCATAGTTGGAAAGAGATGCCACTAAACAAGATACATAAAGCTGTCCCTTTTTAACAGTCCTTAAGTGTCGAGCTCTGCTTGAGTAACATTCAGTAATACGGACCTTAGAGTGTTTATCCCGCACGGTATTCCATACAAAGTTTTAAGTCCAAATTTTTCAAGTAAACCGATTCTAATCAAACTTTATACGCATAAAGCACATACATAGACCTAAAAAGTTAGTACAGAACATTTTGGAAAAAAAGTGATGAAACTAAATTAGAAAGATTTTAAGTTTTCCATAGTAACTAATATAATAAAGGCAATATATTTTAAATTCGATATTTTTAAAATGGTTTGTATTAACTTTTTAAATCTATGTATACTGTTTATATATATAAACTTTCATTAATATCGATCTATTCATTATGAATAATTTGGACTTGAAAGTTTGTATGGAATGCCGCGTGGGATAAGCCCAATTAAGTCGTACAGCGACCCCAGTACGTCCCCACTATCATCGAAGACGGTATCGTGATAATAAATAATTTTACTTCGTAATGGTTACAATATTACTGACATCATAATTATATAGGGTGTTACTTATAGTGGCCAACCGGGCTAGCATTACCCGTAATCTCTCTACAACGACACGAGATAGAAGGCTGCTGTCACGTTCAAACTTTACACGCGTAAAATAGACGCAAAACTTCTATCTCGCGTTATTATAGCGAGACTATGGCGGCATGCTAGCATTAGGGGTCAAGCTAATGCGGAGTTAAGTAATAGAGATAGGCGACTTAAATAAAATAGCGGCATTTTTAAAGAACAAGGGTGTATCGAAATGTAGTTTAAAAGGTACACAAGTATATATAATTTTGTTCTTTATTTTTTTTAGGCGTTATTATTTATCGCCCAGCACCTGATTGAACAATTCAAAAGAAACACCCTGTATATTATGCGCGTAAATGTGAATGAAATTTGGTGTGCTACCTTCCAAAGTTTTTCCCAATGAATTTAATTTATGAGATCAAATTGGCTACGTTAGACCCACGCGAATGTAACCTTGTAACAAGGCTTTGGCGACAAATTCTTCTGTAATCTCCTCCTACAAGCACTGCAACAAATGGGACTCGCCATGTATTTAAAATAGTAATACTGTCTGTAGATCATTTAGCCGGCATAATCGGGCAGCGGATCTGACGGGGTGGGAATCATCTGCTTGAACCAATGATATTATGAAGTATATTAGATATGTTAAGTTCTTAGTAATGGCGTTTATCATTTTCGTATAATTCATAAACCTTTAATTTTGTTCACAAGTTAAGCATGAGAGTAAAAAAGATACGTCTCTGAAAAAAATTGTGCTTTAAATGTGTCGTCCCGGAACATAGATTAAGAATTGATGAACACTGCCGAGATGTTACAATTTCAAAGGATTTTCGCGTCTTCATTAAGGGCGCATTAGCAATATACCTACCTTTTATTATAATATATACCTATAATATCATTGGCTTGAACTAAATGGACTTTACCGCAAATTCTTGTGGGAGCATAGGCATTTACTAGTTTGACATGACCACCGAGCACTAAGCGAGACAGCATTCCCTTTCAAACTTATACGCTATTCGTAGTTTGATGTTGATTCAAATACTACGGTAGATATGTATAAATCTTATTAATATAGATTATTTCTTATTTTTCCTATGCTCCCGGTCTTTCAAAACCCCTAGATATACATATATTATTTTCCTAAAATTTATTTCTGTTAAAAATTCAAAAGAAAAAACCCATAATTTATTTATTTTATTTTCTTGGGAAAACCAACAGCTGTTTTACAAATTATTACTTAAACAAAAAACCTGAAAGCCAATTAGAGGTTTCCACTGATAATGTGGAAGGAATGTTCATTCATGGTACTGTGATGCAAGTTAGTTTTAACTTAAGGAGTGCCCCATTATAGGGCGTTGGTACTAAATATATAACCTGTCACAAATTGCAATTATTTTCAATGTTGAAAAAATATGTTCATCTAAATATTTCAGCTGTTATTTACACGATCCGTTTCACTTTGCTGCATTGAAAGAAACTAATTATCATTGGTGATAAATGTCGGCATTCAATATTCGCTGATGGTGTCGATTCTAAAAAAATCACGTTATTGGTGTCGATTCAGATGTACACCAACTAAACTATAACCAGTTTTGGAGTGGTGACGTCTCATCGTACTGTTCCAAGGAGAAAGAGACAGTACTACTTTAAAAGTGGTTTTAGTTTAGTTGGTGTACATCTGAATCGACACCAATAACGTGATTTTTAGTGAGCGCACGTACACACGTGGTTAATTGCTGTCGTAATGGAGGGTCTCCATCAAAAGCATTAGTGTGTAATGAATATCCGATAGCGAGTATTCGAGCAGTGACAACTCTAATTTCTTATCCATCCAAAATCTACAGTTCTGTTTTGCGCAATGTTATGTAAATGTGCTCGTTGACGATAAGAGATCAAAATGCAAAGTCATAAGCATTCATCTGTAATCCTTCATCGCACATTTGTAAAAACACCATTATTGGAGTATAGGAATGCTATAATGATAGCATAAATTGAATGGACATATGCATACATTAGTAATCCTTCCTTGCATTTTTTTTTTATGCACGACGGGTTTGTGCTTGACCTCAATCACACCTGATGTTAAGTGAATAAGTTAAGTTAATATTTGTAAAAACAGCACTTTTTGATTATGACAATGCAATAGGAACGGTATGAATTGAAGGGGTTATATTAAGAGTGGTCAATTGTAATTCAGCTAAGTATTACAATGCTCGCCAAAGATATTGCAAGTCTCACTTGCGCGTTCATTGCTCGTATTAGAATCTCGCAGTGGGTCAGTTCAAGTTTATTAGGAAGGTAGCGACATTTATAAATATATTAAATAAATACGTTAAAATTATAATCACTATTAATGGATATAATCTATCTATTTAACATCATGAAAAAAAAACTATCTCCCAAAAGCCCAACATGAAGCTAAAGAGGAATGCAAATCATTATTGTGCAAATAAATAATCCGAAAATAAATCAAAATGAGGCTTATCTTTGAAATAATACCCATAACTTCTGCAACAATTTCTATAATGACTTTCTATGATGAGTTGAGATAGCTGATTCTACATGAAGTAAAAACGTTTGTGATAAATAACGTATATGAAATTTTCATATAACATACTAGTGAGTAGCTATTCCACAGCACAGGTTTGTTGTAACGTTCTTCAAGGAAAGATTGGTCTTATGATCAATAAACTAATTTATTAACTCTTTATCAATACGTACATTTTATACACGTCCATTTCGCGGTGTTTCTCTCTTTTATAATTAATTTCCCACTCATATTTTCTTTGTACTTTTGTGATTACAATCCTTCTGAAAAGTAACCTAACTGTTAAAATTATTTCACATTTAAATACATTTCGTAACCAATATTTTGTTCTACATTCTGATACCATCTGAAGTAATTACACTACTATGTATGAATGATTCATACGCTAACTTTAAAGTGCCACTTGTGTGTCAACACTTCATTCGTATTTACATAAAATGGACATTGCTTTTGGTGTTAGGTCTACTTGTTATTCGTAGGCAAAACGATTACACTAAATGACTATTAAAATAATTTCATTAAACTTTTCACCCATTGTAATCAAATTGCACTCAATACAGCTACTCGGATTATTTTAATGAGACACGCTTTGAACTCATAGAGATGTCTATAAAAATGTAACCGTAATAGGATGAAAGAAGCGCGAACATAAAACATCCACAGTGGGGTTGAGAAAAACTCATACTTTGATTATTTTCAGAAATTATAAATTGTCGTTCATGAAAAGCAAATTTTGCTATTTGGCTGCTAACAAGAGAGTCTGAGAAGGACACTTGACTTGAATTCCAAAACCGTCTTAAGGGAAGACAATCGATCGGCTAACACAGTCGAACTTATTCGAAAGCTAATGAAAAAATGCTAGACCATTGTTATTCGCGCTTCTTACCACCGAAGTACGTAAATGTGATGTTCCATTCCATGACTTTTTGCATCGCATACAGTCAATTTCAGTCATTAACATAAAATTACACTAACGCCTCTCTAAAAGACATTTTTGTATGTTACAGTCGTAAAACTTTCACCATACAACATAACTAAAACTGCAACACTCGCGTTGATGGCACTATCTCATGCAAACAATCGAGTCAGGACCTAGACCATGGCTTTAATATACCTTACGGCATTCCATTTCACTGGGACAGCACAGCTCAGCGAGACAGGACCGGAAAGCTTTTTATATTCCTTGAAATGTGCTGAAAAACTACGCCAGCCGGGGTCTCTTAGCGTCTCGTTCTTCACTGCTACTACTACTGCTGCTGCTGCTGCTGCTGCTACTCCCGCCCCCGCCGCCTTCCTCCTCCTCGTCTGAATCGCCATCGTAATCCACCAGACCCTTTAAAAAAAGTCATTATTAAAAAAATGTGCAACTATAATATATAAAGAAACATCGAAATCTGTTACTGCATAAAACAGTTGCTTAATAGAGGCAATAACAGTGATTTGGGTAAACAGCCTTTGAGCCAATTCGAAATTGCTATAAAACAGGAACTATGTACAAAAGGTTATTTAAAATTTCCCACTATGCAAATAAGCTTGCGGGTAAGTGTAGTAAGTAAACATTCATCTAGTCCCAAAGTAAGCCAAGCTTATACAATGGATAGGTACTAGATAACGGTTACATAAATAAATATTCTCGGGAATAAATATTCGTATTCATCACACAAACATTAAACCTAGCGAGATTCCAACCCATGACCATTGGTTTCGCAGGTAAAGTCCACTACACACTACGCCAATCGATCGGCGAACTGTCTAGAATTTTTGGTTCAGAACATTATAGGCCATTTTAAAGAAATTATTTGTATATTTTATAAAGAACTTTATTGCATTTCGTTGCAATGTATTGCAATATACAAATGCATATTATGCGTTGTAGCGGCGTAGTGCAAGATTCATCATACACGTTCCCAAATGAATGTCAAGTTCTTGTGCTTAGACAGCGACATAAGATACGACCATGATAGACGCTCTAATTGATACGTAGATTGGAACCAAATTCCATATCTAGTGATGTCGTTCAGCAATATCAACCGAGCAATCTGTCGTGGTGTTTTTTTGCAATTGCAAGAATCCAAGTTGTAAGATGGCGTACACCTCAATACCGCGTCATAAGCTTGTGTGACATGTAGTACAATGGTGTCGATTCGGATGTACACCAACTAAACTAAACTGAAACGAGTTTTGGAGTGATTCCGTCGCATCGTACTGTTCCAGAGAGAAAGCGACAGTACTACTTTAAAAGTGGTTTTAGTTTAGTTGTTGTACATCCGAATCGACACCATTGTAACTTGAACCTGTATTCACACACGAGCATTTTTAGTGCGTAATTTGCCGTGATAATTGATACAGTGACAATGCCAGCATGTCAAAGATAAGTTAGACAATTCAATGTGGGACTATGAAGACCAATTGCTGTGAATGGTAAGAGATTCGAATGATCTAGCATATTGCATTACCACTCTAGGGGCTGAGAGACCGATGACCAAAGTTAAGCAACGCATGGTGAGGTCAGAACTTCTAAATTCCAATAGAGCATGACAACAGTGATCGTGTTAGCCAGTCGCAAAAGATTATTATAATCTGAGTATTGAAGTATCTATCCTCTCAACCTAAAAGTGGTAGAAAACGCGATGAGTAGTCCCACCTTAAACTATCTAAGACTTCCAAATAAATCCAATTCCAGTTGTGCAAGCAGGTGTAAAAATTAGCATGAAAATAAAAACAAATAAACACAATATCAATAAATGTTAGTTGGTCAGTATTGGGACAGTGAGGGATAGCTAGGATCTCGCCATGGAGAACCACCTTAATTATATAGTTACATAATGCCACCATATGATTTTTGTAAGGAAATTATATACAAATTATGTATTCTCTTATATCAGATCATAGAAACATTAGTGAAAATAATGAGATTTATGTCATGTCACATGTAATAGGAAATTGTACCATAACCTGCCATTTAATATTTATTTATTAAACGAAACAAATGAGATGTGTTAGAATTTCAGACTGAAAAACGTAAACATTCTTAGTCCAGTTTATCGAAATATCTCAATCCAGGTATCAATTTTGTTTCTATGATCGTGATGATTCCCCAGCAAAGCGAGTAGAGTGGAGTGAGGGAACTAAAAGTTTACCTTATTGAGTAATCTGGGCGAGGATACCTGAACGTCAGTGTGCGTCGGCTTGCTTGCCGTCGTGGTGCTGAGCATCACTCTGCTTGGTCCGTTCACTGTCTCTGAACTCGTGCACACTTTTTTCTCAACTATTTTTCCTGAAATTATAAATAATGTAATCAATGTAAAATCGCACGCATATGCAATACTGTATAATTTGTGGATGTATATTACATGTCCTTAAAAATTTTGTATGGTTGTTCAGACCGTCATACTGAACAACTTACTATTGAACTATATACTGAATACTATAGGATTAATTATGAAATCGAGAAAAAAACATCTGCTGTTTCATATATTTCAGTCATCATCATTTCAGCCCGTAAACATTCCACTGCAGGGATATAGGCCTTCCCACGTATAATGAAGGAGTATGGGCGATAGTCCACCACTCTGGCCCAATGCGGGTTGGAGACTTCACATGCGTTAGAATTTTATTTCTCAGGCATGCAGGTTTCCTCACGATGTTTTGTTGCGGGTATGAATCCCGGTAGGGGCATATGTTTGTGTGATGAATACGCCCATGGGTCCCCGAGTTATGGATGTTTTCATTTATAATAAGTATTTATTTAAAAAGAAAAAAATGTATTTATGTAGTATATCAACCATCTGATATCCACAACATACGGCTTTGGTAAGGTTGCTTACTGTGGAACTAGATGGCGCTGTGTGTATGTCTAAGGATATTTATGTATTAAATAGTCTGATATGAAATAAAAATAATAATAACTCACAGTCTGAGAGGGCGTCGTAATGAAACGTAAGGTCGTGTCTATCTTAATGCATGACTCACCAATGGCGTCCAGGGCATGGTGTGCGTGGGGGTGCGGGTGCGGATGCGGCTGCGCTGTTTCGAGTGGAGCGTCATCGTCTAGTTCGTCGTCGTCGTTGAACCACATCTCTTCCTCGTCGTCGGGGGCCCGCGCCTCGCGACGGTACCGTGTACGTAGCAGCGATGGCACGACCGCCTCGGTGACGCCTACACTACCGCTTACTGTCGACATGACAATTCGTTTGGTTTAGGAATCGTTTTACCGAACACAGTATAAGTGCAGATTTATAACGTGCTTGTTTCCAGACTAGCTTGCAGAGGTTAATTTATTGTTCATACACAATAATAAGTTAATCAGTCACAATAAAAACGTAGTGGCGTTCGGTATATTAAAATACGAAGCTATTTTTGTAGTTCATTTTAGTAATTTTGTATGGGTCAACATCACAGTAGATCGAGCCATTAGTTGGTAGAGAGTCCTCTCCCTACCAATTAACAGATTAACAATTGACAGATTGAAATTTAGTAAAACCTTTATCAGCAAAACAACCCCTTCAAGACAACCCTTATATTTTCGAAAGATCTGTTCAATTCGCTTATTAAAGATTTTCATCTTTTTGTATTATAAATGTGTATAACCATACCAAATTTTAGCTTTATACCACAGACATACAGACGACGGACATGGCGAAACTATAAGGAGGAACTTTAGCCTGTTGTGTGTATGAGTTTAACTATGGAATCTTAAAAATGATATTCCTTGCAATTTTTCAGAATCTGTAACCTAAGTTCATCAACTTATGAAGAACCCTCTTGGGTTGAGAAGCTGCAGAGCGCGCGTTCTATCTTGCAATGCTTGGGTGTAGTTTGTACCTCAATCAGTGCCACAGAATATACTCTGATAGGGTGCGCGTTTTTGTACGTAGTGCTGAAGCCCGACACAAGACAGACCAGCTGGCGAACAAAGAGTGCTTTTCATTTCCTTTTATATTGTTAAATTATTGAACTCACCTCTTTCCCTATCCTTAAGTTTGTCCTGGTGTTGATCATACCGTGTTTTTAACGCTTTGAAGGTTTGTACATACTCAACATCATCTAGAATCTTGCCATAGTTCTCCACAACATGTGAACATAACGACTTGATGTCCTCCAGCTTGATGAATTCAAATAATTCTAATATAGCAGAGTCCAATAAGTTGTATCTGAAAAGGAAAATATAACAGCTGACTAAATGATCACCAGTTCAGTTATTCTTATCTTCAGTTATCCATTCGGATGCAATTTCATTAAGAAACATTGTGAGCTTTAATCTCGCGATGGATAGTTACTATCTCAGCTATCTCAACGATAAAGCATTAAATCACAGATTAAATCTCACAAACTTTCATGACGAAAATTCATTTAGAGATGTATCCTACTACAAAATTCTACTGAAATTATTATTATTATTCATATTTGTACAGGGTGAAAGGTAAAATGATAGATTCCTTGTAAGATGTGATAGTAGACCTGATTTGAAATAAATACATCCCTATGAAGTGGTGGCGAAAAGATAAAGAGTTTGTGAGATATAATGTTTTTAGTATTTTCAAAAAACACTGACTCTGCCTCTTAAAATATAAAATAAAACTAGTTACCGTATAAAGATTTTTTTAATGTGGTCACCTAAGATTATGCAAAGGCTTATAACATTACCTATCTTGCCAAACTAAGTGTATTGTCAAAATTAAAAATAAAAAGTTAATGAGAGTGGCCACTAAAAGAAATCATTCTAATAAAATAATCTCAAATGAGTCAAAATATTCCTGTTAAATTATTTGTTCAAATTATCGAAAAAAAACTTCCGTGTTTCCTCAGCTTTCATTTATGGTATGTAACTTTACATAATACTAAAAATTACTAAAGCTGTGGGCAAAGTTTTCGCTCAAGTCAATACATCTTTTCGCCACCCCTTCATAGGAATATATTTATTGCAAATCGGGGCTACTACCACTCCTTAAAAGGAATCTATCGTTTTACCTTTCACCCTGTATAAGAAGAGGAGTTTAACAAGTGTAAAGTGCTATCTAAATAAAAAGATTGCGTCAAATTCGCTGCAGTGTTACCATTTCATTGTTTTATAAATATTGTGATGGAAAATATATCTTTTTTTCATAAAATAAAAAACGAAGAAGCAAATTCAGCAGAGGATGTCCTGTGGGTGATATGATGATAATAATATAAATGAAAGTGTAATGAGAAAACATAAAATTAGTATCATGTAATGATCATGTGTAGACGTGGATCACTGTAAGTAAAAAAAAGTAATTATTATCGAACAGTGACCACAGTCTGTTGCATATATTGATCACCTAATCAAAACATCTACAGAAAACAACTCAGAAGAAATTTTTGGTGTCTGTAACTATGCGTCCATTAATTTGAAGCTGAACTTCACTCACCTGCCATTATTCCTGAGGAAAGCATCGATAACGGGAGCGAAGAGATTTCCTTTGATAATGTATCGGTTGTAATATTCGTCTTTGAGCGCGATAATCTTCCTCATGAACCTTAGTGCGCCGAGCACTAGGAAAGTGTGCGTTGACCTCATAAGCACCAATATACGACGAAGGAGATCCTATAATAAGCGAAGAGACAAAATGTTAAAAACTGAATATATTATAATCTATAACATTAGTTCAGTTAATGGCCTCATATTACTATGTCAGCTGTCAACAAGAGCAAGACTCATGGTGAAAATACTGTAAAATGATAGGTAGAAGATGATCTGAATACTATAAGGATTTGTTTGAATTTGTATGAAACTTAAGTCTTTGATTTCTTCGTAACCTTAAAACATCAATGTTATCTAATATTTTTCCTATTCCCAAAGACGTTGGGACGAGCCGCTCTGCAATGTAGCCCAGTTAAATCTTTTAGCATCCTGTAGTACCTTATCAGAGCGCGTCTGCCCGCTTTGTGTCTGAGCGCGAGTCCGACTATTGGCACCACTCTTCGCCCTCGGTAAACGCGGGCACTTTCCTGGACAACATCAACTTCTCTTTGGCCGTCAGTTTGGGACTTGGTTCAACCGTTAATGAGCCACATCACTTTTCTTGTGACAACGAAATCGACTATTTAGGCCACCACGAGCAGAGCCGGTTGCAGTCCCGGCACGCTTCACTGAATGATATCATCCGGAGGGAATTTGTCATTGTCAACGTGTTGGCTATTCTAGAGCCGAACACCATTACACGTGACGATTGGAAGAGGCCTATTGGTATAACTTTCATTCCAGGCGTGGCAGACCGCGCAGAAGTGTAGGAGCCGCGGTGGTCGCCCCCAGAAAGCCTCAAGAGGCGGAAATACGCAGCCCTGGGATAAGGCTATGAATTTCTGCCCTTTGGGGAAGAGACCGTGGGGACCAGAGGCGCGTCAGCACTTTAAAAAGCTGGCATCGCGCTTGGCACAAGTATCGGATGATCAGAAGGCTGGCAGCTACCTGAGCCAGCGCATAAGTCTAGCCACACAACGTGGCAACGCCGCTAGCCTTCTGGGTGCCCTGCCTCAAAGCAGCGACCTGGAACATATGTTCTACCTATGACGTGAATGTACGTTCCAGGGCCTTATATTTTTTTCCTCTTTTTAATATCTTTTATTATGCCCTCTATTGTAAAATAATGTAGCTTATTGCCTGAAATAAATAAGTTAGTTGTTTGTCCTGCAGACTTTTAAAGTTGACGTCATTACAATTTTTTTAGAATTTTTCGAAATTTATCCTATCAATACGTCACTTATTCAAATACATCATGTTTATTTTGTAAAGTATAGAAAACTTGTTTGCTAGATTTTACAATTTTGAAATTTCATTATTACAACTTTAATTAAGCATAACTTGTGGCTAGTTCTGTAATAATATTTACATGCTCGCTTCATTTTACCTGGTGACTTAAAACTTGCCACTTAATTAATTAAAGAGGTAATAATAAATTCTTTAAAATTTTGAAATCAAGAGAACAAGTAGTTTAGTTTGTAGAATTATTGTTCAAAAAGTAGGTTTTGTGGGTCTTACAGAAGTCATTTATTTGAAGCTCTTGTGAAAAGACATTAAAGGAAGACAATGTACTTTAGTTTTATTTAAACACAGAATCCTACAAACTTGGCATTGTAATCTAGATCTAATGCATATTTCAACTCTTTTGTAGGTCTAAAGGCCAGCTGAATAACAAGTTGGTCTCTTTTTTCATATTAATTTTTTTGGTCAGAATTCAATACTTTTCGTTATCTAAACGAATAGCAAATGCGACTGTTGCGCCACAAGGTCTTGGAAGTATTCATTGTGTATTTATATATGATTCAAGTAATGTATTATGTCGTTTTAGTAGGTACCTACGTAACCTTTATTCGCCAAAATAATACTCGTGCATTGTATTAGGTGTACGCAACAGAGTATAATTATAAATTTGTCTAACTTTTTCTCTTCAAGGAAATGATGCCCTACTTAATATTTCACAGTTGCCTCGATCACTACCGTAAAAAATGAGACAATTTAGCTCCACGCACCAAGTGTCGCGACTCACACCTGACCAATTTTTGCGTTTTACTTTATGGGGGAATAACTTACTAGTTAAAGACAAAAGTGGCCATAGGTCACTTCAAACAAATTCAAGGAAATTGACTAGCATAATATAACTAGCTGGAAGAGAGCTTATAGAGCTATGCTCGACTTTATAAATATTCTTTATTGCACCAGAACATTACATATACCAGAGTACAAACGATACACCATATACAAAGGTGGACTTATCTCTATCCACGTAAGGCCCAGTGTGCAATACGATGTACATAATAAAGTTATTGCGATATAAACCATTTGGAATAGAAATAAAGTAAGATTTATTTTGTTTGTTTGAATATTTGAACAAAAACTCTCAAACTAAAGCCAGCTCTATATGCTGAAATAATTAGGTTTCATTTCTGTTGAAAAAACTCTTTTATGTATGTTGGGTTGGGTCTATTCGAGATCTCTTCCAAGCAACCTGAACATTGAAGTACTTTTACATTTTAAGTAGTTCTTGTAGGTAGTATGGTTGTTTTTGTATAATTAAAAGCAATAAAGCATTTTTTTTTAATTTTGCAATAACATTGAAGCCGCACCGATTCACACTTGACCAATTTCTGACTTTTCCCTTCATGTGCATAAAGCTAGCTCACAAGCTAGCTGCAATACCAAATTTCAAGTGTCTGAGCCTACTGGATGTGGTGTCTTTAATTAGGTACTAAAGTTTAATTAGGTATTATAAAATAAAATCAAAAAATATATATTTCTCTTATAGCTTTTTAATACTGCTTTTAGGAACTTTAACATAATTTTTTTTTCTAAATTGAATGTTATATAAAATATTAGATTATAAAACAGAGCTCATTGGTTCGATTCCCAGCAGGATACTTGTATGTTTGGTAGGTGGTTCATAACCTTGTTATTCCAAAGCTTCGATTAATAACATTATTGTGTTCTAGCTGTTTGAGATAAGATAGAAAGTCCCCCAAATAAATTGGAGTTTCTAGGTGAGCACACTTCCACTTTTGGTCTATCTTGACTTAACAGCAGGAGTGAATGTGAGGTCAAGTGCTATCACATGCATAAAAAAATTATAGTAAAGGTAAATTTTCTACAGTGCATGTTTATTTTAATCTATTTATAGTCAATAACCAACCAAAACATTATGGCAATGACTTCATTATAAAATATTGTTACACAAGAGATATTGAGAAATTCTACATTTTACATGATAAAAATGATGTAATAAGATTAGAACTGACCTTGTTTAATATGCAGGTCTTGATGTGGTATGTATGGTGCTCGACACAGAAGGAGAGCAGCTCCAACACAAGACCCAACAGCTGCACTGTGTGATAATCCTCACGTAAGGGTTTCTCACCAGATGTATTCTCTAAGAGAGGGGCTGTGGATAGAATTCACATAGATGCAGTTTTATTTATAGAATAGTTTGTTTGCTTTTATTTAATTAAACCTCTTTTATAACTAGTTTAGAAATTAGAACCTAAGAAATGTTACTTATTCTTGAGATAGAAATTAATGCAAATATTAAACCCACACCATTATATTTGATGTAAATACTACATTTATAAATTAGCTTCACAAGTAAAACAAATATCAAGGTTATGAATAGATGTGACTTACTTATAAGTGTCTGTATACTGTGTTTATAAAAGAAATTCAGGAAGTCTGCTTTTTCACTTTTGTTGACAGATGCAAGCATACTCTCAGGGTCAAGAAGTATGCGCAGAACTCCCATTAGCTGTACTGCGCCACCTAATTCTGGATCCTGATCTCTCAGCATTTGCTCTATCACTATATTCAGCAGCATCTGCTCCTGTAACCAAATTAAGTGTTTAGGTATGCCTTTACAAATAAATCCAGTCATAGGCTATAAAAAGTAAAATTTAACTGACCTCCTCAGTGTTGTTAGCTTGTTGCAATGTGTAATCCCTTACCACTGAGGGAGAGAACTCCACAATGTAAGTTAAAATATCTATAGATGCAGTCTTGGTCTTCTGATCATCTATTCCTAAAGTAATTTCTAATGCTGGCAGGATCCCCAATGAAACTAATGTCTTGTAGAATGCATCTTTATCTTGTGGTTGTAGATTTTGTGAAAAGTTACAAAATTCTTTTAAGAATAACACTAAATCTCGTCGCTTTTGGTCTGGTGTCTTGTTATCCATTAGTAGTTTAAACAAGTCAGTTAGAAACTTGTCATCCTCCTCTATAAGCTTTACTATTTCTACTTTATTAAAAAATATAAAACTTGATAATGTGCTTAGCAGATTATCTTCAAAAACTGTAGGTGTGGGAAGAACAATGTCTTGTATATACTGAACTCTGTATGTTTGATGTATTTTAGCAAGTAAATCTTGATTCTTAATAGGGATGGCCTCACGAAACTTGGCAAGCTCCCGAAGGTATTCTCTGTGCTTTTTAGGTTGAGGCAAACTGGGATCATACTCTAAACAGCCTACAACATCAAATATTGTATCGTCTGCAAACATTGTGTCAAACAGTGTGTTCTTATTCAGGAGAAATATACTTTTGAATATTTCATACAGATGATGCAATCCTTCAATATTTTCTATGTCCTCACACATATGAAATAAGTTAAGAAGTTTTTTGATGTAATGTTGGGTCTCCAAGGCAGCTGCCAATTTATCCTTGCGTGCTGGAGAAACCAGGCAGCTATTCACTAACTCACTGATGTCTTCCAAGCGACCCATTTCACAGGTTGGCAACTCAACTGGCTGCACACTATCTGACATCTCATCAAAGCGTTCATCTTCTGATTCCTCAACAATATCCTGTGTTATTTCAACTGATGGATCCTTTCCTTGTACCTGAAATTAAACAGATATATTTAGCCAATATTTGTTTTGTTGTCCTCCCTGTATTAATACCTACTAAATAGATCCATCAATTCTACAAATAGATATATTATAATACACCTATAATAATATAGTCCCCAACCCACATTGAGCCAGCGTGGTGGACTATGGCCCATACTCCCTCATATACGAGGGAAGGCCTATATCTCTGCAGTGGGATGTTGATGGGCTGATGATGATCCAATTATATATTATATATATTTTTAATTTATTGTTATAAAACTATTAATTCTGTTACTTTTTGTTATTTTATGTTTGTTACTATGAACACAGTGCATCTTTTATTGTTATTTTAATGTAACTGAAATCATAAATTATGAGAATCTATATTGTAATGGCTGGATATTTGTTTATATCCACCACATTGACTTGTGGTCTTGATCTTATTGGAACAGTGTTTAATGAAGCAATTTTAAGATTATTATTATTATTATTCAACAATATTTCACAAAGCAAAAAATATGAAGCTTAAGGTAAAATTAAGGGGTAAATATCATACCTGACAAATCTTTTCCCATATTTCATCACACCCTGCCTTCTCTTGAAAACTAAGTGCTAAATCAAAGTTGTCACCTTCTGACCACACAATCAACGTGTCCTGCTGCTTTTGGTAGGCTGTATCTGGCTGAATTTTACTTTCTAGGAGAAGGGAGCCATCAGATTCGGCTCTAACAAGCAATGAGGTGCCTTTAAGTCTTTCAACATAACACGAGGAAACATGGCCTGTCCCTCTATCATCCCACTGTCGGTCAGCGTTCAGAGCGTAAAGCTTCACTCTTCGTCTTGTGTCTGTCATGATAGTCAATGCTCTTATGACTATGTACTCAAATAATGAATCAATTATTAAGGCGCTAATCTATTGCACCTAAGTAAATAGATTTATTTAACTCCCATTTGTATGAGAACCTGTACACTTCTGAAACAAATAGAACATTGCATTCAACAAAACATGAAAATATTCATCTTTAATTACCGTAATTACATTCCATCATGTTCAGGGATTTTCTTATAAATCAGACTGAACGAAGATAGGATGCTGTTACAATTGTTTAAAGGAGTTATATTACCGGCAATTGGGCATGTAAGTAACCAAAAACATTTCATAATTTCGACCACAATGGAATAATCATTAGATTATCGGAAATCACAAACAAAACAATACAAACTGCTAGTCTTTCACTACACTCAAGAAACATAACTAATCTCTAAAACTGAAACGTATTTCACATTATAGCATCGGAAGGTCGCTAAAAATCTATTATTTACTGGGACTAACGTAAGAAAATCGTCAAATTGACGTACCTTCAAAATAGTACAACATCAAATATCGCCATATTGGATTCACAACAACGCTTCGAACGAAAAGGCACGGGGTTCTCAAACCAAAATAGAAATGGCGGGATTTTCGAATCCACTGTCAATCACTATTTGACGATCTACGTTTAAATATATGGATAAACTTTGATATAGCAAACGCAAATAAAATAAAAAGTTTTAAAATTTTATTTTCACACGTTTACAAATCAAAGAGAGGGTCAATAGCATCAAAACCAAAAACGTAGCATCGACATTAGTTTTTTTTTGTTATCTGTGGTAGATACAATCGACAAATATTTTAATCTTTTTTTCTTTTCATGGAAAGCGTAGAGCATTATTTTCATACAGCGCATAAAAACAGCCGCCTGCTTATTCCGAGAGAAATAATAATGAATAAAAAAAGAGATTGAGATTGGTTTATTAATGGACATAAAAATAATGTAGACAGGACTATCATGGACTATATCCGTGGAGGACTATACCCAAAATATTTTATATATAACGCTCATGAAGTTAAAAAAGATTTTAGTATGACCGCTCTGCCCTTTTTTACTTTCATGATACAATTGCTCCAAGAAAACAAAAGAGGCTATCATTTTCTCATATCTCATGCAGTTTACTGTTTGATTGAGGTTCACTTAGGCGTATAGGTACAGACTTATCTCATCGCTTACTACAGATAATGGTCGCCCTCTGCCCTTGAAAATGATGGCCAAAGAACAAATGACCAAAAAAGGTCTGAGTCATAGACTAATAATTAAGAACAATGACAGAAAAAGGAAACAAAATCAACAAGGAAACAACAACAACAACAGGAACATAAGAACAAGAACAGTGAAATCGCAGGACCTTATTCAGGGCAGCTCTCACTATATCTCTTAGTTACAAGCCATGCACTGACCAAGTATCTTTTTTGACCGTACTATAATCCCTTATTCCTCCACTGTTAGAAATCTGCGTCTCATCATGGACCAAATACTTTCTTGGGCTGCCCATATCGGTGAAGTGAGTCGGAAGCTCTTTTCCTCTTACACCTCTGAAGCGCCTGCAGAATTTTTTGGCCATTGAGACTAAGATTTCTTTCCCCTGCTGGATTATGCTGATGTGGCATTTTCCGATCCCACTGAGGATCTGTTGGATGAAAATGTGTGCATACGATACGTATTTGGGCTACGAAAATTCGACTACATTTCCGCATTCCAGGCAAAATTTAAATGGCCCACAATACGGAATCGTAGAAATTAGCATGTACTTCCTTCTCCTGTACAATATCTTGTTTAGTGCTGCGGCTCCGAAGTGCTTACGGGAGGGGTTACATGAGTGTCCGTGTCCGTTACATGAGTGACACGAGTGGCGGCCGGCGGCATTCTGGTAGTAGGTAACATAAAACTTGGATTCCCTCCCTAGTCATCTCACTCACTCATAACACTAAATCTCGGTTCAAGCTGTGCAATTACGGAACCAACTTCCACTTCATAAAAAGTCCCCATTAAGGTCCCCATCAGTCATAGTTTTTATAGAAAATATTAAAAAGTGGAGCTATGAGTCGCGTTGAGTTTAAAAATGTTTTCGATATTTGTTTGTATTTATTTATATTATCTTATTTATTCTATATCCCTATTTATTGCTGTCATGTAGAATATGTGTAGTTTATTTATCTATTTATGTATTGCTATGTGTATATGTAAATATATACATTATGGAGAACAGATCCCACCTCCGTACTCCTCCCACTGTAACTCTGTAAGCCAGGATCAACAGTAGTACTCTGCACGGCGCCTACTGAAGATAGACGGTGCCCTACGTGACATTATGGAGTACAGTATATATATTATACATAGGTACATTTACTTGTTTTTTGGCATCCATTGTACCTACGAACTGGTTTTGTTTTAACATACATTGCAAAAATGTGTGGCTTATCCCAATATAGGTCAAAATCCTACAAGAGAAATAAAATGATGGGGCCGGAAGTTACACGACCGTGCCATGGTGAATCCGTGGTTGTGTGAAAGCTATATATCGTAATAGAAATTCGCACACTTCCGTTCCTCCTATGGCTGAAACGAGTTCGTATGAATTAGCTTACTTAACTAAGGCCTGTATTAATAAATCATTCTCAAGATTGAGAAAAGTCTTGTGACATGTCTCAAGTAAACGTGTTGATTAATAAATCTAACTTGAGACCTGAAAAGCACGTGCATACTCAAGCCGTACTCACTTGAGAGGTGCGCGTAATTAACGAAACTCAAAACTATCGTTTATTTGCCGCTGAGGCGTATACTTCAGACAGAAGTGATCTCAGCTGAGTAAACTTCAATATTGGTTTATAAATTAGCAAGGAGCTTGAGATAGCGTCAACTTCTTAAGACGCATCTCGGTTGATGCAGCCTCAAGACTTGTATTGAGATTGGTTTATTAATGGCTTGCATAATTTTTACATTACTGAAATAAAATTGTATGTGTGAAAAGGGCCTTAGTATTCGATAGTTTTTTTTTATGCACTACGGGTTAGCCACTTGACCGTACTATTTTCATTTTTATACCTGAAGCAGCTTTTGAGGAAATAGGCATTCTTAAATTTGGAAATGTGTAGATCCCTCGGGGTATGAGTCCTACTCGTATTCTTTTAGACATCCTAGACATTGGTTAAAAATGCGAGTGCAGATTTGTAGTTCGTTTTGGTTGAGTTAAGTTCAATAATTTCACATATTTGGAACGCAGTTTTTTCTTTAACACTGTTATTAAATTCCTGAACGCAACCACGTTTGGCTGCCATTTGCAGTGTTCTGTCATTTGATGTTATTTATTGAACAAGAGTTTTTTTTTGTAAACGCCTCATTTATGAACAAAGTGGTTAAAAAGGTGTTACTATTGCAATATTGGATCGTATTGCAATTATTTTATTTGTAACATGTACTGGAAATTATTAGAATTCATAGTAAGAATAAACCTATAATAATTACAATACATAATTAGAGTTTTGTGGTGTGAGGATGGTTTGTGTTAAATACTTGCTATTTACTAGCTGTTTATAAAATCAGTCAACTGTAGGTTACTCAGGATAGCCAGTAAAATTTATAAGAAAAGGTTAATTTTGACAGATGTCATAAGGATTGTCAATACTTAGCTTTGTACTGAAATATTTTCAATTGAAAAAAATATGATGTTTTGATCTAAACAAAAACAACATTATTACAAAGTATTTATGTATTTGCATAATTAAACATTACCTGATAATATGCTTAATGTACAAATGATTTTATTTGTGATTCCAGCATGAGGCAACGGGACCAAATGAATTTTTCTTTTCCTAGTGATTGAATTGTTTGAATCATTTAGTTGCACAATGAAAACAGTATGTCTTATGTGAGTACAACAGAAAATGTGGGGTGAGTAGAATAATCGATTTACTGTACGAGAAGTATATTATGTAAAATAATTTGTAACCTAATGTTTGAACCTTACACTTAGATATACTACCTCCAATGTGTGCAAGTGAGAAACTGTCCCCGAAGGATTGCACTGTGACCAAATAATGTGTTATGGTACTGTAAGAAGAAAGGATAATGAACACAACACTATATGTATACTATGTTGAGGTTATTAATAGCTATCGGCAGTCTCCACTTTTATAATGACTAGGAGTGATAGAAATATTGCTGCTTGCAAGTGTGATATCTATAAAGATGATTGAAGCAATAACGTAGACATACAGTAACCTGTTTTGAATAACAGGCTGTTACAAATCATCACTTGTGATATGAACTCTCGCAGAGTTATTGTACTATTTTTGACATTTCAAAAATCATGACACATCAATGAGATTTTCGTCTATAAGCTACTATATTCTAAGTTTATGGTTTGACCACCCATTTGGGTCCTTTCATGTTGTTTTTTTTTTATGCACAACGGGTGATACTTGACCTCAATCACACCTGATGTTAAGTGAAGATGAGGTCGAAGGTGGAAGCGCACTGACCCGGAAACCCCAACACATTTGGGGGACTGGCTATCTTATCTTTGACAACCGGAACACAACAATGCTATTAACATTGCTGCTTGGCGGCAGATTTAGATAAGATGGTGATTGTTAGCCAGGCGGACAATTAAAATGCCCTACCACCAACCAAAGTAATGTAATAAGATTCAGTTAACTGTTCATTATGCCTGAGGTGTTTGCCTATTTAAAAGTGATTCTTACACTTATTGTATTGTATTGTACTGAAACTAATCATTATTGTTAATATATGACGTATCTAGTGTAAACAATGGTTGGCTAACCTAAATTAGAAAAATAAAATAAACACTGGCATTGACAATGTTAAAAGAAGGGTAGATGGGTTGAACTCTTAATTACTTATATAGGGTTATTGCTACAACCAAATCAACTCTTATAAGGGACACTGAGAAAGGACTTGAAGACAAAATGTAACAAACACAAACAAATACTTGACACCCGCATAGTATTCAAGTCAAATCAACTGTGTTGGATTTTCGTAAATCTTTTTCTCAATCCCCTATTAACTAACTATCAGACTATAATTGATTAAAAATTTGAAATTATTTATCGAATTATTTATTAAGGGGACATCCCATGAAGTGACAGTTGACAGTGCTGCCACAAGGATGTCCTTGATGGAGTTGATTTAGATTTCAATATTATAAAGTATTGCAAACAGTTTTATGCTGCTCAGATAACCTACAATCGTTAAAATGATTTTCTGTGGTCAACATGATCTGTTTTGATGATTATGGATAATCTGAGCAATACAAAACTATAACATTCTTGTTTTCCCTGTTAAGGCTTTGTTTATAAGGTATATATTATTTACTTAAGTTGCAGTACTGTCAAATTAATTTCGAAGGGTACCCCATTAATTATACCATTCGCAGTTCTCTAAAATAACCATCTAGCCTTGATGATAGCACATGATTTGTCACCAACTGTGCCACATTATTCATTTGTATTTCTAATTATATAAAAAATTGTAATGTAAGATCTAGCTAGCTATCTTACGATTGATACAAAAAAGGTATCATTTTTTTTTTTTTTTTTTTTAAACGCGTGTGGTTCGTACTTGACCTCAGTCAATCGAAGATGGTGGTAGCTAGCCAGGCGGACATTTAAAATTCCTTACCACCAACCAAACCGAGTACTTAAACATGTACCCCGCTGGGGATCGAACCCGCGACCTCCGAATCGTAAACCCAATGTTGTTTACATTGAGCCACGGAGGCGGTCATACTTAAGACCAAATTAATTATTTGCTTCTATCAGATTATATTCTCCATTAAGTAATTCATGAAATTATATTCTGTTTTGTTTTAGTTTCAGCAATATTCCCCAAAATATATCAGATGCTACCTGTGCAACCCAGTATAAGATGGCCGTTGAGGGGGTATCCAGTAGCTGCGGGGAAGTCAACATGTTCATACATGATAGCTCAGGAGATGAGCAGACATATATAACACACATCAATGATAATTTCTTCCATACCAAATTTAAAATAGACCCCAACGAACTGTATACTTTTCATGACTCCGATGTTATAGCTGGTGAGATAACTGTCAGCCACACAGAGGACAATTTTACTTATACTGACAATGTAGATGTTAAACCTAAACCATTAGAAACTCCAAGCAAAGAAGTAGATCTGGTAGGTTCGCCCATATCAATCAATGGAGAAATTAAGGAGGATGTGAAAAAGGAAGTTATTTCAAATGGGCATTGTCCATCAATTTCTAACTCTCTTTCAGCTGATAAATATGGTAAAGTGATAATACCCTTTAATCCTAAAGACTATAAGACAATAAATACCAAAGTTGTTAAAGTGAAGAGTCAAAGTCATGTTAAAGAACCGAATAGAACAAATTCAGTTATTGAGATTCGAAGGCCAAGTGTTCATAGCCCTAAAGGTCAGATCAATAATGACATTACGTCCTCCCACTTAACCACAAACAGTATTACTAGTATTAATACCAACAGCATTTCCACAAGCAATGCTGCACAACCTAAAGTATCAGGGTCAGGACTCGAGACGTTCCTGGATGTTTTTAAAAGGGAGCAAGGGGTGGTTGCAAATTCACCTGTAGCAGTTGTTAAAACAGAGAGCCCAGATCCATCCCCATCGTCGTCATCTGCCAAACCTCCAGCATCAACATCTAAAAAAACACCATCATCAGGTAACTGAGTTCAAAACTATATTTTAGTAATAAACGAATTACTTTCTATACAAATACGCCATGTTTCGGGTAATAACTGTAATAAAATATGTGGTTGACTTGAAAAAAATAATGGAAATCAGGCAGGAAGAAAATGTCTTCAAATATGTATGCGTAACATTAGGCAAATTTTTTGCTGAACTGATTTTGACGACATCTTCTACGCGGACGTAGTCCCGGGCGGAAAGCTAGTAAATAAATATTTCGAACACTTATACCAATCATCTATTCCCAAACTAAGCAAAGCTTTTACTATTGATGCTAGATAAACATACATAAATATTTACATATAATTGGCGTTTTGTGCTGTGTGGTTTCGGCACTCAAATATAATAGAAACAACCCATACCGCGGGTGCCGTAAAAGGCGACTAAGGGACTTTCCATCAAAAATCGTCAATAGTTTTGCACGTTCAACGGCGATGGGCTCACACCCTGTCACATGTGCATTTCTGTGTATTTCATAAGGCGAATCGTGGATGTTGTTTCAATAATAAAACTTTTAATGTTTGGGATATCTCTGACCACCCCATTTGGGATAAAGGTCGTGACTTTATGTATGTATGTATAATAAGGCTTTTTACATATTGATCTCCTTTCTCTCTTTTTATCCCTGTAATGCTCCTTTCCATGGAGTGTTGATAGTATTCTAGCTGACTGGTCTGGTTCTTTATCAATACCCATGTTTGGCATCTATAGGTGAGGATTGGTAATATACAAGTGTCGATTTTTTTTTCTTTTTATTTGGCTACTTTTATATTTTCCTTTGTTATTCTTTGTTGACCGTTGTGTCAACTTTGAACATACAAAAGTTGGAATATAAGTTTAGATAAATACATTTTTCAGTAGCGTCCAGTAGTTTTTCCAGCAGCATATTATTACAAACACCGAAATTGACCAAATCTTATAAAATAAATTATTGTTTAAGGTACTACTGTGATTCACCAGAGCTCTTACCTTTAAAACCACTTAGATTGAAAACCACCATTAAACGGAAACTATGTGCCTATTGTAAGGCTATTATAAAAATTCTATCTAGCTAGATGATAAAAATGCGTGGATATGAACCGCTCGGCGATATCCAGTATATTGTATTCTTATTTTTCTTTGTTGAATCATAAATTGTATAAATACTTATTTAACAAAAGCAACCCCTAAGTTTCTTGCTCGTTCTTCTTTGGGGAGACTGCCCAGTGAATGAGCGATAAGTGTATGTCATGACGATTTCAAATGTTATTCTTATAACTTACGAAATAAAACTTTTTTATTTTTTATTTTTACTGAAAAATTGTGTTACAAATTTTTTATTTATTTAATAAAATTAAATATGTTTTACATATATTTTTTAAAACAATAATGGAAACATTGAGGCATTTAATGTAATATTTTGGAAGAATAACGCAAAACACTTTTATTTAACAAAAATGAAAACAGTTGCAAAGGTGGCAACAGCAACAAACCATATATCAATCAGTAGTGTTTACAGAACTGATGACTATCATTGCTGTTAAACAAACAAGTTATTATCATACCAGGCCCAGACCTTGAGTGGCTGTGTGTCACTTCCCATTCACATTTGTATGTGTAACACTGGGCATTGCAATGAATTCATATATCTGGATCGTCGTTATGGCATTTAGTTTTGGACTTATAGTGGCTTCATATCCATTATACACTTGTGCAGTCAGTAGTTCTTCCCGAATAAGTCGTCTGCTGTGATTTTTAAACACTAATTGTAACCTGACTCAAGTACCCATAACACCAGCAGGCAAAACCCAATCGAAGGCACGGCGCGGTCGCGGGCCGGCCGTCCATGAGGCTCTGCAGCGGATACCGGCGCAGCGTCGGGCGGTACCCGTAGCGAATGGAGCGTGGCACGCTCCCGGTGATGAGCTCTTCCAATGTGGCCCATTGGATGGCAGAAGACCGATTCCGTTCAGCCAATTCGACACAAGCAGTAGCGACGATGACAATATGCCCTATTTTGGTAATTTTAACACGCTTTTATTAGCTTCACTTATAACTAACAAATCTTGGAAGTCAATTTTAACCTACTTCTAATTGTATTGAAATGAAACTAGGCATGTATATATATAGTTCGGATGACAATATTATAATTTGGTATCTTGGAGCTGATCTGATGATGGAGCCAAGATGTAGATGGCGGAATTCTGCAGTGGCTACTAGTAAATCCCTCGAGTTTCACGTCCGAAGAAACGAATAAACCGATTCTAATGAAACATTATAAGCATAAAGCCCATACATAGATCTAGTTCTAGTTAGTACAGAATATTTTCAAAAAGAGTAGAACTACTAAATTAGAGTGGTTTTAAGTTTTCCATAGTAACAGAAAAAAAATAATATATTCTTTTAAATTCGATATTTAAAAAATGTTTTTCACTAACTTTTTAGATCTATGTATTATATGTATAAAATAGAATGCCGTGTGGGATAAACGCTCTTAACGTTAAGACAAATTGAAGATAAGAAAATGTTGGATATAATTTACGTGACATAATCTGAAATTTTGTGACTTTGCTTTAATTTGAGACAATTAGGTCTTTATTATTAACACTGTTGATAGATGCAATGACATTTTAATACAGGCAATATTTTATTAACGGAGTTTAATGATAAATGCTTTTTTTGTGATGGCAAGGTTCACCTCATAAACATTGTTCTCTACCGCCCATGATACCTTATTCAATCTTAATTAATATGAATAACCAATGGAAAAAACGGGCTCTCAGTTTTCCTAAACTTGTATTAATGAGGCCCAGTTGTGGATAGATAGATAAAGCATTTATTTACGGCACTGCGTTCACACAACTACACAATTTTTAAATTACAAAGAAATATACATACAAATCAAAGTAAAGAATAGAAAATACAAAGAGCGAGTGTGTGCCGCAGTAGCACAAATGGGTTATATATAACTCAGTGTGGCACATCACTCAAAGAGTTTTTCACTGGTTTTCAGTTACAACCCCTACAAGTACGAGAGTTGTAAACTGTGAGGTTTCATAATAACGTTTGTTTGTTTGTAAACGCTTTATTGTACTTCATATCATAGAGGAATTTCATATGAATAAATATAAATTAAATGTACCTTAAAATTAAGTACAAAGGTGGACTTATCCCATAAAGGGATCTCTTCTAGTTCACCTTGGTAAATATAAAAGAACACATTGACTGGGCGTACAAAAGCTAAATATTTTCATTAAAACTATGATTAAAACGTAATTGTCATCAATCATTAACTGTCTTATATGCCCACACTCTCGCGGTACATCCTTCACTCATTGAAGGGTATGTGCCATAATCCACCACGCGGGCCCACTGTGGATTGTTGGATCCGTGTCTGACTAGTGGCCACCTTACAGACAGTGTTTTTAAGCCGCCCTTGTAGGATACCGACTGCGTTTTATTGAAACCAACCTGGATCCATTTAACTTGCCTTTCGAAGCACGGAAGCACTCATATTAAAATACAACGATTGGTAACCTATCCAAAAACTGACCGCATGTATGGGCATTCCTCAACTTCGCTAATCGAGTCGGAATAGCTAATGCGCTTCGAGAGGTTCATAATAATATAGCATATCACTATAATTGTTATATCACATATTGCTCCAGTACAAAGACGAGTAACTTAAGATAGAGTTTACTTTATTAACTATTGATTGTTTTAGACGCGGGATGTGGGCCCGTGTGCGTGGAGGAGAGTGCGGCGGAGTCCCGCGGCGATCGACTGGCGCTGCGACGGGCGGCGCTAAGGCGTCACGTGGCGCAAGCTGACACCACGCTCAAGCTCGCCAACGACTTCCGACATCACAGAGCCTTCGCAACCTTCATCAAGGTGAGTTATCATCATCAAACCAGGGACAGGACTTCCGCTGCTGGACATAAGCTGCTCTTATTTTGTGAAGGTCGTGGGAAGTCGCTGGATGGAAGATCAAAGACGAAAAATTTTTGGGTACACAGGATCACTTAAAATAGTCAGATTAAAATTTTCTATAGCTGTGTTGTTTCAAATACAATGTTTCACTAAGAAGAACGAGCAAATAACTTTAAGTTTAAATAAAAGCAAAAGCCAGACTGCCTCAAAATCTGAAAAGAAAAAGACAAGCTAGCTATCTATTAATATTAATTAAAAAGGTATCGCAACACTGGAATTCGAATCAACTACAACAAGTTCTATACACAACTGCACTGGTAGCATGACAGACACGATAAACGATATCATGCTACGGGGGCAGAATAGTAAATTCCAGAGCTTGTGCTTCCTTTTTATTATTTTTTGAAATAAGAGTCTTATTTTTGTGACCAGTGATCAGTCAGGACCAATGAACAGATTTGTTATGAGAATCTTGTTACGAGCAGTGTATTCCTCTGGAAATGATTTCTCTTTTCTTATTATCCTAGACTGTGTAAAAATATGCGTTGTAAGGTCAATTAGAGTAATAGCTTGTTGGGATGATCTATCAGTTGGGCTTTGTATGTTGTAGAATAAGCATTATCTACTGGCTGTGTTATTCCTAGGTAGTGGTGCCCTTACGTGCGTGTTTCTGGTAAACCTAAATCTTTAATTGGATAGTCTCGATCTTTTTTATACACCTGATGCTAATTGAAGATGAGGCCGAAGATTGAAGCCTGCTCAACCACAGCTTATTTGAGCTGATTTAGATGGCCGCACTCTCAACTCAGCAATGCTAACGATATTACTGCTAGACTTAAACGTATATTAGACTAGCTTACCACCCACGGCTTCGCTCGCGGATATGTTTAATTTGTTTATCCTGCGGGAACTACTCACTTTATCGGGATAAAAATATCCTATGTCTTAATCCAGGGTATATTCTACCTATATACCAAATTTCATCTAAATCCGTTAATCCGTTTCGCCGTGATTGAGCAACAAACAAACATCCAAACTTTCGCGTTTATAATATTAGTTAGAAGTTAGATGACGTTATCTAGCCAGGCGGACATTTTATCAAATGTTCTACCACCAACCATACCGAATATTAGACACGTATCGCTGGAAATTGAACCCACGACCTCCGTTTTTAAACCTGACTGATTACTTTGCGCCACGGTTGACGGTTACATCAGCTGTGGTTACAATATGATACTGGCTGGTACTTTTGTACATCTATGGCAACTCTGCAGAAATTACTTCTGGAGCTATTGACATGATTGGGCGTACGGAGGTCGGTAGATGCCGAGAAAACTTGTCGAAGAGGGGCTACACGGGAGAACCGGTGCTTGTGTCACACCACAAACTACGAGGCGTCTTCTATGCTGCCCTGCGTGTCGCGACACTTGTACGCTACAGACAATGCCACAGTCTACGATGCCACAGACAATGACGGCATGACGCAAGAAAGTGTGGACGCGCTCTGGTTCTCCAGAAATTGACGTTTTTGCCATCGACTTACTAAAAAGATAGAGTGTATTTAACACATTCCCTGCCAACTACGAGTATACGTAGTGAAAAATGAATTTTCAATTGTGTCTGGCTAAATTGCATTGAATAAGTTAATACGAGTACGTGGAAAACCTTTAATAAGTTGACATTACTCCTGCGCGGGTGCGAGAAAAATTTGTGACGTCATTCCATTTTTTTTTATTCCTTTTGATGTAATACACTTCGGGTGTATGAACCTAAATGAACTAATTAGGTATACTATTTGTTCAAGGAGGTGTGTCAGTACGTAACACATCAATTACTTTGTTGCATTTGCATTCGAGATTCTTGCTATCACGCGCGCGCGACCTTGCCAAGGTTAGTTTATATTCTAACCACAGACTGTATAAATATTCTATTATAGATCAAGGCGTAAGGTTGAACTTGTTTATAATCTAAAATGTCATTGAGTTATTATTACAGACTCGACTGCTTTAAATTGTACTCTAAGTTTTCTATTCGATAGTATGATTGAAGATTTTTTTCTAAAATATATAATACTAAAACCCTTCCGGCGTCAGTGTTTCCCAAATTCTAAAATCGTTGGATCTTCAATCGGATCGCGTGTTTCATCATCTGCGTGCCACATGATCACTTTCCATCAGGATGCAACCACCGCTGTGGGTCATGTAAACAACATATGGTTTATTAAACCAGAGATTGGATTCTTGGGTACACTTTTAGTACTCGATTTGTTTGATGGAAGGGGTTTCTAAATGCACGCCTGGCTAGCTTGTTATCCTATCTGCCGCCAATCAACAGTTAATTTTATATTGATGGGTTTCGGTTGTTTGAGATAAGATAGCCGTCCCCCAAATAAGTTAGGGATTCCGAGTGAGCACGCTTTCACCATCTGCGTCATCACTCAGAGTGATTGGGGTCAAGTGCTAACCCGTTATCCATAAAAAATATGAGATTGTAGTCAAACGCGTATTCAAGAAAAGCTTCCCATATCTTCGTCACGAACTGACACCGTTCTTCCCTGTTCTACACAAGCTGGTCATTGCTGCATAACACAAGACCCAGTCTTTCCATCGGCGTCTGAATTACTCCAGTTAATTTTGAGGTACGTACATAACAAAATATCTGCTAATATGTCGAACCATCTTCATATTTACTACCATTCGGCCAGACAAAGGCAATCGCGTCATTGGTGCCTTAACAATTAAAATATCGTACAATTGCCAAAATGCTGTCCGGGGTAAATTCTCACATGTGAAGCGAAAGCGATGGAAGTCACGCTGTGGGAGAGGCTTTATGTCCAGTAGTAGATTTGTATGCGTTTTTGTCCAGTAGTAGAGTGTGTGATGTCTTTAATTCGACCGAATTCATTTCCTATTCTGCATGTCTTGGCGCCAATTGGCTTAAATATTCCTTTTAAGCCAGTTAGTAACTTGCAGCAGTCTCTCAATCTCATATCTGGATCGGGAGCATTAAATATGAATTAATATGCCATTACATTTAATGTAAAGAAAAATACATCTCTGTATACAGAACCAACTAAGCGGGCAAGGTGCCGCACGCCGGCTTCCAACGTTAACTGTGAACCGTCTGCTGGCTAGCCGGGGGATGTCAGCCGTGCTCTCATCGCAGGAGCGTCGGAGACTCAGGTGGGTCCGACAAAGTTAATAGTGAATCCAGAAATTGAAAATTTCGGAAACCGATGATTGTATCTTTCAAACAACTCTGTTAAAAGGTAAATATTTCCATTAAACTTTCGAAAATTAGAAACTCCGTTTTCAAATCGGTTATAACACATCAGACAGACAGGCTTTAAACTTGCTACATCTCCCTTTTGTGTCGGGGATTTAAAATAGGAGCTACGGTAGCCCAGAGGTTGACTCGACGTGAAATCATAGAGATGTGAGACGTTTTGGTTTGAATCTTGCTGTACATTTAATACTAATTTAGTTTCTATTCTGATTCGTTAAATGTGGGCTCTATACCATAAGAATTTACAGAATCAGAGCTACGGGGGCTGGTTGATAAGTACCTGACCTAGAAAGAAATACTCAGTTCAATATAACAAATGGTTTTTCGGCGTATTCTCCTTTAAGTTCTATGCACTTAGTTCATCTTCGCTTCTAAGCAACTTCTTTAACATGTGTTTCTCCAAGACCGGTACTCCACTACAGCACCTCTAACGTCATCATTCGGATATTCAATTGGATCTGCCAAGACCATTTCATGTACTTTGGAGATTATTTCCGGAGTGGTGGTGGTGGAAACAAAATCATTTTAATTCAAAACTTCTAGGGAATCTGGATGGTCAGGAGGTGAAAGCGGTTCAACCGAGTCAATGACCGGGGTCACATGTGTGGAGGATAGATGCACGAAGCGGCCACTGCCGTGCGGGCGGTACTGTCTCGCGCACGTGACACAAGCACCTGAACAGCGGCTGTATGCAGCGTGCGCGGCTGTGTTCGCTGGCGGTTCGCGCTGTATGCAGCCTTTGCTACCGCTGAAGGATCAGACGCCTCTCTGCGCTGAACATACTTGGAAGAGGGTTAGTTTGTGTTAGTTAAATTGAACTGTCTCGCGCACTAAAGGTGATTCGACGCCGATGTATTTATCGTCATTAGCTGGCATTGTTTTAAATTATTTCAATAAAAACTATTCCTTATTTTTTTTTGGTTATGAGAAGATCGCCGCTTAAACGACATAGATTTAGCGATTTTACAGTATTACCTAGTATTCAATATTTGAACATAAAAAATCTTTTCGCTGGCGCGTATCAGACAAAACAGTATAGAAAAGCTTTCCTATTTTTTATAATTCAAAACAACGCCATCTATTGACACTACATACAGATGTAGTGATTCAACACAGATTGAATCACTTCAAAGCAAGCGATTGAGCAGTGGCTGAAAGTAGTATCAGTAGCGGTATGGCTACATTTATTCTGTATACCGCGTATTAGAAATGACAAGTGCTGTACGCTGCATACATACAAAGGATCGGACAGCTCTGCGCATGAGCACTCACTGATATTAGCTAACGTTATATCCTCCTCTCATGGCGTCTTCAACCATGTTGTTTGTTGGACAGAATCTTTCGAGATACGTAGTACTCTTCCTTTACAAATGTTGCAAGTTTTTTAAGTGTTATATTACATAAGTGATGGATGTCTGTTTCATATACCAGCTTGGTAACAACAGTTCGACTACCGCAAAATGCCGCCTGAGGGCATTTAGAACGCCGTGAGATTACGGGGATGGGAAGCATGCGGTTCGCAGGCAGTAAAATAGTGCCTGATTTATACTGCATCCTTTAATAAACTGACCTTTAATACAATGGTGTTAAGGTTGATTATAACGAAATAATGTATACATAGCTTGGATGCTACTTTGTGATTTGATATGAAGCTGTGATTTGTACTTGTAGGACAACTACGACAAGCTAAGTCGGGACGCGCGCCCCAAGAAGCCGGTGGTGGTGCGCAAGCGGCCGTGGCCCCCTCTGCCCCGCGCCCCCCGTCGTGCCAAACGTCGCCGTCGCCCGCCTACCAAGAGCCGTCCCTCGCCGCATCAGTCGCTATCCGGTAACTTCGCTGTCCCTCTCCTCTCTTTATCTCTCATCGGCTCTCATTCTCTCACTGCCTGGCCCAAGAAGCCGGCGGCCGTCACACTTGTCACTTTTAGATAACTACACATCTCTCTCTCTCTCGTTCTTCTGTTATTCTTTCCCTGTCATTCTCCGTCTTTCCCCCTCCTCTCTATTTCATAAGTCATTCTCTGGTAACTTCCATGTCTCCATATTTTTTTCTTTACACCTTCTCTCATCCTCCCTCTGTGTTTCCTTCCCCCCTCATCATTGTCAACTTCTCTATGTCATTAATAAGTAAATTCTGCAAGTGTTAACTGAAAATCAACAACTTTGCTGAAATCCTTCGTCACAAATTTATTTTACGGATAAAAATTTTGCCTTAGTTTACTGTCTTTTTTAATTTTGTAATAGATTAATGCCTTTTAGGTAAGTGTGGCGGCTTTCTCTACCACGCTCTCGTCTCTTTTTCATTTTATCACTCTTTTCTCTCCTTTTCCCACCTACTCTTTCTCTCACTGTCCCTATGGCATCGCCCTAAGGCGTTATGGCAATGAGCGCTCAAGGTCCACACTAAGCGCCGAGCCGCCTCCGCCTGCCAATAACTGCTCTTGTCACACCAATCACTCGGGTAACTTTTTGTTGTAAAAGAAATAACGTTTAAGCAGCTCACGTAGTATAACGCGAACACTTCGGATGATGACATATCTTGGTTCTCAAAAATAACCTGTAATAGGTATCCCTGTACGCCATCATGCCTAATTGAGACGAGCTTATTTACTAATCATTAGTAGTTACTCTATACTCGCACTACCATACTAAACACTTACGAGGTTGATCAAAAAGGTTTTCCCAAACAGTGAAACTCCAAAAAAGTCGATAAATCGAATTTATTTCGTCACATCCTAAACTTGAATATCGTTTCGAAAGGCTTAATTTTGCGGTTAATGCCTCTACAGCACAAGATTCTCTCAAGAATTTCATACCATGAAGTGTACTTTGAAGGTCGGAAAGAGCTGAAAATCACTGATAGATTCCACTAACTAGGCGGTTGCTAACTAACTAAAACCCAGCTGTTGAGCTTGCAATACTAGAGCAATGTGCTGCTGCATTAATCGTGATGAAAAGCACTTTTGCACGTAATTTTTTCGCTATTTCATGTTTATTTCTTCGCAGAACTTTTCAATTACTGAGGTGGAATACTCTTCAGTTATTGTCTATTCATTACATAAATCGTCGATCATAACCTTACCCGCAGACGCGGAAACCTTAGGTCTTCTCCATCATTGCTTTGGCTTCTTCTCCGTTTCAGGAGACTGGTGTGCATCTCATCGAAGGTCGCGTAACATACTCGAAAAGTTTCTGAATCTTGTTCAATTATTGCCAAATTTTGCTTGGAAATATCAACTCGTATTTACCTTTAGGTATCTGTTGACAGTATATATTCATCATAATATTCGAGTATACTAATATTAGAAACGCGAAAGTCTCTCTGTCCGGATGTCACACCTAAACTTCAAGTTCATATGGCAAGTGGTGAACAACAAGTTCACCACTTGCCATATGGAAATTTGGCAGAGAGGCAGTCTACGTCCCGGAAAAGACTTTTGATTGGAGCATACATTTTTCGCCATTCCGAATCAATTTTAGAAATTCTTTATTGTATATATAGAGAAATTCTTTATTTTATCATGTTTTTTATCGTTTAGAAATATATATTATAGTTGTAGAAAAAGTAATGTATGAAACTGCGTATAGACATTACAATACTCGTGCTGTCTTACTGTCTATACTTGGCGATTGTACAATTTTGATCACTTCACTTATTCTGAGCTCAATGATCTACGCCATCGATTCTATGGTGTTATGCTCACGAGAATAGCTTAGTGGTCAGTTTTCGCCATCCATAGCGATAGACAGATGTGTGTTCTGTTTCTGGTTGTCGGAAACTACACTGAACCTTAATGCTCTGTGTTAACTTGACATTCTTCATAATTATTATCATAGTCGATACTTAGTTGGATTACTTTTTAACTGACACTGTATTTTTCAGAAATCAACGTGTGTTCAAATTCGTCCGCTTACGATAGTTCTGAAGACACAACGATGGGAGGACTTAGCGAGAATGAATATATCGCGACTACCAGTAACGCGCAATTAGGTACAAGTTGCATGCATCATTTGTACAAGCTTGGTAGCCGTAGCATAGTTAGGTACCCAATTACTATGGAATTGGAATTTCCGTGCTGCGTAGGGTACTTTATATAGTCGGTGCCGGTTGTTTTCAATTGAAGGCAGTCGATGGCCTCCAGGGGTGGCTTAAAAACACTGACTGTCAGGTGACCTCTAGTCTGACAATTCCACACTGGGCCTGCGTGATGGGATATGGTCCATACCCTCTTGCAATGAGAGGGAGGTGACAACAGTGGGGACGAGTAAGGCTGTTGATGATGATTACAAGAAATGAAAAGTAAATGAATACCCTTAACGGTTATAACTGGAGGACTTGTGAGCTCAGTCGCTTTGGATACCCAGCCTACCTAGAATCAAGCAAGCAGGGGTGGCCAACAAATCGATCCCCGTAGAGAAGGTGGTTGATTGCGTAAAAATACTGAGGGATCACCATTTTCCTACTTGGCTCAATAGGTTCAATATCGCCAAAAATTGCCAAAACAATCGACTTCACTAGAGTTCCGTTCTTTATTTGCTGAGTGCATTAAGATCTTCATCAAACCCTGGAGGTAAACTTTTAAGCTTTTCTCGATACATACAGTAAAGAAAACAGTCGAATTGATGACCTTCTTCTTTTTAGAAATTGATTCGAAATCAACCTAAGTATTTTGACAGTTCATTCCTTTGTCACATATCATGAGAGGTAGCAGATGGTCACCTCCCACCAGGTGAGCTGCTCGCTCGTTTCTCCATGTTAGACACAACATCATGACAAATAAATCTACACAATCGGTTCGGTCCCAAGAGGTATTTCAAAAAATTACAGATAGGGGCGCCCTCACGCCGCCGTGTCCCAGTCTCCCCGCAGTTGTGATGTGCTCAATTATAATTTGTATGGAAAGTAGTTACTAAGTATTCAGATAATAATATCCGATTTCCTCTTACGTTAAAGCCTAAACCTGACGAATACTGTGTTGTATAGAATAGAAACTTGCTTCACTATGTATTCCTTATATTCGATCCGCTACTAGTCGAGTTCTGTACATCCTTCCATCCATCTATTGATGGAAAGTAACAAGAATAAGACTTGAGGTTAAATAGACAAGACGTTAGTATAGTAATAGTTTAAACAATACTGTTGAAACCTCTATCTGTGGCTGCAAGACTGCCCTTGATGTTTACCTATGCCTTCTCATCAGTGAAATTGGTTGGGGTACATATGTAAACGTATCCCAACAGAGCAAAAGTCCATATTTAAATAAAGATTAAAAAAAGATCTGCTACTATTTATACGTCTGTTGTTTATCCGAACATTCATCAATCATTCATCAATTTAAAACTATTACAGAAGTCGAAGTCGGTCAAGTACCACCAGACGACATATTGGATCCAGCTGTGCTGAGTCAGATACCGGACGAGGCGTTCACTGAGTTCTTTAACCAAGGTACAACCATTTTCTAATTACGACGTGTTTGGTGTAGTGGTTAGAAATGATGACTGCTATAATAGAAGGTCGCGGTGTCGAATCCCGCTAGGGGCATATGTTTGTATTGTAACATATGCGTTTGTATAATGAATACGGACACGTGTTGCCGAGTTGAATTTTTTCATAAATAATAAATATGTAATAAATAAACTAAAAACAAATGTATTTGTGTAGTTTATCAACAACCTGGCATCCATAATACAAGCCTAGTTGCCTAGTGTTGAATTAGATGGCGCTGTGTGTCTGTCGAAGGATATAATTTATTATTATGTTTTTACACGAATCTTCTAAATGTTTGTTTTTTTTATAATTACAGCGGAAGGTGGCGCCCCATTCGCAGAGAGCTCGGAGCTGGCTGCGGCCTTAGAGGCGGTACTCGACGAGCGAGTACTAGACGAAAGGGCACTCGACACCATCGCCGACTGTGTGTTCACGCCGCAGCAGGCTGGCAAGAGCAAGGTATCTGTCATACATATATAATTTCATTTTCTACATATAATAACATTATTTGATATAAATTCACCTATACAAAGAATGTTGTCGTGCAAATAAAACCGAGTTGAAATCTGTTTATCTGTTTGGAAGCTACGGTGTCACAAAGTCACACGTCGTTTTTATCCTTAACATAAAAATAAAAGACAAAAGAAAAGAATAAAGGCAAGTGAGTCGAGCGAAGTAGTAATGATGTCATCTATTATTTTTTTAAAGAACTTCGGCACATAGTTCGTAGGACTGATGACAATCGGGCATGAAAGTCCTAGAGTGGAGACCACGCACTTGCAAACGAAACCTAAAAGGCCCACCCACGAGGTGGACGGATAAGATAGATAGATAAGCATTTATTTGCATCCATGTACACACACATAACAAGTTTTACATATGAAAAATAGTCAAGTACAGAAACAACAAATATTATGTGTATGCCGCAGAATACAAAACGGCTACAGCTCAGTGTATGGATTTGCCTGAGGCGGGCAAAACACTGGTATTCTGCTGAAACCTGAGGGTTGGTCTGGGACAAATGGAATTTTGAAATGTATTTGGTGTTATCAAAAAACACAACATTCATTTACTACAATATACATTTACCAATAACGTTAGTAAATGAATATTGTGTAAGATTATTCCCGTAACATATTGGATTCAATTAATAAAATATACCTAATTAAGTTATTTAACCAATTATTATTATAAAATAAATTGATAATTAATGAAAAATTAAGAAATTATTGCAATTTTCGATTTCATATTCTATACACGTTATAATTATAATAAACTATTTCAATTTGTGATGCCCAAGCTATGGATCCAATCCACAGCCCCTTACTGCTTCATATATTATCTTCTCATGATAGGAACACAGTGGAAAGGTAGCGGTCCGGAATACCAATCTTCTGCATTTCCATAAAAAAATATCTATATTTGGATTTAAATGGTGGTTTAGATCCTGATTAGATAGATTAGATTAGATATAGATAACCTGATAAAGGTAATGGGAAGTAGTGACTTCCGGTGGGATGCAGGTCGTTTCCGATTGGTCGCTCTGGAAATCTATGGAGGAGGCCTATGTTCAGTAGTAGACGTCCTATGGCTGATTATGATGATCCACCAAAATGTATGAGATTCTTTTTTGCGATTTCAGTGTTGGCAAGAAAGTTGGTCATATTTGTGATTGGATCAACCTGTTAAAATTTCGCCAATGCGACTTTGACTGATGAATATTTTGAGCTCTATTGTCATTATTTTACAACATTATTTTGTTTATCGTAACATCGTTAATCACTCTTGGCGCAGTTACATTTTCATAGCAGTGTGTCCGTACTTCGGAAGGCCCGTTAAATATTAGTTCCTGGTTTTCGATTGGAGGCAGTTGTTAAACCAAGTCAGTGGCTTACACGGGCGGCTTGAAAAGACTGACTATTAGATGGCAGGCGTTCATACGTACCAAAATTTTTAAAGTAAAATATTTTATGTGTGATTTAATTTTCGTAATTTTTACAGATCCAGCAAGTGCCAGCTGCAGTGAGCATGCAGCCGAGCGCGCCGTCATAGCATAACACAGTAATGTTAAAGATATGTTAAGTCAAACACTTACGTATAAACGTTAGGAACAAATTCGATATTCAGTCTCAAGAGTCGGGAAATACTTTTTCTTCATGCTTTAAGTTTTCTATGTGTGCGTGTGTAGCAATGAGTGAAATGATTATGGTTGTGCGAGTTTGTCTTCGATGCGATGAATTACGGAAGTTTTGATTGATAGAATGAAATTCTTCGGGAATTAGTGCATTTTGTTGTGATTGGTTGTGGTAAAGTACTATGCACGGTAGTTAAGACACGGTGACCTATTAAATAGCTGTTGTATTCGCTGACTCACCTTTTTTTTATTTACGAATGTGGGTACCTACTTTAATATTTTTCAAATTATTAGTTTCATGGTTTGAAGTCAATTTAAAAATCATCAATTATACAAAATTTTAATAATTTGGCAATGTTTTGTTTCTAATTGAATGCACCATAGGACAAGGTCACAACGAAATACAAAAATAGTTAGCCGTGTCTTTGTTTGTGTGATAGACGGTTGATAGCTTGATTGATTCGTCTCCAGTGGCATTTGTTGGGCATTATACGGGCCTTCACTAATTGTTGTCACAGGCGAGTGTAGGCAATTGTTATAGGTATGTGTATGACGTAGAGCCGTGTTGTATTTTAAAACGGATCGTATGTGCTCCGGTAGGTGTTGATGTGTGCAGGATTATAAATCCGGTTAGAAAAGGTATGCTATATCCACAATAACTAATTTAAGTAGTGATTTTTTTAAATATTGTATTCTTATCACGGACTTCCCAACTTTTCAAAGTATTTTTATTGACGTCGTAGTTGTCGGTTTGTTTGCTAATTTTAAATTGGAAGTCGATCGAAATGAAATTTATTGTTGGAGTGCTTTTGAAAGGGTATGTATTGAAATGTCATAAAACGTAATATCTTCATTTAAAATGTAAAATATTTAAAGTGCCAATGATTAAAAAGACAAAACGATCTAAATACCCGAACCTTACTAAATACTCATCTCTAAAACAACTGATAAATTATCATAATTCAGAACATTCCAGAACATGAACGAGAGGGCATGCAAGCAAGCAAACGTTCATGCACGCTGCATTCATGGAAGCAAGCTGGTGTGCATGCAGGAATTCTGAGTATTTGACGTATATTCGGCTACTACGGGACCGCAGCGTTTTAGCCCTCCCCCTTTGCGCCTCCGATCCACAAAAACACTATAGGGGTAAGACTGACAATACCAAGTGGAAGACGGGTGATTCGAGTCGGTTTCGTGACTTAATATAAATTGGTGATACATATTTAATCACAATGAAATTACTATTTTAAATTGTGGACTGGACAGTAGGTAAGGTGTTTAAAATTCGGTATTTGAAAAATTTGGATATAATTGTTTAGTATTTCAAATTCTGCTATTGTGCGGTAAGGTGTACTGGGTTAAGGTATTATGAATCACTAGCTTTCCGCCCGCGGCTTCGCCTGCGTGGAATAACTTTATCGCGGATATGTTTAATTTGTTTATCCTGCGGGAACCAATCACTTAATCGGGATAAAAAATATCCTATGTCTTTATCCAGGGTATGTTCTATTTATCAAATTTCATCCAAATCCATTCATCCGTTTCGCCGTGATTGAGAAACAAAGAAACAAACTCACATCCAAACTTTCGCATTTATAATATTGATTAGATAGATAGGGTATTGTGAGTACGGGTCTAATGCATTTTAAGTAAAGGTATTATGTTTTTTGACATTTCAATATGTATCAGTTCGAAAGTGTAATAATTATCGAGAAAAAAATAATTTCACTTCATTAATCGGTGAACTCTCGAATAGTTTGGATTTTCTAATTCTATTATTTTATTAAAAATTACGGCCAGAGGAATCTGAACTATGACTTTTATAACGCAATGAAGTGGTTATACGGAACTTTAATAGTATTTAAACCGCTCGGCTTTAGTGATAGAAGTAGATGTCGACATTATTCAGTAAAAACGTTATGAAGTCTAATATTTTTTAATAAGATTGAAACTTGCTACAATATGTGACTTAATTGTGATTCCTATAGCAATTCAAATAGAGCAAAGCCACTGCTGCTTGAGCAGTATGAACTGACAAATACAAACTTATTTGCTGACGTCATTAATGTAAAACCGTGACACCAATAAATATAATAGTCCTAGAAAGAAATAGAACCAAATAAAAAAAATATTTTTGTATAAATGTTTATGTTCCTAAATAATTCTTATGTGATTGTCTGTGGTTGAAGCGATTGCGTTAAAAAAAATTGCTAATATTGAAATTTTATTGGTTTATAGAGTTGTGGGCAGTAAATTTATTTATGGTCATTCGGTAATGGAAAGTAAATTGTTAAGTACATATTTATTTACATGATTATGTTAAGGAATAAGCTGTAATGTTCGAATGACTATAGTTATGATTTAAGAATATAAAGTTCTCTTTCAGTTTTTTCTCAATTCGTGAACATAGACATATTCCAAGCAATAATAAAGAATGTAAGTAGAAATATTGTATATTTGTATAATGTCCTAAGTTGACCGTTCGCTAGTATAGAGTTTTGATGTGGTCCTATAATTTGAATACAAAGAAAGCATATAAGAGACCATGGCAGGTACACTGCAATGACTAATTAATATGTGTTTATAGATCTAAAACTGCTCTTGTCTTTTCTTTAAGGTTCTTCACCGTAAATTTTTCTTCAACAATAAAAAATAAGGCTCCCCCAAGCAGTGCCGTGCACAACGTTTTGTCACAGGGTAGGCAGAATGATAAAATTTGCTATTAAATGAGAAAGAATACAAAATAATTATTTACTCTTTTAGCATTTTTCACAACTGTTTAGAATATTTTCTGTTCATATCAGTGTGAATGAGCTGTCTTGACGATGCGTTTCGAGAAAAGCTTACAATTTGCTAGGGTAGGCACTGCCTTTCTGCCTGTACGGAGGGCACGCTACTGCCCCCAAGTTATCTCCATGTTAAAGAACTGCGTCATGTCATGCTGTGTATCCATGCCATGGCATCTCCGCTTAGATTTGTGTAGTTGTAACATGGTGGGCATTACAGAGAGGTTGATTTACTGACTCAAGTAGCTTTTAGGGTTGTTTATTGTCTTGACAGTTCGTTTTCTAGAAACTCTAGAAGGCCATTTTATGCGTCACTAGAACTTCTACTGGTATGAAAGGGGCGTACCTACTTTTATATACAAAGAATGACATGATTATTTTGATTTACCAGTACTTTGTAGAAGAAGCGTGTACTGTTTGAGTGGCGATGAAGTGACCATTTTCCAAACTTACATATATTATTATCTAATTGATACTAGTTGAAACTTAATGTATCGCTTACTCTTATAGCCACGTTTCGGGTCACCCAGATGCCGTTTTTAAGGACTGCTCCGTAAAAACACTGCGCTAATTAGCGACGCGCCTTATTATTTGCATACTTAATGATCGCCTGGCTTGCTCCGGGAAACGGGGATGCGCAGACTATGCCTCCTTGCAGAGGAAATACCTATACATATGCTGTGTGAATGTCGCTCGCTGATGTGTAAGCGCAATATCCACCTGGGTGGCCACTCGCTTCACCCAGATGAGATAAAAACTGTCGGCGCCAGGAAAATAATCCAATTACTGAAAGTGGCAAACCTGAGTAACGAATTGTAGGTTAATGGTGATCAGAATAGATAACGGTCGCAGTGATACAGGTCTCCGACGACCTGCAACAGCTACATATACAACCAATGCCATTACTCACTTATTTGTTATAAGGGACAGAGACACAAATAATCCGCAATTTGCTTACGTAGCATCTGAGTGGCTCAGGGGTTTAAAGCAAGCCAATTTTAGTCGTTTGTTAATATTAGTGAAGTTGATATTTAATTTGTGTCAAAGGTCGCCTCGTCTCCACTCCGACAATTTGATGTGCCCGAGTCAATCAAAAACTAAGTTTATGATGTCCTCTGTTTGTGTGCAGCGGTAAAATAAACAAAAATTGGAACCTTATCGAATCTATGTCATCTTCCGAATAAACCCATAGGCTAGTTTCGATAAATAAATGAATTTTTTTTTACGAATTTTATATTGACGAGAGAAGAGCTGTTGATACTTCCCTCGTCAGGCTTAATTATTACATTACATATATACATTAGATTTAAAAAAGAAAAGAAGACGCTATAAATGTTTTGCATAAGAGAACATTCTTTTATTTAGTATTGCATTAAATGCTTCAGTCACAACCTGCTAAACGGAGATTGGAGGCCACCATAGTCCGTTTAAAATTAAATGGGGATAAAATAAATGAATATCCTTGGACAAACAGCGCCATCTATATCCACACTAAGCAACTAGGCTTATGTTATGAATACCAGATAGTTGATGAACTACACACGTACCTATACGTGTTTTTTAATAGCAAAAAAAATATGTTGCCTTGTGTAGTACACTTATATGGTTTTCTTTGTAAATTAATATAATAAATAATCTGATGAGGGCGCCACTGTACATTCAGTGTCCTCTGTACGATGCCAGCCTCACTGTAGTGCCCACCTGATATGAGTATGAGATACGCTTAATTCTCCATATGCGGTACCTGCACTTCGTTTGTAACAATATACAAAATACAATAGAGTTAGGATCTTGTAATAATTATATATATTTAACGTATTAGTAATTTATTATTTGTACTTTTGTAGATCAATATATCGAATTGACTGCGCTTAGGGAGATTAACGTAATGTAAGGTAAATATTTTGCACATTTAGCTTAAGATTAGAACGACTATGTCGAACGAGCGAAAAGGAAACGAATGTCGCATTAGTTTATGATTTAATATTACACCACCGTTTTGAAATGTGTTTCTACGGTGCCGGTTTTTTAAAGTCTGGTAAGACACGGAGTCTCCTAGATAAATCTAACGAAATATACAAAAATACTGTGATTTGTATATTTTATATTGTGGGAGTTGATATGTTATGTAGGACTTATTATTACTATAATAACTTACTTATTTCACACCATTCAATATGCTCCAATGAATGAAAATATATTTTTTATGAAATTGTATGTATCTATGCCCTTCATTATTATGATTCAAATGTATTCCAGTTCTGTCGTTAATATTCTACAACTGCAAATTGTGCTTTGATAGTTTGTGTTGAATTATTCATTCATAATCATAAATTTATTCCTTGATCTATTTTGTTTGAAAGTGAAAATTATTGTTGATATTAACCTAATAATATGTCGTTATTATCATTAAAAAGTAATCAACATTTCATACTCAAATAGATGCAAGGGATAGCCGAAGATATATGTGTTAGGGCCGTGTCGACTAGTTTAAAGCTTATTTATCTAAGAGAATCTGATTTTTGTGTATACCTTTAAAATTTCAGTTTAAAACAACTGTCTTGTCAATAATTCAAGGATTATTTTACGGGTTTCATTGTTATATTCCAATCGTTCTTGGGGCTTTAAATAAAACGTTTAAGTTTGTAAATAAAACCGCAACACTTATATCCATTGGTTGGGTGGAAAGATGGAGTACGTCAAGTGATTCAATTTAAAATTGTAGGCATTTAGAAAAGTTTTAAAGTAAGCGTCGTGTTTAGCGGTTGTTGAGATGTGGTGAACCAATCGTGTGTTCTATTCTACAGACAAGTTCGACTAATTCAACGATTTGCCCTTTCAATATTCTTTTACATTAATATAATGTTTTCATTCGTTTGTTTTGTATATCAAAATTATTGTAGTTATATACATAATATATATATATATATATTATATTGGGTGCAATAACAGGGTCATAAGTCATGTAGGGTCAGTGCATTTACCGGTTTGTGTAATATATCGCTGTATCATTGTTGCGGAACTCCCGAAAAATCTGCGTCTGTGCAGTGTAGCGATTAAGGGAAATCCTAAGAAGCTTATAGAATAGAACAGTAGACTTATGTTGATGTGATGTGTACAAGGTTATTTATTGTATATCTGAAATTAGTTTGGTCAGAAACACGTATAGAATCGATTCCAGGTATAAAAATATGGGGTTATATATTTTTGCCTTGATTATTTTATCTAATTAAGGAATGATAAACACCCTACAGGCGGAAGCATAACAGTAACTGAATTCGCAACAATCTTTTATTTTTATTTTTTCAAGCCAAATTAATTTTTGCGAACAAAATATAACCTTGTATTATGAGAGTATACAGAGTTCTCGAATAACAATGCAGCCTTTGTATTTCAAGTTGACTTTATTTTTGGAATTAAATTAGATGTCATAGGCGGTGGTTCGCCGTTTCTATCAAGAGACTTTAAATTCTACACATCTAGTTGGACACTTATATCACGGGCTAGAAAATTTTTATTGACTATAATTAAATTCGCGATTCATTATCACATTAGCGACAGGACGTCCACTGCTGAACATAGACGCCCCCCCCATAGAATTCCAGAGTGACAGTTTGGAAGCGGTCTACATCCAGCGATTTCCCACGACCTTTATCAGGTCATCTGTCCACTTTATGAGTGGACGTCCTACGCTGCGCTTGCCGGTGCGTGGACTCCACTCGAACACTTGCTCTTTCTCGGAATCAAATAACGTTACTGTCAATTCAAATAATACCGAATTTATAGTAAAATAAACAAATAAATTTTGAAAATAATTTTATTCAATAACGAGATGGTAAAAGTCACAAAAGTTGTCACAAAAAGTAACAAAATGGGATTATTTAAATCTATTTAATTGTGTTACCGTTTCAGTAAAAAATGTACCCACTCGACTGAGTACCCAACATGGTAGTAGAGTTCAAAAGCTACTCGTATTAAATGATCTTTAAGTACAACAGGTAAAAATAAATAGGTAATGATGTCTGCTATAGTCTGGCTAACGAAAATGTATCCTGGAATTTTCTTAAAAATTTTAATGTATGAAATGAATTTATTTGCAGTAGATATGGTATTACAGATGAAAGTATTTATATCAAGAGTAATATTTAGGTGTATTACACGACATGCAAATATCGCTAAAGAACAGTCAACACAAACAGAAAAAATAAATAAACTATTTACAATCCAAGAATTCCTGAGCAGAGTAAAATGAGTGCACAATCTACCATTCTTGCGAAGACTTTTCGAATTGTTTACAAGGCAAGTTTTTTAAATGTGTTGGTACGTGTTTATATATTTTTACACATAAAATATAAATTTTTTTGATAATGCGTAGTTTTTGGAATGATATCATGAGCCAATCTGTATGGATTTTTTGTATTTCTGGGAAATACTTCTCGTTGCTTTGAAGAGCTCGGAACTCGGGAATGTAGCAACATTATTAAGCCGTTAAAGGCTAATATATCATAACTTTATAATCTTGATAGTAGTTGATTGAATCTATATAAATATAAATAAATATCCTTTTATCTACATACACACAGCGCTATCTAGTTCCAAAGTAAGTAACTAGGCTTGCATTATGGATACAAGATACACAAATACAGTTTTTTTTGTAACAATCCATAACAAATAATACTCAAGTACCAAAACTTTTTTCTCCTGCTGTAGTTAGTTACCACATGAAGATTTTTTGAATTTGGCGCGTTTTTTCAGCTCATGCTTTCATTGGCCTGATTCTATAACCCTTCACGGAATCGTGACACATGCACATAAATAACCAGTAACACAACGCCTGGCAAGCGCTCGATTCGACCCTTATTGCACCAAATTATATGACTGTGATAAATATTGAGCGGGTGATATTGCTGTTTGTCTAAACATGTCTTTAGCCTATACTTTTGAATAAATTAGGAAACTGCTACCTCTTTAAATGCCTGAAATTGTGCACATTTATTGTCCAATACGTGTGACATGGTGATATTAAACACAGAGAAAATAAAATATGGAAAATCTTTGACTCTTAACTCAGCTTTAATTCCATTTTGTTTTGTTATGGAACTTTTACCCGAATATAAGTTTTTTTTGCAACCAATTTTAATTTTCCCATTAATTCATTTTATAACCCATGTTATATTTTTGAAGTATTGAATGCATTACGAATATGACAATGATTCACTTGATGTTCGGAATTTGAATACCTACATGAATGGACCTGCGTTGAAAGTTTTAATAAATATTTACACCAATAAACCCGACAGCATATTTTGTATTTTTCGGGCGTCATGTTGAAAAGAAATCTATATATATACATTCGAAATTACCCTCCCTTCAGGTCAGTCAGGTGAAACCGATGTCATTCACAAGCGTAACGGAACATAATGCTGCTATACAAAATCAAAAACATCCGAACTTTTCTTTTATAGTAACACTGGGACAAACAATACTGGTAAAGTTAGGCAGAATTTATACCCACTACATTGCAATATGTAGGTATACTGCTGGCAGGCTGGTTGAGAGCGATTATCATGATGTTGATGTCTATTAATCTATCTATTGAAAAAAAAACAGCCACTTGGGAATAAATGTTTTGGTTTAGTAGAGGGCCTGCCTAACGCAACTTTAGCATGGCTCCTTTTTAAAGATATCCGTTTGTGTTTGGAGTACAATGTTGTATTGAATACGGCAGGACAGGTAGTGCAGTGTTGTTTCTGGTTAGGGTTACCACATAAAAAAATGTCGGCGTATGAAATATTTGTTGAAAACTGTATTTCATTCTTCCTGTGTGAACTTCAACATCGTGCCATGGTCTGTAGGTGTATATTTCTTGGTTTGATTTTTGTAGTTTTATTTTCATTACATTTTTAAAATATTGGCCTTCTAATATCGTCGTTGGATACACGCGCGGGACCGTCAATTCTTCATACGACTCCTCACCTTAGTGATGCGCGAATGATAATGCTTTCCGCAATCGTATAAAAATGTAGGTACCTACTATTTTTCCAGGCTAAGCCTATATTCTATCAATAATATAATTTATTATAGGCATAACGCATAGCTGTTCTGGAGATATTGTTGGATTTATAATGGAAACATTTTAGCTAAAGAACTATGGTACTTTTGGTGTACCTACACAGTTTTTATGAATGTTAGTACGAAAGAACGATAGTTTGTTGACAGAAACGTTTATGCGACGAATGCGAACGTTATAACGGTCCATTACCACCCACGATATTCTAGTCTGCTATACTACGCTTTCTACCTTCTTTCTACGGGTTTCAAGTTCTCATCTTTGCCAAATTTTATGCTAATTGTTATAGCCATAAAGATTCGGCAAACGAAAATTCACTTTCGCGTTGTAATCGCACGAATACGTTACATTTAAGTTGCTTATTAATAATTTAATGGCATTTTAATACGAATGTTCCCATGCTTTGGAGGGCAGGTTTTCAATGGAAAGCAGTCGTTAAGCCAATTCGGTGGCCTACAGGGGCGACTTAAACACACCGACTGTCAGCTTCACCCTTCCCCATAGGGTTGACCTCGATGCCTCTTTGCATATATTTGGCTACACTCCCATTTGCCGAGAGCAACTTCTTTTTCCTACTTACATACCCTATTTCTTTCTTTAGTCTGCGGCCCAAGGTAGCAATAGAGCCACCTAGAGCATCGTCTACCATTAGTAGGCGCTGTGTTGAGTACCACTGTTGATCCTAGCTTATAGGAGTTACAGTGGGAGGGGTGTAGAAGTGGGACCTGACTGTCAGATGTCCACTAGTCTGACATAGCCACCAATCCGCACTGGGCTCGCGTGGTGGATTATGGCCCATACCCTCTCACAGTGAGAGGAGGCTGTGCCCCAACAGTGGAGACGTGTAAGGCTGTTGATGTTGATTAATAAATTATTGTAAATTATTTTGCGCAATAAAGAGTATTTGTGTATTGTAATTCGTAGACGAGCTGTTTGGTACAGTGGTTAGAAACGCTGCTATACCAAAAGGCCGCGGGTTCGAATCCCGCTAGGGGCATAAGTTGATATGATGAATACAGACATGTGTTCCCGAGTTACGGATTTTTTTCATTTATATATGTATTTATTTACTAAAAAAAAGTATTTGTGTAGTTTATCAACCATCTGGCGTATACAAGCATAGTTGCTTAGTGTGGTACTAGATGGCGCTGTGTGTATGTGCAAAGATATTGTAATAAACTTTGCATGGAACCCGTAGAAGTAACACTGTAGCACAAACTGACTAACATCAATCGAAAAAAAAAAACATTTCATACGAACAAAGTCGCGGGTTACAGTTAGTATATAACGGGTATTACAGTTCTTTTACATGAGGTTTATCGCACAAACGTTCTGTCGGCTTATAGACTGATAGAGATCCTTTTATATTACGTGAACCATCATGCAACCATTCTGTTGCTCTCTTGCGCATAATAGAAGTACCTACGTCAAAACTACCATAATGCCCTTGGTACCTACTACAGCTCTCCTCGAGCTAATACATAACGCTAACTCGTCCACACTAAACAACCTGTCTGAAATATTTGCGCCCCTTACCTTACCTTTTCCTTTCTTGGAGATAATTTTTATTTTAATCAGAAAATAGAATGTTAAGCTTTGACCAGTGTTATGCTACTTACGCACATTACTAGTACATCAATCACGACCTCTATCTAAATGTGGTGGTTAGGATATCTCCAGCATTACCTACTGTTTGAGTGTTGTAAAATTTCAAACGACATCCACGATTCACCGTTCGAAATATACAGACATATCACGTGACAGGGGTTGAGCCCATCGCCGTTAAACGTGCAAATGTATAGATGTTTTTTGTGGAAAGTCCTTAATCACCTTTTACGACACCCATGGGAAGAGAGGCTTTGGTCCTATTTCTTTTACGGGCCGAAATCACACAGTTGTTTATGATGTTAACAATTTTTTTCATAATTAGGCTGTTTTAGGCAGTGGCGTGCAAAGCATTTTGTCAGAGGGTAGGCAGAATGATAAAATTAGCTTTTTTTTAATTACTAGAATAGGCACTGCCTTTCAGCTTGCATGGAATTAAGTGGAATGTGGTTTTAAGTGTATATTGCTAAAGATGTAAACTAATCTACTCGCCTTATGGACAAAAGTTCTTTATAGTTATTACCTGCAAATGGAAATTATTTTCTGCGATATAAATTAAAAGCAATACCAGCTTAATTAATGTTCGAATTATGTAGTACTATGTTTATATGTTAATTCTAATGGAAAGAAAAGTTGAAATTACCTGCTTTCACGCTCTAAGCCTAGAGAGAGCTAATTACGTTACACGACCTTTTCCATGTGTTCAAAGAAGACAAATATTCACTTACTGTTTATAGTATCTTTCCTTTGATTCATATAATTTATTTATCACCTAGACTACAGGCCATTACCTACGTCCATTGCTGATATGTTATTTTATCCAGAACAGTAATATGGAGTAGCTTTTCGTTCATAAAGATGAACTCTGACTGAGGTTAGACGACATTTTTTTAGGTACTACATTTTTTATTTTTAAGTTTATATAAACGGTATCTACTCTATAAACAGAGTAATTATAATGAGAGATTAATACAAATATGAATACAAAAATTGTCATACACCCCTACCATAGTTTTTTAGCGAAGAATGTTTATCGCATTTTCCAACATCACCCATTTACGCATTCCAAATAAAGCTACTTCTTCTTAGCGAGTCGATGGCAAACACATCAAATTTTTGAGGACCAGACTAGTTTTACTACGAGTACAAGAATCTACGTCTGCCGCTATGAAATTGTTGAAAAGAAACTGGGTGGACGTCTAGGCCTATGAATCCGTCGTTTTAGTTACTTTCGTGTTTGTTTGTAGGTTCGACGCTCATTTTGTATCCTATTGGCTACACTCTCTTACAGAGGGTGGAGGTGTGAACCATCTTTTCATCATTTTCTTTCTAGTCTGGGATTCCAAAAACGTAGCAATTAATCACATATGTCTACACACTGTCTGTCTTGATTAGGTAGAGTAGTAAAATACATACAATTGTTGATCTAGGAAGTATAGCTGGAGGAGTGTGGAGGCGGGGTACGTCTAGCTTACAATGTTATCTATTTATAGTCATAGGTTGTTTGAGAAAGATAAGACAACCTCTCATTAAATTGAGGGTGTTCTAGGTGAGCGCGCTTTAACCTTCAACCTCATCTTCACTAAACAACAGGTAAATGCGCTTAATTGTTCTTACGCAACTGATTTTGATATGGTCTACACTATCATTTAGAGAATTTGATCATCATCATATCAGCCACAGGACATCTACCGCTAAACGTAGGCCTCCCCCTCAGATGAGGTTTATATGTATAATGCACGAAATTATATTTATATAAAGTAGGTAGGTACGCCGGGGCGGGTTTCTAATTGTATATAAATAAAGATTATCATATATTGCGTATATACCTATATGTTGTCTCTAGGTACATGTTATAGATAATGTAGAGAGAATTTAACAAATCGAATTAGGCACCATTTTGTGCAAGTCCATTACCTACCTACTTTACCTACCTACTTTAGTTCTCAGCACCATGTGACAAGTCAGCAACAAAACAAAATTTGACCTGTAACGCCTGCACACAATGTACCATCAGGGAGCTACTATCGAGTTCTTTACAATTATAGAACACGAGGCAATTTTGAAGGCAATGGGAAACTACAACAGTCTGTATTAAAGGAGATTCGAATTTTAGTAGGTACTTGGTAGTAGTCGTAGTAAGATTCTATAGCTATAAAAACGGACAGCACCCATCTTAGGTGTTTGAGATTTGTTCAGCGGGGCGAACATGATCCGTAGACCCTGCAACGAGGTAGAAGCCTGCTATCACATTCATGCATTATGCGAGTAAGAGAGACCGAGCTCTATTTCGTGTCTTTGTGAAGAGACTATGGATCATGCTCGCTACACTGACCATTAATGATGAACGAATACAGTTTCAATGATGCGACAGTCTTGAGAAACGCAATCGCCAATCCTTCTGTCCAGTAACATGACCATTAGTGCAATTAGTTTCAAAGCAGCAATAGAGCCAGCGGTCCCAGGTTCACCCAGTATTCTAATTTGATGTGAAATATCCCGGATGTTGTAGGATATCTAGGTATTTACATTGTTTTTTGATCATTATGTTTGTGTGATTTGGGGATCTGGAGATGGATTTTTGAATTTGACTGTCATAATTGTTTTGCTCACTGCTCAGGACAAAGTTCATTTTAATCATGGAAGAAAAATTAAATAGAACGGGCATAATAAAATTATTATTAGCTTCGTGATTTTAATCATTCCAAACATCTAGAAAATAAATATACGTGAAAGGTTCTCTTTCTAATCAATCGTTTTTGAGGATTTCAATTCGAAATGTATTCAGTTACGCAATAAATACCCAATCAATACCCAGATCGCCCACTCACTCCCTCTAATGTCACACTTAGGTACATGTTGTACAGTGAGCATCAAAAGTAGCTGAATGAATAAATGATTGGGTTCAGAAATATAATTTTCCATAAGATCTAACGAGTGCATTGCGATAACGTATTGAAATTCCCGAAAAAAGCATTTTTACTGTGGAATCTTCGTTATATTTAGGTTTTCGTAAGTAGGTATGTGCCTTACCTCGAAAGTCGTAATAGGAGCTTTGTTGTCCGTCTGCTCTCAAGTTATTAATATCAATACTTTCTAAGGTATACCTACTGCCCATGATCCCGTAGCTATACGAATTTTTCAAAGGACCTTTGATACAGCTGATTGACTGACTTATGGAAACGCAAAAGTGCATCAACGTGATCTAGAAGATAATCAATAATCATTGACATTTTCTCTTGTATTTAATCAGCACTTTTTATAACCGACTATACCGATCTGCAAAATTGTTAATACTTGAAAACATTGCTGTGCAAGCAGAAGTACCTAGGTGATAATTTGTAGATATTATTACGTTTTCACGATATACTAGTTATATAATTTGTAACTATCTATTCAGTATTATAATGTATTTACTAATAGGTACGTGGCGTACCCTATCGTAGGTCAGTAGGTAATGCATTGTGGTACTTGACATTGACATGATTTTTTTAAAACTGTGATAGTAGTTGGGGCTAAAGTTTCCTAAATAACTTACAATCGATAACTAGCAATGCCACCCTATGTAATTGTGGGTGGCTTTTTCTATCTACATGATTACACCTGCTAGGAAGGCATATACCTAAGTACTAAGTACCGGCCTCAATATATAATGAAATAGTCGCTCGTAGTAATAATAATAATTGACGTCGTAGTAATTGACAACTTAATTTTTCACATAGAAATTCACTTCCGTACAAGTTGCAGTACCTACTGGACATAATAAATTGTAGGTGCACTGACATGTTTCCATACAAAATTTTACTATCAATTAAGTTTAGACACTTATACCTCAACCGGTCGCCATCGATATGGCCGAAAATTTAACGAGATGTAAGAAATAAAATAAATTATGTGTGTAAAAAGTGTGTCATTTTTGAAAAGTTAACATTGTGACAAAAAGAATTAAAGAGAATAAAATTTTAACCTTTTCACGCTATCCCCTAGAGCGGCGAAGGCTTCGGCGCTACTTCTGATACGATTGTTCGTATATTTTTTTTTCTTCATAAGTACCTCATCATCCTACCAAAGTATTACATGGAATTGTAGAATATGAACGCGGCAGCATCGTCGTGTGAAGGTGAAAAGCCTGCGATTGGTTAAATAACATAAAAAGAATTGATTTGTCGGGTCCCGTGTAATTTAAATGACGCAAGCGAAATTTGCCATCACTGTTTTGCCAATCTTTTTGTGCAAACTTTTCCCGTCGATTATAGGTCGAGGTAGGTAAATTTTGGATTAAATAGAATCAGTAAATAGTGTAGTTTCTAAATAAAATAATAAAAAGGTAGGTTATTGCCTCAGATTAAAGATATAAATATTTTTTTCATAAATACGTTATTTTACTATTACGGCCCGTTTTAAAGTTTGATCGAAACCCATGTTACGAAGCAAGAACTCGTTAATCTTACATATAAGTATAACGAAACATAATCTTAGTGAACAGGTATAGTGGTATGCGCGGCGCAAAAAACTAGAATCCTTCGATATATCGAAGTTTATAAAATATATTTTACAAACTTTTCTGAATCTTTTTGTGTCTGAACAATTTGTATGGAAAACACGTCGGGGGTAGATTTTGATAAACTGTACAGTCTAAAACAGAAAAACCTACACAAGCCGGCATATTACAAATTAATTTAAGGAAATAATAAACGTTTTTATTTACATCAATTACTGAGTACCACAATATAATAAAAGGATTATCGAAAAACATTAATGATTTCCTAATGAAAGTTAATTTGTTTTATGCCTCTAAAGGTTTATCTGTTTCAGACTACCTATACTTACTCCTTTTTATAATTCCATTATTTCTTATCGACTTTGTATGGCAATACTTAGACGAGATTTCGTCTACATATCTAACAGTGTATGCAAGTGTTGGGTTATTAAAGATTAAGTTAAAACTCGTGTAATTTCTTTTATAATTAAGAGCGCATTTTTAGTTAATTAGACAAGTGTACAATAATGTAATGTATTTAGGATGTAATGATAATCGGGGTATCATTCTGTCGAACTTGTAATTTATGTAGTAAAAAATAAATATATACTTAACAATTTTTTGAAACACTTTTATTATTTAATAATACAAGTAAGTAGGAAGAAATACGTCATACATGCAGTAAAGAAATTGACTTTTAAGTAGGCAACTACTTCCTTCCGTAGTTTGTACACACGATAACAAGCTATCTGTTAACTGGGAAATAAAACCTGAAAGAAAATGTACAAATATCTTTATTACACAAAGTTAAACACAGAAAATTGATCGAATACATTAGGTTTGGAGCAACTACAAATCCATTAATACCAAAGATTCTAACGTGTATACTATTCTTAAAAATGTCTGCCTTACCTACCCAGTCGTATATATATTCATTGGAAAAATATCTAAAAATATGTATTCGCTTGTGTACTAAGTACTAAAATTGTCCAATGAGTTTTGGCGGTTTATTTGCATGTCATCATAAACAAGGTAAACAGGTCGACTACCATGTCAGCCGCCACACGAGTTGGCCGTGTTCCCATAAATGCATGCACCTGAAGGTAATGTAGGTATGCCTGTGTATTTTAGGCGCAATAGCAGGCGGCGGCGACATAAATATCCAATATGTAAGTACACAGATACATTCATGTCCACTTTGGTCTTATCAAAGTCAGATTTAAGATTCGATTTTGGAGTTTAGTTTCAGGGGGCTAATTTGAAAATTAAAACTAAAATAACAAAGTTAAAACCACGATAAGACAATTCCAAGTACATGTTCTGAAAATACTAATGCAATGCAAAAAATAAGGGGAAAATCGTGTTCAAAATTTATTAAATATTAGTTTTCTAAAAAAAAGATACTTTAAAAATTATTCTCCACCAGTTCGTTTCCAAAAGTCTGGATAAGAAAATTCCGTATAAAATCATGAACCTCTTTAACATTGAAGATGGAAAGAATATTATGGGTTTGCATAAACTCGAATATTTTTTTTTATTTAGGAAGAAAGCTTTTAACAATGGTTTTCCAATTTAGGTTCTATAGGTATCTAAGGATTTACTTCAGACCAGCTTAATCATAATTACTTATATCAGGCGCAGGACCTCCACTGCTGAAGATTTCCAGAGCGACTGGTTGGAAACGGTCTTCATCCAGCGACTTCCCGCGACCTTTATCAGGTGCACCTCGGGTAATGGAGAAGAGATCAAACGATTGTCTCATCCTCCCGCTGGACTTCTTCTTTTTACAGAGTTTCCCATCCTTTTAAGAACTTCATATAACATGGAAAATGGTCATTGTTAAAGCCAGTTAGCCGAACATTGGACCTTCTATCCACATACTCCAATTACATTTATTTTTAGCAGCATTAATTATAAACGATAATAATAATTAGTGACCGACAGACGATTCGGTTTCTGTTTCGGTCAGTTTCGGTCTTTGCCAAAAATCAGCCGAAACTTCGGCCGTGCCGAAGTACAGTTTTCGTGAATTGTCGCACGTCGTTCGGCTAATTTTGGGTGAGATCGTGGCTCGAAAGTCGTTTCGCCACGTAAGTTCGCTGGCGGCGGCCGGTGTGATTCTGTTGATTGAGTTTGTTTTTTTTCTCGCGAGTTAACTGTTTGGTGTTATGTGTAAAAAATAAATACACAAAATTTCAGCCGAAACTCAAACCGAGGCAGATGCTTCGGTTTCGACTGAAAATCCTGTTTCGGTCGGATAACTGCAGTAAGTATAATAGTTTTATTATACTTTCGAACTAACGGATATCGGAATTTTTGAACTATGTGATCCAATAGGTGAATATATGTCGTTCTGAATAGCCGTGGACTAAAATAGCCTTATATGGATAATAATATAAGTAATTGGATAAAGACACACATGAGTGTAATACATACCTAACTGCCAGTTATACAGGTCTTTACCTCTATGAAATTGCCGTTCTGCAGTACTGGCCATTTCAAATCAAAATAATTTTTGTTTGGCTAAGAATTCTAATTTCAAATTAATTTTATTTTAAAAACATGGAATTCTTTTTCCAAAAGTAGTCATTTGTTTATTGATTAGTGTAACATTTTTATAGCATTTCAATCTTTTTCGTCATCATGGATACGTTAAAAATTCGAGTAATTATGGAATATGAGTACCTACGTCGTGGCAGCAACGCGGCACAAGCGGCACGTAACATCAACGACGTTTACGGAGTTAACACTACAAACCAACGCACCACCTGTTATTGGTTTGCTCGCTTCCGTTCTGGGAATTTCGACCTGAAAAATGAACCTCGCGGTCGTCCGAAGACTTTGGTCGACAATGGCGAATTAAAGACGATTCTGGAAGCTGATGATACACAATCTACGGCTGAATTAGCAGCAGCTTTCGACGTTAGCATCAAAACAATATTGGTCCGTTTGCGTCAAATTGGCAAGGTAAAAAAGCTTGACAAATGGGTACCCCACGAACTCAATGATCGCCAGCGCGAAGTACGCGTCGAGACGTGCCTTGCACTGCTCAACAGACACACAAATGAAGGAATTTTGAACCGCATTGTTACCTACGATGAAAAATGGATTCTGTTTGATAACCGCAAGCGCTCTGAAAGTTGGTTGGATCCTGGTTCAGCACCTAAACAATGCCCTAAACGAAAACTTACCCCTAGAAAAGTGATGGTCACTGTTTGGTGGTCTAGCGCCGGTGTGATTCATCACAGCTTCTTACCAAACGGGATGCGCATTACTGCAGATGTGTACCTACTGTGCAGAACTGAACACAATGATGGAGAAGCTGGCACATATCCAACCAGCATTGGTCAATCGCTCCTCTCCGCTGCTCCTGCACGACAACGCGCGACCTCATACTGCACAGCAGACGGTCTCCAAGTTGCAAGAACTGGGGTTGGAAGCTCTTCGTCATCCGCCCTACTCACCAGACCTTGCGCCTACAGACTACTACTTTTTCCAGAATTTGGATAACTTCTTGGCAGGAAAAAATTCAATACCCGAGAGGCAGTACAAAATGCCTTTGAAAAATTTGTTGCCTCCCGTCCAGCTGATTTCTTTAAGAAGGGCATCAATAAACTGCCACTGCGTTGGCAAAGATGCATTGATTGCATGAGTGATTACTTCGATTAATACAAATAAAAAATATACATGAAAAAAATTCGTTTAAATTTTTTCATACAAAACGGCAATTTCATAGGTATAGACCTAATATCACCATCGTATCACTCACAGGACACCAGTTGAATAATAAATAATAATAATAATAAATATCCTTAGACATATATACAGCGCCATCTAGCTCCACAGTAAGCAACTATAGACTTGTGTTGTGGATACCAGATGATTGATATACTACATAAATACATTTTTTTGTAAATAAATACTTATTATAAATGAAAACATCCATAATTCCGTCCGTATTCATCACACAAACATATGCCCCTAGCGAGATTCGAACCCGCAACCTTTTGGTATAGTGGTCAGAGTTGCTAACCACTACACCAAACAGGTCGTCAAAGTTGAATAGGTATATATATATATTATAAAACCCCTAGATCTATCTTTGACTGTACGTATTGGAGAAAGTTTAAAGTACACTTATGGGGTATAGTTAGATTACCTTAATTCCAGAAAACGCACACTAGATATTTATTTCTCCAACTTAGGACATTACGTAAATACCAATTCAATAAATCAGCCCAAGTATTTAGTATAATAGTGAATTTCGTAGGATTTTTCTTGACACACCCAAATATTTAAGAATGCTTTTATTTGACAAGAGGCGCTAAAATTTAGAGATAACACTAAACTTAGCTAGTTATAATTCGAAAATATTGAGCTTAGAAATTGCTTGAACAATGTCTTGAGGAGTTCTCCGAGGACGTATGTTGATATAGGCGTACTTCGGTACAGGACGTTCTCGTTTCTTGTTAGCTGATGCAAGTCGGGTGAACGCAGAAGCAGTGCCGCTAGTGGCTGTTTTCGACATACAAACAACCAGCTAACCACACTGCCAACGCGGTCTACCCTATTTATTTCTTTCTTCTCTTCAAGTTTTCTCCGGTTTGTATCCCGGGGCGCCATGCTGAGTGTTTGTATTGGAAGCCTATACTCAAGACTAAATTACCTTCCATTTGATTTCTAACTCGGACATTACTCTGGAGTTAGGCTCCCATTGGATTTACTTAATAGGTATATATATTAGTGTAATGTTTGAAAAATATCTAGAAAGGATATGGCAGTAGCCCAGGAAAAATACGGTTTGACCTCGGAAAACGAATAACCGCGATTTTCTTGGAAACATTTGATAAAGTCTTGTAAATGTAGTAACGATTGCTAAAAATTAAGCATTTGAATTCAAAACATTTAGGGAAAGTATCGTTACAAAATATTAGTTCTCATGGTTATTTCTTAAGCAATGCAGCTCAACGACATTTTCAAGTAAAACTCATGCATGCCTAACTATAACAGGCTTAGTTTTTTATACATCAATAAGTTAACTGTGTTTAACAAAAGTCTACCTAATTAAATATCAGTTAGTATTTATTGTTATTAAGATACAAATTAAAAATAGGGTTTTCTAAAAAAATCTAAGACTAAGCGCTCGTTTTTTTTAGGCTTAATTATTCAAAATTACAACTCTAATATACCTCTATAAGATAGCAATTATATAAGTCGGTTCTGAATCTATGTCTATCTAAGCTAATTTTTTACCGTATTTTCCCTGGCTACAGGGGAAAATCGACGAACTGTAAAAATATAGAAGAATATCTTGATACAAATACATAAGCCTACTTATATGGCTCCACCTCTGGTATAGTCCAATGTAATAATAAAATATTCGACAATATTTTAAAAATATGTAAGTCAATTGATACATATTTACATACAAATATTTACATACATATTTACATACATATAACCTACTTAGGATTCGACCAACTCTATGTTTTTACACTTGACTGTACTTCTTTGTTTGGGGCCCGCTTGCGAGGGTACCTACTTATTGAATCGAATCGTTACTACATGTCAAGGTAAGTTTGTATAATGAACATTACTATTATCAGTATTCAAAAAATTTTTCACAATAGAAATGTTTATAGTGGTAGACATCTTCTTCCCCACACCTTCTTCATCTTTGACCACATCAGCATTTTCCATCAGGTGAGATTGTAATCAAATGTGCTTCCAGTTATACATAAAGACAGGGACGGGATGATATACCCGGTTTTTAGTTAATAACGCATGCACTAATTATTGTTATTTTAAATTTTTCATTGGAAAGAATATAGGCTCCATGGTTAACTCTTCGTTTATCTAATATAAAATGAAGATTTTAAATTTTTTAAACCGTGAACTCGAAAGGCATTGTGGCAAAGTTCTAATTTAAAACGAATGTACTTCGCTGATCTAAAGGAATGAGTACAGTTCAATTGGTACTTCCTGGTAGTTTAGCTAGTAGGGGATATGTGAATGCATAGTGATGCACCGATAGTTGTCCTATTTCATTACATGTCGTGCAGTTATTGCAATATCGTCTGTATCTACATTACTGTCATAAAATTAGGAACAATTAAATATAATTTGAAGCATTTTGCAATATCCTACTTAGCCGGGAAATTACAACACTTGTTGGTTTCATACCTCTATGGTAATATGACCAATGTTTACCGTATTTTATTATGACTTTCCTAACGTTTATAATCTTACTAGGTTTCCGCCCGCGGCTTCGCCTGCGTGGAATAACTTTATCGCGGATATGTTTAATTTGTTTATCACGCGGGAACTACTCACTTTATCGGGATAAAAATATCCTATGCCTTAATCCAGGGTATATTCTACCTATGTACCAAATTTCATCCAAATCCGTTCAGCCGCTTTGCCGTGATTGAGCAACAAACAAACATTGAAATTTTCGCATTTATAATATTAGTTAAATGTGATGAAAATGCCTAGAACTTGTATCTACTGACAATGGTGTGAATAACCTGAGATTATTAAGCCTCTGCGAGAGATTTCAACTCGTAAGATGCTTAAGGTAGGTAAGTAATCCATCCATAACTCCAAATCACGGTTACAATCTGGCTCTCCAATAGCCAAAACTAAAGTCTCAATCGTAGCGTTTATTATCTGATACATATCGAAGGCTAGAGCTAACAGGCCACAGTTAAAATCTAGTTGCAGTCTTGAAGTAGGTCGTTTGCCTAATCTGAAAGTTCTTCATAACACCACGCCTCAATTGCAGAGCCTGCTTGTAGATGCGTCGTTGTCTACTGCCTGATTTGTCTGGGTGGCCATCTGAAATAAATGAAAGAAAATTTATAGGATGCAATTTCATACTTATGATCCAATGCTATTTAGAATTTACTTATGGTGGCTAACAGTATAGACATGTCGTCTGCTGCGTACCGGTGCGCATAGTCCCTTGACTATAACTAACGTACCATAAAATTTTCAGAAAGAAACAGAAATTTACCTGAGAGATTAATTGTAATTGTAATAAACCTGACTATTTTCAATTGCTACCTATGAAAATAAAATTATTGATTGAAGTATTCTGTGCTACATTACTCCGCCGACAAGAGCATAGCTCTTAAATTGAAGAAGAACTGTTCTGTGCCTACAGTGCTTAGGTATCTTAAGCCTGCATTACAGAGTGTTACTTAAGCAGAGATCTCAGGTTGAGGATAGTTAAAAAGGGACAGCTTTATATAACTTGTATAGCGGCATCTTTTTCTAACTATGCTCAAGCGCAGATCTACGTTTGAGCAACGAAATACGCGCCTTAGATTGAGCCGTACCCCGATGTAGTCGTCGAACGCGGCCCGGGAGAGGATGAAACCCCCCGGAGCGACCAGGGGGGTGTCGTCGCATCGGGCCCTGCCGCGCTTCATACAGCTCGCTGATCGCGTACCTATTAGGGGTCTGGGAGGCCATATCTAATGCCACTATATCGACACGCATTACATCGAATCCGTTATACCGACTGTTTGGGAAAATAGGTGCTAATTGAAGTATGTCTATCTATTTTTATTCATCGTTACGGCAATTGTTATGTCGCTTACTATATAATATTTTCTTGATATACGTCAGGGATATGATTGGAGTTGTTCAGTAGATTTTCTCAATATTACCATGACGTGAGGCTAACCAACTACTTTAACTTGGGATCATGGGTATGTAAGCTATTGAATGGGCTAGATACCCAAGAGTGGTGGTAAACTAAATCGGTAGACGCCAGAGTTAAGTTCCGATAAGCTTAGCTCTTAAAATTCCATATATTTAGAAGCTTGTGTCTTCATATATTTAAAAGTTTATATGATTGCCTCTTATAGTTAAGGTGTATGTAGATTTTATTCAGAACTTTGTATTCCATCCCAGTTAGCTCTCTAAAAGTAAATGCTGACAAAGACTTAGATTGATCAGTAGCTTCAAGCGACACGAGTTTTAACTCTCTCCCCGTTTCGCATGTGTATGCCGGGATCGAATACTTATATTAGCTTAAACGATTTAGATTTTTTCGAACGTTTTTGGACTTGATGCGTGACACAACAACTAAAAACATTTTCCGTTAGAACATCAAAGTTTTTCTTAAAAATCCTAAATCGTTGTAATTTCACACGTAACCGGACATTTTACAAAAAAAAAGACAAAAGTAGTTAGAAATGGAAGCAAAACAACGGATTGAAATTGGATAACGTCGTGAGTATTCAGGAAATGGCAATTATTAGGTGGTATCTGTTTTGCCTTTAATTGGGTCGGGTGGCGATTCACACCACAGACGGTTCGCACCGCGGTGCGAAACGACCCATTCAATTTTTGAAGAGCCCCTTTCGCACCGGTGGTGTGAACCGCCACCTGCAAATTTTGAATGGGTCGATTCGCACCAGAAGGTGAATGACCTTTGATTCGGAAGTTGATTCTGCTTCGGATATTTTTTTTAACATAATAGATTGCTTTACTTTTATTATTAAATATACTCAACGTTAAAAATATTTTTTTTTTACTAAAAAAATAAGCTTCTATGTATACTGGCTAGACTAGAGAATTACTACTAGAGATTTAAGTTTGCAAGACTCGTAGGAATTCAATATCATAATTGTACATTTATGAATGTTTAATACTTCTCGCAGGATGTTCCTTGTGAGAAGAGTTCTAATTATTGTAATTGTTGATCAAACTGTGATATTTCCTGTTCAGAGACTCTTTATTTATTACGAGATAAGTTTAGGTTTACATGACTTATTTCTTAATTTTTAAAATTACTTTCAAATGTATATTATGATTATTCCAAAATTATCTATTTAGCCTACAAAAATATTACAAGATTAGGTTGAGTTTACATGTTTTTAATTTTTAAAATTTCTTTCAAATGTATATTGTGATAATTCCAAGATTCAGTATCTATTTAGCCTACAAAGATACAACGAAATTAGTTTAAGTTTGTATGACTTTTAATTATTCTTTTTAAAATTACTTTCAAATGTATATTGTGATTATTCCAAGATTATCTCTATTTAGCTTACAAAGATATGACGAGATTGGTTTTATGTTTGCATGACTTATTTTTTGATTTTTATAATTATTTTAAAATGATTATTTGTGATTATTTTAAGATTACCTATTTAGCCTACAAATATTTATCAATTTAGCCTACAAAGATTAGTGTAAGTTTACATGACTTTTATTATTTGATTTTTATAATTATTTAAAAAAGTTATTTATGATTGTTCCAAGATTATCTATTTAGTATTTCTTAATTTGGTAATCAATCTTTGAAAAAGAAACTGGTAATAGTGTCCGTGATATGATAACAAACAACTTTTCCATACAAACATAGGTCGAAATGTGAAAAAAATTTTTGGACTTTCCATACTAAGTTGTGTCACGTGACCGGAAGTGGGAAGGCCACTATCACCAGCTTTTTTTTCAAAGATTGATTACCAAGCACCCTGTATAACGTTCCTAGATACATGTGATTCGTAAAAACTAGTTAATAATCGTGAATATCAATCTAACTGTGATTATAAACGATAGGACTTAAGTCAAAATAATGCCAATCAGGTATTTTTAAATTTTATAAATATATATTTGATTAATACATACTTGTTTTTTTAACCACTGTTTTAACCACCAAGTTTCAGATTGTTAGGTTCCAAAGTGTCAAATTAAGAAATACTTATGTCATGTTTCATACTCCAACAAGGTATACACTTGCTCTGAAACAAGGACGTTCTGCGAATAATAAACTATTCAATGGATCCTTTTTATTTGAATCCAGAATAAGCCTTCGAGGCAGCGGCAGGTCATTCACCTTGTGGTGCGAATCGACCCATTCAAAATTTGCAGGTGGCGATTCACACCACCGGTGCGAAAGGGGCTCTTCAAAAATTGAATGGGTCGTTTCGCACCGCGGTGCGAACCGTCTGTGGTGTGAATCGCCACCCGACCCCTTTAATTTATGTGTGTTACCAATGATGAATATATAATAATAAGGCGATAAGGCCCCCTAATTTGTAGATTCTATAAGATATTTAAATGTACCTTCTAAACAATTATTTGATTGATTGATTGATTGAATATGGCAATGAAACATGGTTTCTCACTATGGGCTAGATAAGAAAGCTCAAAGTTATGCAATATGGAGAAGGCGATCTTCGGCGTTTCATTACATGATCGAATCAGGAATGAAGAAATCCTGGCATAGCCCAGCAAATGGAAGTGGCAGTGGGCAGGGCACATAGCTCGAGGAACTGATGGTCGGTGGGGTATTAAAATTCTCGAGTGGACCCACCGGCATGCGCAGCATAAGACGTCCACTCACAAGGTAGAAAGGTTTCGGTAAATCGCTGGATCCAGGCCGCTTCCTACCGATCACTCTGGAATTCTATGGGGGAGGTCCATGTTCAGCAATGGACGTCCTGTGGCTGATATAATGATGATGTTGAACTCTTTTGTGGCCGGTTGGTAAAGTAAGTAAGTAAGTACCACCCTTTTATCCATTAAAAGCATCGTTTTGTTCCGGTATCAAAGATATGACAGTCAATGAAATTACCAGCTGCATATGGGGCATCCCTTTGAATTCTCAAGGTGACAAGCACATCTATGATCCCGAGGTTTCCGCTTTCCTTTGAGTGGCCTGCTTGCTTTATTGTTGTAGGTAAGACAAGAAAAAGATAATGTAAAATATATATAAACTTCGCTCTACTGAGATAGTAGTCAACTATACAGGATACAATTATTAAGTATGGCCAGCTGATTACTTGGTAAATATAAGAGATATATCAGAAAACATTAAATTAATATAGAAAATACGTAGTCTATTGTGTAAAATGACATCAATAACTTTTTTTAAAAGCGAGAATTGTCCCAATTGCATTTTCATGGAGGGTTTTCTTTAAGAGGTTTTTAAGAGGTTTTAAACATCCGTGTACGAATCAGGTTCTTTCATTGTTAATAAATTAATCACGCGTCAAAATTACTTATCAATCTAAGTGATTTTCAAGTTGATGCACGTGTAGATTGATTATCCGACCACGTTAAATAAATACGTGTACCATTAAAGTGTTATTAGTGCGTATAGTTATTGTTTTAGTTGTATATTTGCTTTATTTAATTTGCTGTAATTTGTATACCTACTATCAATCTACTTTTCTCTAACTAGCCTTATGGGTGACTGGAAGATATCTCTCTATGGGATAAGTCCGCCGTTATACTGAAACTGTATCTATGTAAAATTAATGTATTGGCTTTTTTGTATAATAAAGTGTTTACAAACAGTCAATCGCATTATCTATATCAAACAAGTTTTATTTCGTTAGTTAGAAAAATAACATTTAAAACGTCGTGACGTATAATTATCGCTCATTCACGAGGCAGATTCCCAAAGAAGAGCGAACAAGAATCTCAGGGGTTGCTCTCTGGATACGTCGAGAGGTTCATTGTCCTTGTATTCTTATCATCTATTATAGATAATCAAAAATTTTATAAGTAATAGCCTTTGACGCATAGTTTCCGCATAATGGTGGTTTTAAATTTAAAATATCTACCAGAACCTTATTATAAAGGGTATCGAAAGTTATAATAAAAAGAACTGACTGAAAAGCAACATTTAAAACTTGGAACTAAAGTTTATAAATAAGAAAAAAAAAAAAAATTCAAATCATTATACTCATTAGGTAAAATACTGTAGTTAACAGTTCGAAGTTTTCTTAATATCTCTTATTTAGCTACGGAATTATTCGTCTGTCCAGACTTCATGATTTCACCCTGTATAGGTACATGAGGTTGATTCAAATGTTATATTTGACTTTCTGTCATCTGTTATACTCTGAGATACTTCGTAAAGACTGGGGTCCTGGATCCCAGGAGAGTCGAATGCACTGCTGAAATTTTAAAGCTATTATTACTATCTACTGACTATACTTTGATTGATTGATTGATTGATTGATACTCCAGTCGCGTAAACGTGCAAATAAACCCGTTTCAGATATCTACCTTATTTCTTTTAATATCAGATGGGTCTGTCAAGGGTAAAAATATGATGGTGTATTTGTTTTACTATCTTCAAAGCCTATCGCAATACGTTTCACTTTGACATTTATGCTGTATTCTCGAGCTCTAGATTGTCAAAGTGCATAATCTATGTAAAATGACAAGTTGGAAAATGTTGTTGTTGTCGGAAATATTTTCTTTAGAAAATGCGAAATTTCAAACATAACAAGTTTCCCGAAACTCCTTGTAGAACGATATGATGTAATTAAACATTCTCAAAATGAAATGTATTAAAGATCCCCTATCTTAAATATTTCCTAAACTGAGGAAGGCTCAAATTGAAAATTTTTCAAGGTTTCACTTTAAGGTGTTGAAGATAGTAATACTAGATAATATGCCTACTTATATTTTATACTGCTCTGTCCTAAGAAGTTTTATGGCTGTACTTATAAAACCAATATATCTCAAATCCTGTTGATTTATTTCCATTCAACCGAGGGCCCATATTAACAAACCGTTCTCAAGATTGAGATGACCTTAAGTTGGCGCTTGAGAATCTGTTGCATATAAAAAGAATAGTATTGATATTGCGACGTGATCTCAATCTCAAGATCGATTTATTAATATGGCTCAAGGTAGAGTCAATTTGACAGCTTTGTCAGTACTCGTAAGAACTATTGGGTAATCTGTGTATGGCTATGGTATTTGATGAACTTTCTTCACTCGATATAGATTTTATTTGGTCCATAATCCTTAATTACGTTCCAGACAGTATTCACTATTTGTCTTTTGAGAGTACGCATATATAGAATTGAATAAACAATCCAGTCGCATGCAATGTCACACAAGCGTGCCTTACATCTAACAAGATGTTGATCTAGGTATATTGAACTGATATAATTTATCTACTGGCATATCGGTGTCCTAACCTCATGATATGAGTCTAGGCTGAATCCAAAGATATAATATTGAAAGGAGTTCTTTTATACGCAAATAAAGGCCAGATAGCGAAGTGCCTAAGACAAAAATGTAAATAAAGTTTATGTATGTATATCTTAAGACAATTAATAAATTAAATTAAAATGATTGTTATTGACAACTTCTTCTTTTCGAGTCAATTGCAAAAGTTATGATGACCTAAAGTAGATAACTGATTGATATAGATAGTGTGAAGTGACCCTGTCTTCGAAAGCAATGGTTGCAGGTTCGAATGCCGCTAGGAGTGAATATATGTATGATGATTACGAACTATAATGCTCCCTACTCATGTATATTCGTTATCTGGTATCGATAGTATAGACTGCCTAGTTTGGGACTCCCGAAATATCTATTTTTACTTTAAACTTCTTTAAATTGCTATTTAATAATTAGGACTAAATGACCTGTTTTGAGTTAGGGTACTGGTATGTCATTGATTATATTAAATAGCTCGTATAGCACTCCAAAATAGGGTTAGGTCTGATACAAGAAAACGAATAAGATATAAATTTATAATCAACTGAAATATTAATCACTTCCTGCTGACCAATCTCAAGTTGATATGTGCCGCACTTTCGCCATTGCGACCTCGTTAACGTCTGATGTATTGCGTTTGACATTTCTTTCGACTTCACCGTCTTATTATGGTACATTAAAATGCCAAATCCCATATCTGTCATATCGAGGCTGCTTTAGCAATATGGCTGTCATTTCAGAGAAGATAATCCTTTAGCTTTTAATATTTTATATTATTTAGAACGAATTCTAAATGGATGGTGTTTTCATGTTGTATTAAAATACTTATTTGCTATAATATTGTTATAGTTAGCTAGAGGCGACCTTACCGAAATGTTGTAGTGAAATCGTACAGATCATTTATCATTAGAAACACGATTATAGTAAGAAATTTTTAAATTAACGAACAACAAACAAATTGTTTATGAATAAGTACATAAACCGATGAATGTTTATTGATGATGATGAGGTTTTATCAGGACGAGGCCTCCAGAATAGAGAAAATATGATATGCCTGAGTGGGTAGAACTTGTTTGTTTATATATGTGGGTGATTCAAAATGAGAACAACAAAAAATAAAAATGCTTTTATTAAAAACTATACGATTATAAAAATAATTAAAATTAACATAAAATTACACAAGAAAGAATACAGTTTAAACTAGAAGCTTTAATTTACATAACCGAACCAAATATTCTTTGTTCAAAATATTGCAAAAAATAAATCATAATGGACTGATTAAACTAATTGAGCTGTTGATATTATAATGATTAAGTATAAATTTATAAAAGTATAAATATTACCAGATTAAATGATTACTGTCGCATAGATAGGTAGACTACTTTGCTAAGGGTTACCAGTACAGGTGGGTACAACAATGAAATGAGATTACAATGCAAGGCCACCACACAACGCTACGTAGGGCTTCCCTGCCTGGATCCGACTACGACTGTACTTGACCCATTGACTTTATTTCTATTAACATTCGTTTAACTAGTTTTTATAGGCAACCTCCTACTGGTGAACATAGTATGCAGTCTGCAACATAAAACTAAAAAATACCTAAAGGAGTTTTTACTTCCACACAGAAAAATAACTGAAAATATAAAAGTTAGATAGTAGGTATACAGGGTGAAATTTAATACGTGTAATTCCTGTTTACTGGTAACAACAACTTTCTGCTGAATTCGGCTATGGTTCCCAGTGGATAGTTTTTCGTATCAGGCGCGGAGTCATCAGTTGCAAGTTGTTAGATGTCCATACTAAATTTGGTTGCAGAATGGTTTACTTTGTATGGGTAATCGACAAATTTTTCATCGAATTCGACTATGGTTACTTGGGGAAAGTTGTTCGTAATCAATTGCGGTGTCACCAGTTAATGGGAAATACAAGAATTCAAAGTCACCCTGTATAGGAGGCTGTAGTAGGTAGATACCTACCTAGTATCTAGTTTTTTTCCTTTAATTGAAGGATTATTATTACATCTCGGACATAACATTATTACACCATTTAAATTTTGAATAGAAATCCTGCTCCATGATATTAAATGTCTATTCTTGTAGGAAATCTGTATGCTCTTTACAGGTTGATTGTTGAGTAACAATCAACATCAACAAGTTATCTTGGTAAGGAGAGTTCGTTACCTAAATAACTTTGCTTTTGGTGCTGCAGTAATCGCCATCTGCCTCTATAATTTGTCAACCCTTTCACATCGATAACCACGAAGAGCAAATCGGTACAATCGAGTTCTAATATAAAGCTATTTATAAATATGATATTCTATACCTTGCTGTAGTATAGTTAAACTTATCGCTTAAATGTCAGTAGTTCAATTTTCAGTGACATTAACATTTAGCTACAAATATTATTAAACCAGTTTCTTTTCTACTATAGAACACCAATTTTACATAAATATTATTATGCATAGTAATAAATACATTTATTCTACGGTTCGGTGTCATGATAAATATTATCATTGTACTAGTACATTAAATGCACTCATATTCCATTTATATTTATTGGAGCTACAGTTGATATCAGCTTGCACGAGTGTCCACTTAACTTATACCCTACATTTCAATGATCTTACCTATACCTTATAGTATAAATGATCGTAGGAGTTATCTTCGGAGTTATTTGCTTACAGTGCCGAGTTCCACACGATAAGTAACGACATCCCAGGGAAGCTATTCCGTGTACCAGTAACTGTGAGATATCCAAGGCCGAACGAGAATAGTGCAGATCTATGAATACTAGCGCAACATTGTTTGTGGCTATTTCTACGTACCGCTAATTATACCTATACAGTGGCCAATTTTGCGCCGGAGTCGTGTGGGCTAACAGCTGGTCATCATATGCGCCTTGGTTGTAGACCGTTGATATGTACCTACTCGCTAGTATCGTGGGCAATCGTAAATTATGATCATACTCTCAAGGCATGGCATGTAATCTTGTTACAGGACTTGCGCCTACCTTATAGATTGTTAATTAGATGTTTAAATTAAATTCCCTATTATTTATACTTCTTTAAACATGCTTACGTACAATCAGCTTGATAAGTACATAGCCATTTTTCGAACATCTAGGTATTTTAGGCAAGTATTGGATTCTAATCTTATTAAACCTAATTTCTATTAATTGCACGGTGTTCATAAAAATCTTGAATCGTTCGACCTGGGGCGATATGTTACCCATGCCACTTTGAAACCTATGGACTGCTGAGTATTGCTACACTATAAGCTCGATTTCCAAGACTGAAATTTGTTGCCTGATTAGAAAATGTAGGTCACTACTTCATTGCAAGCGGTAGATTGAGATGAAATAACTGTTTTGACGATTCATTTTGTACACTCCGTCACAGGCTTATGTTACCATGATCTGGCATTTATTATTTATTGTAAGTTAAATAATGTGACGATACAATTTACAGTATATTTCCAAGTCGGTCACGATTATATACAACTCTCTAGTCCTCTGGCGCTCTACACGCTTATTAGGAGAAAGCCATTTATTTTATATCTGATCTTATGTAGAGTCGTTGTAGAAGTTGTAAGGCTAAAATATTGGAATATCCTTAGTGAATGTGACTTTAGAGACACTTAGCACTCCTACATTACTTACCAGGCATTCTGTACTGAATATAGGCATTATTATAATACAGTTAATATTAATGCAGTATTTGTTTTTATATCTATAATTTGTTACAGAACCTATTATTATAATATTGATATATGCACCTTCATCCTTCCTTAGCGCCGAATCCAAGTGTAGTCTTACAATAAAGACCACTTTTACGTAAACATTATGTAGATGAAAACAGAATAAGTGCTGTCCTAGCGTTTACGTAATTTCTGTTATACATTGTGCACTGTGAGAGTTTTTCTATAAAACAGACCGTAATGACAGCGTAGGAGTATTAACGTGGCAATAAAAAGTGGGTAACTAGTCCCCTATTATGAGCAATAGCTGCGAGAGAGCTACCTCACGATAATTACCCTCGAAGGCTGAATGAGGGAACCGCTCGCGCTACAATAGTATCTACCATTACGTCTGTCTTTGTTTGCCATTGTAACAAATCGCAGCTCGAAACAGGTAAATCTACGTTAGAAATGTAAGCAATAATTTATTTTCCACAGATAATGCCCATTGTTCTACTATCTAATTACATGCAGACAGATATAGAGGACAAGCTATATATGTATATATATAGATATTTCTTTGGAATAAAACAAAATATTAACTAGAGAAAGCTGTAATGAAAATCACGCAAAATACACAAATAATAAATTACAAAAAATAACACCAAATAGTAGAACATAACAAAAGTTGATAGAGACAGATATATAATATTACAGTATTACGAACACAAATAATAATATTACAAATTATATTAATTATAAAAACTAAACTAAGATCAATTCTCAAAAATACCAATACAGTTGTCAATAAATTAAAGGGGTCATTATAATAAAATGTACAGAACATACAAAAAGATAAGCAATATTACCAAATAAATTTAATATCATAAGATTTATTTATGAAACATAAAACACGTTTTAAGGACTACATAAGGAAATAAACAAAACTGATATAGTAGAGACATTCATAAACTACGTGTCTAAACTTTCGCACTTAAAAGTTCGCTATAGTTCATAAAACAGGAGTGTGTCACGTGGCAGGCCAGGACCGTCGCAATACACCCCGGGGTGTCGTACCAGATAGTGCATTTACATGTCAGTTTTGCAATAACGCAAACTTGTCGCGTGCTTTGCAAACGCACTCCTGGCACGAACTCCGGGGCGTCAAACGTCGATATCGATAACCCACGAGCGCGCCGCATCACTAACCGTCTTTGCACTACGGAACGTCTTTGCCATTTTCATCACTACGTAAATACTTAAAGTCCCCTAACACGTCAGTTATCAACGGTTTGCAGAAGAAATTTGCATTTGTGAGAAGCATTTGTTAGTGCGTTAGTTAGTGGTATACCTTTATGTATGTATTAAACATGAACATCACGTGCGTTGCAAATTATGAATTCTATATCGACAACTCCAGGGATCATTATGGCAACTAATCATTAATTATTCTGTGAACTGAGCGGTTGTCGCTTCTGATTGACTTCTAGTACGCTGTGTTAATGACAAGGTCGCAGTTAGTAGACGTAGATGTGATATGGAAAGCGTATTTACATTGTGTAAAATTTAATATGTGTTATATCTATACAAGCATATGGTAGCAGGGGAATTGCAAACAAGTTTACAAACTCGTGCCAAATGGGACATGTTTAGTTGTTTACATATATTTTTTCTACGTTATTAAGTTCCTTTTTTTAAAACGCTTAGCCACTGTTTGTCCTATTACATTATGTGTAATCTGAGGAGGGTAGGGATGTGCTATACTTTCAGCTTTCTTACGACGAAAGAGCACCTGAGGAAACTTTACATTTGTTCTTAAGAAACATCCACATACTAGAAATGATAAACATCAAGGCAGCTTGAAGTTGAGGCTGGTGTCCCACGGCATTTCGAAAGCTTTGTGTATTTTTTAAATATTCAAAACGAAAGTAAGGAGAAAGTGTGACATTTAAATAATGAATGGCGATATGACGTGGAGACACCTCGGTCGTGGTAGTTTATTTTAAAATTTTATTACAGGTGTACTCTTACTTTCCCATATATAACTTTAATTGAAGCCAACAAAAAATATAATAACTTACACTTCTCATTTTAATATCATTACTGACTTAATTACAGGCAAAATGTTAAGTGATGATTGATTACACATATTTGTAGTTATTTTTAATTCCGTTTTAAGTTGATCTAACGCTTAATTCTTGTAAACATAGTTGCTTTTGGGTTACGAATTGATAAAGTGAAACCGCTCTTATATTTATGTTTCTTGTTTGTGGAAATTAAAAAAGTTGATACATTATAATCGTGTATAGTAAGTAGTGCTTGAATAAATTGGTGCATCGTATGATGCTTTAAGAAAAACTATCGTAGTTTCAGAAAAAAAAATTATATAGGTAATTGTTAATTGTATATTTAACTGAATTATTCATTTATTGTATAATAAATAATTAACAAAGCCCGTCTTAGGATGATATAGAGTAGGTACGGTCGATGTAGAGTCGTCGTTACGTTGCCTCATCGTGGCATAGATCAAGGTAAATAGTTTATGTTGTGTACACATTGATGTACATTATATAAATTATATGTGTCCAATGTCATAGGACTCATTAGGATAGCGTAAACATACTCGTATATACATAATCTTTTACAGAGAGCGATAGTTTTTCAAGCAATTGTTTTACAAGGTTGATGTAGTATGACATTTGAATCATTGTATAAGTTGTTTCATTTGTATGACAACTTTGTGAAATGTATAAGAGTTGTTCGATTTGTATAAGAGTTGTATAATGGTTGTAAGGCGTTTTTAGCCGCTACATGAAAGGACATTTCAATACAGTGGATATTCCGAATGTAATGACTAAGGTATTTTGCTGTCTTGTGTGTGTGTTAATTTTCTATCGTAATATATGACACAGTGGGAAGCAACTTTATTACTTGACACGTGTATAATAAATATTATAATAACTGGCTATCTATTATACATATAACATCTCGAATACACCATCGACATACGTCAATATCACTTCCGCAATATATATTAATATTTCTGCAAATGAATGAATTCTTCGATTTATTCGTGTTTTCCCGATGAGGAAAATGCAGCTACTAAAATAAAAAAATATACTTTTTATGTTGAAAATTTATTAATTTTTAATGTGTAGCGGATCAGTTTCTTTACTTTAAAAAACGAAGATTTTTAGATTAAGCGTTCTGATTAGGATATCACTAGACATGTTGACACAGCATTTTCTAAGACACTTTATATAACAGCCGTACGCCACGCTGTGCGTTGTCATTAGAGTCTAATTTGGCGTGGTAATGTGAAACAAAGGTGAACGCAAGTGGGTCAACCTCGCGGCCTTGCGCGGGCCTAGCTGAGAGACTGACATACTTCACCATCCACTGCGATGATTTGGCTCATATGAATTAGTATAAAGATGACACATTTTATAAGTATTAAAGACAATAAAATGTCTGGATAAGATTTAATTTACGTAGGATATAGCATGTTTTGTAATATAATTTAAGGATTTTTTTACGCCTTCAAGAATATTAGAAAATTTATTTTTATGTTTGAACCGAAAGCACAACGTCCATCCTTAGTGAAAAATAAAATATATATTCAGCCTTTGGTCAGCAGTGGACTGTGAGGCGAATAAGCTGAGACGATGATGATTAATTATGATTTAAATGAATTTAACTTTTGCATGCCTAGACCTCGTCCCGCCAATTGCTGTTCCGGAAAATACTTATAGCTGTTGGGATAGATGGGCGGTAGAGCAGTTAGTATTTCCAGCATCCATATTGAAAATTACTCATATATGTATGCGAAATGCGAATTTTAAAGATACATCTATTGGTTTAAAAATATCTAATATTTTGTTCATATTCCGTGGTTTAAAACAAGAGTGGGTTATCTCTGAAAAAGTATATATCGCAATACTATGTATACCTACCTACTCAATCACAGTTTTGGTGTAGACGTTTTTCTCTCAGCTATTAATGTCCCGATATTGTTCATTGATGTGATAATGAAATTGGAAATAACTCACTCACTAACGTTACTTTATTTTTATTAGATTACTTTGTTGTATTTCTATTTAAGTTTCGCTAATTTATAAATACTATAAAAGTATTAAGTTGGGACGATAAATATCAAATCAAGTACCAATAGTATTAAGTACCAGTATATTGTTTGTATGTGTTGCATTGCACTGTACAACCAGATTACAAGTTGACATACTTGTCAACTTGTAAAATTATAATTTAATATATTTATATAATATAATATAATATAATATAATAAATAATATAAAAGATTACTATCTTTTTGTTGTCAAAACTATAAAAGCTTCGAAATAAACTTTATGTAATACAGAAAATAGAGGATTAACATGAAATATATTTACGTTACTACTCATTTTAGACAAAGAATCCGCTAAAGCCTAAAGTAAACGGTTTATTTATTTAAGATAACCATACTTTTTTCTTTTTTAGAATTCAGAAAGAGGTTTGGATGAGCTTAGGTTTTGCTCTTACGAAAATTATGTTTTTATCTAATTAATGATAAAACTTAATAAATATTTCATTTAGTTTCGAATTTTAAGGATTATTCTACGTTCATATATTATCCAACTATGTAGGTTTTAATTATTTATGCATCTACGTATTCATCTATTTGTCACGCAGCAGTGTTCTATGAATTATATTGAATAGATAGCCAGTACGAATCAGAATAAGGAGGCTCCGCCCACTCGAGCGCGCATGCTCCGGCGCAACCAGCGCAGCCGGTTGACGTAAGAAATGCATTCGTCCTATTGCACGTTAGTTACTCACGCATGATTAATGTCGCGGCTGTGTCGCCACTATTCTTTATTAATGACCGGAACCGACAAGTGCAGATATAACCATACAACCAGCGTTAGACAGAGAAAAGGATATTGTCGCATTTGTAACATGATTGTGTGTATTAGTCAAGTTTTATAGGAAGGACCTTTGGCCTTTAGCGTGTGGCTGCAAAACTTGAGTAAGACTGAATTGTCTATACATTTTCTAGTGCACCTATACTTGGAAGAAACTTAACATCAGTTAACCAATTGATATCTAATAATACAATATTGGTAGGTAGTTGCTACATGAAGCATTTATATCAAAATTATGTTTAATCTATTGGAGTGAAGGTAATGTGAAGGTAAATATAACTTGTTTAGAGCAATCTAACGTTATGTCACGACAATCCATCGCTTGGTTTGAAAGTGCGCCGATGTAATCGTACGATCGGCTCTACTCCACGTACAGACGCCAAGAAAGTAGGACAAATAATTGTTAGCTCCCATGCGCTAGATAAGCTGCATTGTGCAATTGTGGGCATGGGACTTGGCATGATAAATGTGTCCATTTGATTGTCATGCTATTAAAACGTCCTTGAATACAAACAACGTTAAAGGGAGCCGCTGCTTATGGATGGGACGCACATGGGTTTAGATTATGTTACCAACATGATTGAGAATAGTAATGAGTTTGTAGACGTGTGAGAATGTGCTGTTGTTGTGCTGGTTGGTAGATACTTTTACTAGAGTGGCCTTACGTCGTGCGCATGAGTTACTCGCAAGCGAGCGGCTCGAGGAAGCCACCACGGTCTGCCGAACGCTTTCCCTCTCGAAATAACTTAACATCCGACAAATATTACAAATTATATTACATGAAATTAAACACGAAACTCGTTGATTTCCGCGAGACCAGCAGTGTGCAGTGACGTGGCGAAGCCCGGATTTCGAATTTTGCTTCTAAAATGAAAGCACCTGTCAGCCGGTTACTTCTTGAGAGGAAAAAATATCTCGTGTAGTCTCGTGTACCTACGCGGTCGCTTCATTAGTGTGGTTAGTTTTATCTGTGATAGATCTATTTTCACACATACAGGGTAACCTCTTGATAGTTTCGTGATAAGGTTAGAGATTAGAAGGTCTATTAAAAGAATGTAGTGCACATATGACTCGACTACTTCTAAATGCTAAACAGATGCATGCGGTTAATAAGCCAAGCGAAGCGAAGTTAATGACTGGTGAAAGATACTCGTATATTATCGCTCAATTTATAGATAAGATACAACTGCAACACTCTTTTGGAGGACTTATATGATAGACTGCAGCACGTGACGTGACGATGCATGATTGGCACGTGCTGGTCTAGTCATTTACAGATCGCAGGGGGTTGGAACTCCGGCTCAGAGCCGAGGTCGTGGCCCATCTAATTTAAAATAATCCCACTGTAGGCGTGGACTTGCGCAACACTCAATTTTAACGTTCTAGAAGCGACACTGACACGACACTAAGGGGGCACTTCACTGGAGTCCGCGGGGCGTGCAGAGGCGGCGCGCGCGGCCGCACCACTGCGGCGCGTCGTTCCACTTTTCCTTCCGGCGCGGTGCGCGAGCGGCCGCGAGTTGGCAGCGGCACGCCTTGCATAACCGACGGTTTCGCAAAGCGGCCGGTGCAGCGCGGGGCTTGAAATACGCGCCCGTTCTGCCAACGGGGCCGCAGGCCGCAGTTGACGCAACCCGCCACGATGCCGGGCGAGCCCGATGCGCCCACTTTGCCACCGCCATAGCCACCTTGCCATCGCCATCGAGCCGCACGTGCCGCCCCACCACACGTCTCCAACTGATTTCACGCAATATCACTTTCGCCTGTGTGCGAGCTCGCTCTCATCCTCGGCGAATCCACGCTCCACTTTGGATCGATTGTACGAGGGTTTTCGTAGAGAGCGCAGTGATATGAAACGGAACGGATTGCATAGACAACCTTGTTGCACGCGGGTGGTAGAGATAAGAACGCGCGCACACCCAGATGCACCGGTAACTAGGCCACCACGCACTCTGCCATCTGTTTGTATATTTACTCTCGTTCATGATTTATCAGTTTAATTCTGTGATTTAGATATTGTATGGGAGGAGTGAGACTATCCTAACCACGCACGTAAGACTCGCACTCGTATGTCGTTACAATATTGTCGCCAGCGGGCCTCGCTGCCACAAATAGACGCTCCATTTCTACATTCAACTCACGCACACTCACGGGCGACACGCGAAAAACATTGCAAAACGTTAATATACTTGTTTCAGTTTCATATCCCACGGTTCAATGACAAGCCACGCTGTTATTTTCGTTAATGGAGCCGGTGACTTGAAAATACAACAGTCGTGAGTTCAGCATCTAACGCAATACTTGGGCAAAACCATGGAAAATGTGGGTTTCTGTGATTTTTTCTTAAAAGCCATGAAGTACCAGTGATAGTCTTTCATCAGCTCGACCTTTGAACTGTCACTGGTTCGTTCTGCGGTGAAACGATAAATAATATTCGAGCATTTGTTGGTTTACTAGCTACAGCATGCGAGCGAGCGCCAAGGCCGGCTGACTCACGCGCCGCTCTATTCCACGAGCTACGAAACTGACTCACTGGCACGTGTGCTCATATCATTGCCTTCGCATTGACAGTTTATTGTTATTTAGTATATGCAAAAATGCATTTGATGTTTACGTGTTGCAATGAAAAAAAGATATTTGTTTATATTATACTTGGAATCAGAAACAGGATTTCAATTTTATCTTGTTTACTTATATTATTTTTCTTTAGTCAACATGTCACTAATTTCGTTCATGTACGAGAAATACAAATTTTTAGTCTAAGATTATACTTGAGCCCTTTGGCTTGTATGAGCACTGTCTATCTCGTTTTCTTCCTACATCAATGTACGCTTTTTCTGTTGTGCACACTATAACATCAATGGAATATTTAGATTGGATCTAGCTATTAACTACATTATGTGTATAATGCCGTATCGTCAAATGATTATATTATGTCGATAGTCAGGCAACATAACAATTACCTACATTAAAACCGGACTTTATTGCCTGACGTGAAGATAAACGTAAATGTTAACAGAGACGGCGAGTCGTCTTGGATAAACTGGGTTAATTTTTGAACGAACTTTCCAGTTTAACTTTAACTGTTTCTAATGCTTAATGTGCATTTAAATTTGACATAAAACTGAAGTCTAATATTCAAATTCAAAAAGTCTAATTTAATTAGTCTCAGAACTTTGTTATGTAATTATTGTCTATATTCAAATTTAGTATGTACATGAAACAACAAAATTATAAAACATAATTGAAAATACCTATGTCTTATAGAAAAAATACGCCGTAAATACTTTGTTATGTTATATAATTAGATCTATCCTAGTTTTTTATATTATTAACACATTAATAAGTTTTGTTTCAAATGACGATGTACACTCATACATAACGTATATAAAACTTGGGATATTTTTTGCAGAGTTCAAAATAGAACCCATGATTAATAAATTAAACACTGATAATTTATAATAAGCTGTGTCCAGCAGTGGATCACTGTGGTTTGACAATGTCTCAAACGGTATTGGGCCTCGAAATAAACGATAATTAATCATTCGTAGCAATGTACCGCCCTACAAAGTTTAGGCGCTACGCGCATTAGCGGTCGGGCGAGACGATTGTATTTTAGGAGTAGACCTGGGATCAGATTGTTAGATATTTCCACGTTGGTTTTCCACTCAGAGTTGTTCAGGTATAATGAATTGTTAATTTGAACAAAATCTATTTTTTTCTTTCTTGTACTTTTTTGGAAAACTATTTGGTGCACAAAAGGACCCATACACAAAACATGTAACCTGTGTAACAGTTACAATTTTTAAAAAGTTTTTAAATTATGATGGAATAAGATATGCTATATAACAAAGAAAAGTCAAGAACTACTACTTCTAACCTGCATGTGCACTTTATCAAAAAAATTGTTGTTACTTGATGTTTTTAGTCATAGGTTTGGCAGCAAGTAGGTCTCAATTTTGGGAGTAGGTACAGTTTGTTACTGACCAGGCAGATATACGACTTCAGCCTCCGTATTCTAAATAGATCGACAATCGACATTTGACTCGGTATCGGAAAGTTTTTAATTCCGAATGCGTTTTTGTTCACGGAAATGCATTCTAAATTTGAAACTTTGCGAAACGATTCGAAATTTGAAACTTTCCGAGACCGAATCGATTGTCGATTCTTGAACCATAATACTTGGATGTAGTTCGTATGTGTAAGCGAAAGACGTAGTTACGACGCGTGGAACTTCGGGGTCTCAGGTTGAACAATAAAGTTTCTGGTACTAAGGTTTCATAGGCTAGAAATATCTAAGCATCTCTACGAGTTTCCAATGAGAAAATATGCTGGTATCGACAACTTGCCAGCGAATTAGGGATCGCTCATTTAAATGTATTATTGAAATATCGTAAAAACTTACGTTGGACTTGTACTATTCTATTAATAAATTTAGATATGGCCGGTTTCACTTATGTCGCTAGATATAAACTCTCTCTGCCCTCTGTTACAAGTTTAATTTCAGACTACGTCCTCATATACTAAATGGTTCGATAAACGATATTGGTTTCAGTATCGGAAAGTTTGAAATTTGGAATGCGTATTTGTTGTCGAAATGGCTTCATATTTGAGAAGCAGGCTGGTGTCAAAGTTCAATAAAGGATTTTTTAAATATTACTGGTTTAAAGATTGTAGAGAGACGAAAGATAACTTGTCCTTGTCAATAATTTTATTTCTTATATAAGGTGCATGTCGAAGATGTCAAGTTTTTAGTCAAAAAATCTGTATTATTTAAATTTTATAGTATATTAATTACTAAATGATAACGTTATAGATAACCTGATTAGATGTATTCACTTGCACTGTATAAACTAATGTAAAGCCAAGTGTTCACAAGCCAATTGTCACTTGGTACTAGGTACGCAGAAGTAACAAGCGATTGGCAATAACGCGCGTTTCATTATTGAACGCCTATTGGCAATAACGCGCGTTTCATTATTGAACGCCTATTGGCAATATCGACAACTTCCTGCGGCGCGCGCGTCCCGGGCGGGGAGCGGTGGGAGCTGGCAGCCCGCCCAAGGACGGGAGCTAGGCGACCTAGGACACCAGCGGTCAGGGTCAGGTCACACCTAGGCTACCCCACCCACCCATACAGTGCCAAACGATACGATGCATCATTATTTGAGTATTCACTATACAAAATGCGAAATTTTACATTTTGGTAATTAATAGTAGGTATTACGTTTTTTATTAACGACTTTGTAACAAGCATTGGCAGTGCGCCCAGACTCTACCATAACCTGTACGATAGAAAGCCGCAGCAAGCAATTATCCAGTCACCGTTTCTGAAATGCGAGCAAGGACGCGAATTATTAACACGAATGTATTAGCCGTATTGACTGTAATTATCGTAGAACCGCAATTGGAATCTCATGACTTTCTACGGATTTGCGAATGTTGCAAAAAAAAGTTGCATATAGACGTCGCGTGTAGCGTCGAGGCGTATCGTGAATTACAATGGCCGGGGCGATCACCGGCGTTACGACATGGTTTAGAAAGTGGAGCCACGGTCAATGGTCTCGCTGGCGAAAGTTTGGAGTGTACGAGCGTTGCGCGAGTGTGTGCCGGCCTTACGTGCGTGCGGGTTTCGCAACATGACGGCACAACCGCCAGACGAAAGATGTTTTGCGCGGACTGTGGAAATGAAAGTGACAGTGCTTATGGACGAGAAAGGCCGTTTTAAGGAACATGCGAAGCCTACACTTTCAGATGATGACTCCGGTATTCATAAAGGCAATAACATCTTTGATCAGGGAATACAATTCCAATATGGGCAAATAATTTCTAGTTCGAATCTAATCCGCTGAATAAATCTATCAAGATTTATACTAAGCTATTTATTTCATTTTACTATTAAAAATAAAGATTCAAAATTGTTTTGAAACAAAATTGCAATGAAATTTTCAGTTCGTTTAGATTCATAATAGTCTAATATGAAAAATATAAAAAGGCAAATATAAAAAGAAATGACATGAAAAAGACATATTTAGGTTGTCTTCGAATGACTGCCATCTTAGTGATCTATCTTTTTTTTTAATTAAAAAAGAAAATTTAATAATCAGAATTTTCTGTAAAATTCTATTCTCTTCGAAATTGTCTTCTGGTTTTGATCTATGTTGTTTATAATCACAAAAAATTGTTGATAAGTCAAGATAATCCAAATTGCATAATGAACTTCTAAAATTTTCATCTCAGATCAATCGTCATTATACTCACAAACTTTGTAATCCTAATTGGAAGAATCACAAAACTTGTTTATTTAAACTTATGATGGCCAATGTCAAAGACTAAAATCCTTATGTTTCACTTCCCTTTAAATTTTAAATTACATGTGTCACCTTGGAAAGCACTAGTCGTACTGGACGCTCACGGGATGCCTAGCTCGCCCGGTCCCAGGCACGCAGTCGATAATTGATAGGGGCCTAGAAATCCCGGATGCACCTGCGCTCTACGCTCGTAAATAATTGCATCTCCCACCCCCCCTCTCATATTCCCCGCCCGCCTCCACAGCTACCGGTGACCTTCGGTGCTGCATCCCTGGCAAAACGCCAGCACCTACTGCATTCTTACCAATTCTTAACACCTTAGATAATATTCTGAAAATGTGCACTACATCTGATTGTATATTTATAGGTTCGTTTGTGTGCACACTGCAAAATATAATATAACACATTTAATTTTAACAATAGCATTATATCATTATGAAACACATTTGCAATATACAATAAATAAGGACATAGTAAGAGCATATTCTTATAATTGCAATACAAATAGATATTTAAAATTATTGTGTGAGTCTTGTTGTTGGAAGGCTTCCCTTTGTAGGCGGTGGGGTGGGAGGATGTAGGGGTGGGGGAAATCTAGGTTACCTATAGAGCCTCCGCCCGGACTCGCGTTGCCATGGAAATTTTGAGCCCTGGATATCGACGTACCTACCTAAAACATAATTACGTTGTTGTTTTGCATCTACGATGTTTTTCAATAACACAATGTAGAGACAAAGAAAACTAGAATATTAATATTGAATGAATTACCAGTACACAACAATCTATCGAGCCCAATCGTTGCACATTCACTAAACTAACATTTGCGAAGTAACGAACATTGAAAACGTTTTCGAAGACAGGTTTTGTGCAATAGTACCATAGGCTATAGCGAGCCGCGGAATGTGAACGGTGAAAGTAGACAAGTCCGCTACCGAGAAAAAGAGTTTTCCACGCGGTTTCACCTCGCGAGAGTGCAACAGGTGCGGTGGCTGAATGAGAACCGCACTGTCAACAGCGAAATTAAATGTTGGAACGCACGATTAACACAGTCGTCTACTGTGGTTATGTTATATTATTATAGGCAGAATGCACAGAGGCGTGGGCCATTGCAAGTGTTAGGGCGCGAGCGCGCTACCGGAGGCGCGGTGAGCGACTGCGACGTATCAGCTGCACCGAAATAACTGCTCGCTGCAACCGGGCCGCTCGATGCAACCCCTCCCCCCTCCCCGGCCCCTGCAGGTCACGGCTGCAGGCCGCCCCTGCCAGGGCCCGCTTGCAAGCTCTGCTCGATCGATCCAGCTGTTGCTTCGAGCTTCCAGGTGCTGACCATGACATTTGCGCTAAGTTAAGGTCGGGGCGTGGCTGCAATTTCAGATGCTGCTGAATTCAAAAGGTTTGGAAGTAGGTAGGTATCTATTTGAGAAAGTACTCTAGGAATCTTCTGTAGGCTTTCTTACGGTAATAGAAATTGAAAATAGTTCTTACTTTAAATTTTATAAAATACCTATACAAAGCAGGGTTACATACATACCTATAAAAGTTACAGAAAAAACGAAAAAAACTAATTAGATTTAATGCAGTACTTTGAAATTTTACTACTGTAACATTTATTCCTACAGGTAACATACACAAGGTCACGTAAAATTTTAATAAAATCCAATTACATTCTCTACAATTAGGCAAAACGGAAGGACGAGATTTATTTACAGAGACTTTTCCAGAACGTACTGCCGAGCTAGCATAGGAAGATCTATGCAATATAGTTAAAAATAAAATCTTGCCCACGATAACACTGACGATTCCGTGTGGAATTAGTTTATTTTTAAATGTGAATCAATTAGTATAATCCCATAAATGCCATCTCATGATTTCAGAAAGTTTCATCTAAATTTCAGTTCAGATCCTATTCCCGAAAAATATCCAGGAAGCCTAAAAATTCTATATCAGTTAATCATGCGCTTAGATATCGTGTAGGTAACATAATCATATAATAATTCCACTAAGATACTGCTATTAATTTGGATACTTCTGATTTCATGATGCCTCAAATTCATTTTTAGGGTTGAGTATATAGATATAGACGGACAAATCATGCACAAATCAAGAAACAATAACCAATGCTTTAAGTTATTAGATTTTAAACGCTTATCCACATAACAGGCTTATGTCCCACTGTTGGATCACACTCTCCTAGGTGAGAGTATGGGCCATGATTTTCAATTTGCCTCTATAGGACAACGATTTGGCTTACCAGAGGTGAGGTATGGCTGTTGGTATTCGGTGTGGGATGTCTTCTAAAACCCTCTAAACGATCGTGATGGGCTAAGCGAACAAAAAATATATTATTTAGAATAGAATAGAATTGATTTGAGGAGAGTTTTTCATAGTTATCATGTATATGTGTATCATAATAATTTTTGAGCTTTGCAGCTGCGAATAAAGGAGTATTGACTTATAGATTACAGTAAATTTTTAACTGGGCAAGTCTAGTCAGTGGTGACCTGCTTGGTTAACACAGCATAGCGCGACTCTAGTGAAAAAGAGCCTCGGGGGCAACATAAATTCTATGGAATGAAAGATATAATATATGTATATTGTCGTCGAGATAGCCTTGTGCCTTCGGACTGATCATGGGATGCAAATTTTCTCCATCTGTCAAGTTGCGAAGATACAAGATTTGAGACATGAGAATGCTATCTATGTCACCTTATATACGTTATAGTAGCCCTGCTGTAGTGGCACTTTGTCTATACCTTGGACTAGGGCCGAAGCAAATCAATACGCTAATCACAACAATGTCTCAAATCCCCTGTCAATTGCTCCGCTTCGATGGGCTAATCAGCGCCGTCTCATTACGCCACCTGCCCTTGTACGTTATATTTATTTAAGCAACTAAGGGTTCTGGCAGGGCATTTGGCATGCTTCTTGGCTATTGCTGACCGTCACCCAGCCAAAGATATTTAGACGAGAAGGCGCCAAAAGGCGTCTGTTGATCATTATTTTAAACCACAAGGAATTGATTTATTGTGCAGGTCCATGTAAAGTAGCGCTTTGACATTGCATTTGAGAGATCAGAAGTGTAATATCAATTATTGAAAAGTAGAATCAGGGATTGTTATTTATTGTATATGAAACTGTATCATATAGCTGATGAAAGATTAAGTGCGATCGTTTATGATGAAGGATTATAAATTTTAAATACATAATTTTTGATATCTAGATCTATCAAAATTTTGGACAATGAACACTTTATCTCAATTTGGAAATGGCACTAGTGATTACCCATTCAAGGACGTCGCTTAACTTTGTTAATGAAAAACGCATAGCAAATGCAACTGCGCTACAGATACTTCGGTATAGTATCAGAATCATGCCACAACGGGGATCTACTTACTCTGAAGACAAAGGCTTATTCGTTGTCATACCAAAATTGACATAAACATAGTTTAAAATTTTGAAAATCTTTAGTTACTCGTAAGGCGACCTCGACAATGCAAGTTATAGGTCTACATATTCTTTTCAACAAAGTTTAAAAAATCTATTACAATTCCACCAATTGTAGTTTCTTTTACTTGTCTTCAAGGACTAGTTTTAAATTAAAATGCTGAGAAGACCCCCAACGTCTTACAAAATCTCTTTCCTACGTTTATTTCAATTTTCAGCGCAATATCGCTCGGAAAACCAATTTGCCGCTCTACAAAGTCCCGGCTTGTCAAGCGGAGCTCGGGAGTTCCGGGAATTTGTCGGGGCTGAGGACGAGGCCGTGGCCCGCGATTGACGTCAGTGCAGGCTATCTAGGGCGCTGGGGCTCAGTACAGCCCTAACCTATATTGCACCATATTTGAAATCAAGTTGCAACAAAGTAGGACACCCTCACCCTCTCCCGGGGGATTTGCTGACGTCAATGATGCACATTCGCACCAACATAACATATGCGTCAGGTTCCGTTGTAAATGTGATTATTAATAAATAACGGATACTTATAATGTTAAGATTTTCTCGAACACCTTTGTTAAGTTATTCTTTATGTAGGACTGGTAGTATGTTTTATTGCACAAAATTAATAAACGGGATCTTGGAGCTTTAAGACAGACTTTATAATGCGATAAAGTGATTAGATTGTGAGTATAGTATCTGTACGGGATAGCGAAAAGTAAAATGGACTGTATGAAAACTAATTTGGCTAAATGATCAGGAAAACACGGATATGAGGCGAAAAAGTAATTATTATTGCAAATAAAATAACAACCAAACCAGGAATGAGAACAAAATGTAACACTGACAGCAAAAGCGTAAAAATATAAAAGTCAAACAAAAAAGAAAATTATAAAAAACCAAGGAGTTTGCCACATAATCTTTATCTTAAGCGTCGGTGGCTCAGCGGTTATGAGGCGGTCTCCCAAATTGAGAGGTATGGGTTCGATTCCCAGGCAGGCCATGTACTAATGAGATTTTAAATTTAATTTAATTACTTTTGTGCATTTATCCGACTGTTCTTAAAACGGTGAAGGAAAACATCGTGAGGAAACCTGCATGTCTGAGAAAAAAATTCAAACCCCAACCCGCATTGGGCAGAGTGGAAATTTGTTTATCCCTCGGGAACTATTTGCTTTATCGGGATAATAAATATCCTACGTTTTAATCCAGGGTATATTCTATCTGTACAAAATTTAATCCAAATCCGTTTATCCGTTTCGTCGTGAATGAGCAACAAACAAATAAACAAACAAACATCCGCTTTTAATGTTAGTTAGATAATGCCAAAATGATGACCTTATGGGAAACTTTCACAGGTGCAGGTAGAAAAAAATTATTAGGTATCGAATTTTACTGCAGGTTTTTCTGTCTCACTATTCATCTCCATAAATCTCCAAAATGTAATACAATTTGGTAAGTTTAATAATAAGTAGGTACCTATGCTATTTATTTTCCCAAGGTACCAGAGAGTGTAGTGAATACCTTGAAATATGAGGGAGATGATATGACGCTGCTAGGAAAATTAGGCTGCGGGCGGGTCAAGGTGCCAGGTCGCCAGGAGTGAGCCGGCCCCGGGATATCTGGAGGCTAGACAAAAGCAGGCCAAGGCCTTTTCCTTGATGCAGCCTGATATTTACTTTAATGTATTTCAATAAATCAAACTTTAGACTCGATTTTGTGATTGATACAGGAGTTGCAGTGAGATGGCGTGGTGGAGAGTTAGGTAGATTTTGTGTTGCGATAATTAGGTAATATTAATAATAAATCCACAGAATTGTCATGAACATAATTTTAAATTAATATAAGTTAAAATATAAATAATGTGATTTAGACATACTGTTAATAATTAAATCGATTATAGGTTATCATATTAACAGCCTATAAAAGCCCTCTACTGGACAGATTATGCCATACGAGTGCCATTTGATGTTTTTGCCATCGACTCGCTAAGAAGAAGAATGGACATAAGGCTATCCCAAGGCGCACTTTGCATCTTTTTCGATGGGATGATTTGTCCGTATCGTCACGTGTCTTGACGATGGTTTGTACTGTATATTCCTAAGCTTTAGTGGCCTCTAGCGACATCCATGACAAGACGGGTTGGTCTTATTATACTCTACTGGGAACGACACGGCATCTCGGCATGTTCATTCCGTTATGTATTAAAAAATTTAAATATACGTAAGTAACATAACTATTCCTACCCTGATACAGAAAAATATATACGTATAAAAATGACAGAAAATTCTACAAACATACTACACACACATAGAAATTCATATAATGTAGAGTCGTGGAAAATAAACACCAACAACAAAAAATAATCTTTAAAAAAACGTTTATGAGACTCAAATAATATATTATATATAATTTATGATTGAAACTACAGAGAATTATTAAAAAAACAAATCCCGCAATATAATCAGAATTTGAACTAACGAACTTCGACGTTCGACTGTGGTATCATCTAAACCAACCAACTATGTTAAAAGCTAAATATCTTAGAAGAGACCTGTCCAATTTTCATCAAACATAGCTAAGAACTTGTCCCCTCGTTTAGTCTTTAATATAAAAAAAGCGCACTCAAAACGCATTACTGAGATACATCCGGACAAAACCTGAACACACACATAACACCCCTGGTTTTTCGTCCGTGGTTAATAATACATAGGGTTGCCAGATGAGAACTTGAAAAGGAGGGCATGTTGGTCAAAAAAGGATAATTTTCTGTAAAAAAGGAGGACATTTAACAATTATACGATTTTTTAATACTATATTACTTTATTTTATTCATATTTAGCTGCACTGCCAATTTTTGCGAGAAGTTCTTGATTTTTTAACAAATAATCATGAAAATCTTCACATGTCTTGGTTTTGAAGTTGTATTGAGTAAGAATTATGGATTTCACTGACGGCACACTTAAGCTGTTCCTCTCTATGTTCCACTGAGTATTGATCGGTGAAAAAACTCTTTCCACATTTGCGTTATGTGCGCTTATACAAAAATAAAATTCGCAGATTTTGAGCAGTTCTGAGAAGCATTCAATGTTTTTAGTACTTTTGAAGTAGATTTTCCACTGCTCGTGCAACTTCAAATTATAATAGGCTTCATCACTTTGTGATTTTGATTTAGGAAATGAAATCAGGTTACAAAATTGATCATGTAGCTTAACATCGTCAATCTCTACACCTCTGATGCTCTTCTTGAGCATGCATGAAATTAAATCATTATACATTAGATTTTCGTTTTTGACTTCGCACGCATGCACGCTCGACACGAAATGTTGAACGATGTTTAGCGTTTAGCACAAAGGAGGACAAACAGTAGGTAAGGGAGGACGGGAGGACAAATCATGGAAAAGGAGGGCATGTCCTCCTTTTGGATACCATCTGGCAACCCTAATAATACAGAGTGTAATGGGAATTACACGAATTCAAATTCACCATGTATAAAAGTAGTAAATAGGTCTTGCTTGCGAAATAAGGATTTATCGTTTTATATCCAAATTACTATCAACTTTGGGGTGATAAAAGACTTTCTTGGATAATTTAATAGATTTATATGAATGTCAGACGAAGCATTACACAAATACTTACTGCTACATTTCCTGCCGGGAAATGAAATAACTATACTTGTAGTGAAAGTTGTTAATGTAGCGAATAACTTCCACTGAACACGTTCTAAATAAAATATTCAAATTGATTATTTCCAACCATGAATGATTGCTATATTAATCATGTACCTGCCTATCTTTATAAGTCTGTACAATAATTTAACGCTTGACCCTAATCACGATATTGAGCGAGGATGAGGCCAAAGGGGATAAGCGCTCACCCAGAATTCTCATCTTATTCGGGAACTGGCAATCTTATTTTCAGCAATGGACTTCCTGTGGCTGATATGATGGTGATGATATATACATTATAATGGTTCTGTGAATGTTGTAATTTGCCACTTCTTTATAGTTATATCTTAAATACCTATAGTCGAGTTTGGTACAGTCTGAAACAGAGTAACCTATACAGGCCTGTCTGCATTATACAAATTAAGATTTCTCAGGAAATCATCGACGTTTTTTATAATTTTTTTTAAATACTTGCAGCAATTACTGCGTACAACAATATACCAAAAGTACTATTGAAAATTATTCATTATTTCCTGAGAAAATGTAGATCTGGGGGCACGGCCGTGCCCCCACCAAGTCGAGCAAAAAAGCGTCACGGCCGTACCATCCTTTTCTCGAAGCAATTCAGACCATTTTCGACCCCCTGTAACTTCGTTGTGGATAAAAATAGAAGACTGAAATTTTCAGTAACTATGCAGGCATTGTAAAGACACGTATATTTAAAATTTCATTCAATTTGAACCAGTATTTTAAGAATTATAAGGGGTCAAATTTCTTAATTTTGTCAGTCACTGACTCACCGATCATCAAAATTCTAAGGCACTTCTAGCAGACCTAGAAGCTTCAAATTTGGAATATAAGTAGTGTTTGGTGTATGAATCAAGGAAAAACTAAAAAATCTAGAAAAGACAGCAAAGAAAATTAAGCCCATACAGCCAAGTCTTCAGTTAATTAAATTTTTCAATATTTTATTTTACGGCAATTATTATTATTGCGTGCGAAGCCGCGGGTTTAAGCTAGTCCCATATAAATATAGGCGCATGGTAGTGCCCCTGCCAAATCGAGCAAAAAATGGGTATTCCGGTGATGAAAACACGTGTATTAAATTATTTATTAATGCAAAAAACGTACCTACGTGCGTATTCGTACTTATTACGAGTGCGTAAGGTTGTATAATTATATACCACGCGCTGCGATGCTAGCGAGTGAGCGCGGGCCGTTACTACGCGCTGCGCGGTGCTAGCGCGAGGGCGCGGGGCGGGGACAGTGGCGGGGCGCGCGGAAAGGTGAATGTCGCCGAGCGAGCAGCAGCCGCGCTCATACGCGCGAGCGACCCAATGCTGTTCGGATGTGCCCAGAATTCTTACCTATAAGTTTGCGATTTTCATTGATAATTTCGATTGCTATATTAGTTTGACGACTAAAGGCTACTCTCATTGGTTTACTGATATTATTTGCTTACAATTTGGACGTTGTTCGGATAAATAATTTAAATAAATTAAATATTGATACTTTAAGTACCTAAGTATCTACAAAATACAAAAAGAAATGAGATCCCATCAAAAACAATACTTGTCAAAAAAACCAAGTCTCGCAACTCAGTTGTTCTGCGGTAAAAAGTTGTGAGATCCATGTAATACCAAGTCGGTTGTTAATTTATTCAGTCTCTACTTAAGCGACTTTCTGTCTTAATACGTCCAGTCTCTAAGACCACGATCGTGGTCCATAACAATTGAAAATCATTTGTGTCTGGAATCTCCGTACTCGAAGCATTAAGTTATTACGTAATAATTAACAGCATCTTATAGTGACGCATATCAATATTAAAATTCTTTAATGTTTTATATAAATATATTGAGACTTGGCCATCGCCTGAAAAGACGTGTAAATTCAATCGCCTGAAAACACATGTAAATTCAATTATTTAGTGCGATGGCCAAGTCTCGATATATTTATATAAAACATTAAGGAATTTTAATATTGATATGCGTCACTATAAGATGCTGTTAATTATTACGTAATAACTTAATGCTTCGAGTACGGAGATTCCAGACACAAATGATTTTCAATTGTTATGGACCACGATCGTGGTCTTAGAGACTGGACGTATTAAGACAGAAAGTCGCTTAAGTAGAGACTGAATAAATTAACAACCGACTTGGTATTACATGGATCTCACAACTTTTTACCGCAGAACAACTGAGTTGCGAGACTTGGTTTTTTTGACAAGTATTGTTTTTGATGGGATTGTATTATACCGGGCTGTATAGGTTTATCTGTTTCAGATTATAAAATTTAAAGTAATTGCTTGCTCAAAGTAATTACTTAACAATTAAATTATATTTTATTTAAATTAAAACACTATGGGGTGCACGACAAAGCCCTCGTATAAACTTTTATTTAAAAAATAGAGTACGAAAATCTTCGATACTTTTTGTAAAATGGGAATGCTTTTTAGTTCAGACAGGACAGTTTATTTATAGTAAACAGAGGGACGCATGATATTAACGCTTTTAACGCTATTGTGTCACAGGTTTCGAACTGGTTTACTGTGAATAATCTTATACTAAATGCTGAGAAAACAAATGTATTCCGTTTTCCTTACCAAACGTGAGGAAATTGGAATGTGGCCTAAGTTTATGTAAAAAACATTGGATTTTGATGAAAGCATTGTTTTTCTTGGCATCACTCTGAGCTCTACACTACGGTGGGGGTGCACATTGAGACACTTGCTATAGGCTCAGTTTGTAACGAGGTGTACAACCTCTTCTAAATTCTGTCTTCTTTTCGGTAATCTCTTTGGCGCTTTCTTTTTTGGAATATTATTTAAAATTCTGAATTCTAAATTATTTTTCAAAAACTAGTCAGTCTTGACGCAGCTTGCGAACTAAAACTATTCTTTTCTTTTCCCTTTCATTTCTTTCTTTAAATTATTATTACATCATTTATAAGTTTTTCAAGTGCCTATCCCTTCTTCCTGCCCTTCACCTTCTTCATCGTTCGTCGGTGGCTGCAGTCCTGGTAGGGGCCTGAAACCTACGACCCTGAACCTCATTCTGTTCTCTACGGCGCCCAATACCTACATCTACCTACAGCACCTGAGCGTTCGCAGTACCGCGACAAGTTCGGTTGCTTATGCTGCTCGCAAGATTAGACAGCTTGCTGACAGACAGCAAACCTCGTTTATTTCAGCTACTTTCACAATATTATGTCTTAATAAGTCAGAATTGTACCAAATCACTGCCTGCTGAATATTCGTTTTACAAAAAAGAGCTATAATTTATGCTGCCGTGACTCTATAATAGATCTGTTTAATACAATTCGAATTCCTCTACTGAAATTTAGCAAAATTAACACATATTTTGTGGGACAATAACACGTATTTTGTAGTACAACATGTATATAATTTAATAAAGCCTATTTATTAGACTATCCTTTAGAATAAAATAATTTTCTTTTTTTTTGCATAAATATTTTTTTTTGAAATAAGACAAAAAGTGAAATAACGGTAAATCGAACGATGAATGTATTTTTAAGAAAAAATATTATATATATTCTTCCATAACTAAGCATAGTAAACATTAAGTATTTATTTACAAAAAAAAATGAATTTATGTAGTATATCAACCAGCTGGTATCCAGAACACAAACCTATAGGTGCTTAAAGTGGAACTAGGTGGCATTGTGTGCATGTCCAAGGATATTTATTTATTTATATTGCTCATCGTTCTTTAATGTAAGTGTTTTTTTTTATTTATTGTTCTTGCTCTAGTATTCTTAAAATCCCACTGTTTCTAGACCACCGACAAAGTATGGGCACAGCTCTTCGGCGCAGTAGACGCAGTGGCCCGCAGCGTGGACGTATTCAATAGATTCGATACGGACCGGTACCTGAACGCGTACGGACTGGTTGTGGCACCAGGATGGAGGGGCATGAATGTGGGGAAGGAGATTTTGAAAGCCAGGTAATATCGGACCAACAGAATAATCAATTCTGGTCGTCAAAACGACCCCTTGGGATTTCCCTTCCCTGGGACAAATTTCCACGATAAAGTTATTCCACGCAGACGAAGCCGCGGGCGGAAAGTTGGTAATTTAACGACTGTTTGGTGTAGTGGTTAGAAACTCTGACCACTATACCAAAACGTCGCGGGTTCGTATGACGCTAGGGGTATATGTTTGCATGATGAATGTGTTCTATTTAGTTATAGAAGGTTCTATTTAGTTATAGAAAAAAATATATATTTAGTTATAGAAGGTTTCGGTCGGAACGTTTGCAGGAAAGTACCTTAAAGCTCTCTTTGGAGTATATCCCATGCGTGCTTTAGGCTTTAGGTCTGGTGATTGCGCAGGCCAGTCTAAAACAGACACATCGTGCTCCTGTAGCCAGCTGGGCACCACTCGCGCAGTGTGCGGACGGGCCTTGTCGTGCATGAGCGTGAAAACTTGGCGCCTTTGCAGTCAATAGGTTTAGATTATTGGTGCTAGCACCTGATTACGGTATTTTTCAACAGTCAGGGTGGTTCTGATCCAAACGAGGTCCGTCCTTTCACCAACACGAATTCTCGCCCAAACCATAATTGTTCCACTTCCTTCCTGAGGGTGGACAGCATTTCATAAAAATAAAAGAAATATTTCACTTAAACCTAAAATAAAATACTTATGGGCAAATTTTCGGTATCGCAAAGTGGTGATAAAATATGTGTCCATCTCAGTATAATTTGCAGTCGAGAAGAAACCAACAATGCTGGTTTTCAGTGGAGATATGTTAAGTAAAGTAAACATGTTAACACGTCCAGGAATACATGACCAGATACAATAGAAGTTTTTTTCAGTAGGTATTCATTTTATCTTGTATAAGATATATTTTTTTTCTGAGTAGGTATGAACTTTTTCTAGATGAAGGAGTTATTTTCTTTTAGCAACTCACCCTACCTACAGAATTTATGTTTGTTACCGTTTAGAATCACTAAGAGTATCTCTAATCACAATAAACGGAAAAGGAACTAATCTTTATTATTTATTCATTGTCATGAAGTTTCACTATGGCCTATTTGAAGACTCACACTCGTGCTATTTCTTTCTGGAGCTTGAGAAATATGTAATAAATAAATAAATTTACTTTCATTTGTTTATTTATTAACACATTCTAACATAAAAACTGTAAATTTTATAGAACCTCTATGTAATTTGCTAGCTGTTTAGAAGTATAGTGTTATGTTTGTCACGTTGTAGCAAACTTTTGTTTACTGTCACAATATAAAAATTCCACGTTCCACGTCTACTGCAACCTGTACGCATTTTATTGCTATCCTCAAAATTCCACCTCTAGAATGGTTATGGGCCCAGGATTCAGCCTAGGAATCAGGTTGCAGTAATCAGGAAAAATAAGCTGTTATTTTTATTGTGTTTTACTACGAGTACATCGAGTACCTAAGTTATGTTTGACGTTTCTACACGATAGCTACGATAAATGTACGTATGGAACTCTTAAATAACGATATCTATGAGACGTGGAAAGTCCAGGCCGAGGCGTTGTCGATAAAGAATGATGCGTGGGGCTATGTCGACGGAAGTAAGCCAAAGCTGACAGAAGCTGACCAGCGGCTCTATGGCAGTCTGGCGATGCCAAGGCTAGGGCGGATTTGATTTTTCACCAAGTGAGTTATGACATGTTACAGGTTGTCGAACGTCACGCGAAATTTGGGTGAAATTAAAGTCTATTTATGCATCTAAGGGGCCGGCGAAGAAGGCCACCCTATTGAAGTAACTCACTCTACATAAAATGGTTGAAGGTGATGATGACGGGAATACGTCATAAAATGTTTCGAAGCACGAGACAGATTAGCAGATATGGACGTTTTTATGGTAATCTCCTGTCGATAATGCTGTTGTACAGTTTACCAACAAGTTTTGAAAACTTTCGATGCGCAATAGAGTTCTGATACGAACTGTCCAAACCAGATGTCCTCAAAGTGAAAATCTTGGAAGAGGATTGTTCCAGACAATAATCAGGTACCAGCGAGGCTGATAAAGCACTTTCATTAAAGAAAAAGCCGAAAGGAAAGAAGAATAATTCTAGTTTGGATTTAAAATTTTAAGTATAAGTGCTTTAAATGCCACGAGTGTGGGCACAAAGCCTCTGATTGTCCGAAGAAAACTATAGGTCATTCGGTGAAGTCCGTTGAAAATCTTGATGATTTAATTTTAGACGGAACGCAGAAATGTGGTCATATTTCCTTAATCCAAACACATAGCGTATGCACACGTTTTGCAGGCGTTCCATTTTATCCAGCAGTTCCTCAGTCAGATCAAGATATGCCACATCGCCATAATCCAAAAGGGGAAGAAGAAGAGATTGCGCTAACATACTCCTGGTTTCAACAGGCAGGAAGTTTTGCATTCTCTTCAGGGAGTGTAAAGAGGCAAAGATTTTGCGGCTCACCTCACCAATGTGAGCAGTCCAGGATAGTGTTTGGTCCATAATGAGACCTTCTTTCATTAGGTTTCCGAGGTGATGCTGTAATGACGGCATGTCACACTAGAAATTGATGTCCAACGAACAGCCTTAGGGGTGAGGTGCCATATGAAAAATGGTATAAATTTCCTGTCAAGTATGCATGTATTGAACAGGGAACAAGGGAAAGATAAATTTGCAGCTCGTAGCCTGGAAGGGATCTTCATAGGATATCCAAGGAATTCTAGAGGTTTTAGAGTTTGGCTAAATCTTGAAAGAAAAATTGTTGTCGCAAGGGACGTAAAGTTTCACGAAATTTAGAATGGAGGTTCCAAGAATGTAAATTCTGATATTGATCCATTTATGGTGGATGAACAGAGAGTAGAAAAGAGCGATCGTGAAGTCATGGATTATGAGTTTAGTTCCCGCCGAGCTTATGTAAATCTTATGGCTGAAGAGATTTAGTCTGGAAATGAGCAGCCATGCAACTCTTCGGTGCCAAGTAGCTCGAAGCATGTTGGTGATGAAATCCAATGTCCAAGAAGTTATGGTGATGCACCACCTGAAGAATTGGATCAGCAGTGTGTCCATAAGAGAGGCCCTGGAAGACCACGATTGGAAAAAGGACATGTAGGGCGTTAACAAAAAATCTACCGCATGATTGAAGTTCTACCTAAATCTTCTGAAGAAGAGCACGTCGAAACTCAGGTGGAGGAGAGAGTCACCGAAACTTTAGATGAGTTCACTGATGCTGAAGAATTCATTGGTGCAGCTAAAATCTCCTTGAAAGATGCCTTATCCAGTAGTGATAGGAATGGGTGGGAAGATGCAATTTCATCAAAAATAAGAAGTTTAGTCATGAAAAACGCATTTGATATTGTGAAGAAACCTTTAAACTGCAATGTTGTAGGTTGACGATATGACTTAACAACAAAATGAACGTCGATAAGACAGAAAAGAAAAAGGCGAGACTTGTAGCAAAGGATACAGTCAACGCTATGGTATCGATTATCATAACATTTTTGCTCCTGTTACGAGACTTGATACAGACAGATTATTTATGGCTCTTGCTGTAGAGTTGGACATGAAAATCCGTCAGCTGGATATCAATACGGCATATTTGAATGGCAGATTAAATTAAGAAGTTTACATGTAGTTTCCGCTACTTCTGAGGCAATCTTTGGTGAGGCTTATTAAGCAGAAGGATGAGCATGAGGATGTGAAGAAATCAGCCAGAAAAATGCTAGAGGATCTGGAAGCAGGGGGTGATGTTTGCCTTTTGCGGCGATCTCTATATGGCCTAAAACAAGCTGGACGTCAGTGGAATATAAGGCTAGACGAAAAGTTTAAGAAGATGGGTTTGCAACAGTCTTCGAACGAGCCATGTTTTTATTTAAAAAATGTGGATGACTATGGTAACAAACTTTTTGTTACAGTCTACGTGGACGACATACTCGTGGCTTCCCAGCAAAGAGATTGTATTGAGAGGCCGGAGAGTTCGAATTCAAAGATTTTGGCGATTGTGACAAGGCCTGACATAGCGAATAGTGATCGAAATTGGCCCAATTTACCAGTTGTCCTTCAGAAATACACTGAAAGGCCGCGAAGAGAGTTCTCCGTTATTTAAAACGTACTCAAGGATACGGATTATCCTATAAGAAAACGCGCAAGGCGCTTGTTGGTTATTCGGATGCGGACTGGGGTAATTGTCCTATGGACAGGATTTCTTATTCAGGTTATGCTTTTGTCTTAGGTGGTGCGTGCATATCATGGAAGTCACAAAAGCAGAGATATGTTGCGACGTCTATGTGTGAAGCTGAATATGTGAGCCCATCACAGACAATGAAAGAAGCTATTTACTTAAACAGCCTGTTTACTGAAATCGGATTACGTGACTTCGCACAGGTAACATTACATACAGATAACCAAGGTGCTATGTATCTGGCTAGTGATCCGATGTTCCATTCGCGTAGTAAGCATATTGACGTTAGACATTATCATTTTATACGGAATATTTAAAAAAATAATAAGGCAATTGTTTTAAGGCATTTGTCGACAAAGTTAATGTGGGCTGATATGTTGACCAAGCCACTGCCTAAAGATAAACCCAATAAGTGTATGTTAGGTTTACGCATTGACTTTGTATAGTTTTATTTTGTGCATGTATTTTATTTATTTATTTTATTTATCATTTATTGCACACAAGAAAAAAAGACATACAGATACAACATAATAGAGACGACACAACATGTATGTGTTTTGATACCTTTATTACTTTGTGTAGAGCCTGCAAATTAAAGGGGCGTGTACATTTTATAGCACCTCTATGTAATTTGCTGGCTGTATAAAAGTATTATGTCATGTTTGTCACGTTGTAGTAAACTTTTGTTTACTGTCATAATAATAAAAACTCCACGTTCCACGTCTACTGCAACCTGTACGCATTTTATTGCTATCCTGTAAATTCTACCTCTACAAAAACTAGGATAACTAAGACAACTTTTGGGAAGAAACTGCCTACTGTAACACAGTGAAAACTAGTACAGTTGACAGTACTTCATTGTTAAAGTTCTGATTTTCATGAAATAAAGAGATTTATTTATTTCATATATTTATTTATTCCGAATACTTTATTTAACACCCTTTCACTGAAACAAAGCATTCGACTAAACCAATATTGCGGTGTAAGACACTAGCAACCCAAATAGATTATAATCTGTGCTAGGGTTACTGTGTAATTTAACTCAAGTCTATTGTCCGCGATCATTGTGTGACGTTACTGTAATTATTTTAATTAAGAGTAAAGGTAATAAATATAAATATTTCTGACACTTACATCAATTATCTAGACCCAAACTAAGCAAATACTTAAATATATATATAAACATCCATGACTCGCGAATAAATGTTCTTACTCATCACAAACATTTTAAATCCTAGCGGACAGCATCACTACCCACTACACTAATCAGTCGGTCGACAAATGGACAAACATACACAGAACTGTAGTCCTTTTTCCAATTTTGGTAATATGGAGAATACAATACAATACAATACGATACGATACCATACGATACGATACAATATAATACAAATACACTTTATTGCACAAAAGGAGAAAATACATTTTGCAAAGCACAATACTGAAAATAGTACAATTACGCGGCCTTATCACGAAGAGCGATCTCTTCCTGGCAACCTTTGGGTTTAGGAGTATAACTTTATGGAACAGGCATAATAAAAACCCTTTTGTCTCCATGTTACGGGAAAAGGACTGCAGAATCTTTATTCTATGAAACAGCTGATTTCAAAATTTCTCTTATAGGTACTGATAAACTCTCTCATGCATAGGGTTCCTATTTCAAAATTGAGAGATGCCTGTGTGGCAGGCACCCCTGCAATGCCTGAATGTTCAGAAAAATGCCTGTCTAACGTAAAAATCTATAGGTAAGAATAAATATTTGAATTTAAATATTGCATACGTTGTATAAACTATGAATTTCCTATAAGACCTTATAAAAAGTAGACCGAAATTTTAAAATGCGTGTCTAAGACAAATGTCCGCCTGTCTAAAGATTAAAATGCCTGTCAAATGCGGCGAACGCCTGTCATATGGTCATGATGTCAATTAAATGATTGATAATTAAGCATCGGGAGCAACTAAAATCGTAAAGTGTAAGAGAGAATATAACAATTTGATTGCATAAATGATTTTTTAAACAATATTTAGCGCGGATTAATAACAGAGTAAGTGAACCACATACAGCTGAATGACTTAAAATTACGGTAAAACGCGTGGGTGTAGTTGGTAAACAGATATTACTGTGACTTTCCCTCGCTAAAATAAAAGTACTGCACGCAACTTGCGCACGCGGCGCTGACGTGCGAATGCGACGCTCATCAAACGCACAAACAACACTTAAACTACAAAAAACATTTAAAAAAATCAATTGCTTTACATTTGAACATATTAAAATTATAAAAATAATTGTTTAGCTTCTAACATAATATCTAATAATGGGATAAGTCCGCCTTTGTACATTCATCGGTATCCTGCCTTTTCGGCGAAAATTGTTTGGCAGATTATCACTTGCCAACCAACGTTTCGTCCATGTTTCACTTTCACAACTAACGATTAGCAAATTTTTGTATGACAACTTTTCATTTGGTAGAATTATTGTTAAGCTGATTATAATAATTACACAAAACGTTTGGGACATTTATCATTTGTCAAACATTTCACTAGGCCACACAACTATTAGACGAATGACGTTTTGTTAGTGTAACAGTTCCCTGTTCATACTGAATAATCTAAATTGTCTCCTAAAAAGGAATAACAATAATTTAGATGAATGTAGGTAAGTACTATACAAAATATTTATAGGGTAGGTGCGAGTGTAGCGAGCACGGGAGTTCGGGGCACCCCGACATCTGTTGGTTAGGTTGAAAGGCGGTCGCCCGCCATGCCCTTCTGTTAGGTTGACATGTATACATAGAGAAATGAAATCCTATTTAATTCAACATTTGGTAAACAATAAACAACTAAAGGAAAGTGCTTCTTGAAAGTTGTCATTTTAAAAAGTGTTGGTAACTGTGAGGTTGGGAAATAAAACAAAATTATATGATAATTTTGTATTTGCCAAAAATTATTATTCGGCGAAATAAAATTCTGCGAAACGTTAGTTGGCAAGTGAAAATCTGGCAAACAATTTTCGGCGAGAGGGCAGAGAACCCCTTCATCATTATCATCTCAGCCACAGGACGTCCATTGCTGGACATTGGCCTCCCCCATACAAAAAACATGTTGCATTATTCCGACTAAAATGTATACCTATACATATTTTTACTTTGCACTATAAAGCGTTTACAAACAAATTTCTTGAACTACAATGGAAAGTGGGCAAAAGTCAATACAATATACGATGTACAGATACGTGTTTATTGATTAATTCAAACAAAATGAAGACTATGTCATGTACCATTGAACCCCATAGTGCCATTCCCTTCGGTATATTGTTTTTCCGTACGAGTTGTATTTACAATGTTTCTTGTCATACATAACTGTTACCAATATACAGGGTGTATCTATACGTAAAAGCGTTACATGACGAAGGAGCTTGTTCGGTGGCAGAAAATTTTTTTTGGAACTCCATATATTTCATTCCAACTATTGTTTTTTTTCGGTATAAAAATCCTATCGTTAGGTAGCTGCATTGCGTCTGTGAAGACTGAACCTTCTAACCTCAAATTAATCCTCAAAATAATATTTGGATATAACATTGCAGTTATAAAATTTCAATTTGTACTTAGCTATCTAAATACGTATTTTTATTAAAAATTGTGAGATATTGAGTGCAATATGTGTTCTGTACTATAACTTGTTTTTCTTCAGTTCTACAAGTACTTATTGCAAATCATAATTGATTCTAGGCAATTCTAGAAATTTTGAAAAATTTATTGCACTAAATAAAATATTATTAAAGTAACACACATAATATGCAGCTGTAAAATTAGTTAAAAGCTAATATTTCAAGAAAATATACATAAATTAAATAAATAATTTAAAATTTAGTCTTCTTAGCGAGTCGACGGCAAACATTAAAATTAAATTAAATTAATTTATTACATAACAGACAGATCCTTGGACCTTTAGTATGATAGAGTATCGTGTAAGTATCCAAATTTTCACAGTTATATTTGTACTAGCCGGCTTTCCGAGTGGAATAAGTTTATTGTCTAGCTGGATTTATTTGTTTCGAGATAAAAACGAAACAAGACCATGTTTCGTTTTGCTATTTTGGCACGGAACGCTAAAAAGTCCGAGTTAGGAGTTTAGCATTCTTCATCGACGTGGACATTATTTTCTTTTGATTACTTCATTACATTAAAATATTGAAGTCAATAGGGCCTTTGATTACATAAACTTACAGATTGACTAGTAGGGTGACCGTGAATGCACTCTCGTTTTCGCTAATGCATTGCACGCTGATTTGAAATATCTGGCAAGCTATTAAAGAATACGAAAGAATCGTGCTATTCTTACCATTTTTGCATTTTAGCCAATGCAATGAAAACAAAAAAAAACCTATAGCGGCTTAAATTTTAGCGTTCCGTAGTCAACAACTCTTAGTACTAGAAAGCTGTAATTTGGCATGGGTACACATATTAATCACGCCAATAAAGCGGTATAATAAAATCTTAAAAAATATTTTGTTTAGGGTACCTCCCCTACACGTAAGGTGGGGATGAATTTTCTTTTATTTTTGTACCCCATCGCGTGGGGTGTCGTTGGATAGGTCGTTCAAAAATATTATTATTTTAACAGTTTTTCGAGTTAGAGTTCGTTTAAGAGTTATTAAGCCTTAAAGTAGAAATTTTTGTTAGAGTCTAGTGTCCCCAGCAAAAAACCCGTTTTAAGACCGCATATTGTGACGGCAAGTATGAAACCCGACACTACGCGAGGCCTGACACGCACTTGGATGATTATTAAATTTACCATTATAACAATCGTATTTCGAAGCGATGGCTATTGCGAATACGATAACCGTGTGCAGTCGCACTACTGGGGTCCTATTATGAAATTTCATCGATATCTGTATGATTGCTCGCTCGGCAATTTGGTGGTTTCTCAATGGTCAAACTTATCGATGACGACATCGATGAAGTTACATAATTTAAGAGCTGAAATGTTCAAGTACTTTAGACTGATTTTTCGTTAGAGCAATATAAATAAACGAACAAAAATACTGACAAAACTAAAACAATATCGTAAACCTATTCAAAGAACAGTATTTCAAATTTTGATACTAAGTAAGGCCTTCGGCAAACAGAGGGCGGCGAGCGGCGCAGGGCGGCGGCGTTGTGTTCTATTGAAGTTTATTGCCGACGTCACAGTAAGGGCGGCGCGGACGGGGCGGCGTGGCATCTATTATACTATAGTGACGTCATAACGTCCACCGCACCGCGCCCGCGCCGCGCCGCGACCCTCTCTGTGCCGGCGAAGGCTTAAAAGTGTTAGTGAATTTTCTCTCGTCTTTCTTGTTCTTCAAATTGTAGAGATGTCTTCTACTTCCTTTAATTTTTCAACGTCTGGTTTGTTCAGGTTTTCTTTCGGCATGTGGGAGAACTAGAGAACAACTGAGATACCACCAGCTGTGTTCACTCGCCTCATATACCGAGAGAGCACAGCGTGGCACCCGGTCGTTCGATAGTCCGATGTTCTTCTTTCTTCAATTTTTCTTCCTTTATTTTTTCTTCGCAGAGTTATCATGTCTTGGTAGTCCTCATTTAGAACAGATTTTCATAAAGCTGGGGCTTTTTGAATATCACCGAGTTACCATTTCTAAAGTTCCATATTTTGTAAGTTATCCATAGCTAAACAAATAATAATAATAACTAAAATGATTAAATCGGATTATTATTTATTTGTTATAATTTACAAAATTATATTGCATAGGTCAAATACATAAATCTTTATAGCCCGACATACATACAATATACTACCTCCGTAAAGATACTATCGTAAACTAATTTAATGAATGTTTTATTTTTACGATAGTATCTTTACGGAGGTAGTATATTGTTGTAATAATAAATTGCTGTAAATAAATTAAAAAAAAAAAACTATTTGCACTATGCAGATCTGTAAAGATTCACCTGTTTCAGACTGTATATTATAAACTTACTTTAATGTTTAACTGTAAATGCTACTTACTCCATATTAATCTTTAATTAGTTTTTATTTAGTATAATAAAGCGCTGACAGATAAGCAAATATAGGTTGTAAGTTATGTAAGGTTATTGATTACAATTTAAAAAAAGTGTTAAATATTGCAACGGCTTTTCTATACATTTTGCATTGGGTCTCAAAATGAAAGTATATTAGATACGACAAGACCTCTTGAACTGTTTTACACAATCTGACGACTGGTCAGTACCCAATACGTGGTGCTGAGCAGGACGAGGTTATATACTCCCTATTCCCTTTGGTAAATGTTGGTAAGCAAGAGTGATTTTTAAATATGCGACGATTCCAAAAGAATGATTTCGCAAATCGTTAGTAATATTTTTGTCATCCGGGTGATGTTCGAAGTGATTTTAAATATTGGTCCCTTTTTTATGCACAACTGGTTAGTACTTTACCTCAATCACATGAGGTCGAAGGTGGAAGCGTTCTGACCCGGACACCCCAACATATTTGGGGGAAACCCCTCTAGTGTAATTCATATAGGATTTTGGCTAATTAAAAGATATTTTTGCATTCAGCTAGTGTTACTACAATAATTCTAATAACTTTACTATATGAAAATGTGATATAAGTCTAATATTGTAAGTCTGTAGATACATAAAAAACGAAGTCTTACTAATAAGGAGTTATGGTTTGTTTAAGCTATTTTGGGAAAAAAGATCGAGACCAGCAAAGTGAGAGTCGTGATTTAGGCAATGAGTATTCCGTACTAGGTATTAACAGTTTTTCAGTTCCAAAAGTAATCGTAATCAACTGTAAATACGAACTTTTACAATTGGTTTAAATTAATTACATGAAAGTTATTATGTATATCTAGTAGGTAATTCAGCTATATAATAAAAATGAAATTGTTAAAAATTAATAAATTAAAAAGCTTAACTTAACTGAGGTTATCTGGAAGAAATCGCTATCAGCCATAAGACCGCCTGTGTACACTCTATCAGCTATGTGAAATGTTCTTTGCATTTTATTTTTGTGTGCAATAAAAAAACATATAATAATAATACAGCTACAGTAGGTTCGGAATTACTTCTGCCTAATTCTGGTTTCGAACAAAAAATGATGTGATTCCATTTTATTCCTTGTAGGTAACTTATACCATTTTGCCATTTTTATTTCGGAACTCTAAAAAATAATTAAGTTATAAATTCGAATTTCTTTAATAGATTCGAAAATGCTTTGTCAGTTTTTGGAAATATCACCAAGGTAGGTAACATTGATACTACATACTAGGTAAAGCTACGTAAGATATTGCATTTGGTTGGCGGTGTTTCCAATCAAAAGGCAAAGGTGCATATTATTTTAATATTTGTCATTAATAGTCGTTGTAGTTAAATGACATGCAAATGACGTTCAGTTTTACATAAAGTAGATACCTACTTTCTCGGTGGATTTTATTTAAATTCTCTATCCTTAAAATGTTCACATTGGTGAGTACCTACCTACCTACCTAATATTGAATTATTTTGCGTATCTACCTACTGATTTAATACTTATGTTAATAGCCTACCTATTTAATGAGAGCCGCATTTCGAATCCTGTGTTTAAATAAAATACTAATAGCAAACTGCTAAATTGCTTTCGTAAACTAAAAAGCATTACTTACCTTTACATACAAATATATTTATTAACTATAACAGTAAACTATTTTTATTTGGAAAACCCAAACGCTAATGTTTGGGATATTTCTGACCACCTCATTGGGATAAAGGTTGTGACGTTATGTAAACTATCACTAACGCGTCTTTATTTGAAACTTTTGTATTCAATCATGTTCCTCCTGTATTTTTTACAGGTAGAGACATCTGTGAGGTGAGTTGGAAACTTAGCACACTGTTGGGTGTTTGGCATTCGCGCCGTGCAGTTGCGGTGCGAACTAACTGCATTCTGCGAATCGTTCACAGATGGCACTGTCAGCGGCTACTGTTCCGATTTTGTACACAACCATAGAGTAATAACACTACACACAAAACTCAAGCCCGAATGCTTTCTTGAATTATAAAACGTTAAACAGGCATTTTTAATTGTTAACTATTCACGTTTTCGTTTAAAAGTTTGTATACGATCATGTTCCTTAGATTTTTTTACTAGTAGAGACATCTCTGAGGTGAATTGGGATTTGCGCCGTGTGTCAGTTGTAGTCCGAGCTAACTGAATCGTTCACAGATGGCACTGTCAGCTGTTACTATTTTACCCAATTGCAAAGCCAAGAGGGGGTTTATGTATGACATAGCTTTAGTAGGGATGTGTGTGAGGTTTATATTTTTGTAACTATCTATCCGTACTCTCAAATATAAGAACTCTAATAAATTTATGGTTTCAGTAAATACTTAGGTAATTAAAATATGTAATTTCTACAAAGAGTACGGTAGAGTCACATAGGTACATGAGAAATAAGTACCTAGTAATAATTAGGTTACTTATTACTTATTCGAGGAACAGCAGTTTTGCTTAAGTAATTTATAATCCTAAAAATCTTAGAACTTAGGTACCCATATAGGTACCTACCTATTACAGGGTAAATAAATTGGTAACATTCTCATAAAGTAAACGTAGGTATCTATCTGGTTAAATCTATCTGGTTAAGGTTTAATATTGTGTTTATAAAAATATTGATAGCAAATACCTAAGAAAAGTCTAATATTTTTAAAAATATTACGCAGTGCAAGAGAAAATGAAAACAAAATATTCTAATGTATGTACCTATTCTTATTACCAATTAAAATTAAAGAAAAAACATCTTATTCTTCTATCTCCCAAGCATTCTTCAACATGTCTCTGACCTATAAAAATAAATCAATTCTTTCAGTAGATCTCTTTTCTAATTTCAAGGGTTCCGTGTCAAGAACTCCCCTTCCTCCTTGGCCGTCACGCGCCGACCTTGACCTTGGCGCACACCACCACGAGGGTGCACTTGTGACGAGCTCATGACGCACACGCGCGCGCGTCGCCCACTTCAATCCGCGCTCCACAAACTACATAGATACACGTATTGCATATGCAATGCGTGTGGGAAAACTATGAACTTTACTGATACTTTATTATTTGAAATCGATAATATTACGGCATTTCTAAGTAAATGATGTATATTTTCTAAATTGATACTGTTATAGTACAGTTATAGTACAGACAACATATAACTAAGCATCATTTATTTAAAAATCCGTTATCAAAATTCATTTCAAATAGCATAGACGAGTAGTGGCTTTTATTCTTGTGTTATGTGGTTCATCCATTCAACATGTTGTATAGATAATCAAACGTAGGTAGGTACTTGTTATAAAGTCCCAAAACAATAGCCATGTAAATTCTTAAGTTAAGTATTACCTGTATTGTATGCTACTAAATTAAAATTACACCACCATTATTTATATCCACATATTAAGTGGTCCCAATGACGTATTTTATTATCTGCACGCGCGGTGTTGTAGGCGTACATATTATCAGACGAGATAGGTAGCATGATAGCCAGGCCCTCAAACGAACGAGACAGAATAATAATTTTCATAATAAATAAATAGTATTAATATGATAAACGTAGGAGTTATCTAAGGATATTTCATAGCGTAGAGTCTCTTGAATTGTAAGGAACGCTTCACGTAGTATATCAATTTTATCTTAACATAGAAGTAAAGTAATCTTCTACACTACGATACGATACGAGTTTTATTTAAATATTTTATATTTTGTCCAAGATGGAGAAAACAGTTTGCAAGATAAAATTATAAAACCTAATTACCTACATTAGATCTCAATTTACGATGACGAAGACATGTCACATGACATACAGAAATAAACCTCTTCGTTTCTTAAAATTTGTTCTTCTTACGATTTGTAGGGGCAATTTGCTTAGACACTTGTTCGCAAGTGATTCATACTTGCGCTACAGAAAAAAATCTACAATCATCATCATTTTAAAAATCCGGGAAATACTTACCGAAAATGGAGGCCTTTTTCATCTTCACAGTTATATCTGATGAAAGAAATAGAAATCTAGTTAATTTTCTGATAGGATAGAATGACTCTTTGGTTATGTACGATTTCTTATTCTGTAAAATTCGGAGAAATGTGTATGGAGATACATTTCTCTTAGTTTTTCCATAAATATATGTTAGGTAGATACGTATTATTTATTTATGCTAAAGATGAAATCCTACACTAAGCATTTTCTATAGAATAGGATTTCGTCTTCCCTTATATATAAAAGATAAATAGCGAAGAAACCAATGAACTCAAGTTGAGAGAAAATAGATATTGCATCAAAAATTGTATTATAAGCTTAGATAAATACTTTTTATATTCTAGCTCTTTTATTACTTTACGATTAGTCGTTATCTTAAATCATCAACGCAAATACTATCGAAATCAATGATATTAACTTAAATATATATTTGATGAAGTGATTTAGTTAGACCATTCGACTGATAAGATATATTTTTACTATAGTAAGAGCAAGTTTCACTTTTACGCTCTGCAAAATGTCAGTTTGAAAATCACCGTAGCAAAAATGTACCGTATCAAAGATAGTCGCTTAACTTTCTTTAAAAAAATAAACCAAAAATAGTATCAAGACATTATTTTAACGATTTTTAGATTTATTTTTAAACTGGAAGAACTCTCCTTCTGAATTGTGAGCATATTGGAGCAAACTATTGAAAAGTGAAATATTTAGTGGTCGACCAAAATGTATGAAAAATATTTATTAGACTCTAGAAAATATTTTCGTAACTACTTGTATCATCTTCTATATACAACCACAACTTGAGGGTTTTTTGATAGCAGAGGTAGTGTAGAATTGCACATACAGTATCCTCAAGTTGAAGGATAAAAACAAAATATTTAAACAGGCTGCACAAAGAGACAGTTTTTATAATATTATTCATTTATATAAAGCGAAGTGAGGATTTATTTAGATAAGAAATCGTTGTAATTCTCATAGTAATGCTAATAATATTAAAAATGGGAAAATTTTGATGTCTAATCTTCAATTACGTTATAGAATGTTTATACGGTATAGAAGATTTGAATGTTCAAGACAAAGATGGACTATGTCCTATATATACAGGGTGAATTTGAATTCGTGTAATTCCCATTAACTGGTGATACCGCTATTGATTACGAACAACTTTCCCCATACCCGTTATCCACATAAAGTAAACTATTCTGTAACCACCTTTAGTGTGGAAGTCCAACAATTTTCGGCTGAATTCGACTATGGTACTGAAAAATGGTATGGTAATGAAAATACGGCTATGGTAATGGTTCGGAAAAGTTGTTCGTAATCAGGAGTGGGGTCACCAACCGAAAATTGTTTACTAAAGGTGGCTTTAAAATGGTTCACTTTGTATAGGCAATCGATCATTTTTTGATCGAATTCGGCTATGGTTCCTAGTGGTTTCTGGTTTCTTGGTACCTAAGTTTTTCGTAATCAGGAGTGGAGGCACTAGTAAATAGGAATTATACAAATTAAATTTCACCCTGTATATGAATATTCCTGATAAACTGGATCGAAGCGGGCGGAACCGTATGCGGAAGAGTCGTACACCAATATAGGAGAAAATATCAATGTTGCAATTATTTATCAAACTAAATTTCGAGTATGACAAGTAAACGAGTATAATACAACGTTATACTAACCTCCCAAAGTCCGAATTACATTTTCATTCTTTTGTTGAAGATTACTTGCTCGCTACCCTTGACTGGTATTGGAACGGATGTCTCTGTGTAACAGGGAATGGATCGATATCTAGCAGTGGGTTAACAGTGATGGATGATGAATTACTGATCTATTTTTATACCATTACAAGGTGGAAAGAAATAGTGGAGCTTGATGGGATAGTACCTGTTATCCTAGATATTCACAGGTTTTTTTTATATAAAAGCTTAACTGAACAGTTCGTGCATAATTGATCTTACGGGATGTGAACTACATAAAGAAATATGTCCTGCGCAAGAAGAACTCTACATCTTCTAATATTACATGAATAATCATAGGGAGGATCTCGGTGGTCGATGACTAATGGTCATATGGGTTTATGTAGAAATTATGGTTTCGTTTTGATCATTAAGTAGGTATTTGATTGCTTGGTAGCGTATTGTATATTAACAAATACACTCAAAATTCACTAAAATCCTGATATTTCCAATGGTAATGACCTACACAAACAAATTACACAAAATAAGTATTTATTCATCAATTTCGGAGCGATGTACAATTCACGGTCGCAATTTGCTAACGAAGATAATAGCCGGTGCGCGTACGCATCCTTGAGGTGATCTCTAGCGGAAAACAGGCGCTGCCTGACTCACGCGCACTGTATCCGTGACGCGTTCTGTTTGCTCGATGCCCACACTAAGTTATCCGTATAATGTACATACTCATCATATCTATATGTATATTGTGCAAGATTTTAGTCGGATTTTGTTCAACGAAGTGTTGCATTTACATATTTATCAGTCGTACATTTAATAAGTTGATGTTTGCAATTATAATGTTATTTAAAAAGGCAGTTAGATTTAAATGATTTCCAAATATTTTAATCATTATTCAAATAAATGTCATTCATTGGAATCTTATGTTTCGGTAAACTTTTCGCTGTGGGCCCTCTGGATTCATAGTTTCTTCTTTCGATTTTATATTTATCTATTGAACAAACTTAATATGCTATCCTAACATTTTGTACACTATTTAGGTTTAAATTATTATATTGATACTCGTATATCTGACAAAGTAAACTCCTTTGCAAAAACGAGTAAAGTCCGAATAAAAACTCGACAAAGAGTGTTCCGTACCACAGTCACGTTGTCTATGTAGAAAAGCTATAAAAGGTAATTGCGGGTCTGATATTTTCTTTCATACACTTTAAAGTTGTATTTACAAGATTTTTTTCAGAATTTACTTAATAAAAGTAAGCCGAGCACAATAATTTTGAAGTGTTTTCTTAATAAAGTATTAGATAACACTTACACAAAGTAGGTATATTATACAGGGTGAATATGAATTCGTGTCATTCCTATTAACTGGTAACGCCACTCTTGATTACGAACAAATTTTCCCAAGGAACCATAATCGAATTCGATAAATAAAATTTCGATTACCTATACAAAGTAAACAATTCACCAACTTTAGTATGAAAGTCCAACAATTTTCAGCTCCGACTCCATTCCCGATTTCGAACAACTTTCTACTAGGAACCATAAACGAATTCAGCCGAAGATAGTTGGACTACTAGGGGTGGATTCAGAATGGTCTACTTGTATGGGCACTTGAAAATATTTTGATGGAATTCGGCTATGTTCCTTGTGGAAAGTTGTTCGTAATCAGGAGTGGAGTCACCAGTAAACAGGAATTATACGAATTAAATTTCACCCTGTATACCCCACACAATGAGCTGTAAAATATAATTTTGGTTTTCAAACTTTCCATTTAAAAACGGCTAGTTTTTAAATTTTATTTAAGTCACGTCTATATGGGCTGGGCCCTTCAATCTCAGTATATTAGATAGATTTAGAGGGATTTTTTCTCCAACAAGATTGAAAAAGAATTAAATTTGGATCCAGTAAGAATTTATCGTCTCATTTGGCCATTCATTCATTTGGCCAGCATTTTTACTAATATATAACAGATTTCAACTGTACACGATAAATATCTGAAATGGTGACAGACAGACGGACAGACAGTCACCGAGTTTTTCAAAAGTGTTCCGCTTTCCTAATTTTGGTACGGCACACTGAACTCATTCTATTATGTAGGTATAAGTTTTGTTTTTGGGCAGTGGGATAAAAATAACTACCTATTTAAATAGAACAACTCTGAAGTTTCTGCTCGTTCTTCTCTGGGGAGTTACCCTTGTGAATGAGCGGTAATTGTGTTTTAGACATTTGTAAATGTTATTTTTATAACTTACCTACGTTATAAAGAAATCTGATATAACTATAATATTATAAATGCGAAAGTTAGGATGTTATTTGTTTGTTTGTTGCTCAACCACGGCGAAACGGAAGAACAGATTTGGATGACATTTGGTACACGTAGAGTATACCCTGGATTAAGACATAGGATATTTTTTATCCCGATAAAGTAAGTGATTCCCGCGGGATAAACAAAAAATCCGCGATAACGTTATTCTACGCAGGCGAAGCCGCGCGCGGAAGCTAGTTATCTATATTTTTCTTCGCAAGTTAATTCTGAAATTGAGGTACCATAAAAAAAGTGTTTGTTAGGTATACTTTTTTTGACAGATTCCAAAGCAAGAACTTTGTTACGCTTACTCATTCATTTCAATATTATTAAACAGTATGATTTTAAATAATTATCCAAATTTCATTAAAGTGATCTAACAAAGCAATAAAATAGGTTTCCACCTTAGTTCGGTAAAAACTAACGCACTACAAAGGTTTGAATTTAAATCGATGTTCATATATTGAAACACGCAGACCTAGGAAATTATCATTGTATGTATTGGTAAACTGCACAATGTATATATTCCGGTAACCACGCAGTACATAAAGACAAAGACAGCAGTTTAAAAAAGAAACAAAATAAGAATGTCACCTTTTCTCTCTCAAATATTTTAACGCCCCAAAAAAGGGATACTGATGAAAAATACCGTGCTATAACTTTTCTTTCTACCGTTTCTTACGATTGACTATACCAGAATCTCACCTGACGGAAAGTGACGATGGTTCAAGATGAAGCACGCTATCTCAGTAAATGCCTATGTAATTTAAATAATGGGCTCCACCATCAATGTCCTTAACTTGTTGTCTCCAAATCGTGCTCAATCAGTCTTCCATCTGAGGTTAAGTGCTGTTCGGCAGGAAGTAAAATTATTTCGGAGTGTTGAAGAACATTCTATTCTATAAATAGATCCAGATCGGTTAAGGCCCAGGTTTGCGTCATCTACCCACGCAAAGGGGGGAGGTGTAGAGTTAGGGTAGGGGATGGGGTTCTGCACGCATGCGCGGGCTCACTCCTACGCTTAATAATGTCAAAGGGCAATCCCGGGACTGCCTAGATACCTAGGGAGGGGCTGACAAAGTTTAATTGATTTAAATCCATCTCGGATGGGTAGCATTCGGGAAACTGCGCAACGTTTTCTCGTCCAAATATCTCAATATCTCAGTTTCAAAGTCTGTCATTAATGTACGTTACCAGTGATGACTTATAGCACTGAAAAGTGATCTCAGACTAAGAACGTCATAAGAAAGCTCAAAGATCATTTAGTACGAGATCGAAAAATAAATTAAGAATTCGTAGGACGAAAATTATCACCATAGCATCGCGGATTAGTAAATTGAGGTGGCAAAGGATTATAAATAACTCGAAGAACTTGCAGGGAAGAAAAGGGAAGTTATTCCATTGGGCTTTTGGTATCACACGAAGACCGAGCTCCAACAATTGATAAAGTCTTCCCTATATCTTGAGCGCGCTCAGATTGGTCGGCTTAAGTAACGATGCCTCCACAAGACAAAATGTTTCTTTATTCATCAGACCGCAATTGAGTTTCAAATTAACTATAGACATTGAAGTTCTCAAAAACGGCGTGTTTGTCCTGATGCTCCTAGGCGATCCTGCATCACAAAAATGCTTGCTTGTACTAGAGCCACCACATACATCTTTTTTCACTGTTTCAGTGTTCAAGGAGTATATGATATGGAGTAAACTGCCAAGATCAATTCCGATTCAATTGCAGTATTTAAGCAAAGGTTAAAAGAGCATTACTTCTCTCACCTTTCGTAATATTATTATGTGTATTTAAAATTGCAGAAGCACATACAAAAACGCATATACCGCCTCCGTTCTGTCCCGTCCGTCGTCGTAGGTAAAAATATTCGAACACACGGTAAATGGAAAATTAAAAAAGAAACGAGCTTGATAAAGCAAGATTTAAAAATACCTTGTGTAAATGACACTTTTTCGAGAAATGCTTCAAAATTGCTGTCCTGTAGGTAGCTTATTTCTAAAAGCGTCCCTAAGAAAACTCTGGAAAACATCATGAACGTATTATAATTAAGATGTGGTTGAAGAAAATTATCAGATTTAGAACTAGTAAAAACTTTATGAGTTTTGAGCGAAATGCGTGAATCACTCGTGGCGCAGTTGCATTTACTTTTAGTTTTTAATTAGCGACGTCACTCTTTTGGATGGGTGACCGTAGTAGCACACGACACAAACCAAGCAATCCGCACTGTCCCGCGTTGCGGGATTATATATCCCATACCTTTTCCCAGTTCGATAAGGCTGAGCCCCAACTTGGGGAAATATAATGTTGGTGATGAGCGAAATGCATTAATGTAAAAACCCAAGAACAAGAGGGATATAACTGAGTATTTGTGAGATAGGTAAAATAGACCTTCGCTTTTGATTTTGCGGTATATAGTTATCTATATATTAGGTCCTTGAAAGGACCTATGAAATTGGCGTTTTGTATGAAGAATTTCATTAAGACTGTTTTCTCCATACAAACATTTTTGATTTTTTTTTGGGAACAGCAAATCCTTTAGCTAAATTTTGTGTGTATTATCGGATAACATTAAGTTAAGTATAGGCAGCGTTAATTTTTAAAAGTGACCGCTTTATAAAAGTTTAAGCGAATCTGAGGAATGATTATGGGAAGCACATGAAAAGAGCTCTGTTCAATTTTTTTTTATTAGGTGATTTAGCGCAGAAATTAAAAAATATTTCATGTGAAACCTAGAAATAATATTCCATTTTCCAAATAAAAAACAAATTTGGATATAGCTTTGAAAATCGCAGGAATTGGTACATATGATTAACGAAGAAAAAAAACTCCAATTCCATAGGTAAAGACCCAATAGATAAAAGGATGTTCTTCAAAGTGGCCTGCATTCGAGCTCAAAACCAGTTACACCAGTCTCAGGTCGTCAGCGCCATTTCCCTTGACCTATATAAATAAGGGCAGGTGTTAAAGCAGCGATGAATATACAATGACTATCACGAATTAGAATATGTGAATATTTCATATTTTTGGAGTTGTGAGGATACTGAATACTAACAAATTATGATATTGTAAAAAAAAATATAAAAATGAAAACAGGAAATCTCTCTGAAAATCATTACGGTTCTACTGTCGCAGTAGGTACTATTAAGAATAAACTAAGAATGTCTTACAGAAAGATATCCATATTTCGGTCTTTTGTAGGTAGGTACTACAATACACATTATACATAAACGTGTCTGCTACCTAAAACACAGAAACGAACAAAGGCAGATTATTAGTACATAAATAGTGACTCCTGTAGATTTTGTTTTTGATTTGAAGCGGTTTTACCAACGAGGTAAAAACTCATAGCCATTCGTCCAAAGACATTTAAATTAAGAATAATCTAGTTTTCATTATTTTTTAAATTCATATTAAGAATTATCACTATACTACGTTATTACTATATTAATTCTGTGACTATACTACGATATATTTGTTCCTAATATGATTCCTAATGAGATGAATGATGATGATGATGAGAATGAATGATGAAATGAATGATGATCTGTCACTTTCAGCTTGGTATAATCATGGACTTATTAATTAAACAGGACTGAGTACTCGCCGCTGAAAAACGAGCCGAGCAGGATGTGTAACGTAGAGGCCGTTTGTCTCTGTCTAACAGGGTGACCACAATATATTTGTTACTTGGGACAAATGTTGTAATAAAATATTTGTCAAAAAACTTTGGCGTTTTGACATTAGCCGGCGTGAGCCATTTATTTCGCATTTCTTCATTTTTTGGGAAACTGCAATAATAGTACAACAGTCAGGACCCTAATCAATCACACATATTTCACATATTTCGACTCATTTCAAGAATTCATGGGCATCCTACTTCTTTGATTTACAAAAATATTATTTTTAGCTTACCTGTGGAAAGATATGTTGCAACCACCATAGGATTCACTTGGGCAAGTATAAACGCAACACTTTTTCACCATTTTACTCCTTTTACTTGTTATAATATAACAAATACTTTAAAAAACTTTTAATGCAAAGAAAATTCAAAATCACACCGAGCCGCCATGACATGACATGCTTTTCAGGGTTACCATAAAAATAACAAAATCGAAATAAAAATTTATGTTTTCTGTTTGATTTAAGAATATATGAAAAGAAATTAATGCGAATGTTATTTGTTTATTTATAATTGTTAAAATAACATAAAAATATAAGTGTTTCAATGGAATTTTTGAGTAGCCAAAACTGTTGATCATAATCATTTTTTTTGCTGGCAAGATGTAAGAACGAGACACACGGCCTCCGTTATTATTATCTCTCTCGGCTCGGATTTGCCTTTGTGTATGGTGCATCCAATTTAATACCTTATTGCGTTGACATAGTGATCATTTTCCTAAATGATTCTTTTGATAGTTATCAGTCCTGTTTAAATAATAAGTCCATGGGTATAATACTCTACTTCAGCTAGCTTAGTTCATACCTTTGACTTACTTTGCTCTATGCTTTTCATTCATAAAATTGTAATATACGAATACCGTATAGAACTTGATCTATATTATTACCCAGTATATGCAGCGAGTCAATTGCCAGCAATTAATACTACACTGGCGACCCTGACATACGATACTCTTGTACTTGTACATACTCATGATACTGAACAGAATATATACAATCGGGGTCATAAGTGTATATACAGTCCCAGATCTAAACTATTTACGTTTGTGTTTAAGGCAAGTATTTATTAGGACTTATAACCTTATTTGAGTGCACAAGATATTAAAAATATCTTTCATTAGAAATTCAAAGCCATTAAACTAAATCACGCCATAGGTAAGGCTTATGTCCAGGAGTGGACTTTTGACAGCTGTTGATATGACGTGAAACTAATATAATAAATGGGAATGTTTGGATGTTTGTTGGTTTGTTGCTCCATCAGGGTGAAACGTCTGAATCGATTTGGTTAAAATTTGGCACACAAATAGAAAATATCCAGAAATGAAGACAGGATATCTACTTTATCCCTGTAAAAAGTCTATCTATATAAATAATCTTAATAGTTTGAATTGGGACTGTATATGCACTTTTAAAGCCTTCTGACTATTAAGACTTTTTTGTATGGAATTATTTACTAATTGAAATTGCATTGCACGCCTTGTTCCGTTCACCGTTACACATTCTTGTTAGGGACTGGAAGAAATTTCTCGTAGACATAAGCCCGCATATTTAACTGCTTGAGTGACAAATGCATAGTTTGTGCATATTTGCAATAAAGAATTTCTAAAAATTCTCAATTTCTGTTAGATGTGATCTTGTTTTGTCACTGTCATTGGAATGAAGAATATTTGACGTAAACCTGTGAACTAAATTTACTTATCATTAGAGTTAGATAAGATAAAGGTGGGCTATTTTCGGCAACATCAATGACTCGACTGTAAAATAATACAGAGCCATGCAAAATCCAGACAATATAATCGTTCTTTGCTGAAAAACGTTTCAAATTTTATTATTGGCGGGATCTTGACGGCATTCTCGCGAAGGTTTAAATTATTGCCGGCCAGAGCGTATCGATTTTTGAAATTCGAATGCCTTTTCTAAACGTATTTTTCGACGAAATGGATTCACAATTGAAGATAGATGTCAGTATTACTTTATGTTTTCCATAATTTATAATAATTAATTACGAATCCTCAAAAATAGGTCCCCTGCATTCAATTTTATTGATATGTCTAGCTAGTACATAGCTTTACTTCATCCACCTACATTTTAATCGTATAGGATTAAAATATAATCTTAGGATTATACTCATACTGGCTGCCATGTATTCCATAATATTAAACTAAATTAGGCTTGTTTGAGTTAAATTAAGGTCATAATAATACCCATAAGTATATCGCAAAGGTACAATATCAATACGGGTAATAAAGGAAGTAGTATCGTAACTGTCTTTGCTGTCGACAATTTCTGAACGCCTGTACCCCTACCATGAGTTACAGTAAACTATACTCGTTAGCGACTAAAGTAAACTGTTTGTATGGAATTCGGTACAGCGCCCCTGGCGGATACTTGTAGAACTAAAAATCACACCATGAGTTGCTGTAGTTAACTATCGTAAGTAACGTTACGTAAACTACACGTTACACACTATAGTTCCTATACTGTTTCGGTACCATGAGTCAAAATTTTGACAGCTGTCATAGTAACTTACTATAACGATAGTAGTTACGGCTCTCACCAAAATTTTTCTACGTGAGATGAACGCGTCGCGAAACAGTAAAGTTTTTGAAAATGTCTTCAAGAAGATCATATTTAGCTTGGAGGATGTTAGCGGAGGCTGAATTAGCCGACGAAAGAAACGAACAAAGGAGCTACAGTGTTCGTATGCGTGCTCAATTAGATCCTCTAAGATTTAGAAGTGATAAAAAATTTATCAAACTATATCGTTTATCAAAGGAGGCTTTTGTTGATTTATGTGATACTTTAGCCAACTATACGGACCTTGGAAGTAGTCAGAGAGTGTCTCTTGAGGCAAAGGTAAGTGATATTATTTTTGTAGGAACCTACCCTTGTGAAACTGTATCCTACCATGCATTAGGGTACACATGACCATCTATATTCGTTGATATCCCTTAGCGAAATTCGTAATGTGCTTAATTACTTATGGCAGCCACGTTCCTTGTTAACGTCTCACTCACCGTTCCTCGTTTATTTTTTAGGTATTGTGTGCACTACTGTTTTATGCGAAAGGGGGTTACCAGTGTGCTATTGGGGAAGCTAATCATTTTTCTCAAGAAACAATGAGTGAATACATTCATCAAGTGACCAAGGCTCTAATACACCCTAATATGCTCAGAAGATTCCTCCGGTTTCCAACATCACGCCATGAAAGACATGTTATCAGGGAAAGGTATGGGTAACAAACCATTTTTACTATGTACTTATACTAATTACAATATCTTGATCATGGGTTTGTTTTTACAAAATTGACTTAAACTCGTCCTCATTTTGTTTTTACAAAAACACTACCGTATGTACCGATAATGAAACTTCAGTTAGATAAACTAAAAACAAAACAACGAACGATCGTACACTCACGGTCAATTCTTTTTTTTTAATAAGTTTTTTGGGCTTGGACTCCTGGCCGATAATGCTATCCTTGTTTATCATAGATAATATGAAAGAGACTTTTCGATACGTGTGAAGATAGTCATAGAACCCCTTAACTATCCTGGCTCTCGTGCTTACGCTAGCGATTGTAGTTACGAACAATGAAACTCATGGTGTGAAATTAACGTTAACTATTCACGCAGCGTTCGTACGTTTACTATTGTCGTCACGTTAAACGATTTTACTATAGTCACTCATGGTAGAGGTACTGGTAGCTTCAAAAACTGACTAAGTGAATATTTCAAGTCAAAATTATGATATAGTTATTGATTGATTGGCGGATCGTTATATAAATATTTATACTTATAAGTACATTTATCCGTTATTTAGTATCCAAAAGACTGAGGCCGAGTAATTTTGAGAACCAACCCTGGAATTACACAATGATTCTATTGACGTTTAAAATTTTTCATTTTGCAAAACAATTGTTTGTCAGAGACATGACGACTGCCATCAAATTGAATATAACCGGGACGGACTACGGACGAACTACGGAAACATAGTGCTCACCCGATCTAGAACCCTTGCTTAACTTTGCTAGCCCTTTTCAAATAGTGAATGTGACTGCACCTTAGGTGATTTTTGCGTGCAAATTTAACCGATTCGTATTTTTAAGATCATTCTTTCGGACTCTATCTTTATGAAATTTAAGTATTTAAGTACTTATACCTACATATTCTATACAGTTGGACATTGTTATTACCATATTTAATTCCATTATGTTGGTACGTTTATTTGCGACTAGAAATACTGAAATAACAATTCTCTATATTCCTCTCTGTACCTACCATTTACGTCAGTATCGTAAAAATAAACAATGGGTTTACCTATTTGCTTGAGACATCCCATGACAATTAAGTGCCAGTAATTATATAATTTTCAGTTAAATGTTTACGCATTCCAATTTAGTAATTCCTGAGACAATCAGAAAAAGTTGGGATTAAATCAAATCTACCTGAGAAAATTATGCAAGTAAAATAGTAGGTACCTACACATACCTTTACCTGTGTTCTTTCTGAAACTTGAATAGCAATTAATTCTATTTCTTGTAGGAAAACAGAATAGTCACCTCTTATGCCTCTACTTTTCCAGTGGAAATCATTGGGGGAGGGCCGTCTATGTCTCTACTAGATCAATAGTACCTATAATACTTAAAATATATATATATTTTATTAAAAAACTGGTTTCGCGTTTGACTACAATCTCACCTGTATGTATACTAACATTGTAGGTATTATATATTTCTGTAAATTAATCTTGTTAAAATTATTTTGTGTCGATTTATTGATTGATATAGAACCAAATCGCGATAGGTAGGTACTTAAGAATTTATGTGCATACTTACAATCTTGAAATCTATGTAAGAACCTACCTACTTATATAAGTTTGTTAAAAAAAGGTCATCAAAATGTGAGCCGAGAGAGTTTGTCACTCTTCAGTAACAGACGAGTAAATGACAGTAATCGCTTCTACGAAGCACGTTGCATATCTATCAATGATAGCCTCAAGTCGTAAAGATAGAGGAGAATGGTGAAATAAATTAACATTCCCTCTTACCTAGGGTAACATGACGAGCAGACAAAGGTCGCATTCCCCAAGCCCGCCATTATGACTCCATAAAACGCTCTGTTTTAAATTGCAACGTGCAGACGAGTAAAACAGAAATAAAATAAGGACGTCTCTGGCTCTGTTGCTAGGCGCGCTCAAGGTCTGCGCGGCCCTGGCCGTCAGTCCCCCTCCTCCCTTCCCCCTTCCACCCGACAGCCCCCCGCCGTTTCCCCCCCGCGCGCATGTGCATCGCGGTCTTGCCATCATCGAGCAAGCTGCACCACACATACAAAAACATCATACACCACACTAATACAAAGTGAACTGGAACGAAGTATGCTACACGTGCCGTGTAAACTTAGGAAGGGTTCGCATTAGTGTGTGTGTGATCTATATACATAAACGCGGTTACGTGTCTGTATGTATAAACCATGAATGTTACAGGCGGTATGAAAATCTATCAATGCTGTGTAGCAGCGGCTTTTAGTCAATTTATTAATAGGTGATATCTGAAATAATGAAGTTTAATAACGATATTTATAAATTAGGTTACTCTTGTGTGTGATTATTTTGAACACAAATTAAAGCAATTTTAAGTTTAATTGAAATATTTACAATAGCACATTTTCGATACTTTACTTACTTATACAAATCTTTAAAGAGTTGTTAGTCTGTTTTTCTTTGTAGGTTACAAATTTTCCCTCGTCATTTTTTAAAAATTCGATTTTTGTAGTCTTTCTTTTCACATTCATTTTCACATTCATATTTCCCTAAACACCATTTTAAGTTTATAAAACTTGGTAGGTGATTATTTAGGACCTACCGTACATTAAAAGAGTGTCCGTTAGATCTTATACAACTACTCGTAAAACTCTATTTCTGTTACACAAGTCTCCTTTTTTATATTATATTTTGCTCCTAGTGTACCCTGTGGGCTACCCACATTCTCAGACCACAGTCATGAATGATATCTGCTAATAACTATTTAAGTATTTAAAAACCGAAAAAACCCGACAGCATTTTGTATTTTGCGGACGCCGCTATGTTGGATTTTTTTACCATAAAATGTATCCTATGACACTCTAGGGATCAAGACGAGTCGAACGACACCCTGAACTTCAAAATCAGTGGAGCCGTGTAGCCAGGATGTAACATAGAAATCTACATACATACACTCGAAAAACATAACCCTCCTTTCTTGGGGCTGTCGGGTAAAAACGTGAGCACACTATCTGGGCGTAGAAATAAGGGTTTTACGTGACATCCGCGATGCAGTGATGCTATCTCTGAAATAACCTCTTGGTGGTTCAGATAAGGCAATTTAATGGCGCATAAATTAAAAATTACAACTTTGTATGTTTTTAAATAGGCAGGATCGTGAGTTGAGTCAAGATAGAGGTACACGTTTTCTAAAATTAGTCGTAACATTACTATAGTTCTGTGAAACCAATGTTCTAATGAGACCACAGAGGTATAAATATTAGCAGACCGAACATATGAATTAAAAACGTAGCCCTTTTCCATATAGGTAAATAGCTAAGCATAATTATTTTTTTTTGGATTATCAGATTTAGCTATTAATTATTAACTGATGCCTCGTAAGTATTTTGCATGGTAACAAGCAATATTTGTTATTAATATTATATATTTGTATATAAAAATCTTGTAATCGACTTAATAGGGTACGTGTCGGGTAGCATAAGCATATTAATGTTTAGTCTGCTATTAAAGAGGTCGATTGTCCGTACAAGCGAAATATCTCAGAAACTACTAATGTCATGGATGTTGTTAAACCTAATCAAAAGCTATGGAATTGAATGGTACAGTATTATTTCAAGAAGTTTTTAAATTATTTGTTGAAATGAAATCAGTGTATGAAAAGATAAAAGCAAAGTCTAATTTTGGGCGCATAGAGTCAAAAGCTAAAGTTACCGCAAATAAACTTGCATTCTAAGGTAAGGCGGTATTTCACGTTGCAACAGCTATTGGTGCTCTATCAGGCCCAGATTCTCTCGTGCATGTAATACTGGGACGACTGTACCCTGGGCACGCAGAAACATACGCCATAAGGTTTATTAGTGACAATTCGATGGTTACTGCGAAATTGCAGAGCCATTGAATACAGTTATACAGATTAGTCGATAGGTACAATACATGTTGGTGAGGTGCCTTAGAACTGCATGAAATTATTCCACCAAAACCGTGCTGTCCAAAAAGTTTCCATTCATTTGTGGTCGACAATCGGACATTTGTTTTAGGCATTTTGTTTCTTCATTCTCTTCATAACGCGGACTGCCCGCAGGCATCGATGTTCGTTCCCCAAATTTTACAATCTTGTAGTATAGGCTGAATATTCATCGCAGGGAACGCGTGCTTCATCTTCAGATATGTGATTTCAAACACGCCTCCTGTCCAGCCACCCAATCAGGAATATAAACAAAGTAGAATAACCCACTGAAAATATTAGGTTAAAAATTGAGTTATAATACATGTCCAAATGAACCTATAAGATTTATGTGCTAACCACAGATGTTGAGACGTAAAAATAAGCATTTTTAAACACAGAGTTATTTTTGCAGTCGTTATGTCATTTTGTATAAAGTTTCTATGATTTTTTTACAAACCCAACTGAATACCTAAGCACATGTCTTGAGTGGGTCGACTCATAATTATTATTACCATATTACCATCATGTGATTTATATATATTAAGTAGAGCCTATTCAACTGTAATAAATTTCTTTCTAATTTCGTTACATTGTACAAATTCTATGATTGACATAGAGTTTGTACATTTAAAATTTTATTAGTTTAGCTGGTATACACATAACTCTAGGACAAAAATTACTCTTTTAAAGCAAATAATTTGTAAACGGATCTCTGTTTAGAAAAAGTATTTAAGAACGGCCAGACGTACAGATAGATTGGCCGACATGGCGAAACTGTAAGAGTTTTTGTTTTGACTATGGAAGCCTAAAAGGTCACAAGTCGTACCAGATGGGTATGATGAAAAATATAATAATATGTCGCCAGAAGTCGAAAATGTGTACTGTAATGCAAATTTCACGATCCAAGTATTTTGTCCTACCCATTGGAGTCGTTTGTTAATAAAACGAGGAGATATCAACGAATTCTCCATAACTTATCGGAATTAAGGGCTGACGACAAAAGTGCGATTCAGAATTAGCTAACGCAATTCTAAACTAAATTAGAAATAACTGCTTGTGATATGAATTAGAACGCTTACATAAAACTAAGAATAAGATAATAATTAAACTAATAGAAAGAGAGATGTAGACTCTACATTTTTCATGACAATCTTCTCTTCTGTATTTTTTCATATGCAGATATTTATATCCATGTCAAAAATTTAGGTGGATCCATTTCCTTACATCTGTTTCTACTATGCTTACGTAAACCATTAAGTAGTAACCTTGGTAGCAGCACAGATTACTTAATAGGTTACTGCGTAAGTAGCAGGGGAGAGCGAAGGCAGGGGCAGGCAGCACACAAAAGATCCCTACTGGGTCGATGTGATATTGCATAATGCTCATGCGATGAAAAGGTATAAAAGGAAAGAATTAGCTCTTTTGAAGTTTTACAACGGAAATCAACATTTTGTATTCAGACTACTTTGTTACACCGCACAGCTCATAGCAATCGCAATTTCGCGGTTATGCCAAGGCTGTATCCATGTAAACAGAGCCAAAGCATGCATGTGTGTTGGTTAAATATACGTGATACATATACATAAGAAATACACGTGTGTATCGAAGGGCGCTAGCTATGCGTCAGCAATGATATTATTGCAATGTGAAAAGTGACGTCAGGCTGGCAACGATTCAGCATGCATAGCGAAATGGCGCCCGTACTTTTCTACTGCTTTTCTGGGAAAAGGACTCTCAATAAATGAATCACGGTAGGTATATTTTTCCTTAGGGAACTTTATATTAGCCACTCCACGAGACAGTTAACCACTTCTAATTCCTTTTATTTGACTCATGCTTGTTTTGTGCTTTCAAAGCACTGCTTTGTCTTATTTCATTCATTAAAATGTTATCTTGAATAATAGGAAGCACTTGTCAGTTCTTGGATGGGTAACACTAATGGCATTTTCATACGAGTGTTTCTGTGCTTTAATGGGCACATGAAAGATTCGGTGCCGGTTATTTCCAACTGAAGCAATCGCTAAGGGAAGTAATGAGATCATTAACAGGTGGCAACTGAGCACGCGTGATGGATTATGGACCGTACCCTCTTCTTAATGAGAGGAGGTTGTATTCCAGCAATGAGATCATAAGTCTATTGAAGTTTGAAATATAAAATATCACACATTTCCTCCATTTCCAATTCATTTGAGGAAGACAAATATACAACATTATGTATAGCCAATATCATGTCGGTTTCGAATTTAATAACTTTGTATTATATTCAGCTTAATTTTGGTTCATATTTTTAAAAGTACCTATATTCTGATGATAGTCAATGGTATAATGGGAACGAACTCCCTGACTATCTATCCCTGTCGGACTATGGTAGGTACCTACTAATCCAACAAATCTAAGATATATATATATATATATCAGGAATCCATTTTTCTACTATCAAGCATTGAAAAGTTCCAGTTCCCACATTCCGTCCAGGTATTTACACAACCTACTTATGATATGTTTAATTCGTCGATGTATTATTTACACAATGTAGATATAGGTATGAAACTCCAGTATATACTAAGTAAATGTAAGGTAACTATCATAAACACGACACAACAATTTCTTTTTAATAAAACTGTACCTATTTCACATTAATGCACATTACCTATCTTATCGATTACATATTATTATTAATAATAATACATGTCTATAGTAAACATTGATAACAGTTTCCATTCTAACACCAAGTACAGTATGTATTCCTTTCTTTCACCGGAGTTTCTTGCTCGTTTTTCTCTGGGGAGACTGCCTAGTGAATGAGCGATAACTGTATGTCATGACGATTTCAAATGTTATTCTAATAACTTACGAAATAAAACATTTTTGATTTGATTAACCTTCGAATTTAAATGGATCTAGTTTTCGAAAAATTCGCAGGAGCTTTCTAGGTCTAGCTTTTAGTTTGGTAGTCAGGAAAAATGCTAACTTTCCATTTTTCATGACATTATATATTGTTGTACAATAAAGAATATTTTGTTTGTTTGTTTGTTTGTTTGTTATATTCTAACAGTCTTATTCATAAAAATTTACAAACGCTTTATAAGCCTGTTTTAGTTAAATTATGTTTTGTCTCTGTCGTTCATAAGGAAATGATGTAATGAAAGAAAGTGACAAAACATACTTTAACTAAAACAGGCTTATAAAGCGTTTGTAAATTTTTATGAATAAGAGGGTACCTAAGTGTATTTTCATACAAAATGAAATCACGTGCAAAACTAATCTCGCTGTAGTTTACATTTTATTAATAGAGCTAGTTTTCATTGCGAAATTTGTAGTGTACCACAATGAGCTCATAAATGTGATGACATGCACATTGAATTATCAGTGCAGTGAACAGCGTAAAGGAACTCAATTTTCCGGGTGTCACAACCATTCGCAACGTTCCAAACCGAACACGCGGAAATGTCTTTATACTTCAATTTCACGGTAATATCCGTTGTTTATACAGGGCGTCCCAAAGTTATGGGACATGAAGGGGAAGTACCTTAAATATCGTAGATAGTGAATTTTGCTCAAAGAAGACTTTATGTTATTTTTAAAAGTTAGTAATTCTGCATTCATAGATTTTCTAAAAATTATTTGCTTCGGCTGGGAATCGAACCGACTCAAATGTGAAAAAAAAAACACCCTACTTTTATGATGCCAATCGAAAGAATAGCTAAAAAATAATAACTCTGCCTAAGTAACATAGTATTTTAAAAGAAAGGAACAACGTGAAATTAATCATTTTAATCAAATAAAAAACATACATGAAACTGCCGTAGTCAATTAAGTAGGTATTTTTTTGTAAATTAATTAATTAAATGCTCAAAATGTGATCCCTCTTAAAAATACAAAGTAAATACAAGTTTTATCATTTCATCTACACGTGCACTTATAATAAGGAAAACTATGTTAGTACCTATTTTATGAAGTGGGTACTTATTTACGAATAATCAATGCTATCTTTGGAATGATAATATCGCTACTTTTCGAACGTCGTCGGCAATAAATAACTTTCTTGAAATTTGACTCAATCATTTTATGTTGTTCCTTTCTTTTAAAATACTATGTTACTTAGGCAGAGTTATTATTTTTTAGCTATTCTTTCGATTGGCATCATAAAAGTAGGGTGTTTTTTTTTCACATTTAAGTCGGTTCGATTCCCAGCCGAAGCAAGTAATTTTTAGAAAATCTATGAATGCAGAATTACTAACTTTTAAAAATAACATAAAGTCTTCTTTGAGCAAAATTCACTATCTACAATATTTAAGGTACTTCCCCTTCATGTCCCATAACTTTGGGACGCCCTGTATAATCGAAACAATTATTATGAAATGGGCAACAAACCTCGGTGACGTACAAGCGCAGATATCTCGCGGCGCGTCCCGCACGCGTTGGCACCACAGTTTGTTTATTATTGAAGTTGACATCACACCCGCAGCCGCCACTTCCACGTGTGTTGTCGAGATAAGTGACAATTACTTATTATTATGGTAAATACAATGCATGTACATATGTGTTTTAAATATGTACCCATTTCAAGATCACGTATTTACAGTCAGTACTTTGTAGCAGTTGTAAAATAATACATATTGGTTAGGTAAGTGTTTACGTATCTCAGTATACGTATAAAAATGAATAACTATTCATTTCAAATTGAATATCGTTTTAAACCTACCAGAAATACTAATAGAACTACCTTCGTAGAGAATGATCTCAGTTATCGATAGAAAACATATTTACAATTCCTATTCGAACTGCATACCTATATGTATAACCATTCATAATAAGTGTACAGCAGGAAAATACATATGATTATATTTCCTGTTTTGACTTATTAATATAAATGTAATATTTTTAATGAGCTTTCTGCAAATTGTGCTCTATAATGCAAATGGGACTTTTAATGAACTGAGATCTATTAGAACAGCTCGGGCTCTATTCTACTGTTTGAAAAATTAAATTACCCAATCTGCTTCAGATACTATACCAGTATACTTTCATAAGTAATGCGAGCCTTTGAATTACGAGAGCATTGTTTCTAGTATTTATCGGTTTTATTCAGTACTTTTAATAATCGTTAAGAGTGACTCTATCTAGAAAACCAGTAGTAAGCGCGACAACATTTCAAAAACATATTTTCATCATAGTTTTTCCGCTTTAATGTATGCTCGATAGAATCCTTTTGCAATTTGCGTAGAGCTTTTGTGAAACAATTTTAGAAATAAATTTCATCTATTTCCAATATCGTATCTACCAACGAAAACACAATTTCCACGTTATTGCTTTCGCGAAACGAGTTTTTCTATATGGCTTCTATTCTAGCTTCCAACCTTGTCGGACGAGTGTTGTAAATAAACAAACTGGCGGCCATAATAGTGTCCGCCATGTCGTTGACGATACGAGTCGGCGTGACGTGACGCGCTCATCAGCTGATACCAGCCATGCATAATATAAAGTTTCACATGAGAACAAGCGTGATTGCTACAAAGTTGCTTTATTCTATGCGAATACATTTACAATCTGATCATCCTACAGACTGCACTCCAGACAGTTTACTATAGATATAGGCAACCTTTTAGAAGTCAAGGGTCAAATTTTCATGTATGAAGTTGCGAGATTTACAAACAAGAAAAGATAACGACGCAGGTGACAATAAGTACAATGTGCCACTAATACAATGCCGTAAAGCGTTATGCTTATCATCGGTTTATTGTCATTTATGAGTATCATTCAAAAGTGTAATAGACCCATTTTTATTCCGCTAGTCAAATTAAAGGCCGTAACGGACCGGACGGAGGTTGCACACGACTGGGTTAGGCAGATATCATATGAAATCTTAGTTAAACTTATACAATATATAACTGATTTAATATCCATTATTGCTCTTGAGTCACCCCCTTTTAAGTCCCTCTGTTGTCCAATAGGAAAGAAATTCCCGAAAAGTTACATGATGATACAATGCAACGATCTTTTTCCAAATTCCTCTTTATGTCCTACTGCTCTGTAAAAATTAATATATCCGGACATTAGAAATTAAAAAAGTTTATTTATTAAAGAAAAAATAAATAATACGACTTAAATTATTCAGTGCAATGAACATTATATTCAATAAATGCAAAGAATATCGAAATGAGAAAGATAATTCTATGAAGGTTATTGATTCAATTCAAGAACATGATCGCCGCAGTCCGGTTTCCGATCAACAAAATCATAAAATTGGCTCGCTGCGATAGCATGGTGTATGTTTTGGATTTCTAATGCCAATCCGGACGTATTTCTTAATAATACCACGAATACTTACGTTTATTTAATCTCTAGCTTTGTTATCACATTTACAGGATCAATTAAATTTTCGAATTCGTAAAAGGCTTATTTCGTAAAGTATAAGAATAAGATTTGAAATTGTCATGATATTCAATTATCGCTTATATACAGGCTGACTCCCCAGAGAAAAACGACCAAGAAACTCAATGATTGCTCTTTTAAAATAAGTATTTACAATGTTCCTTAATCTTGAGTAAATTTTTTGTACCTAATATTGCCATTTATACTCATCATTACTTACTGAAGAGTAGCATTGTTTTCAAATAAACAAAAGAAAAAGGTTTTTAAAACAGATTCACAACGAAACGATTAGTCTTCGGCTATATACATTGTCACTGTCCACAAGTGATATTGCGGACTCCCAGCATATAAAAAAGTCCTGTTAGAAAAATTAAAACAAAAACAGGAACACCGTAGTTTATAAACATAGAATCAGCATGATCGTATTTGAAAATTGGTAAAGCAAATGAAAACCTTCAAGGATAATATCTGATGAGTTTTAATCATGAATTAACCAAGTTACATACACGAAAACAGTACGAAAACTGAAGTGCAAATAGGTACAGATGATAATGATCTTAGAAGAGACAAGACAACCACGGTATTATTACTCGATGGGTTATTGTTATTCAGACACCGCCACGCGGGTTCAAGGCAAAACATCCATGTGGGAGGCCCCATTACAAACTGATCATCTCTATCGGTTAGCCTTTTACGATGTGTTTTAAAGTAATTTAATAACAACTATGGACTAAATTATTGATATATAAACAGTAAAGTCATAGTAAGCGTTCATCAAATATGATCACCCACCTCACAATATAAGATGTATTTAGTCCCCAGGAAGATGATCAATTACTAAAATGTACTTAAATTTAGATTGTGTTCTTTATCATCTTGTGACGTCATGCATTTTTTGCCGCTACCGTTCGACGCGCAGTCTCATTCTATAAAAATATTGCTAACTACATTATATTGTACTTTACCAGGTTTTCTGCCAACCAAGAAATATAAAAACAGTAATACATTATTATTAGGTACTACCTGTGCCCGCGACTTCGTACGTAAATGCGTGCGTGACTTTAATATCTTAACAATGAGTATGTTAGATGATAACTATACAGACGTTTTTGTTGACTGTAAACAAGTTATTAGTTGATCAAAGTCTGCTTTATCGTTAACATTGACTTTTAGTCACATGAAATACAATAGGTAAAATTCTTACAATTGACGGCTTGTGTTACAAACCCTAATCTCAAATAACATTTTGATTTCAAAGTCTAATGACTTTGAAATCTTTTACTCTGTATGTCTAATTCTTAATATTCTTTTCTTTGAAGTTCCTATATCTAAGGATTTCTGGTGGATTTAACAATAACGTTTGATTATTGCGCCGTTAGAGGGTTGATGGTCTATTCACTGGCCATCCCAGTTTTACATTGGAAAATATTAGCTTGTAATTTGTTGGTAGTTTAATAACCCACGAGATTGCTCTTGAACGAGAATGTTCATTTTGACTATTCACATTGATTCTAAAAGTTCTTATTTCGCAGATTTAGCAATAGTAAGCGGAATTACTAGTGTAAGTTATGTAATGATACAACAAAACGATCATTGCAAGGAAAACGTTTAATCGAGCGGGGCCCACCAAAGCGGTGGCTGGAATCACCCGATTGCCTTGAACTCGTGCGTTCGACATTTTTTGTGAAGACTACAACAGGATACGAAGCTGGATTGGCCCTTTAGTCGATGCCCTTGATGAATCTTAGAAGTCTTGCGGCATTTTCGGTATGTTTAATATTTGATGCGCTTTTTGCGAATTCAAAACAACATAATGTGGGTAGAATCATGTGGTTTGCCGCAATTTGAGTTGTGATTCGGGTTCAGTTATTTGCAGCTCTCTATTACCTTTTCATTCTTATTAATATTATTAGTTTTACTATCATCATAATAGGTAGGAATGTATAGTACATACATATTGTACCTGAGATTTGTCATTATCAATATCATAAGAACCTAATGTGTCAAATTACCATACTAATTTTTATTCAACAATTTTTAATAATATAATGTCTATTGATAAAATGTCAAATATTTTTAAGTTTACTATCAATATGTAGATACGAGTAGGTAAGGACCCATGTAGTACCTAAGTAGTAAATGTGAGAAAATATAGATACCTACTTCATCTATTAATACAGTAACTGATGAATCAGTAATTTGATAACACTGGAATCTCAAGCTTGGAGTCACTTAGAGGACAATTTATGCTCGCATATTAACTGTTTGTCTATGGTCTAGAACAAATATGGCTGCAAGTAGTATTCCTATAGGTATAGGTATGTAGGTAATCTGATGCTAAACTTCAGGCATTTTCCTTATACATAGATCCACTAGAAAATTAATATCTGGTTAAAATAAATATATTTCAGGATTAAATAAGTCTTTATTATACAAGTAAATTCTGGAAAGCGGTCTTCGTAGATGCGGCTTCGTATCATCTTAGTATGAGATATACTTGATGCAGTAGAACCTATTTGGTGGATGATGAAATAACAACATGACATTCATATTAAGTAAGTAGGAAATTGGTTACTCACCTAAGGATGTTTATTGGATTGTTGCATAATAAACATGGGCGGCGTTGTGCTGGTCCGGCCGGTCCGACGGAGAGCGTCACGCGCGGCGTCGTCGGAAACGCACATGAAGTGTTCACAGGAATTCCGACACGTCGCAGAACTACACTCGCTAACCCGCACACCGTCGATATGCAGGCTGATACGCGAGTCACCTGAAAAACCAGCAGACATTGAGATCGAGCGCGTCTTCACGGCTTAAATGTTCAATTATAATTGTGTGCGACCTCAGAATTGTCGACTATGTTGCGGAAATGTTTGTCAGGTGACCCATTACAACGCGAGTGCGGAAAATTTGCGAGGCGGCGTGTGTCGCGATCGTCGGTGAGGCACTGACGGCTCGCCGGCCGCCTGCCGCCGCCGGCCGCTCCTGCATTGCGGCGCGCAGCCGCACTCGCGCGCGCATGACCTTGGCATTGAACTTGGCAATGGGCCGGCGCGGGCAGGAGAGCCGGGGAGGGAAGAGGTGCGGGCCCCGCGCCTGCCGGGGCTGCTGATGCACCGGCAGCTGCACCGCCCCTCTCCCGCTTGCCTTCCGTCACCAAATGCCCAACTATAGAGGTACCTACGTATGTATACAAGCACGTATGAGCCCTTTTAAATTTAGCGTCCCTACGGGTTGCTATCCAGTATTTCGGACGGTTCATGTAATATAAGTAATGAGTAGTTTGTATAGTAAGTACGAAAGCAGGGTGACGTTATTCAATTGCAATGAACTCTAATTACTAAAAACAAGATATATTGGATGATCCCCTCAGATTATAAAACAGTCATATAATATAACCCACTTATGGGTAAATGTAGTTATATAGGAACGTATATTATTGTTGTTAAAGGTAGGTAAGTACTTCCTGTTCTTTAAGTCATGGACTTTTATAGACCGAATCGAAATGGATCGAAGAAGGTAAATATCACGTACGAATCTAATTTTACCAAGGCTTATGGATTCGGTGGGTATGGTGCCGCTATAGCGTGTTATAGCTAGCCCACATCTGATGTAATAGCACGCTCGCAAAAACTGGTCGCTCTTGAAGTTGGTTACCAAGTGGCGTCCGCCATCTTTGCGTGAATTGCTTTAAAATTTGTCGGCACTATTTCTTATGATTAATTATATGTGTACTTAAAGTAAAACTTATATGCCTACTGATAACATTGTTATCTAAGTATCAATTTGCTTTTGTCGCTACAAAATAAGTTGTCCGGGTAACGTGGCGTCTACACGTGTCAGGCAGGGAGATGTCGGGAAGGGGAGCTGGGGTTGGGAGAACGTTTGGGGAGTTAAGCTTGGAGATCGATGTATCGGCGCGCGCAAGTCTTTGCCTGTGAGCTGCGTCGTAGTCGCTCTTAAAGCCCTAACTACCTGACTACTATACACTGAGACCTAACATTTCCCTCCCGCAAGTACCCATTTCGTGCTCAGCGGAGGTGGCGAGCTAAACAGGGGTGAATCTGGGGGTTCATTTTATAATTGCCAACCGCTCATCATAAAATTAATGTTTAGAAATGTTCTGACATTACATGTTTATTAACGAAGGATCACATTAACCATATTGAACATTGAAATATACGCGTAGCTAAGTACATAGTTTCTAAGCACAATCGATCAGTAGACACACCTAACGGAATCGGTCGGTATGGGTTTAAAATTTTCGATCACATATATTATTACACAGATCTACTTTACCATGATCATAATGTATTATATTAGGTCCTGACCTATGAAATTGGCGTTATGTATGAAGAATTTCATTAAGACTGTTTTCTCTATACAAACATCTTTGATTGTTTTTTTGGGAACGGCAAATCCAAATTTAGCTAAAATTTGTGTGTATTATGGGATAACATTAAGTTAAGTATAGGCAGGGTTAATTTTTAAAAGTAACCGCTTTATAAAAGTTTCAGCGAATCTAAGAAATGATTATGGGAAGCACATGAAAAGAGCTCTGTTCAATTTTATTATATTATGTGATTTACCCCAGAAATTAAAAAATATTTCATGTGAAACCTTGAAATAATATTCAATTTTCCAAATAAAAAACAAATTTGGATGTAGCTTTGAAAATCGCAGGAATTGGTACATATGATTAACGAAGAAAAAAACTCCAATTACATAGGTAAAGACCCAATATATCTACTTGGATAAGTATTATTATTTACTGCGCTGTAACCTTTATAGATAACAACTCACACATTATAGGTTTATTTGGTCAAGTTAGATGCCAATTCAAATCTTAAAGAGAAATAGATGGCCAATTTACTACAATGTTATAGAGATAAGTTTAAGGAGTATATACATATTCTAATCTTACAATAGGTACGTCTTGATAATCTAATATATGAAAAACAACATAGCGTCACTTAGGTAATATAGTGATAAACATTATGTAAATACGAGAAATAAATATAATCTTGCGGGTCACTAAATGGGCTAGTACACGTTTCTTCAATAAGGTTCCAGTTAATATTTAGCAATAATAATAATATACAAAATGTTCCTTTCAATAAATTTTAAATACTACACAACAGAGACTTAAGAAAGTATATTATTATAAAATATTTGCATGATAACCATCAATTTATAAAACCAGCTCGTTCGCCAGGCTATTTTACAATTAATAATGAAATAATTTTTACCGTTATTGTAATATAAAAAACATGTTTTAAAAAGTGCAACCTTTTAAATTTTTGATTATAAATCTTTCTGAAGTTATTTAATACACGAATAGGTTTAAAGTGTATTTAGGTGCTAGCGAAAAATTATTATTCCCAAAGTTAGAAGTTCGCTTGCTGATGCTTTTATCGGCCTCTGAAACAAAGAAGTGGTTAGATATCTAGATTTTTCGTTCCCAAAGATTTAGATGGATTAAAATAAGTCAATTGATAGAATTAAATTGAAATCTCAACCCAATCAATGAAATTATTTCAAATATATCACTTAAACGGTAAAAGTTCATCTCTCCTTAAAGAAATAAATTAAGATCCTTAAATAATTGAAGCAAGATTGCCAATGCAGATCAAGAGTCTTCAATCCACCAGCGATTTAAAAGTGGACACCACTGGATCAACTGTAATTCTATAATGGCAAGACACGGCCACTTCCACTGAAATTGAAATCCCACTTCAGCCAATGACGCCGGGAAGAGAGCTCCCCCGGTGGTTTTATTTATTTATAGTGGATAATTGGAGACACTGTGTATCAGTGCGAGAAACGGCGACCCATGTTATACGTCCCGGAAACCCCTGCTACCCTTGCCACCATGGAGGAGCTCATTGAAGTGGCATAAATCAACAGCCAATACAATACCATCGGTGAGAAGTATGGTGAGAATGATCGGTGCAGGAGAAACATATTATATACTAGGAATTATCTTGGACAGTGATAATATACGGTTGCCCATGATAATGCTCTTGAAAGTTCAAGATTACTCCAGTGATATCTATAAGATGGGGCTGGAGTACGTCGCTAATGGTCCAAAAGAGATACGTATGCGGCAATGTGTAGTGTCAAAGGTTCTCACAAGAGGCTGTGGCCTCAGGAGCTAGTGCTTGGGCTGTGTCTGTGGAACCACATTTCACTTCGAGGGTTTCTTAAATACTCCTATCTATTCCGGAAAGTTGTTGATTGTTCGTATCGATGCTCTCAACGTTGACAACAGCAAGGCCGAATTAACCAAGAAACACGCGCCGGCCGAACACTTCTGTTCCTGCAGTCTAACGTGGGCTCTAAAATATTGTAACATATTCCGTGTATCTCGCCTGTCGGCGGGAATGCTTAGGACTAGAGGATCAACTTATAACCGAACGGCAGGCTCGGTGGGCGTGTACAGAGAAGAGTAGTCAGTAGTAGGAGAAGCATGTTTTATCCTGACATCAAAAACCGTATCACAAACTCAACACGGGACATAGCAATTTCTATATCCATGATGTTGGCCTGCTCACCCAGAGTACGAATGCAGCGATAGCGGTAATCGGCGAAGCACAAATATGTGTAATAATGTGAAATCTGCGGGTAATGACCACGAAATGACGCTAAACGACCTAATTTTACGACTCTGTCCAGTGTTTGGTTCTAAATTGTCACAACTTCCAAGCAATAGAGTGTTTTTGTAATGTAGCCTTCTGCTATCAAATCAAAACGCTCATTCAATTTCTCGTTTAGCTGTAGTGTATAAACAAAAAAAGCCCCCCTTCATTCCGCTTGGGGTTGGCTACACTAATACTTGCCGAGGGGAGGAGGCGGGAACCATTTTGTTCCTACTTTTAGATTACACCTCATTTTATTTTCTTCATTATGAGTGAGTACCATACAGAGTGTTTTTGTAGATCGCAAAAGGTACCTACTGAAGGAACTCCAGAGTACACTAACAAAGGATGACTCAACAAAATTATACAAATCCTATTCTAGTCACACACAAAACAAAAGTTAGTTCATATTTGAAAGAAACGTTCAACCCGCGGATATTGAGGATTATAATTGCAAAAGTACCTAATTACGCAGGTAGTGAAGTCTTTTTTAGGTAACGGAAAACCAACCCAAAAGACAAAAATCCAAGCATTAGCACATTATAGCTTTACTGATTTGGAATTTAGCATGTTAATAAAACGATCTCAAAATTGAGATCGAGTTTCCTTCTCAGCACTATTTATTTTTTTGTACTAATTTAAATACACAACGAATTCTCAAATTTCAAAACTTACTTCGTAATCCATATATAAATAAACTGCATCGAAGTTTTACACTTAGCCTCTTCCTATTGAAAACAATTTTCTTTTTAATTTGCCTTATATTATGTATAAAAAAGTTTATAATATATGTCTGCCTTACAAGTGTACATTTAAAGAAGTTGCATTTAGTTTGACATTTTTAAATCAATTCCAGTTGAAAATTTCATTTATTTATGATTTAAACGAAAAAGTGGGTCACTTACCAAAGATGAGATCGATGATAATAATGTAATAAGTATATAAATATATACCTTATTGAACTTTCTCTTGAGTGCGTAGGAATAATAGTAGAGTATAAGGTCACATAGAAGTACATTGAAAACACCTTTGACCTTTTCCAGTGGGTTAGAAACTAACAACACCTATTATGTCACACTTGAATAAATTTTAACCCTCTTGTAACGTAATAGTTACTTTAGTGTTACCTTATATAACAATTGGATATTTAAGATTATTAATAAAGGTCACATAGTGAGAATGACTTAGGTACCTACTTCTCTTAAAACTTATGCTTGTTTTCTATATTATGATTTTAATTTTGTTGTTTTAGGGATAACAACAGCTTTATAATATTATAATATGATACTTAAACTATACTATTCAGAAAGCCAATAGCAGTTATCCACATGCAGAATTTTAAACATAAAATAACAATAACCCAGCCTATTTTTTTTATTTAAACATTTCTATATACATACATAAAGTCACGCCTGTTTCCCGTAGGGGTGGGCAGAGACCACAGACGTTTCTATTATATACATACATAAATATACGTACCGTACACATACTTTTACCGGATGAGTTTTTTTACCGCAAGGGAAAAAAAATAGGGCATATTCGGTAAGTGAAATAGAAGTTATTGGCATAGGTAGTTTGATATTTTTTGTCCAAAAGGCCCGCGTCGCTCAATTTTTGATATGCGACTCGCCAGTCGGATTCGTAGGGTTCCATATCATGCGAAATTTATTTTGAATTCATATTTTCTCAAGGTTTTCTTTATTTATTTAATTAGATGGTGTAATTATGTGGAATTGGCTACAAACGCGACCGTCAAATGCCACAATTAAAGCATTATTCGAAGATGATTTTGAAAAAAAAAATAAACTACCTATGCTAGTACTATTTCACTTACCTAATATGCCCTATTTTTTTCCTTACAGTAAACAAACTCATCCGGTATATAGCAATCATGAAACTTACATACATAGTAATATATACACATACATATATAATAGGTCATAACGACATTAAAAAAAAAACAATTAGAACGCCTCTCCATCTCAAATAACATTTAGAATATTCGCACGAAGCGGTTTGGTATGGAATTCCATTCAAGAGTCTGTTTCCCATAATTTCACCATCTTGACATGTTCAAAAGCAGGATCAATAGGCATTTATTGAGATCGTGTTCTTTATATACGACCACATCGTCACTTTCCAATGGGTGATATTGTGGTGAAAGCGTGTCCAATCCATCATAAAAAATAAACCAAATATTATACACATTTTAGAGTCAAATTAGCTACATGATACATTTGAATAATTGAACCGCCAAAGATTGGCAAAACATCCGAATTAAGAAAGGTTCCACTCTCTATCTTCAGAGAGCATCATCACATCTTACCACCAAAACAAATCAAATCAAAATATTTTATTTCGTAGAATAAAATTATCATTTGAAAACGTCACTATTAATATTAATATTACATTTAATTTTTAATTTGGTGATAAACATCAAACGAAAAACAATAATCAAAATCGGTTAATTGTTGACAAATATATGTATGATTGAACTTGCTGAACAATTTGTTGGTAAGCCTATTAAATTAAATTAATAATACTTAGTCATCGTTTTCATATTATAGGTTCCAAATTCAAATCAAATCAAATCAAATCAAATATATTTATTAATTCAAATGGTACATTGAAACATAGAATCTAAAATTAAATTAAAAGTACCTAGACGATTTTTATTTTTATTTTCTTGGGAAAACCAACAGCTGTATTACAAATTATCACTTAAACTAAAAAATCGCAAGCCAATTAGAGGTTTCGACTGATAGAGTAGATCCGTATACATTTACCTATATGACCTGTTAGAAACCTGACCACTATACCAAAAGGTCGCGGGTTCGAATCCCACTAGGGGCATGTTTGTGTGATGAATACGGACATGTGTACCCGAGTTATAGATGTTTTCATTTATAATAAGTATTTCTTTATAAAAAAATTATATGTAGTATAACAACCATCTGGTATCCACGACACAAGCCTATAGTTGCTTAATGTGGAACTATATGGCATTGTGTGTATGTCCAAGGATATTTTATTTATTATTATTATATAATTATTTAAGATAGCATTGAGCGTCGGTGGCTCAGCGGTTAAGACGCGGTCTCCCAATTTCGGAGGCCGGGTTGGATTTCCAGGTAGGCCACGTACCAATGAGTTTTTAAATTTAATTTAATTACTTAAGTGCATTTATCCAACTGCTCTTAAACGGTGAAGGAAAACCTGCATGCCTGAGAAATAAAAATTCTAAGGCATGTGAAGTCTGTTAAAGTATGGTTAGTCGAGTAAAAGTAATTTATATAATTTATACAACGTCGATTCAAATATGTACAAAACTTTACTTGCAACATCACAAAAATAAATGAGTAGTCTATCTGCTCAGCGTTGTTTCTTCGGTATTTTTTATAATTCTTGCTTATTATTAAGACATGCTGTCATTGCCTAAGATATTTTACTTATTTATATCTGTACAAGAATATTTCGAACTGTCTTGAATAATAAAAATAAAAAAACATACAAACGGCCGATTGATTTCCTCCACCTTGAAGTCGGTTAAAATAAGAAAAATACATTGATATAGAATATAGACACTACCTATGTCGACAAAAAAAATATTCATAAAACCGGTTAGTGTGATAAGTGGAAGTCAAAAATATTTTATTCAATGTAGGATACTAAAATATCACTTTTGAAATTCAACATATTATTTTTTTAAACTACATCGCTTCACAAGGTGCTAAGGTTAAGGAGAAGAAGAAAGACAGGACAAGGAACTCCGTAATAACACATCTCTTAAATTGGTTTCCATCTGTTCAATTTTATTACAATTTATATTACATATTACAAAACAAAAGCTATTAACATAAGCGTATGTAAACCTGGAATTGGAATTCAGCTAACTCTAGATCTCTAGAACCTAAATAATCATCTATCATGTAATAACCCATTTTACATAGAGTTTCTTTAATATATACATATATACAGTCACGCCTTGTTTCCCTTAGGGGTAGGCAGAGACCATAGTTTGTTTAATGTGACATTTAAATTTCTTTACTGTTAAACTCAATACATGTTCTGGTATTTTATTGAAAAAGCATAATGCAGAGTCCCACAAAAGATAACCTTGCTAAGTCTAAATTGTGGAATTTTAATTTTATTTTTCTTTATAGTATTCAAATTATGATTATCAGAAGGTTTACAAAATAGGCATATATTTTTGCGTACATACATTATACTGTCATATATGTAAATGTATCACCTTATAACGTTGATTGCTTAGTGTATTTGTATCGCATTGTATTGCAGTATTAATAATGACCGATATTATTATTAATTCTCAATTAATTCCACAGACCGTAACGAATATAGTAAATATAGTTAAATGTTTTACATTTGTATTAGTTCTCGTATATGTTTCAAATTGTTGCTTCGTCTAAATTCAATCGTTGCTACGAGAACTTACTCCGCTTTTGAAATATTGCAGATACATTTAGACGTTAAACTTTACAACCAAAATATCACACAATGGGCAAGTATTTTTGTCGACACTTTTAGAAGTTATTTTAAAACAAAACTCCAAAAGTTTTACAACGATTAACTTGATTGTACAAGACAAATAAAAAGTTATACAAAGGCGAACTTATCCCATTAAGGGACCGTTTTCAGTAGACCTAAAAATAACCGATAGGAAATGGTAACGGTAGGCGTATTTAGTAGGTCAAATTATAAATATCCAGCTAATAATATTCTAAATGAGAAGGTTTGTTTCTCTATCACGCCGAAGCTATATACTAACTCTACAATACAATACAAATACTATTTATTGCACAAAATAATTTCCAAAAATTTCTGATGATAACATAAGCGTAGTTAAACCTGGAATTGCAATTCAGCTAACTTTAGATCTCCTTATCGCCTAAATAATCATCTATCATGTAATAACCCTTTTTACATAGAGTTTCTTTAATATATACATATATATACAGTCACGCCTTGTGTCCCTTAGGAGTAGGCAGAGACCATAGTTTCTTTAATATGACATTTAAATTTCTGCTCTGTTAAACTCAATACATGTTCTGGTATTTTATTGAAAAAGCATAATGCAGAGTCCCACAAAAGATAACCTTGCTAAGTCTAAATTGTGGAATTTTAATTTTATTTTTCTTTATAGTATTCAAATTATGATTATCAGAAGGTTTACAAAATAGTCGTATATTTTTGCGTACATACATTATACTGTCATATATGTAAATGTATCACCTTATAACGTTGATTGCTTAGTGTATTTGTATCGCATTGTATTGACCGATATTATTATTAATTCTCAATTAATTTCACAGACCGTAACGAATATAGTAGATATAGTTAAATGTTTTACATTTGTATTAGTTCTTGTATATGTTTCAAATTGTTGCTTGGTCTAAATTCAATCGTTGCTACGAGAACTTACTCCGCTTTTGAAATATTGCAGATACATTTAGACGTTAAACTTTACAACCAAAATATCACACAATGGGCAAGTATTTTTGTCGACACTTTTAGAAGTTATTTTAAAACAAAACTCCAAAAGTTTTACAACGATTAACTTGATTGTACAAGACAAATAAAAAGTTATACAAAGGCGAACTTATCCCATTAAGGGACCGTTTTCAGTAGACCTAAAAATAACCGATAGGAAATGGTAACGGTAGGCGTATTTAGTAGGTCAAATTATAAATATCCAGCTAATAATATTCTAAATGAGAAGGTTTGTTTCTCTATCACGCCGAAGCTATATACTAACTCTACAATACAATACAAATACTATTTATTGCACAAAATAATTTCCAAAAATTTCTGATGATAACATAAGCGTAGTTAAACCTGGAATTGCAATTCAGCTAACTTTAGATCTCCTTATCGCCTAAATAATCATCTATCATGTAATAACCCTTTTTACATAGAGTTTCTTTAATATATACATATATATACAGTCACGCCTTGTGTCCCTTAGGGGTAGGCAGAGACCATAGTTTCTTTAATGTGACATTTAAATTTCTGCTCTGTTAAACTCAATACATGTTCTGGTATTTTATTGAAAAAGCATAATGCAGAGTCCCACAAAAGATAACCTTGCTAAGTCTAAATTGTGGAATTTTAATTTTATTTTTCTTTATAGTATTCAAATTATGAGAAGGTTTACAAAATAGGCATATATTTTTGCGTACATACATTATACTGTCATATATGTAAATGTATCACCTTATAACGTTGATTGCTTAGTGTATTTGTATCGCATTGTATTGACCGATATTATTATTAATTCTCAATTAATTTCACAGACCGTAACGAATATAGTAGATATAGTTAAATGTTTTACATTTGTATTAGTTCTTGTATATGTTTCAAATTGTTGCTTGGTCTAAATTCAATCGTTGCTACGAGAACTTACTCCGCTTTTGAAATATTGCAGATACATTTAGACGTTAAACTTTACAACCAAAATATCACACAATGGGCAAGTATTTTTGTCGACACTTTTAGAAGTTATTTTAAAACAAAACTCCAAAAGTTTTACAACGATTAACTTGATTGTACAAGACAAATAAAAAGTTATACAAAGGCGAACTTATCCCATTAAGGGACCGTTTTCAGTAGACCTAAAAATAACCGATAGGAAATGGTAACGGTAGGCGTATTTAGTAGGTCAAATTATAAATATCCAGCTAATAATATTCTAAATGAGAAGGTTTGTTTCTCTATCACGCCGAAGCTATATACTAACTCTACAATACAATACAAATACTATTTATTGCACAAAATAATTTCCAAAAATTTCTGATGATAACATAAGCGTAGTTAAACCTGGAATTGCAATTCAGCTAACTTTAGATCTCCTTATCGCCTAAATAATCATCTATCATGTAATAACCCTTTTTACATAGAGTTTCTTTAATATATACATATATATACAGTCACGCCTTGTGTCCCTTAGGGGTAGGCAGAGACCATAGTTTCTTTAATGTGGCATTTAAATTTCTGCTCTGTTAAACTCAATACATGTTCTGGTATTTTATTGAAAAAGCATAATGCAGAGTCCCACAAAAGATAACCTTGCTAAGTCTAAATTGTGGAATTTTAATTTTATTTTTCTTTATAGTATTCAAATTATGATTATCAGAAGGTTTACAAAATAGTCGTATATTTTTGCGTACATACATTATACTGTCATATATGTAAATGTATCACCTTATAACGTTGATTGCTTAGTGTATTTGTATCGCATTGTATTGACCGATATTATTATTAATTCTCAATTAATTTCACAGACCGTAACGAATATAGTAGATATAGTTAAATGTTTTACATTTGTATTAGTTCTTGTATATGTTTCAAATTGTTGCTTGGTCTAAATTCAATCGTTGCTACGAGAACTTACTCCGCTTTTGAAATATTGCAGATACATTTAGACGTTAAACTTTACAACCAAAATATCACACAATGGGCAAGTATTTTTGTCGACACTTTTAGAAGTTATTTTAAAACAAAACTCCAAAAGTTTTACAACGATTAACTTGATTGTACAAGACAAATAAAAAGTTATACAAAGGCGAACTTATCCCATTAAGGGACCGTTTTCAGTAGACCTAAAAATAACCGATAGGAAATGGTAACGGTAGGCGTATTTAGTAGGTCAAATTATAAATATCCAGCTAATAATATTCTAAATGAGAAGGTTTGTTTCTCTATCACGCCGAAGCTATATACTAACTCTACAATACAATACAAATACTATTTATTGCACAAAATAATTTCCAAAAATTTCTGATGATAACATAAGCGTAGTTAAACCTGGAATTGCAATTCAGCTAACTTTAGATCTCCTTATCGCCTAAATAATCATCTATCATGTAATAACCCTTTTTACATAGAGTTTCTTTAATATATACATATATATACAGTCACGCCTTGTGTCCCTTAGGGGTAGGCAGAGACCATAGTTTCTTTAATGTGACATTTAAATTTCTGCTCTGTTAAACTCAATACATGTTCTGGTATTTTATTGAAAAAGCATAATGCAGAGTCCCACAAAAGATAACCTTGCTAAGTCTAAATTGTGGAATTTTAATTTTATTTTTCTTTATAGTATTCAAATTATGAGAAGGTTTACAAAATAGGCATATATTTTTGCGTACATACATTATACTGTCATATATGTAAATGTATCACCTTATAACGTTGATTGCTTAGTGTATTTGTATCGCATTGTATTGCAGTATTAATAATGACCGATATTATTATTAATTCTCAATTAATTTCACAGACCGTAACGAATATAGTAGATATAGTTAAATGTTTTACATTTGTATTAGTTCTCGTATATGTTTCAAATTGTTGCTTGGTCTAAATTCAATCGTTGCTACGAGAACTTACTCCGCTTTTGAAATATTGCAGATACATTTAGACGTTAAACTTTACAACCAAAATATCACACAATGGGCAAGTATTTTTGTCGACACTTTTAGAAGTTATTTTAAAACAAAACTCCAAAAGTTTTACAACGATTAACTTGATTGTACAAGACAAATAAAAAGTTATACAAAGGCGAACTTATCCCATTAAGGGACCGTTTTCAGTAGACCTAAAAATAACCGATAGGAAATGGTAACGGTAGGCGTATTTAGTAGGTCAAATTATAAATATCCAGCTAATAATATTCTAAATGAGAAGGTTTGTTTCTCTATCACGCCGAAGCTATATACTAACTCTACGATACAATACAAATACTATTTATTGCACAAAATAATTTCCAAAAATTTCTGATGATAACATAAGCGTAGTTAAACCTGGAATTGCAATTCAGCTAACTTTAGATCTCCTTATCGCCTAAATAATCATCTATCATGTAATAACCCTTTTTACATAGAGTTTCTTTAATATATACATATATATACAGTCACGCCTTGTGTCCCTTAGGGGTAGGCAGAGACCATAGTTTCTTTAATGTGACATTTAAATTTCTGCTCTGTTAAACTCAATACATGTTCTGGTATTTTATTGAAAAAGCATAATGCAGAGTCCCACAAAAGATAACCTTGCTAAGTCTAAATTGTGGAATTTTAATTTTATTTTTCTTTATAGTATTCAAATTATGATTATCAGAAGGTTTACAAAATAGTCGTATATTTTTGCGTACATACATTATACTGTCATATATGTAAATGTATCACCTTATAACGTTGATTGCTTAGTGTATTTGTATCGCATTGTATTGACCGATATTATTATTAATTCTCAATTAATTTCACAGACCGTAACGAATATAGTAGATATAGTTAAATGTTTTACATTTGTATTAGTTCTTGTATATGTTTCAAATTGTTGCTTGGTCTAAATTCAATCGTTGCTACGAGAACTTACTCCGCTTTTGAAATATTGCAGATACATTTAGACGTTAAACTTTACAACCAAAATATCACACAATGGGCAAGTATTTTTGTCGACACTTTTAGAAGTTATTTTAAAACAAAACTCCAAAAGTTTTACAACGATTAACTTGATTGTACAAGACAAATAAAAAGTTATACAAAGGCGAACTTATCCCATTAAGGGACCGTTTTCAGTAGACCTAAAAATAACCGATAGGAAATGGTAACGGTAGGCGTATTTAGTAGGTCAAATTATAAATATCCAGCTAATAATATTCTAAATGAGAAGGTTTGTTTCTCTATCACGCCGAAGCTATATACTAACTCTACAATACAATACAAATACTATTTATTGCACAAAATAATTTCCAAAAATTTCTGATGATAACATAAGCGTAGTTAAACCTGGAATTGCAATTCAGCTAACTTTAGATCTCCTTATCGCCTAAATAATCATCTATCATGTAATAACCCTTTTTACATAGAGTTTCTTTAATATATACATATATATACAGTCACGCCTTGTGTCCCTTAGGGGTAGGCAGAGACCATAGTTTCTTTAATGTGACATTTAAATTTCTGCTCTGTTAAACTCAATACATGTTCTGGTATTTTATTGAAAAAGCATAATGCAGAGTCCCACAAAAGATAACCTTGCTAAGTCTAAATTGTGGAATTTTAATTTTATTTTTCTTTATAGTATTCAAATTATGAGAAGGTTTACAAAATAGGCATATATTTTTGCGTACATACATTATACTGTCATATATGTAAATGTATCACCTTATAACGTTGATTGCTTAGTGTATTTGTATCGCATTGTATTGACCGATATTATTATTAATTCTCAATTAATTTCACAGACCGTAACGAATATAGTAGATATAGTTAAATGTTTTACATTTGTATTAGTTCTTGTATATGTTTCAAATTGTTGCTTGGTCTAAATTCAATCGTTGCTACGAGAACTTACTCCGCTTTTGAAATATTGCAGATACATTTAGACGTTAAACTTTACAACCAAAATATCACACAATGGGCAAGTATTTTTGTCGACACTTTTAGAAGTTATTTTAAAACAAAACTCCAAAAGTTTTACAACGATTAACTTGATTGTACAAGACAAATAAAAAGTTATACAAAGGCGAACTTATCCCATTAAGGGACCGTTTTCAGTAGACCTAAAAATAACCGATAGGAAATGGTAACGGTAGGCGTATTTAGTAGGTCAAATTATAAATATCCAGCTAATAATATTCTAAATGAGAAGGTTTGTTTCTCTATCACGCCGAAGCTATATACTAACTCTACAATACAATACAAATACTATTTATTGCACAAAATAATTTCCAAAAATTTCTGATGATAACATAAGCGTAGTTAAACCTGGAATTGCAATTCAGCTAACTTTAGATCTCCTTATCGCCTAAATAATCATCTATCATGTAATAACCCTTTTTACATAGAGTTTCTTTAATATATACATATATATACAGTCACGCCTTGTGTCCCTTAGGAGTAGGCAGAGACCATAGTTTCTTTAATATGACATTTAAATTTCTGCTCTGTTAAACTCAATACATGTTCTGGTATTTTATTGAAAAAGCATAATGCAGAGTCCCACAAAAGATAACCTTGCTAAGTCTAAATTGTGGAATTTTAATTTTATTTTTCTTTATAGTATTCAAATTATGATTATCAGAAGGTTTACAAAATAGTCGTATATTTTTGCGTACATACATTATACTGTCATATATGTAAATGTATCACCTTATAACGTTGATTGCTTAGTGTATTTGTATCGCATTGTATTGACCGATATTATTATTAATTCTCAATTAATTTCACAGACCGTAACGAATATAGTAGATATAGTTAAATGTTTTACATTTGTATTAGTTCTTGTATATGTTTCAAATTGTTGCTTGGTCTAAATTCAATCGTTGCTACGAGAACTTACTCCGCTTTTGAAATATTGCAGATACATTTAGACGTTAAACTTTACAACCAAAATATCACACAATGGGCAAGTATTTTTGTCGACACTTTTAGAAGTTATTTTAAAACAAAACTCCAAAAGTTTTACAACGATTAACTTGATTGTACAAGACAAATAAAAAGTTATACAAAGGCGAACTTATCCCATTAAGGGACCGTTTTCAGTAGACCTAAAAATAACCGATAGGAAATGGTAACGGTAGGCGTATTTAGTAGGTCAAATTATAAATATCCAGCTAATAATATTCTAAATGAGAAGGTTTGTTTCTCTATCACGCCGAAGCTATATACTAACTCTACAATACAATACAAATACTATTTATTGCACAAAATAATTTCCAAAAATTTCTGATGATAACATAAGCGTAGTTAAACCTGGAATTGCAATTCAGCTAACTTTAGATCTCCTTATCGCCTAAATAATCATCTATCATGTAATAACCCTTTTTACATAGAGTTTCTTTAATATATACATATATATACAGTCACGCCTTGTGTCCCTTAGGGGTAGGCAGAGACCATAGTTTCTTTAATGTGACATTTAAATTTCTGCTCTGTTAAACTCAATACATGTTCTGGTATTTTATTGAAAAAGCATAATGCAGAGTCCCACAAAAGATAACCTTGCTAAGTCTAAATTGTGGAATTTTAATTTTATTTTTCTTTATAGTATTCAAATTATGAGAAGGTTTACAAAATAGGCATATATTTTTGCGTACATACATTATACTGTCATATATGTAAATGTATCACCTTATAACGTTGATTGCTTAGTGTATTTGTATCGCATTGTATTGACCGATATTATTATTAATTCTCAATTAATTTCACAGACCGTAACGAATATAGTAGATATAGTTAAATGTTTTACATTTGTATTAGTTCTTGTATATGTTTCAAATTGTTGCTTGGTCTAAATTCAATCGTTGCTACGAGAACTTACTCCGCTTTTGAAATATTGCAGATACATTTAGACGTTAAACTTTACAACCAAAATATCACACAATGGGCAAGTATTTTTGTCGACACTTTTAGAAGTTATTTTAAAACAAAACTCCAAAAGTTTTACAACGATTAACTTGATTGTACAAGACAAATAAAAAGTTATACAAAGGCGAACTTATCCCATTAAGGGACCGTTTTCAGTAGACCTAAAAATAACCGATAGGAAATGGTAACGGTAGGCGTATTTAGTAGGTCAAATTATAAATATCCAGCTAATAATATTCTAAATGAGAAGGTTTGTTTCTCTATCACGCCGAAGCTATATACTAACTCTACAATACAATACAAATACTATTTATTGCACAAAATAATTTCCAAAAATTTCTGATGATAACATAAGCGTAGTTAAACCTGGAATTGCAATTCAGCTAACTTTAGATCTCCTTATCGCCTAAATAATCATCTATCATGTAATAACCCTTTTTACATAGAGTTTCTTTAATATATACATATATATACAGTCACGCCTTGTGTCCCTTAGGGGTAGGCAGAGACCATAGTTTCTTTAATGTGGCATTTAAATTTCTGCTCTGTTAAACTCAATACATGTTCTGGTATTTTATTGAAAAAGCATAATGCAGAGTCCCACAAAAGATAACCTTGCTAAGTCTAAATTGTGGAATTTTAATTTTATTTTTCTTTATAGTATTCAAATTATGATTATCAGAAGGTTTACAAAATAGTCGTATATTTTTGCGTACATACATTATACTGTCATATATGTAAATGTATCACCTTATAACGTTGATTGCTTAGTGTATTTGTATCGCATTGTATTGACCGATATTATTATTAATTCTCAATTAATTTCACAGACCGTAACGAATATAGTAGATATAGTTAAATGTTTTACATTTGTATTAGTTCTTGTATATGTTTCAAATTGTTGCTTGGTCTAAATTCAATCGTTGCTACGAGAACTTACTCCGCTTTTGAAATATTGCAGATACATTTAGACGTTAAACTTTACAACCAAAATATCACACAATGGGCAAGTATTTTTGTCGACACTTTTAGAAGTTATTTTAAAACAAAACTCCAAAAGTTTTACAACGATTAACTTGATTGTACAAGACAAATAAAAAGTTATACAAAGGCGAACTTATCCCATTAAGGGACCGTTTTCAGTAGACCTAAAAATAACCGATAGGAAATGGTAACGGTAGGCGTATTTAGTAGGTCAAATTATAAATATCCAGCTAATAATATTCTAAATGAGAAGGTTTGTTTCTCTATCACGCCGAAGCTATATACTAACTCTACAATACAATACAAATACTATTTATTGCACAAAATAATTTCCAAAAATTTCTGATGATAACATAAGCGTAGTTAAACCTGGAATTGCAATTCAGCTAACTTTAGATCTCCTTATCGCCTAAATAATCATCTATCATGTAATAACCCTTTTTACATAGAGTTTCTTTAATATATACATATATATACAGTCACGCCTTGTGTCCCTTAGGGGTAGGCAGAGACCATAGTTTCTTTAATGTGACATTTAAATTTCTGCTCTGTTAAACTCAATACATGTTCTGGTATTTTATTGAAAAAGCATAATGCAGAGTCCCACAAAAGATAACCTTGCTAAGTCTAAATTGTGGAATTTTAATTTTATTTTTCTTTATAGTATTCAAATTATGAGAAGGTTTACAAAATAGGCATATATTTTTGCGTACATACATTATACTGTCATATATGTAAATGTATCACCTTATAACGTTGATTGCTTAGTGTATTTGTATCGCATTGTATTGCAGTATTAATAATGACCGATATTATTATTAATTCTCAATTAATTTCACAGACCGTAACGAATATAGTAGATATAGTTAAATGTTTTACATTTGTATTAGTTCTCGTATATGTTTCAAATTGTTGCTTGGTCTAAATTCAATCGTTGCTACGAGAACTTACTCCGCTTTTGAAATATTGCAGATACATTTAGACGTTAAACTTTACAACCAAAATATCACACAATGGGCAAGTATTTTTGTCGACACTTTTAGAAGTTATTTTAAAACAAAACTCCAAAAGTTTTACAACGATTAACTTGATTGTACAAGACAAATAAAAAGTTATACAAAGGCGAACTTATCCCATTAAGGGACCGTTTTCAGTAGACCTAAAAATAACCGATAGGAAATGGTAACGGTAGGCGTATTTAGTAGGTCAAATTATAAATATCCAGCTAATAATATTCTAAATGAGAAGGTTTGTTTCTCTATCACGCCGAAGCTATATACTAACTCTACAATACAATACAAATACTATTTATTGCACAAAATAATTTCCAAAAATTTCTGATGATAACATAAGCGTAGTTAAACCTGGAATTGCAATTCAGCTAACTTTAGATCTCCTTATCGCCTAAATAATCATCTATCATGTAATAACCCTTTTTACATAGAGTTTCTTTAATATATACATATATATACAGTCACGCCTTGTGTCCCTTAGGGGTAGGCAGAGACCATAGTTTCTTTAATGTGACATTTAAATTTCTGCTCTGTTAAACTCAATACATGTTCTGGTATTTTATTGAAAAAGCATAATGCAGAGTCCCACAAAAGATAACCTTGCTAAGTCTAAATTGTGGAATTTTAATTTTATTTTTCTTTATAGTATTCAAATTATGAGAAGGTTTACAAAATAGGCATATATTTTTGCGTACATACATTATACTGTCATATATGTAAATGTATCACCTTATAACGTTGATTGCTTAGTGTATTTGTATCACATTGTATTGCAGTATTAATAATGACCGATATTATTATTAATTCTCAATTAATTTCACAGACCGTAACGAATATAGTAGATATAGTTAAATGTTTTACATTTGTATTAGTTCTCGTATATGTTTCAAATTGTTGCTTGGTCTAAATTCAATCGTTGCTACGAGAACTTACTCCGCTTTTGAAATATTGCAGATACATTTAGACGTTAAACTTTACAACCAAAATATCACACAATGGGCAAGTATTTTTGTCGACACTTTTAGAAGTTATTTTAAAACAAAACTCCAAAAGTTTTACAACGATTAACTTGATTGTACAAGACAAATAAAAAGTTATACAAAGGCGAACTTATCCCATTAAGGGACCGTTTTCAGTAGACCTAAAAATAACCGATAGGAAATGGTAAATTTAGTAGGTCAAATTATACATATCCAACTAATAATATTCTAAATGAGTTCTCTATCACGCCGAAGCTATATACTAACTCTACAATATAATACAAATACTATTTATTGCACAAAATAAATTTCAATAATTTCTGATGATAACAATAGAACACAATTAGGTGGTCTTATCACTAAAAGCTCTTCAAGACAACCCACAGCTATGGGAAATTTGTAGATCAAAAAACAGGTAGGGTGCACGATACTACTAATAAAGATATGATAATAGATAAGTGTGCATAAATAAGTTAAATAAATTGATGTTGAGCGATATCAATTTTTTTTTATGAATAACGGGTTGGTACTTGACCTCAATCACACCTGATGTTAAGTGAAGCCAATCCTGCCTATATCTTTTTTTTAATAAGCTACATGCAGCAGGTAAAAGAGAAGTTGAACGTCGTGTCGTATCAGGAGGTCAAGAGGAAGGCGGAGAGCCGAGAGATATGGAAAAATCTCCACCGACAAGAGCATGGTTCTTAAATCAGATGATGATGCATAAATATTATACCAATAATATATATACCACATTAATAGACTTACCTAATTATACTCTACAATATAGTTTCAGAAATAATATAATATGAAAGATAAAGCGAAACATATACACAACAAATAGGTGTTACATTTTTGGTATGCAACCAAGTTTAATTTAAAGTTATTACCTGTAGTAGCTGTTATCTTCCAGACCCGTCTCTAGTTAGACCGCCAAGCCCAAACAAAACTCTTCCTCTAGCCGTAACACATAATAAAGTGGCATAATTTTATTATACTTTTATCTGAGCGTCAGTTCACGAAGCCCGGGATGGCCCCACGTCACGCCCGGGGAGGCGACGCGCGACGCCGGGCGTGGGCGGCCTTGCCCTTGCCTGAATCGATAGGCGCGCGCCAACCTCGACTCAGCTGAGCAGCCCTAACAGCTACGACTCTTAATGGACATTTGTTTTGGATGAAAAGTACATAAAGTTTGCTTTCTTTGTGTTCATATTGATTCCAGGATACCAAGGAATGTGAAGGAAGTCTGCATGCCTAAAAATGTCACAGTCATTTGTAGTTTATTTTCGTAGCCTTTATTAATCAATATTATATAATTAGCGTGGACGCTGGTCCAAAAATAATTACATTATAGGAGTTGAGAAGATACGGGGTAATTTTTTAATAACTCGAATGCTTTCTATAATAAGAAAAAAAATATTATTCTTCTTTGAACAGCTGGTATTATTTTTTAGTTTAGTCTTTACTCTTTATGTTCTGAAATTTGCATCCAAAATAATATAGCGGTCTTACCACAATAACATTTTGCAAAAACAAAGTCCAAAATAAAGGTTTAATTCGCATTTGTTTCAATCATGGTTTTAAGCTTAAACTCATCGTTAACCATAATGTTAAGCATAAATTTGTGGTAATACTCTTAACTAACTAACTAACTAAACAACTGTTAAACCATAGTTAAGTAATTATCATTATATTTACTTACATAATTATTATTTAAACATGTCAATAAATCTTCTTCTATAATTGTTATATTAATTTATTTAATTATCTATTGATAATCAATATAACTACTTAAAGGACGTTTAAAATAATAATGGAATGTACCGTTGCATTGGAAAGACAGTATTGAAAGGTTACAGTAGAGTATTCTAGGAGTCTATTTCATGAGACAACTTTGACATTTTTATGTCATAGTATGGCAAAAGAGCAAGCAGCTCACCTGATGGAAAGAGAACTTATAATTCTCACAAATAAGTATTTGTATTCTGGTTATTCGGACAATGTTAGTATTGCTGCGCACCAATGTGCCATACAGTATTCATTTTTAAGTCTATAAATGGTATTTCAGCTTTATACCACTCATTAGGGCTTAACCGGGTTAAATAGTTAGGGTGGTGGAAGAAAGTTAAGTGTTAACAAATATATTTATTTTTACAGTAATTAAGTAAATGTATATAATAATAGTAGTAAATAGCAATATTTTTATAATACTATAGTTAGTACTACATATTATCCGTTTATAGTTGTGACGCACATGTTGCTGGAAAAGCTGCTGTGATATTACCTACTAGATGTTTGTGCATGCTCATACTACGTCGCAGTTCTGGTTATGCTGTACCTAGTTAATGAAATAATATTTTAAAATCATGGTCAATCAGCATGATATCTTTGTTATCGCTACCCTTGCCAAGAAAATAGTTTATTGTTATATTGTACAGTAAATATTATAATAAGTACCTATATATTATTATTTATTTATTATTATGTAGGGATTAGTATTTATATGAATGTTTTATATTTATGAATAAATTTTGATATTAATAATCGTTTATAGTCGATGAAGACCTAGTCGAGGAAACGATGATGGGTAACGACAAAGAACGAGTATCTTCTAAGTGTCTTAAATAATTATATAGTAAGGTATACGAATGTGGATCGTCTAAGCACTTCTAATTAGGAACCTTTACTATAATTTATTACTGTATTCTTAAGACGATGACATAAGTATTTCTTATTTTATTTAATAGGCTTCAATTGTTACATCTGTCAATAGCATTGACATTTAAATAGGACGTATATTTATTTTTAGATAGGTAGGCTTATAAGATAAACAAATGTGAACATCACAAGACCCACTCGTATTATAACAATATTCTTTCGACAAAATAAATAATGCACACTTTTTGGATTACATATTTCAGAGAAAAGGGAAAACAATGAATTGTGTTTAATGCTAATTAAAGTATTGATTATAATATTAGTACCTCGTAACCAACTATTATAGCTGATTAATTGTCTGTTTTTAATAAGTATTATAAAAAGATTTAATAGAGCGGACTTATTTGACATCAGCGACACACTATATATATTTTTTAATTATTTGTTTTCAAAAACACACACGTCGGCCGGAGATTGATATGCGACTGGCGGGATTCGTAGGGTTTCTATCATGCGAAATTTATTTGGAACTCATAATGATCTCCAAATTATCTTTATTTATTTATTTTAATGATGTAATTAACACAATTGTGTCAGACGCTTTATTCGATGATGGTTTTGAACAAAAAAAATTAACTACCTATGCCAATGCCTTCTATTTCACTTACCCAATAGGCCCTATTTTTTTCCTTACGGTAAATAAAAACTCATCCGGTATATAGGTATCTGTGGTATATAAATCCCGGTGTATCATTTTGCGAGAGAGCCTTAATAAACAAATTTTTTGTGGGCGGGGGTTGGGAGCGGTCGATAGAGGCGCAACAAAGATGGGCCGCCCACGCTCTACCCCCGCGCCCCGCCGCCCGGGCTCCCGCAGCTTCCCCTGACCTAGATACAAGGGGATGGGTGGCACGCTCACACCGCCGCTCACACACACAAGCACACTCCAGAGGGCCCCTGATATCATTCTATGTATACTTATAATACCACCGCGTTATAGCAAGGTAAGGGTATGTTTTTAAATTAAATTGTACAATTTTGTTTTGGGGTGGATGATTATATTTGTTTTATAATCGATATTTATAATGATAACTTTACTAGTAGTAAATTAAAGGCATGCCTGATTTTCATTTATAATATTCAAATGTGTATAAGTTTACCTACATTACTTTATGTATGAATAATTTAGAAAAAATAATGTGACAAAATATGAGATACTGACATTCACCTATGATTTATTATTGTTATGTAGTAGAATTATTGTATTTTTGAAATTTAATGTTAATACTACGCTGTAATTGTTTTATTATGTACTAGGCTTCCGTCCGCGGCTTCTCCTTTGTGGAATAGCTTTATCGCGGTTATGTTAAATTTGTTTATCCTGCGGGAACTACTCACTTTATCTGGATAAAAAGTATTTATGTCTTAATCCAGGGTATATTCTACCTATATACCAAATTTGTTCCAAATCCGTTCATCCGTTTCGCCGTGATTGAACAACAAATAAACATACAAACAAACATCCAAATTTTTCGCATGTATAATATTAGTTAGAAGTTAGATGCAATAAAGTGTTTTTATTGTTATATTAATAATACCTATCTATATATCATTTATACAATTTGAGTATTACACCCCTCGGATAGGCACTTTGCGTGGCGTGATACACAGCATTTAAATCTAGAATAACCAGCGACTCACTAGTGACATTTCATATCCATTTAATTCTTTATGATTCACAAGTACAGTCGACGGCACGACACTCGTAGCACTACCAGTGTAAACTGCCCCAAGTAAAGCTACCAAAAATGCGACCGAAGATCTACTTATACTGGAAGTTACAGTCCTCGTCCGGTCGCGTGTTTAATGATGATGGTGAACAATTTTGTTAAAAGGATGATTGTGGTCTACCAAATAAAAGTTAAAAGGATGACTATAGTCTCTGTGCATCGATCGGATCCTACAGAACCGCAGACGCGGCAGAGATAGGCTCCAAAAACAATTGCATGATTAGCTGGATACTTTCAGGAACAAAATGTGGAGAGATACTGCACTGGGCAGTGATATTGGCAAAACATAGAGGAGGCTTTTGCTCAACATTGGGATAATCCAAGCTAGATTTATAATAAATTACCAAAATGTTTAAACGACTGCAATGAAAAAATTTATCTCAAAGAATATCTGTTCAACAATTGTTTCTGTAGTGTACACGAATACTTGAATGAATGTCCCTAGTATGACCCAATGAAATTGTATATGTACCCAATGAAATCTGATTAGGCATGAATGAAATTAGATTATGGAATAGTATCCGACAACATAACCTCTGACATTATCAATTTTAACTAATCTTTGACATTGTATACCTATTGATTTAATGAACTATTTGTAAATTAAAAATTATTGACTCTAGACCATATTTGCACAGCACACAGTGGTAGAATTTGCGGAGGCAATTATAGCTTTAAGAACTTCATGTACCAAATTCCGTAGCAAATAAACATTTCATTCATTCATAAACAGATAAAAAGAAAAGATAGTTGGTGGTCTAAGTCAAATATAACGTTCATATAACTTTCATGAATTGCCGCAGTCGTTCAATTAGTAAACGCTATAAAGAACTGTTTACTCTTGTACTTTCTGTTTAGAAAATATTTTTGCATTAATTTCTTAGCCGTTATACAATTCTTCGGTATTGGCATAAATATGTTAAGTTATAATATTTATCTACATTATGTCTAAATCACTTGACCCAATTGACAGGCACACATTTATTACTTTACTAGCTTTCCGCCCGCGACTTCGTCCGCGTGGAAGATTTTATCAAAACCGGTTGAGCAAAAAATTTTCCTATATGTTAATTCAGGTCCTAATCTGTCTACCCACAAAATTTCATCCAATCAAATCCATCCGTCCAGCGCGTATAGGCGCGCCGTATGGGCGTGAATAGGTAACAAACATACATACAGACAAGAGGCTGACAAACTGGCAAAAGAGGCAAGTTTAACTGGGAAAGAATACAATATTAGTCCATATAATTCGGAAGCATTACCTAAATTCAAAAACTTACTCTACACAAGTTGGAAAGAATATTTTGATGAGCGTTCAAGAACAAAATGGTATAGAACAATCCAATGTGAGCCTCTTCGTATGCCGTGGTTTAGGGATGCTAAATTAGGGAGAAATAATATTAAATTGATATTCAGAGTTAGATCCGGGCACACCGGACACATCAGGAAAATTTGCATTTTTAATGAAAAAGGCACATTCACCTAATTGCGATGTTGGTGGACAAATTGAAGACATGCAACACTTACTGATGGAGTGTGCCAAGAACAGTAGAGACAGACATAATATTAGAAAATTTAATGTGAACAGACTCGATGTAGGCATTATTCAAAGCATACTAGTTGTTCCTACTTCTGAAGCAACTTTGTCCTTGTGTAGTCTGATGAACGTTTGTCACCAATAATTATCTCTTTCGCTATTTAGCTTAGGTACAATGGGATTGACATATTCAAAAAGATAAAATTCCCAAAATAAAGTAAGATTAAAAAAAAAAAACAAAAATACATACAGATATACATACAAATTTTCGCATTTATAATATCAGTTGGGATAACCGCCTCCTAAAAAGAAGGATGTATTATGTCCATCGGTATATTTTTGTTTGATAGGGTTTATCATCAGGGCGGTCCCATATAAATTTGGTTAAGATCTGATAATGCAGTCCGGAGAGAGTGGAACCTAACTGAAGTCGCTTGTTTTGCACATTTTTATCAGTTCAATTATTCGAACATGGGGTTGTAAGATGGTATCGTACCTGCAAAATATTTTACTCAGGCTTGTATAACAATTATCTGTGTTTATTTCCGAAACTAATTGTTTTATTCATTAGTCTTTTGAATCGCTAAAGTAAACAATAATTTATCTTCTGTATCTATCTTTAAGTCCCGTTTGAAAGAGCATCTTATATCCTGTCCATAACCATTGTTTATTTATAAGTATATTCCTTTAAATATTTATAGGTTTACTTTACGTACTACTTGTTATTATTTAATATTGTTCTGTTCAAGAGAAAGTGTCATTGCTATTGTTTAGAAATAAATAATAATAAAAAATATCCTTAGACATAACACACAGCGCCATCTAGTTCCACTATAGGCTTGTGTTGTGGAAACCAGACGGCTGATATACTACATAGATACATTTTTTTTGTAAATATATACTTATTATAAATGAAAACGTGCTTTACTCGGGTACATATGTCCTTATTACACCACACAAACATATGCCCCTAGCGGGATTCGAACCCGCAACCGTTTGGTATAGTGGTCAGAGTTTCTAACCACTACACCAAACAGGTCGTCAAATCTTATAAATATATTATTATATAATTATATCATATTTTTAAAATAAATCTTATTTTTTATTTTTACTTTAATTTATGTGCACTCCATGTTCTCCTTCGCTATTGTTATTGTCTTATGAGAGGCTGTAATTGTTTTATTGTGTACTAGGTTTCCGGCCGCGACTTCGCCTGTGTGGAATAGCTTTATCGCGAATATGTTTAATTTGTTTATCCTGCGGGAACTACACACTTTATCTGGATAAAAAGTATTTATGTCTTAATCCAGAATACATCTTATATCGAATACCACCATCTTATCTAAATCTGACGCCAAAGAGCAATGTTAATAGCATTGTTGTGTTCCGGTTGTCAGAGATAAGATAGCCAGTACCACAACTATGTTGGGGTTTCCGGGTCAGTACGCTTACACCTTCGACCTCATCTTCACTTAACATCAGGTGTGATTGAGGTCAAGTACGAACCCGTCGTGCATAAAAAAAAAAACATTTATAAAACAAAAAAACATTGTTATTAAACACAAAATTAATAAACAATTAACTATGTTATTCCTCTATGATATAGTTAATCATCCTCCATCAGTCAAAACAATACGTTTTAATACTCTTGAGATAAGTCACTATTTAAACAAAACATAACAAAAATGAATATTGGTCACAACAATATAAACTACACGTAATTAGACGCACTTATTATTATCATACTCGTACTTATTCGCGTAAAAGTTTGGCCAAGTTTCATCATTGATATGGTATAAGAAGTCATGAGATTTAGTAAAGTGCCAAGTTTAGTCCACAAAAAATATCCTTCCAAGATAATAAAAGGGTTAAAAGTAATGAATTAAAAAATACATTGAGTGAACTACGGTTGTACCCGAAGTGACTCTACCTGAGGGCACTGCACTACCGTGCCCCCAAAAAAGTTACGTTTAAAAAATTCTTATTTTCATTTATAAAAGTTTAAAAATAATCCTCCAAACGCATCTAAATAAGGCCTGAATGATGTAATGTTTGTGATGGACTACATGTTTTGGCATTGGCATACGATATATGACTTCACTAGCTTTCCGCCCGCGACTTCGTCCGCGTGGAAAATTTAATAAAAATTGGTTCAGCAAAAATTATCCTATATGTTAATCTAGATCCTAATCTGTCTACCGACCAAATTTCATCCAAATCCGTTAAGCCGTTTACGCGTGAAGAGGTAACAAACATACATACACACACACACACATACACACACACACACACACACACACACACACACACACACACACACACACACACACACACACACACACACACACACACACACACGCACACACACGCACACACACGCACACACACGCACACACACGCACACACACACGCACACACCCACGCACACACACACAAACCTTCGCATTTATAATATTAGTTATTATTATTATTATTATATCAGTTAGGATTAGGATTTTGCTGAAAGAGACAAGATTTTGAGTTAATTTTGATGAAATAATATAAACACCACACCACAAAGTTTATTTAACAAAGTCATTAACAAATAAATTAGGTTAACATGAAACTGTGATGAAAAGGTAGGGACCCAGTTCATTTACTGATTGTCAATCAAGTAGAGTTTTTTTACTTTCAAATCATCCAATAAAACCCTTTCGGGAAACAATAGGCAAATTTAATTAGACTCCCAAAGGATTCCTCTTATACAAATAATCCGGCTCATGAATTTAGGAGGCAGCTTCATCTATCGGACCATTAATGAACTAAAATGTTGTCCAAACATCGCCCATTGCAGACGACTAAAGTTAAATAAAAAAAATACATAGATACATAACCTCACAACCTTTATCCCAAATGGGGTGCTCAGAGATATGCTAAACAATCGTGTTTGGGTGTTCCATACATTAAGAGTTTAATTGTTCATGTATCTTACGTTGAAATAAATGCTTGAAGTTTGCAGTTCACCTTAGGAAATATACAGAAATGCACTCGTGACAGGGGGTGAACCCATCGTCGTTGAAACGTGCAAATCTATAAATGTTTTTTTGCTGGAAAGTCCCTAAGTCGCCCTTTATGACACCCACGGGAAGAGACGGGTTGGGTCTATTCTATTTGAGTGGCGAAACCACAAAGTATATAAAAATTTCGATTATCCATACAAAGTAAATCATTCTGAAATCACCTTTAGTATGGAAGTCTAATAATTTTCGGCTGAATTCGGCTATGATTTCTAGTGGAAAGTTGTTCCTAATCAGGAGTGGAGTCACTAGTAAACAGGAATTACACTAATTAAATTTCACCCTGTATGTATGTATATGGTTACCGCCGTACCAGGCTGTAGCCTAAACGCCTTAGCCGATTTGAACAAATGAGATGTTAGATTCGTACAAGGCCCAGGAGTGTCATAGAGAGTATGACGTCATGATAAATCCAATATGGGGGACGCTAGCAGCCATTTTGTTACATTCGACAACAAAAAATTCCAGCACCCCGTCGAGTTCTCGACGAAAGAAATTCAAAAACGGGTAGAGGGATAGGTGGTATGAAGCGAACATTGTTGTTTAAATGAGATAATAATTTAAGCAATTATTTATTTATATCACGAATTGATCGAAGAGCAGGGTAAACGAGAAACCGCATTGAGGCCTCTGATCTCCGCTCCGGTCTACATCAATATAACGTACTACTATTGTAATATGTGTACCAAACATAATTTTATTTCCCTCAATGCAAAAAGGTAAGTCCAAGACGGTGAAGAAAACGTTGCGTGAAAACTTACGTAAGTAAGCGATAACTGGAACAGTATTATTCACCTGATAGATGTACGAGTACACAACTAAATACGTTTGTTTTTATTTTATTTTTGAATAATACAGAATCAACAGCACAATTATAAAAACTATTACACAAAATCTATAAGCCAAAGTTATGGCAATTACAGATGCTCATTTTTATTACAATTCTTATAAAGTTAGTGAATAGTATCTTGTCTGTTCCTGATTCTAAGGATGATAGGCAGTTGTATGAATTAGTTAAGTTAGGTGTTAAGGATAGAAAATAATAAGATTTTTAACATCAGGGAGGTTCAGTTAGAGAGCCACGATGAGGACGACATTTATAAAAATCTAGATTTAAAAAAAAAATCTTATAAAAGAATCTTTTATAGTACGTGTGTACTATAAAAGGGTGGAAAATTATCCGAATTTGGAGGGAAACTACCTAAAATATATTCCATTATTTTTAGAAATAAGTATTTTTCATAGGTTTTGAAAGAAATATTTGATTCAGCCGGGAAGCGAATCAAAGACCTACTATTTACTTTTATTGTGAGAACATTAATTACTAGGCGTGAATTTATGTACGTATGTATTAATTACCAGCTTCACTAATTATTGTTTTTTTTTATTATAAAATCTAATGATTCGTAACGTTCTAGTTATAGATTTCATGGTCTTCCTTAAATTTAAGGTATAAATATAATACAAATATAAATATTTTGGACACTTACACCAAATTCTAGTCCCAAATTAAGCAAAGGTACGCTTTACTAGATAAATGTATACTAGATAACGGATAAACATACATACATATTTATATAAACATCCATGACTCGGGAATAAATAAATAAATAAAAATAAATAAATAAAACGTTTATTTTGAGTTTCTTTTAAGAGTTACAATTTCACACACTTCTACCAAACTATATAAATAGTTTATGGGCAGAAATGTTCGTATTCATCACACAAACATTTACCCCTCGCGGGATTCGGACCCGCAACTGTTGGTTTCGCTGATATGTTCACTATCCACTACACCAATCGGTCGTCATGTGCAATGTGTTTGTTAGATCCTTATGATTGACCCTATCGATTAGTGTCATAAAAGAACATCAGGGTGCTATTTTTTCGGATTTGAGAAGTTCGAATACCGGTATTGTCAGCAGACTTTTCGAAAATCTGTGAATGCAGTTTATATTATATTTGAAAATAAATGGTAAAATTTTCTGTCATCTATAAGTACGTGGGACACTCAGAAAATTTTGCGAAACAGAAAAAAATTGTTCTATGGGCAAATATATTTTTATTAAATCTTTTCAAAGTACTCTCCACTAGCATCTGTACAAAGTTTCATGCGTCTGAACCAATTTTCGAAACACTTTTTCCAGTCCGCCGCAGACACCTCGTTTACGGCCTGCTCGAACGCTGACAGCGCATCTTCCGGCGATGAAAATTGTATCCCTTTGAGCTAATTTTTTATTTTTGGGAATAAAAAGAAGTCACACGGTGCTAGGTCCGGGCTGTAAGGAGGGTGACCTAGGAGTTTGACCGGCGTGCTGTCCAGGAAGTCCCTCGTTTTGAGCGCGGTGTGCGCGGGCGCGTTGTCATGGTGGAGCAGTAGCCCACGGAGCCCTGTGTTTGGTCGCTTGTTGCTCACAACAGAGAAAACTTCTGGCAAGCATTTATTAATATACCATTCGGCGTTGATGCTTCTTTGGTTTTGTAAAGGAATTTGTAAAGAAACCAAGTAGCCAGTCAAATTGAAAAAGCTCGCGATCAAAATTTTCCCCCCGCTTCTCGATCGCTTCACTTTGGTGGGCGTTGCTTCGTTTTGAAACACCCAAATTGTCGACTGGCGCTTCGTTTCTGGATCGTATTGATATATCCAGGACTCGTCACCTGTAATGATGTCATAAACACGCCGAGACGAACCTGCTTCAAATTTGTTAAGCATATCACGGCACCATTCCACCCGGGCCTGTTTCTGAGCATCGGTGAGGTTGTGCGGCACCCAGCGTGAAACTATCCTCCTCACGCGAAGATGCACGTGCAGAATCTTGTGAAGGCTTCCCGATCCAATCTGCACAATGTGCTGAATCTCTTGGTATGTTACTCGCCTATTGTCTTGGATTAAATTTTTCACTGCTAACACGTTTTCTTCCGTAACAGCCGTCGAAGGGCGACCACTTCTTTCTTCATCCCCCAAAGTTAGTCGACTGCGCCTAAATTCATTATACCAACGATACACGGTTGCCTTAGAAGGGCCTTCATCCATGAATGCCATTTGAAGTCTTTCGTACGATTCTTCCGGTTTCAGGCGGCACTTGAAATCGTATAAAATCATAGCGCGATAATGTTCCCGGTGCAGATCCATTTTTCACTGAGACACGATAATTTAAATTAGCTTGCAAAAAATGTGAAGGGAAAATTTGAAATTGGAATGTGCCTATTTTTACTTATAAATAATCATATTTTTAAAATAGATTTTAACTGGCCAGTCTCTCATTCATAAAAACTTATTTTCGCAAAATTTTCTGAGTGGCATGGTTTAGTCGGCATCAAAATATAATATCTATAAAAACTTTTCGAAATGAATAAATTTTTCAAAATATCGACCTTTTGAAGGCATATATTGCACTTTTTTCTGTTACTATGGAAAGATCTGCGATCACCAACTCGCGTGCTATGGAAAGTGATGTAAATCGCGCCATGGGAAGCTTGTGACTAGCCAAGTGTGAGTAGGGCTCTGACAATGAATTTTCCGTACTATGAATAACGCTGTGACATCAGAGCGTGCTTTACTAAAGATCTCAAGCAAATATGCCTAAACCGCAAAACAAAATTTGTCAAGTAATAACCAACTAATAAAAAAAACCCGCGTATAAAAAGTCGTCTAATAACAATAAAAGTTTAAAAACCAAACAACCCTACAGCAAATTTTGCCTTTCGTGGACGCATTGTTGAATTTTTTGCCATAAAATGTATCCTATTGTCACTCCAGGGATCAAGACGAATCTAAAGACACCATATACTTTGAAATCGGTCAAGCAGTTTAGGCTACAGAAGGTAACATAGAAATCAACATACGTACATACTTAAATACGAGTATATGTATACCTACACTCGAAAAACGATTACCTACTTCATTGGGCACTTGGGTAAAAAAATATGGAAACGTCTATGTGATTTAGGATCTCTCCACACATGTTGTGTTGCTTAATGTTTCACGTGTAACATACATTTTTTCAGAATCTTCATGATGAGTATTACCTATGATAGGTTCTACCCATATTCTGGTCTTAGAACTGTTTTAACTTTTACGGCCGCTATGGTTTACATTTTTGTGACGTAACCTAACCTATGGCACTTGGACTGTCACAACGAATCTAGCGTTACCTCATTTTAAAATCCGTCTTGTCGTTTGGGAGCTACAAGGGAAATAAGAAACCCACAGATACGCTCCAAAAACATAACCCCCCTTCGCATCGCGTAAAAACTGCTTAAAATCATTAAGGAAGGTTTTTCAAAAAGTTAAAAGAATTTACTCTGAGTAGGTATATATTTTTTGAAAGCGTGCTTTAATAAATTTTATATGGCATCTCAAACACTGTTTTTTATTTTAAATTGTTTCAAGTCAGTGTATTTTTATTTATCAAATAACCTATAAATTTTACTTCTTTTACACGTAATTTAGGCCATAATTACAATAGATAGGTATAATACCAAATTTCAATTTTCTACATGAAAAAGTTTCTATTTAGTTTTTGTATTAGTTCACATTTTCCCAAAATAACCCAATTATTTCAATAAACTTGTAATAACGAAATAACCTATTTTCTTAGCTAACCAGATCTGAAAGGTAGTTTTTGTTCCTTGAACAGAATGTGTAAAATCCAGTTTTGCTCACTCTTCTCTTTCTTGGCATTTCTCGATGCAGAGAAAATAAACCAGCCAAGAAACTCATTTCGCCTTATCGATATTATTAATTTTGCAATATACCTAGTAAATGTTTAATCCTATAACTTTATTGATAGAAAAAATGTGGGTATTTTGATTTTTTTAGTTTTTGTCGCAATAGTCAAATTTATAGAGAATGAGTCAATCCAGCGAAGAAGACAATAATTTGAAACCAGTAGAATTGAACGAATAAGTTTGTAACGCCAACCTGCGTTTTCTTCCGGAGAAGTCGCATGAAATATACCTGAAATATGCTTTATTCAATGTTTGGAGCCTTGCTCATAACTTGTTAGGAGACTGTGATGTTGCAGTATTTTATGGAATTCAACGGTTCAATTCAATTTGTCTTGTTTCATTTCTTTTCAATCGTTGATCTTATATCTAAGTAATATTTTCCTCGCTGGTAGTGGTAAAAAGTCGTAGTTTTCAGGCGAGAGCAAAGTTATTTGCATCTCTCATTCGAAGTACAATTTTAACATATAGGCTCAGAATTATATAGGTACCTATGCAAATAGTTATTGATTGTAAGTGTGTATTCAGTTTTGTTATTACTTTACTCAATCTATGTGTAGCAATCATGTAAATCATAAGAAATATTCATATTTACTTCCTTCTACTACTATCCTAGACAATAAAGCATCAATATTTATTACTACTCCCGAAGCACATTCGGAACATGCAAAGATTTGTAGAGCGCTTGCGCTCTCCTCCCCGTCCGGTAAACCTGGGAAAGGTCATATGGTCACTAGCGTTCCCAGATTAGAAGAAACTGGGAAATTATGTACAATCAGTATTTCATGTCCAATGACTAGTTGGAGAAAACCCGGTCCATTTTTAAAGTCCCTCTTGTAATTTACATCTTCAAAATTGGAACAAGTCCGGGAAACTCGAGGGATATCGATCCAATACCCTGTTGTGGGAGTCGTTATATTTCCTCTTTCCATATAGAATGATGCACCTACTTATCAAAATTTTAAAGTTATTTAGCAGGAAATACGTAATAATGACTGAATGGAACTGCACTCATTGATTAGTTATGTTTGACTATATATCCTATATAGGTACCTATTGGAGGAGACGTGTTTCTTGTTTCTTTTTTGCCTTGTTACGCACGGAGCTGTATTTGTCCGAGTAATGTAGGTAAATGTAGGAATCATTTAGAAACAGCCGCAACTTCAACAAGTAAATAGTGTAATGGCACCCATAAAAGCGTTGACCAAAATAACAAAAGATTTATAGTTTTATTTATGGTGTTACTAAATTATTCCCAAAATATCATAAGGCTGTTTGTTCAGACGATTAGCGTTCGCAGCGATGACGTGAGATGTGTTAGGACCGAGCAAGCTGAGTAGACCAATTTCGCGTAATGTAACAACCATTTTGTCACTACTCTACCTGTAAACTAACCTACCCCACAACCTGCTTTAATTGCAATCTATTTCTTATAGTTCCCAAAATAGCTTACTTCCTTTATGTATGTTTTATCTGAAAAACACGAACATATATGTACGTATACAATACATACATAACATAGGTACCGTGATGATTACAAACATTACACAACAGATCGATTATATGCTAGAGCCATTGTGACGTTAAATTATACTGTGAAAAGGAGAGTTACCTTATTTTCGGAATGTTAGCCTGGGGTTGTCATCACTCGCGACATTACTGCGCATTTAGGACTCATGGAAGGTGTTTCCAGAAGCGCGAGGGACCAGCCGACGCGGCGGCGCGCGGCTGAATCGCACGGCCTCGACCTTGGCCGTCAAATGCGCGCATGCGTTCCGCCTGGCCCCGCGCCCCTCGCCCCCTCCGCCAATTATGTCATTATGTTGTGCGGCTAGGTTTGCTGCTGGCTGTTGTGTTGCCAAACACAGTCGCGGTCCGATGAAGATGAATCCAGACTTTAAACCTATATGCGCATAGGTATCGATGAGATGGATTTATTTCCAATAAATTCTATGAGTAGGTATGGTATTACAAAGTCACTTAAATGACGATGTTAAAAACACAGCATCCAAATAAAGCTGTTTATCCAGAAATAATATCATTGATCTTGATATCGCCAATGGAAAGAAATTATGATAGCACATTTTCATCTAGCTACAGCGTAGGCAACAAGCACACAGGGTACAGACAGGTGCTGCCATCTATCGCAATTTTCCTAAATTATATATAACCTTTAGAAATACCACTATCACTAATAAATGGAGTAAGTTTAGTAGTTAACGTAGAGTACAGAGTTTTGCAAGCTTTTGTTATATGATCACTTTTACTTTATTTTTATCAACATGATTAGATGATTTGCAGATTTGTTATCTATTTTAGTTAACCGCACTGGAAATTCCAAGCTTCATTTGGTCTGAGCGAAACATGACGGCATAGGATTTTTATTTGATACAAGTCGATGTAATAGCACAGATTACTAATAAGTTACTAAAGTAATAGTAATTTAATAATGGCAGACCACAATGGTACAAGTAAGACAATCTAACTTCAATCTAATTTTTTTCACGATAATCAGAGATGGTGCAGATAAGAGATTTTAGTATTTTTTTTCAAATTTCGTAGTCTGGACTACTTAGGTAGTACCACTTAATTGTAATATAATATTCCTCTGATACAGAATCATCTATTATTATTATTATATCATTAGCCCCCACCGTGTACAGCCAGACATACCCATACCATACAAGCCCGATCTTGGCTTTACCTGTGGATACCAGCGCCACCTACATTTCGTTTGCCTAGCGCGGTCTCTATTCCAGAACCCGCTTGCTCCAGACACTATTCTGCGATAGATATAATCTGTCCATTGCCTGCAAATTTTTTTAAATTAATTATGGCTTGGAAGTGAAGCCATCAGCCTAAACACGCGGATACATTCTGTTCTGTAGTAATTCTTCAGTAAAGTGACAGAATGCTTTACGAAAGATTTTGCGGCTTCTTGTGGAAACCCGAAAGCTTTGTTACGCACTTTAATTTACACTCACCTTCACTTACACACCATCACTAACTTTTGCTGCACAATATGCCATTATTAAGCTTCAAAACACAGAATGCTCAAATTGAAGAAATAAAAACAAAAATACAACACTCACTGAGTTCCCGCCAAATGCCCTCCCATTGCCTGCTAACCTTCAAATAGAGTTGCCACCTGCCATTTCTTGATGGGTTACCCGACTCAAAATTACTAGTTTTCACTTTTTTAGGAAAGATCATTAGAATAGCACTGTTGTATATTAATGTTCTTCTTCTTCTTATTTTTGAGGATGGCAACCAGTCAACCTCATTGTCGAGGGACATTACTGCCAGTTTCGAGTGAAAATTTTTATTTATCTTATTTCTTCAGTTTATAGGTCAGTCTCAATCAAAACAAGTAATTCGTCGTATACAGAGTCTAGTCACAGTCACGGTCAAGTCATTCTTCAGTAAAGTGGCAGAGTGCTTTACAAAAGATTTTGGCGGCTTCTTGTGCGAACCCGAAAGCTCCGTTACGCACTTTAATTTACACTTCCCTTCACCTGTACACCAACACTAACGTTTGCTGCACAATATTCTGCCATTATTAAGCTTCAAAAGTTAGAATGCACAAATTTTAAGACTTATAAAGAAAAATGCTACTTCACTCGCCGAGTTCCCGCCAAAAAGCCTATATTAATGTTATTACAACATAACAAAAATGTCTGACTTTTCAACCTGGTTCCGCAGCCTGTCTCTTACAGTATAGCCCTTTCCGTAGCACGGTCAGGGATTTTAAGCATTAGAACTAACCATTTCGTCAGCATCACGTTTCTCCGTACTCGTTACGTGTAGGATCGATATTTGAGTTCCATACTCTCATATCTCAGAAACAATTGTGCAAATTCTTATCTAAAATAAGAACCAAGTCTCAACATAATAGGTACTATCTTCACCCTTTTTGATAGAATAACTACAAATATAAAATAGGTACTCAAACTATTTCAGATAAGTGTGCGTGCATGTGTTGTTTTAAGATGCTCGCATTTATAACAATTATTATCATAATATAGAGCAATCACACCACAGTATGTTTAACCAATTTTATAGATCAACTAAGAGTGCGAGCGAAATCCACGCAATAACTTATGGACGTATTCAATACACATCACAGACTAAAAAATATTTACACACGATTGATGACATAGCTAAAAGTTTTCTACGAATGTTTTCTCTAATTTATTTCTAATCGACAGCAGCGCTATCTGTGAGTAAATGTTGATACAATTTTCAAGACAGAAACAGCAACAGAGTATTTAGTCACATACGTTTTGTGTTAGTTTATACAATTTGACCTAGATGGCGCTGAATTGTAAATAATGCTTGTTATACCATTTATTTTTTACACACAAATTCGTTCACATTTCGATTGTTTATTCTGGATGAATGGTAGGTTATTACCTTGGTTATGGTAGGTTAGGTAGGAATTAACCTAGAACCGAACATCTCTCAAACTGACGACGATCTGCGCGCGGCGGCTAGCATTAACAGGATACCGAGAACTGAAAAATCGGGTTCAGTGACGACTCGTGGGAGAACGTGTGAAAAAAGGCGTAATGTGGAATGAAAATACCTTAGATATTGAAGACAACAAATTTTATTCTAAGAAAACCTCATTCATTTTTAAGGATTAGAAAAATGGTATCGTCTTCTGACTTGAGATAAAATTTAAATCAACAGTACCTATGTTACATTTCGTGGTCTGCCACTGCCTAATTTGATTTCCTACATTCATATCAATTTTAGACTAATTACCCTGTCGATTTGTGATACAAAAGTTCTTGAAGACTTTTCAGCGATTATTACTTACTTTCAGTTAAAGGAGAGTATAACTCCTTGAATAAAATTTGCAATATTATTTATTATTTAGGGCATTTGTCCTCCACCGACGACCTCCTTTTTTCCCACTCTATATTAGTTACACATCCAGGTGCCTAAAATGTGAAGGCTTGGAGCTCATATAATGTTATTATAATGATGAATTGATGGTGACCCGTAAAGGCATTACTTACGAACATAACATAAACACAAAGCTCTATCTTTCAAATACTCTATTCTTTCTTTTGTGTATTCTTCACACAGCTGTTTATTTCCAGCTAATAGTGCTTTCTAAAGCTAAATTTGGTATGATAAATAAGGTACATATTATTTTAACGCAAAAGTTATGAATAAAATGTTTTGTGAAATGTTATGAAATACAAAGTTAATTTTGCGGTCGGAGAGTTCAAATTAGCGGTCAACTAAAAACAGCACATATTTCAAAAACTTATTAAATTAACTTGTTAAAAAAATACGTTTTACGTGCAGCAAGCTCGCAACCAAGCAAGCTAATTTTTCAAGTTTTCTGATGACAGTTTGAATATACGAGTAGTTAGTTTTCGGAGATTTTACAGTTAACACGTGTTCTCGAGTTTGACCTGCAAAATTTCGATCGTTTCTTGAATAATCTGTGTTGAGCTTATCTAGTTTTGTGTTGTGTTATCCCTGGTAATTGGGTAAGTGTTAAATTACAACTAAAAGAGCCTCCCCTCAAACCACCCGACCCTACCCGGGCCATTTATAACTCCCAAGATGTGTTCTCAGTGGAGATGCAGGACATGACCCAACAGGCCCCCGAGCGGGAAACAACAGAAAAATGCAAAAAAAGAGTAGCCGAGTCTGAGATTCATACCGAAAGCGCCAACTAACGTCCCCCCTGCCGCATCTGTTCGAAATGTATATTCCCATCCCAGTCTAGATGATTGCAAACGATATTCTGAGAATGATGATTGCCTCTTCCTGGTCCGTGTGTTCAGGACAGAGCCCCATCCAAAAGCCGGTACAACAATTAATCCTATATAGTTTGGTAAATTTTTAATCAGAGCAGGCATTCAGAAAATTACTCGATAGGGAATCAAAGCTGTAGGTCGAAACAGAATATCAGTTGACCATATGGATGCTAATATGCTAATATCCTTTGACCTCCAGCAAATTTAAAGCTCTCATTCCCACCTTTAATATTACCCGAATGGGCATAGTACGTGGTGTCCCGGTAGAATGGTCAATGAAGGAATTTGTTCACGCAGTGACTTTACCAACAGGATGTAGTGTGATCTGAAGGCTCGTAGGTTAAACCGAAAAGCTCATCGGGACGATGGCTCTGTGGAACGGCTTTGTGTTAACTTTGAGTGGCCAGCCTGCCATCTCGGATTTTCTGTTTTCACACCGCTCTACCAACTGCCTACCATTCAGTGCAACAATTGCTGTAGGTTTGGTCATGTACAAGATCAATGCAGATCAAAGCCCTGTTGCTACAAGTGTGCACAACCTCACCTCGGAAGGAGTTGTTCAGTAACTCCAGACAATTCTTTACTCAGATAAAGCCACAGCTTATTTATAACTAACGGGCTAAAACAGACATGAATTTGTTGGATTGCTTTTACTTTGTTAGTTAGAGTATAATATTACATAACATCGAGATTCAGATACGACTTCTCTAAACTAAAACCAGTCTTAAAGTATGTTATTACTTATATATGTATGTTACTTAATATTAAGATGGGACACTACCACCTAAAACTTGTATTAATTTAGTTTTGTATTACCACATCGTAGTAATTACCTATGTAAAGATAGGTAGTGGGAAGACTGCAAAGAAAAGTTTCAGTTTGCTGGCCGTCTACTGACTTACCAAATTGCACATTAGAAAAGTACCACGAGTGGCTATAGAGTACGAATAGGTGAGAGCCCGTGGCGGTAATTCTCGATCAGGACTCTTTGATTTAAACATTCGCACTTATCAAACTGAAATGTCATATGCTTGGTTACCTATCTAATTTCACTAGCTGTGTAAAAACCGTGAAAACATTGTTGAGCTTACCCTATTTTGAAACCCTAGGCACGCTACTGGTGAGAGGTACACCTGAGAGGACAGCTGCTTAAATACCCTTCTCGCCCGTATTCACCCGTATGGCTACCCTTCCAACTGGAAAGTGACTGTAATAGAAAGGGTTGCTAGGCTGTGGTATTACTAATCCGATCACGTTAAAATTATAACACTATGCCAAACTATATTTTGGACGAGTATTGAACAGTCGCCGGAAGATTATTTTGGAAGTATCCGCCGCTTCCGCTTCCGGATGCCATAGTATCTGCGCTAGTACTCGGTTCGATGGGACTCTCACCTTTTGCTGACATCTCCTGTCTTCTAGAAATAAAGAAAAAGGAATTCGATTAATATGTGATATCGATGACTGAATCAAGACAAGAGAAAAAAGTTAAAGTTCACAACAGTTAACGAAATGTGCTCGAAGTTCACTCGATTACGCGAGAAAATAGACATCGCCTTTCACACGAACACGCTGTATCTAGCTTAGAACTAGTTGATAATGTGTTAGGAAGGGTCTCGAAGCGATGTGTACATTTCGCAAACTCCCAAAAACATGACAATTGTAAAATTTTGTTTTTCCGCAAGAAATATATGAGTATTTTCTTTCACCCTACTATTCCCCTACTTACCTAGGCTTAAGACAAATCCCCAGCATGTTATTCAATGGCGCCTCCGCTATAAGCCAAATGAGAAGAGCAGCTACGCATCCAAGCAATATTACTCCGGTCGCTTGAGTTAACTATAAAAGAAATAAAAGATAAGTTGTGATTCTCTAAGATACTCAAAATAAAATTATAAGTATATTTTTTTATATATGAAAGCATTTACAAATAAACAAACATAGAGATTAGACACGTATTTATTTGCACACACTATAATCTTACTTAGATGGAAAGTGAAAACTAAGGCATGCCACGTGGTTCAATGTATATTACATATATTTATGGTGCGTAACACGGAGGTAGCAGGTTAGAAATCTATATGTTTAGTTAGTAGTTTAGTTGATGGTAGAGTTTTGCTAAGCAGTAATGTTGTGACAACATTATGTTCCACCTGTTTTATATAAATATCCATGGCTCGGGGAAAAATCAACAATCAATATTACTCTTTATTGCCCAATTAACAAAAACTACATAAATAATTACAGCATACATCATCAAGCGCACAAAAATGTTCTTATTGGTCACACAAAGATACACCATTATAGCAACCGTTACTGATATCGAAGGCAGGGTCACTCCCACTACACCAATCAGTCGTCAATTCTTTCAGTTATATCAATTTGACAGACTTCCAACTTATCACACTGAGTGATATTTTAAATTACCAGTCAGTCAATCAACGTTCAAGTTATTAGACTTGAAAATTAACTTGGACTTGAAATTACTTGGAAAGTTTTTAACTGTCACATTACTTATCAGTCTTTCAACTTGTCTGTCAATTTGCCAGACTTTTAACTAAAGAACGTACCTGCTGCATATAATCGTTGTGTTGCGAGTTCCTGCTAACGGACACATTGCGCATGATGAACACCGTGTGCGTCAGGTACAGCCCGTACGACAGCCTGCTCAGCGGCGCCCATGGGTACCAGCTGAGGAACCGCTTCACAAACGCTGGAACAAATGGTAAGTGTAAGTAGCCTAACACAAATCCATTCGAAAACGTAAAGTTTCTCCCGAATCAAGATTTTTATTTGCAATAAGACAAAGTTAGCGCTAGCAAAAGCCAATTCTATGAGAAATTGTTCATATTCATAATCCATTCGGTCGTGGTGATGAAATTGGTATCGCGGTAAGTATAGATAACATTTGCGCAATATTTGTGAATACGGATAGGTATTTATATTTATTCTTCGCCCCACGTTGGGCGCCAGTGGAATATGTAGACTCCCACTTACTTTATTCAATATAACATTGTAGAATAGGACTCTAAAACGACAAAACCAGCTAAGTGCGAGTCAGCTCAAACTCGCGTAATGAGTATTCCATAAAATAAAGCACCAGCGCCATATAGTTCCAGCAATATAATGCCCCAGCTGCAAACATTGCTAAAATGAAATAGCAAAAGTTAAAATGTAACTTCAGAGTACTAATACTCGTACTATAAATTGAAAATTAACCACAGTCAATGCATCTAGTGATGTGTTATTTCGAAAAAGTGTTAAAAACTTTCGAGTCGGCCACATTCGAAACCAGTTCTCAAGTAAGAATAATATTTCTTCTTGATTTTACATAAACACTGACTTTGATTTATTATTATTATTTTTTATTTTTTTTTAAGTTTTTAGTGTTTTTTATTTATCCAATAATATAAAAATTTTACTTTTTTAACCACAAATCTGTATTTGGTTCATCATTTCCTACAACTCTAACAAATTTCAATTGTCTATGCTTTCTTAGATAAACGTCTGTGACAGACAGTGTTAGCATTTTTGGTCTGGAACACTAACAATAATATTAGATCCTTACCTATGAAATTGGCGTTTTGTATGAAGAATTTCATTACGGCTGTTTTCTCCATACAAACATTTTTGAAATTTTCTTGAGAACGGCAAGTCCAAATTTAACTAAACTTTGTGTGTATTATCGGATAACATTAAGTTAAGTACTTATATGTTAATTTTTAAAAGTAACCGTTTCATACAAATTTCAACGAATCTAATAAATAATATGGGAACCACATGAAAAATTTTTTTTTTATTATGTGATTTATATTTATATAGCCCAGACATTAAAAAATATTTCACTTGAGCGAAACTTTAAAAATTTATTTTATTTTACAAATAAAAAACAAATTTGGAAATACCTAGCTATAGAATCGTAAGAGTTGGTACATATAATTCACGAAGAAAAATATCCAATTTCATAGGTAAAGACCCAATATAAACAATACAAACGTCACGCAACAATTTTTATTATTGAACATAATTTAAAACTAAGACAGACATTATCATTGAAAATAGACTCCGAAATGGGAGTATGAAATTTAAAAATGATTCCTGTTTTATTTAAATTTTTGAAGCCGTGTTTTTAACTTACGAGTATGACCAAAAATATCCGAAAAATTACCGTTTACTTAATAAAATATAAAAATAGTTTGTTCTGCTAGATAGTCTGTGCTGCAAATATTTCAGGAAAAATAGACGGCATCCTTAACTAGCTCAGTTCTAGAAAATTCTCGCATTGTCTCACATCAGCAGTACCTCAATTTAATGCTGTCATTATTATTATGCTATATCATTTCAATAATTTTAATCAGTTAATTAGTTATAAGCATAGGTTTATAGGTTAAATTCAATCAAAGGTAAAGATCAGAGTTAATCAAAATCTTCTTTTTACAATAAAATACAATAGAAATACTCTTTATTGCGCAAAATAATTTACAATAATTTTTGATGATAACAATAGAACACAATTAGGCGGTCTTATCAATAAAAGCGATTTCTTCCAGACAACCCACAGCTATGGGACATTTGTAGGTAGAAAAACAGGTAGGGTGCATGCCTAAATATAATAATAATATCATATTAATTGACTTTTTTAAATTGAAAAAGAAAAGGATTTTTTTTTAACTTTGCTTTTTATTTTAACTTTGATAGTTCTTATACGAAAAATACGTTAGAATTTAGCTTGTAAGGAAAAACGATCTACCTACTCCGATCTATGCATGTAACAGATGAATCTCTCGACGAGCGCGTCAGACTCGCATTTGTCCAATGTTAGCCCGGTAGGTATGGCGATTAATATTTCATCGCCCCCGAGGAAACATTGGTGTTTACGGCAATTGAGATGATGCTATCATCATAATTCAGGACCGATGTTTTGAGAAAGCTACTCACGGACAGTTCCAAGCGAACAGCACAGGACTAACATAGCGACACCGCATGCCCATATGGGGCGGTTCAAGGCAGCGTACACTGCACCCTCCAGAGGATGGTAGGTCCTCCACAGGTATGTGCCACCAGTTGACATTACCACTGTCATGATTATCAGACCAGCACACGCGCCAAGCACCGACCATTTCTGGAAATTTTGGTTGTTCAGATTATTTAGTGTGTCATACTATCTAGGAGGTGTAGAAGACCATCTTATAGAGAACAGAATAGCAATAATATGAGGAAGGAGAAAACAAAACATCGGCAAGCTTATTATGTAACTTGCAGAAACTGTACGACAGCTGCATATGGCACAATAATCGCTGTCAAACATTGAATTACAGCAACGTGATCGTCAAGTGTTTTGCTATAGTCGACGGTTCCGCCTCTGCCGAGCAATTTGAGGCACTAAGACGTGCCTATAGCTCTTTCTGTACAACAAAACGCATTTGACAGCTGGCAGATGTTAGCAGAGCAACAACGTTAGGTACCTAATACGGTTTTTTAACAATTTGCCACTCATGCGACAACTGCGAATTGTTGTAGTCGCAAAAGAGGTTCTAAATTTACATGCCAAGCCCTTCGGTAGCAAGAAAGTACCTAATCTATAGGAATTTTAAATTGAACTATACCTTCGAAAACTTTTTAATGTCTCCTTTAGCCCTGCAGGTGGCAAAGAAGTAGCCACTGAAGAATCCCACAAGATATGCTGCGTACCGCGCGTGGCTTTTGATGTACGTGAGGTGAAATTGCTGACTTGCTCTTGGATTTTTGAGAAAACTGAAATTTAAAACAAAACAAAAAATATTTCGTATGAGAAAATTATCACTATAAAATGGTACATTTTTTAACGTAATATTAAAATTACTAACATTTTTGCTCATTTACAAAGCTGATTCCACAGAGAAAAGAACGAGCAACAAACTCAAGGGTTGCTCTTCAATTTATAACAATTTTTATCTGTTTCCGTAGAACTTATCTTTATCATACAAGCCACATGACGTCTACTGCTGAACATAAGCTTATGGATTTCCAGTGACCTTTATCAGCTCATCCGTCGGCTTTGTGGATGTACATTCCACGCTGCCTTTAGCTCTTGAAGGATCTCAATTTCGCCCCCGTGATTCAAATGCGCAACAGTTAACAAAATTACACAGAAATTACTAATTTCTAACCATTTTGTATTGCGCAGTATTGCAACAGGTAGGTTAAGGTACTATGCATCCGCCCTCTTTATAAATTGTAATTAATTAGTCAACCGTAATAACGTTACACGAGACAATTTACTGTACAGCAATGAGTAAACAATCAGGTGCGGAAGTCACGCAATCTTTACCAATGGAACAGCTAATAAAATTACGTCATTAATTTATATCTTGGTGCAGAAGTGCGGTATTTGAGTTGAATTATGATTATTTTCTCGTCCCATGGCAGTCCCGTATTAAAATTTTATACCAAGGCACTTTGATATCCCTTAATATATAATTACTAACTTTCTGCCCGCGGCTTCGCCTGCGTGGAATAACTTTATCGCGGATATTTGTTTGTCCCGCGGGAACTACTCATTTTTTCGGGATAAAAATATCCTGTATTAATCCAGGGTATATTCTACTTATACACCAAATTTCGTCCAAATCCGTTTCGCCGAGATTTGATCGCCGCCGCCGCAACAAACAAACAAACAAACAAACATCCAAACTTTCGTATTTATAATATTAGTTAAATTATAAAAATTATTTATTTGGGTTAATGGGTTGCATAACGGGTTGGTACTTGACCTCAATCACACCTGATGTTAAGTGAAGATGAGGTCGAAGGTGGAAGCGTACTGACCCGTAAACCCCAACACATTTGGGAGACTGGCTATCTTATCTCTGACAACCGGAATACAACAATGCTATTAACATTGCTGCTTGGGCGGCAGATTTAGATAAGATGGTGGTAGCTAGCCGGGCGGACATTTAAAATGCCCTACCACCAATCAAACCGAGTACTTAAAACATGTACCCCGCTGGGGATCGAACCCGCGACCTCCGAATCATAAACCCAATGTTATTTACATTGAACCACGGAGGCGGTTAACCTTCACTGTTATATGATTTTTACAATATTTGTATACCTGTGGCTTATATATTATTCGCCAATAATGATGTTTATTTATCGAACTAATCATCGATCAAAAATTTCGCTAAATTGCTCAATCTGCAAATAATCGTTTCATAGGGCACCGAAGCATCGATGTCGTAGTCGATTAGCGAATAATAACTCGGCCTACATATTTGCTACTTACTCATAAGTGAAGAGCTGTACGGCTGGCATTTCGTTGATATAGTTAATGATCCCCGGCACGAGTACAGACGCGACGGTGAGTAATCCTGCGCAAGTCACGCCAGCACGCGGGCTGCGCCGGTACAGCCAGTACCCAAACACGGTCACCATAAAAAAGTGGAAGTCGCAAGGAATATACCAGGATACGACGATGCACTGAAAATGTAATTACCCAAGTAGATAACATAATAGATCTTTGATTTAGGCCCATGCCTACATCTTTCCACTAGCAATTAATGCATAATCTGTTTTATTACTACGAGTACTCACAATATTCTCATTGTCTACGTAATTGTTGAGCATTAGCAAGCTGAGCCACCAGTTCTGCCGACACGCCATGGTCTCATAGCTCACAGCTCGGTTCCAAAGTGGCCCGGATCCAGAGTAGGGGAATATGGCGGTGATGTAAAATATTACAACAGCAAATGCCACCACCAATCTGAAAGAAATTTAATTGCCGTAATTTATAAATTTGATATTAATACCTTTAGAGAAAAATCTATAATTATCCATTGGTGCCAATAGGAGTTTACTATAAGATGTAAGGAATATACATAGCAAACATTTATTAGTAGATATTGTCTTTCGACTTAACACGTGACTCAAACAACTCCAATGAAATTGGTGAAATTTAATTTCACGTACAAGTAAGCAAAAAAAGTTAAAAGAGTATAAATTAATTCTACAATAATGAATGTGTGAATGGGTGATACACACGTAATGCGATAAGCATGTACTGTATGTCTCTGTACTCAGTATTCTCCTGAAATGTTTTATAACTGCTTTAGTAATATAAATTTTGTGGAAAATGCATTTTATTAACCTTAACATAAATAAATAAATAAATAAATAAAATAAATTAAGAATCTCTTCACACCCATTAAACATATTTTGCCTGAGAAACAAAAGTATTAAAAATATCTTACCTTATGTATCTTTTGAGAATAAAAATGAGAGGATTGGGAAACCTTCGCGTCCGCAAGAATCCTGTTGCCGTGAGAAACCCTGAGAGCAGAAAGAATGTGTCTACGAAGAGGTCATCATGGAGAATGAACAAACCGAATACTGATAACAAGGCCTGAAACAATAAGCATAAACATTTCATGAGTTAGCCTAACCGCCAGCACCGCCTTCTTTGAATTTATAATATCAATCTAAATTAACTTTAAATGGAGTAAATTGTACTTATAGAAAGTCTGAAATATGGTTGTCAATAAGGTAAAAGTGAACAAAAATGAATTTCTTCCCCAAACAGCCCAAAAAGGCTCACCCTTTGCGCTAAGTAAAGCCCAGCCTTTCGGTGTGTAAGATTTCGACCAAATATTCAGAACTGACGGAAGAAGCTGTGTCCATACCGCAAACGGCGCAAAAAAGGCTAAACCTTTGCGCTAAGTAGAGACCAGCCTTCCGGTGTGTGAGATTTCGACCAAACATTTATAACTGACCGAAAAGGTTGTGTCCCTACCTCCAACAGCGCAAAGATATAATCCCCAATTAGGCAAGGGATATTGTATAAATTATAAAGTGTTCTATAGAATCCTGTTAGAAGTGTTTACAGGATGAAATTTAATGAGTGTAATTCCTGTTTACTGTCTATTACGAATAACTTTCCACTAGGAATCATAGTCGAATTCGATAAAAAAAATTTCAATTATCCATACAAAGTAAACAATTCTGACACCACCTTTAGTATGGAAGGCTAACAATTTTCGGCTGGATTCGGCTATGGGTCGTAGTGGATATTGTTCTTAATCAGGGGTAGAGTCACCTGTCAGTCACATCTTCTACAACGCAATGAAGTTCGCAATGGTAACTTTAATTTAATATTGTAGATTTTATAACTAAATACCTATACTATACCTAAAGCAAACTACAGAATGGTTATTAAACATTTTTATTCTATTACTGATGGGTACTCTATCCTTCTACAAAAAACCAAGAACTTTAAGATTCCTCCTCCTTCCTCTACACCACAAATTACGTATTTTTAGAACGAAAGAAAGAAACTGTTTATTCGCCACTTCGACACATATTATACAAACAATTAATAAAATAACAGAACACTCAGATAAGCGAAAGGGAAACGACTCAGCTCTGTGCCTGGGCTTATAAGATCTCAGCGATGGTTTACTGTCGCACTCATACTTTACAGTTTTTACTGGACTAGTGGAACCGCGAGCGGAGGCTAGTATTGAAAATATCTTACTATCTAGCCAAAAACATCCCGGTACAGAGCGACATTCTTCTAAAGTGAGGTTTCTGTTGGATGATTTTCTCTAATCTCCACACTCGCAGATTTTTTGGAAGCTTCGCACTAACGACAGGTATTTATGTTCACTATGCTCTGCCGTGGTATAATTAATGGTGTAAGCTATACATTTCTATTCCAGCCGCCGTAGCATGAGAGGCGCGATAAACGTTAAGTCGCACTAGAAAATATTTGTCCTGCCTATTCACTTGGACGAAATATACAACTATCCCACTCTCACGCCTACGTCGCGCGCTACAAACGATGCCATGCTACGCAGGCTGGTTTTACTAATTTTGCACATTATTATCACATGTGTATTCTCTATATCAACACTTTCCACTATTGTAGTCAAAAGCACCTCCTATTTATAAAAAGATAAAATAATAATTATACCTGATCAACTTCTAAACCGTTGCTGATGGGTCCCGCATTGAACATTCCGACCTGATGATCCATCACAATTAAGCATATCGTCAAGAATCTTATGCCGTAAAGAACTTCAATGCCTTCTTTCTTCATTACTAGAAGATCTTTAGCGTTTTCTGTCAGACTAAATGCTTTAATAATTTCATGTTCTGAAAGAGAAAAACATACAATGTTACCAATGCACTAAGGAAATTACAGACAAAGCGACATTGAATTACAGTTCAGACATACTTTTTTAAAAATTTTCGTTTTCTTCGATGCCTACGTTTATTTCAAAACCAACACGCTCTCAATAACAATCTCATCAATGTTACACAATTATAAGTGTTCATCATATTTCTGTCATACTCAAGAAATTGTTCTTAAATAACACTCCCGTGGTGTAATAGGTTTAAGTAAAACACTTGTAATATTTAATAGTTGGTACATATTACAGTGTTAACATGTTATGGCGCTGTTGTCAGATTATTATTTGTGGGTTTGCGATTGTGACCCAGCATGCAAAAGTAAACTCTATTGACTGTTACACTTATTAATCTCATTAACACTACATTAGTAGTGTTAATAATCTATTAAAATTATACAACATTATTTCTTTACAGTTTCATTCTGTTACACATTTGTATCTATTATACTTATGTCATGTTCCGGATACAAAACTGTTATACAAAATAGTGTTAAGATTTATTAAGATAAAAGTATGTGAATGCAGAAGGAAATTCTTTCAAAAGTTAGGATTTGTTGATGTTTTCTAGGTACTACAATGGTTCTAGTGCATCTCGAATTTCCACTCTGTAGCCAATGTACTACCAGTAATAGAACGGCGTAAGAGTACGTTGTGGTTTTTAATTATCTCTTAACATACACTTTGAATACAAAGTTCCATTACCAAGAATACTTGGTAACAATAATGACAGTGAAATTACCGACTTATGAACTTCGGAGAAGTCATTCTGCATCGATTTTTGCTGCAGACGCTGCAGTACTTGCTAAGGTCGGCAGCGTGGTAGGTCCACTACCGGGCATAGGAGATCACATACCATTTTTGAAATATGTCATATTAAAAAGCAAAATAAAATCCTAACATACTTAAATTTTCAGGCTCAGATTCCTTCCTTTTGCTGTGCAGGTAAGTACAAATAAAAACTAGAGCAGTCATTGTTCCCATTACCGCTCTGAAACAAATATAATATAACATAAGCTTATTGCAGAAACTTCATGGTTAAAACCTAATACCAACATCCTGGCCACTGAATATTGTCTTTTTATAGTTCTATTGTTCCTTTTACAAATATCTGTCACTCTGTACCTTTTTTCCTACCTATATCGCTTCGTTTACTTTTTCCGTCTACTATATAATAAAAATACTCAACATTAAGAATAGTTTATTCTTAATAGGTTATGGGCTTTTGAGTATACTTGATAAGCATGTTAGACGGTTCCAGTGCACCTTCAACCTCCTCCAGCCGCCGCGTAGTTCGTGACGTGACGATGGTTTCGAGTTCCCCAGTTCCTAAGTTGTGTGGTCGGTCTAACTACTCTGCATGGAGTTTCGCCATGCAGATGCTGCTGACGGACTGCGACCTTTGGGACTGTGTCAACGAACCTGTGCTGTGTTCTTCGACCATGAGTGGAGATGAGTTTAAGAAGTTAGATGGTAGAGCAAAGGCTAAGATTTGCTTAAATATAGCAGAAAGTATTTATCCCATTGTTACTGAAACTAAAACGTCACAAGAGACATGGGAAGCTCTGAAGAAAGCCTACGCGGATAGGGCTTAAGTCGGCGACTTTCCTTATTAAAGAAATTGCTTTATACTAAACTTGACATGCATAGTAATATTGAGGAATATGTAAATAGTATAAGGGACACACAGCAAAAATTATCGGCGATCGGTGCAGCAGTCGAAGACGAATTTATCGGCGTAATTATGCTAGCAGGCCTACCAGATAGCTATATGCCAATGGTGATGGCTATTGAGCATTCGGGAGCGAAAATCTCATCCGACTTCATTTCTACAACTCTCATGAAAGAAGATCAACGATTGAGTCAAATTACTGAAGGAATGAAGAATAACGCTCTTATCACCACCACCACGAAGCAAATAGTAACATGTAGTTATTGTAAAAAGTTAGGTCACCTTAGTTCTAAGTGTAGAAAACGTTTCGCTGATTTACGGAAAAAGAAAAATCCACAAAATTTTGCTAACAATTATATTTCTGATGTAACCCTTTTATCCTTTTTTAATTCCTTTACTGCAGGTCCAAGCACATCCTTCAAATCCCCGGACTAGTTCATTGACTCTGGTGCCAGTAGGCATATGAGCAATTGTAGAGAGCTGTACCAAAACTTATCGCAGCTGCATAAGCCAGTAACTGTTGCAAATAACGATGTTATTTATAGTGAAGGAACAGGTACAATTTCACTAAATATTAATAACAATATTAAACACATTTCAGATGTTCTCTATGTGCCCAACCTAGCTGAAAATCTTCTATCGGTTAGTAGTTTAGTTCAGAAAGGCTTTGTTGTTATTTTTTCACAAAAAGGGGCCTCGATCCTCCTAAAAGATAAATGCAAAGTCTCCGGTACTGTCATAGCAACTGCTTCTAATCACAAAGGTATGTATAAGCTTGACATTTGTCAGTCCGAGACACCTGCTTTTATGTCAAATTGTAAAGAGACTGCAAGTCTATGGCATAGACGCTTAGGTCACCTGAATGGCAAGGCCTTGAACATTTAAAAAAATAAAAATTCGGGCATAAAGTTCGTAGATAAGCTGAATGAAACCTGTATTCCTTGTCTACAGGGTAAATTAGCAAAGAGACCATTTAAAATTTCGAGAGGTACGTCTACTCGTAAACTTGAGTTAATCCATTCGGATTTATGTGGACCTATGAGTACACATACATGGGGCGGAGCTCTATATCTTCTCACGTTTACTGACGACTATAGTCGTAAAACTTTTGGATACTTACTTAAGTCCAAAAGTGACGTCTTCTCAAAATTTGTCGAATTTAAACACTTTGCTGAGAACCAAACAGGTTTAAAAATAAAAACTTTTCGCACCGACAACGGTCGTGAATTTCTCAACCATCAGATGGCTACCTTTTTAAAGGAGAACGGTATTGTTCATCAGACATCAGTACCCTACAATCCTCGTTAACGATTCTCAACAACCCACCACTTCAAGTTCTAACGTCACACCTGATCTGTTCGAGGTTCAGATAGAAGAGATTACTCAACCTGAATCTTCGTCCTCGCCAGAGCATCGTACTGAGGAAACATCAGAAACTCTAGTTAGCGAATGGCCCATAGTTCCAGAACCGGAATCACCAGATGTTTTTACAGATACTGTTGACATAATGGTACAACCATCGCCAGTGTCTGAAAACGCTGATAATTTCTGTTCACAGCCAAGGTATCCTATCAGAGAGCGTCGTGCACCAGTAAGATTTGGGGAATGCGCTAATGCGATCTCTTTGGATTGTGAACCAGTTACCTACAAAAAGGCTGTAGAAGACATTCATAAGCAAGAATGGCTTGACGCCATGAGTGCCGAATACAGCTCGCTTATAAAACACGGAACTTGGGTGTTAGTCGATAGACCTACAGATCGAAAAGTAATAAAAAATAAGTGGGTATATAAAATAAAACGAAACACCAGCGGTGACATAGTTAAGTTTAAAGCCAGACTTGTTGCCAAAGGTTTCACACAAGTCTATGGCGTCGACTATGGAGAGACTTTTTCTCCTGTTACTCGACTGTCGTCAATACGATTGTTGATAGTTTTTGCAGTCAAACTAGACATGAGAATAGACCACCTGGATGTAGAAACTGCATTCCTTAACGGTGATCTTGAGGAAGAAATCTTCATGGAGCAGCCGGAAGGTTTCAGTACTGACGCTAAACATAAAGTATGTTTGGTTAAAAAATCACTTTATGGTTTAAAGCAAGCGCCGCGTCAATGGAACAGAAAAGTTTGTGAAGCCATGGCCACTCTCTCTCTCACTCAGGCAGCAACAGATCATTGCATCTACTATAAAAGAGATGGCAGTGATATTCTTGTAGTAGCAGTATTTGTCGATGACTTTTTTGTTGTTTCAAATAGCAATACTATGAAGGACAACTTTAAAACCGATTTAAAAAAGTTGTTTACTATTAAAGACCTTGGTCCTCTCAAGGACTGCCTTGGTATGAGAGTTTGCCAAACTCAACCTGGTACCATAACTCTCGATCAAACTAAATACATCGAGACGCTTTTAGAAAAGTTCGGCATGAAAGATGCAATACCAGTGTCCACACCGATGGAACCCGGTGTAAAGCTCACACTCCCTGATAAAGAGGATGAGCAAATGGATCTACCCTATCAGCATCTCTTAGGATCATTAATGTATATTGCTCTTGGCACGAGACCAGACATCTCTTACACAGTCTCCTTTCTCAGCCAGTACAATACACATTACGGGGAGGCACACTGGAGAGCTGCTAAAAGGATTTTAAGGTACCTCAAGGCTACGAAAGATCTAAAACTGACTTTCGTTAAAGGCGCAGATGACGACTATCTAACTGGTTATGCTGATGCCGATTTCGGGAGCAATATTGTCGACAGACGTTCCTATACAGGATTCGTTTTTAAGATGTGTGGAGCTCCTGTATCGTGGGAAGCGCGGAAGCAGCGCACAGTAGCGCTCTCTACTACGGAGGCTGAGTATATGGCACTTGGAGAAGCGTGCAAGGAAGCCATATATCTCAAGAGTCTCATAAGAGAAGTCTTCTGTGACAACCGTATCATAACCATATACACCGACAACCAAAGTTCACTTACATTAACCCGCAACAACACATTCCATGCACGCACCAAACACATCGACACTCGACACCACTTCATTCGAGACACAGTTATACATCATGATCTACACTTACTCTACATCCCCACAAGTGACATGATCGCAGACATACTTACAAAGCCATTGCCACGGTTGAAACACTGTAAATTTGTAAAGCAATTAGGTCTTTTGTAAGCTATATTTTTATGTTACTTATTAGAGTTGTAAGATGTGTAAATATACCGGGTGTCGTTTGTAATGATTTGAATATACAGGGTGTTGTTTGTAAATTTTGTTTTTAAGTTAATGTTAGTGTACAGTGTAACGTTGATATTCTTTTTATTAAGCTAGTATATGTGACAAAATAGAACCATATACAGGATGTTTGTATTACGGGGAGGTGTAGAAACTTCATGGTTAAAACCTAATACCAACATCCTGGCCACTGAATATTGTCTTTTTATAGTTCTATTGTTCCTTTTACAAATATCTGTCACTCTGTACCTTTTTTCCTACCTATATCGCTTTGTTTACTTTTTCCGTCTACTATATAATAAAAATACTCAACATTAAGAATAGTGTATTCTTAATACTTATTGGCATAACAACGCCATGATATTTTGTTCTTCAATATACATTTTACCAAACAATACAAGAAGGAGTACAATTGGGCTATCAACATTGTTGCTTGGCGGTGGACTTAGATTAGACGGTAATGGTAGCTGGCCAGGCGGACATATAAACCATTTAAATCAAACCCGCCGTTACCGCCAACTCCTTCATTAACCTACTCTATATCAGTTTATAAAACTGCAAAGGGAACCGTCAAACTGTTTCGAATAGTCTGGTCTCTAACAAAGCTCGAATTCCTCCGCATGCAAACCGTCGAGGCACAAGCTCTACGTAACAACTCTTTTGTAACCTATTTGTTACTTACATAAAACTATAAAAGTAACCGTCAAACTGTTTAGGCTCGTTGGGTTTCTGACAGGGTTCGGTGACGGCTATACGTGGCCGTATCCCTGCCATGCTGAGGTAACTGCGCGAAAGCATCAGGGCCATAAGTCGCTCGACAGCCCGAGGCGGGCACACCGCTGGTACGCATGCGCCCCATAACAACTCATTCAGAGGCCTACTGTGTGTTGGTCGATACTGCGAAAGTATGTACAATTTTTTTTAATTAGTCGAACTTCAAGCATTTATCTCAACGTAAGCGTAACGTAAACGTAACGTAATGACGTCTTATTAATTATTACCTGCATAAAATCCAAAGCAGATTGATAGGGTTGCGTTTGCTCCGAAACTCTTCGTCTAACTGCATTATCAGTCCTCTCCAGTACTATGTCAGCCAAACAGTACTGGGTCTTCAACTCCTCATTGTTTTCTGACCAGGGATGGGTCATGCACTCGTCGAAGTTGCCCAGTTCGAAAAGGTTTCCGATTAGAAGTCCCTGAGGCTGTGACGATATCGCGTCCCATTCTGAAGTAAAACATTTCTATTAATAAATTATTATATTTTCGTTGAACAAAGACCGGCGACGGTCCGCTCGATAATATGGATGTCGAAATTGTGCAAGGTTACGTCTATATCACATATCATTAAACTGGGTAAGAACAATTATAAACGAATTCAGTTGAGCTAGCAGGGTTTGGAAAAATATCAGATCCTCAACTTCAACATTCCTTGGTATTTAAACACGACAGTCCGTAACCAATGCATCATATCATGCGTCACGCATGTCTTATGGAGTAGAACCATGATCACAAGTGAACCCGTGGGGTTCATTTACTTCCCATCCCCACCCACCACACACTTCCTTCAAGTCGTCACTTGAAGGAATTGGCCGCAAGTGACTGGGTGAGGAAGGCGGAGATCCTAGTAAGGTGGTGTGTATTGCAGAAGGTCTTATCAGTGAATGCAGATAATCTGATGATGATGATAATGATTTTTTTCTTCATCTATACAATATAGTTACACTTTATTGCTTAACAGAAAAGAAAACAGCCAAGAATCAACATGTTTCTTAGAAACAAAAAACTTTCAAAGTTCCGGTCTTTTACGTTTGCTGTCTGCAAATATGACGAGAAACTTAGAAAGGAAAATATTTACAATGAACAAGTGACTTCGAAACCTACGGTTGCGGGTGCGAATCCCACTAGGGGTAAATGTTTGTGTGATAAATACAAATATTTTGAATCTGGTCAAGAATGTTTATATAAATATTAAAGTATGTTTATACGTTATGTAACATCCATTAATGTTTAAGTTAGTATGGGAATAGATAATTGGTCGGTGAGTCCGTAATATGTGATGCCGTAGACAGATCATTCAATTAGCCATTCAGTTGAATGCCTATCTCGATCGTTAGATATGACGGAGACTTCCTGCGTTATAGGAAACTGCACTGCCTAGAAGGCTGCCATAGGCCGTCTCGCTATATAGTATCCAAAGGATATTAATACAACCTAACTAAACCGCACTTAATTCTTGTACTTGCCTACGCAAATGGTTAAAAAAAAATAAAGACCTATTATCTGCCTAAGCTACGATATAGACAATGCGCTGTTAAACCTGTCAATAATTATGCAGTCTATGTCACTGTGATAATTCTCTATCGGTATTCGGTCGTCAAATATTCGTGTACTTATACGCTTATCCATTACAGACATTCAACCCATAAACATTATCATCAGATTTAATCTCAAAATTATATTTGTGTTGCGATGATGTATATATTAGTGAGGCAACATTTGTTTATGGAGGAGCGAGACTTCCTGATACAAGTATCTTAATACTTATTAGGAGGTCTCAACCCTGGATATAGTTATACTATTGTGAAGAACGAAATAAACATTTTTTTTTTAATCTTATGTCTGCATCTATGTACTTATATGTATCTTCTATGTAGGTATGAGTATTGGTAACAAATACTTCCTATTACTACTAAGCATCATTACAAAGTTTGCCTGGATAATTAATAATTAATAGAACATCGTTCCGGTGTGCGATTGGAAAGTCAGTCATGCGATTCAGGTTAACTAAGTGAGTGTGCTGCCACCCTTGGCCACATTTTACATTGCCTGTGTGATTAAGGTCAGGCACTAACCCTTTATTTATAAATTTCTTTTTTATTTCCGGTTATAAAAAGAACAAAATATTATGACAAGCTCGTCTAGTTACTTGAGAAAGCGATCGGAATTAATAGAATTTATTAATAAGTATTATTATATATTTCATACCTAGTAAGTATTCACAGGGAAATATTGACCAAGTTAGTGTAACTCGAAGTCATTAATTCTCTTAAAAAAGGCGAAGGTATTTCTGGGAGTTTGGATCACATATTATTGCTTTGAACGCTTGACATGCATAGGTACATGTGTGGATCCCTGACTGTATATACATTCAGGTCTAGTAAATGTAGTCACGTCAAGTATTCAAAATTATATACCTGAAATAAATTTCCAAAAATTGTTACACAATTTCAATATATATATTTCTGTGACTCACCAATTTCATTGGCCGTTTGATGTGTACACACACATATTTAAGGTCTGGATTAATATGCGAATACGTAGGTATACATATTATTTTATGGACAACATGAGATACATCTAAGTTATAGGTACTTCTTTTGTCGAGGTGTTTTGCACCGATAAAATTAACGATAAGAAATATCTACTAGGTATTCATTAAGTGGCATGAGTCTAACTGTAGCTTCTTTCGTTGTCGATTCGATAATACCATTACAGTCGCACTAAATTATTTGGCTGTTTATTCACAATGCGAACAGCCAGCTTATGGAAAACACTTCCAGAGCCAGTTTTCCAAAATTCTAAAATCCTTGGATCTTTAAGAGTAAGGTGAATGCATAGCGTGCTCCATCTTCGATCATATCGTCACTATCCATCAAGTGAGATTGTGATCATTTGTGGTTAAACGCGTATCCTGTTCACCATAAAAAAGTACTTTTTTTATGGTCAACTGGATACGCATTTGACCACAATCTCACCTGATGGGAAGTGACGAAGTGGCCGAAGATGAAGCATGCGATCTCAGTAGACGTAGTAGAGTAGGAGTAGTAGAGAGTAGAAGTGCTTACCCCAAACAGCCCATAAAGTGAAATTCTGCAAACTGCGTAGTAACAGCAACGTTTGGTTTACACAGGGTAATTCTTCAGCAGTCCAGTTTTGATGTTTCAACGTGAACACTACATCCTCTAGATAAACGCCACTCTTCTCCTGCTTCGTACTTTTCGACTGAAACCGATTTTCACTTAAATAAACCGTTTCGTCGGCTGTAGGTAACGTTGTCATGTCTATGCTTCTTGTCCTATCGGTAACAAGACATTTTGTCTTATTTAAAAGTATTACTCCAACAAAAACCAGGAAAATGTACTTCATGATGCCTTAACAGCAATAATAAGAGGACTGAAGCCGAGACATGAAGGTTTTTCATTATAAAAGAATCACATTGCACAATCTTTGTAAGGCAATCATCGGTAATTAACTTAGCTACTGCGCATACTCGCAGGTATCTGGATAGGGGATACCATTACAGGTAATGATTTCATAAAGGTTTTCCTAAATAAAATTATTTAATAGATAAACGGATTTTGCCAATAAAGACATTACTTCTTTCAGTACCCAACATTTCGATGTTATTGCCAATGATGAATAATAATCCTGCAAAGAACTCAAGACAATGTTTAATGAGTATTTAATACCTGACACGCCACCGGTTATAGGTGGACTTAGAGATAGGAAATTTTTATAAACACTTGTAGTAGGATGTCTAATTTACATGGAGTGAAGGGTAAACAGTAATGATTTGTAAACAGTAAAATGTTGTAAAGTTACTTGTCGAAGGTAGACACAGGTCTACCACAAGGATTTTGAATGATTAAACTATCTTTTATTAGCTTTACTTGTAACTAACAATGTAATGAAATCTTGAAAGTTAATTTAAATTTTATAATCTAATTGTCGTATCGAAATGAAACTTTGTATGTATATGTAATCCTGATGACAATACTACAATTTGGTAACTTGGAGCTGATCTGATGATGGAGCCAGGAGGTGGATAGTAAAACTCTTCTGTGGCTACTAGTAAACCCCTCGAATTTGGGGTCATATGATTCGTTATAACGAGTCCAATATATTAATATTGGTGTCGACGATCCGATGATGGAGCCAGGATACGGAAGTTGGAAATGTAGCGTGTTATTTTAGTTTTTTACTTACTTAGTACTTGGCCTCAATCACACCTGATGTTAAGTGAAGATGAGGTCGAAGGTGGAAGCGTACTGACCCGGAAACTCCAACACATTTGGGGGACTGGCTATCTTATCTCTGTCAAGCGGAACACAACAATGCTTTTAACATTGCTGATTGGCGGCAGATTTAGATAACATGGTGGTAGCTAGCCAGGCGGACACTGTTACCAGACCAGTTAGTTTTTAAACTACATATTATTTTAGTACTAACTACCCGTGGCTGCTGTCTTGTATTTTTATGAATGTATTAGAACTATTATGTAATCTGTGATGTTACTCTTATTCGTTCAATCAAAAATATCTCCGTTCAAAAATTACTTTACTTCTTTTCCACAGGAATGAAGTATTGGAGGTCCGTCGGTCGAGCAGGGCTGGCAGATGGGTCGGTGCGGTGAAATAATATGCTTTAGTTCGTTGCAGCAAAATATATTGTCAGAATATACAGCTAACAACAGCTTAATAATTAAGTTGATTTGATGTGATTAGATTAAATATTTAACAAGGCCGGCAGACAAAAATACAAGCATTGACACACGTCGAACGGTTCAACGAGAAGGAAGAAGAAAACGTCACAGACAATAAACACTATCATGCATAGACACTATCTGGTTAATGTGTGCCATACACAATCCAACTTAACACTTCCCCTTATGGTTCACAATAACCAGAGCCGTTACAAAAAAAATATGCAATAACATATACATTACATGCTACTGCACAACTTTACATTTAGACAATATTATTAAACAAGCTATGCATGTCTAAATCAAACATGCAAATATCTTATAAAAGTCAGTACAATAAAATAAAATCTTATTATTTAATATTCATTGCCTGAACAAAAACATTATGTTTGTTTCTACCAAGAGGCTTAGTAAGGACATCAGCAAGCATTTTTTCTGATGGTAGGTATTTTACACAAATAACATCCTTATTGATTAAGTCCTTAACAAAATGATACCTAAGATCAATATGCTTTGTCCTCTTGTGACAGTACTCTTTGGTCTCTAACAATTTTTGGGCACTTTGATTGTCATTGTAAACTGTACATACTATCTCTGTTGATTTAATCTCAGATAATAAATTCTTAATAAAAGAGATGTCCTTGCACACATCACTAATTGCTAGGTATTCAGCCTCTGTGGTTGAAAGTGCTACACATCTCTGTTTACGAGATTCCCAATTCACAACATCATTGCCTAATTTTATAACATAACCAGTGTAGGACTTTCTGTCTGTTATGTCATTGGCCCAATCTGCATCAGTAAAAGCACTTAACATCCAATTCCTACTTTTATAAAAACATAAAGAATAGTGAATTGTTCCGGCCAAATAACGCAGTATACGTTTTGCTGCCAACCAATGACTTCTATTAAAGCAGTTGTTATACTGGCTTAGCTGACTACAGGCAAACGATATATCAGGTCTTGTACTCACAGAAAGATACATCAGAGACCCTATCAGCTCCCGATACCTATAGACTTCCTCTGATAAGCTATCACAATTATTTTCAGAACTAATAAATTTACAGTTCAACTCCATTGGTGTGGACACAGCCTTACAATTACTCATGCCAAAACGTGCAAGCAATTTCGTTATATACACACTTTGATCTAGTTTTAAAACACCTTTAGCTCTGTCTCGTGTAACATTTATGCCCAGACAACTTTTAAGTGTACCTAGATTTTTAACATTAAACTCCTTTTCTAGTATACAAAACAAATTCGTTTTATTACTGCTATTTGAACGATAAAAAACGTAAAAATCGTCAACGTAAAGAGCTACTATAACCAGATCATTTGCCTCCTTTTTAACATAAACACAAGGTTCACATTTACTTTGAACAAAACCATGTTTATTTAATAAACTGTGTATTTTACAATTCCATTGTCTACTTGCCTGCTTGAGACCATAAATGCTTTTCCTTAATAAGCATACTTTATTACTATTATTACAAAACCCTAAGGGCTGTTCCATATAAATTGTTTCATTGAGGTCTCCATTGAGAAAGGCTGTAGCCACATCTAAGTGGTCCATACATAAATCTAATTGATTAGCTAAGGAAAACAATATACGCATTGTAGAATGTCGTACAACGGGAGAAAAAGTTTCGTTATAATCGACACCCTCGCGCTGTGTAAACCCTCTGGCAACTAACCTTGCCTTAAAGCGGTCAAACTTGCCCGAGGCATCATGTTTAACCTTAAACACCCATTTGTTCTTTACAATATTTTCATTAACAGGTCTGTCGACTAACTCCCAAACATTATTGGCTACAAGTGCATTGTACTCACACTTCATAGCTTCCTCCCACTGCTTGCTATTGCTGCTTTGTATAGCCTCTTCATACGTGAGTGGTTCATCAAATAACAGAGGATCCTGAGTTGCCAAAAGAAAAGACATATCATAATCTCCAAACCTCTTTGGTGGCACACCCCTAGTGGAGCGTAAAGAAAGGCCTGTATTGGTTGCGATGGCCACATGACGAGTCGCACCTTCCCCTCCAGCTGACGTCTCGCATGATGAGGTCATTGGCCTATTGCCTGCCTCATCAGCAGACCACTCAGTGGAGCCGCTTTCATCCCGCTCCTCGCTCCCCGTACAGAAGTCCTCATCTGAAACCGACAATGAATTAATATTAGATAAATTCATACTTTCATTATTAGACAAATTCAATTCATTATTACTGTCTTGCTCACAATTATTATTAACCGTCATTTCATTAAAATTCATTCCATTACTAATAGTACTATCACAGTTTTTATTTTCTAAATTCATTAAATAAGGAATAAATTCATTAACCATTTGACTAGAATTGCCGCCATTGCCACTGTAAAATCGATTCTCAATAAAAGCTATACTACGCGATAAAATAACCTTTCTAGGATCATCAGGATCTGCTAACCTATATCCCTTAGAGGTCTCACTGTACCCTACAAATATATACTCCTTCGCCCTTTCGTCGAGTTTACGACGTCTTTGCTCAGGCACCAATGAAAACGCAGTGCAGCCAAAAACACGAAGGTTACTGAGGTCGACCTTTGACCCCGTCCAAGCCACCTCCGGTACAGATCCTGCCAAAGCTGCTGTAGGGCTCCTATTTTTTAAGTAAATAGCTGTCATTACAGCTTCTCCCCAAAAGCGCTTGCAGAGACCACTATGCTGCAACATGCTTCGTGCCTTCTCAAACAAAGTCCTATTAAGCCTTTCAGCCACACCATTTTGAGCAGGCGAATAAGGGACAGTGGTCTGGTGAATAATACCTTCACTCTTTAAATAATCAGCAAACTTCTGATTACAATATTCACCACCATTATCTGATCGCAAACATTTGATTGGCAAATTCTTTTGCTTTTCTACCATAGCTTTAAATTCAATAAAATATTTCATTACCTGTGATTTATAGCTCATAAGATATCCAAAACTCTTCCTAGTAAAGTCGTCAGTAAATGTCACCAGGTACTTCGCACCTCCCCAGCTTGCCTCCATCATCGGGCCACAGACATCACTATGTATCAGTTCTAGAGGTTGTGTTGCACGCTTAGCTTCTAGTTTGGGGTAAGGCTCGGCCGATAGCTTCCCCTTAAGACAAGCGATACAATTTTTGAGATCTTGATCGTCTTGATTCTGTAACAAAATACCATTCGCATGCTTTTGTAACCTAAACATACCTGTCAAACCTAGATGACCCAGACGATTGTGCCATAATTCCAGCGATGAGGCAGCATCTGCAGCGCTCGGTGTATCCTGCCTATCACGCAGGATCAAAGAGTGCATCTTATTTTGCGAGTACCCAACAGACCCATCAAGCTTATAAATCCCATTAGAATTTGAAGCCTTAGCTATAACATTGCCAGAGATTTTACAGTTTTTAAATATTACACATCCTTTGTTGTCAAAAACCACTGTGAGACCATCTTTAACCAGCCTACTAACCGAAATTAAATTAGTGGATAAGTTAGGGACATACATAACATCATGTAAGGTTCTGACCTCACTATTTATATTAATATTCAAGTCACCAATACATTGAGATGATAAAATGCTATTATTAGCAGTGCACACACTATTTTTGCACAATGTAACATTCATTAACATAGACTTATCATTACACATGTGTGCTGAACTACCAGAATCTATGTAAAAGTCACTTACATTATGAACTAGGAATGCCGACACTGAATTGTCTTTCACATCTTTTTTCTTGTCACGTTTCAACTTAAAACATCTAGCTTTCATGTGTCCAGTCTTGCCACAATAATGACATTTAATCGCTTTTGTTGACTTGGTGTCCTTACTGACAAATGCGGTGACATTGATAGTCTCACTCTTGCGATGTGCCTCCTGCAGCAATCTCGACCTCACCATTTCGCTTGAAACTTGAGATGACAGATGAACTGTCGATAACGATGACACAAGTGAATCATACTGTTGTGGTAATCCACTTAAAATCAATTCTGCGACTTCCTCATCATCTATAACTTTTCCAATGTCACTCAACTGGTGAACTAGTCCCATCACTGTCTCCAAATAGGCTTCCATGGATGCAAATTGTTCGTAATCGATGCGATGAAGTTGGCGTAACAATAAAACGCGACGATACAAGCCACGATCTTCGAATACATCTGATAACTTAAACCATACTTCGCGCGCCGTCTTAGCATCTCGAACGTATTGAAATAAATGAGGCTTTATACTCAAACAGATGCGCGCGAGTGCGCGCTGATCACGCACGGCGTCCTCACCTGCAGCGGAGCCCTCAATTTGGTCCCACAGTTGCTCCAGAGTCAGGGCCATTTTCATGGCAAATTTCCAATTGTGGTAATTGCCGGCGCCATCCAATTTTTCTAAAGCGCCCACGCCACCGAGCATCATAGATTGTGTGCTCGGAACATGCTGCGACTGCGCCGGCACGTCCACGCTGTCAGGCCCAGACATCATTGCCAGCAACGCACAACAAATTACACCGCAGACACCAAAACCCATACAGTGCCTTTTATCATTAATATTATTCAACAATTATAGTACCTGGGCCACATAACCTATTGGAGGTCCGTCGGTCGAGCAGGGCTGGCAGATGGGTCGGTGCGGTGAAATAATATGCTTTAGTTCGTTGCAGCAAAATATATTGTCAGAATATACAGCTAACAACAGCTTAATAATTAAGTTGATTTGATGTGATTAGATTAAATATTTAACAAGGCCGGCAGACAAAAATACAAGCATTGACACACGTCGAACGGTTCAACGAGAAGGAAGAAGAAAACGTCACAGACAATAAACACTATCATGCATAGACACTATCTGGTTAATGTGTGCCATACACAATCCAACTTAACATGAAGGACAAAGAAACACAATTTCATTCAACTAATATTGTAAATGCGAAAGTTTAGATGTTTGTTTTATTGTTTGTTGCTTGATCACGCTGAAACGGATGAACAGATTTGTATAAAATTTCATACAGAAGTATACTTTTGGAATAGGACATAGGATGTAGAGGTACTATTTTTTTCAATATTGCATTACTGAACTATATATCTAGTATTTCATACTTGCATAACCTTTAAGTCTATCTTATTCGCTTTTTAATCTCAATGTAAATAATATAAAGTTTACCCAGCGGGGTACATGTTTAGTACGCAGTTTAGTTGACAATGGGAAGCGGCCCGATAGTATGTCTCTTATTCCGTGGAAGCGTGGGAGGCCGCTAGTGCGAGATACTACCTGCGTCGACGCGATGGAGCCCTCCCATTTAGCCTGCACCTCTAGAAATGTAGGAGCCGCGGCCGTGGCTGCGGAACACCTCAAGAGGCGGAAATACGCCACTCTGGGACACGGTTACGAATTTCTGCCCTTTGGGGTAGAGACCGTGGGGCCGTGGGGACCGGACGCGCATCAGCTTTTCAAGGAGCTGGCGTTCCGTCTCGTAGAAATATAAAGCATTTAGATATAATAATTAAATAAATACATTGTAAAAATATTGATGAAAAAAAAAAATTGGTTGGTAGGACATTAATATTAAGCAGTAACTAGTTTACGTCTTGAGTACGCGACGACGTGAGAGCACAGGAGTTAGAGAAAAGAAGCGAATTCCAGATGAGTTCTATCCATATTTAATTTATTAAGAGGGATTCAGCCCAGTGGCACCTTCATTGGAAAAATTAAGACTTCTTTTTAAATGAAGCATAAATCAAAAAAATCCTTCTGATTTGCACTGGCAAAGCCTATAAGATAATTATAAGTAATAACTAAGTAGATATTTGATAAAGGTTATTTTCCAGAAATTACGATTATAAAAAAAGTGGCTGCTTTTAGGTATTGATAATTTTAAATTCTCGAAAATAATGTTATTTAGGTGTTATTTAGGTTGTGTTCGTGTGCTTTAGGTCAGAGCAATATTTTTAATTTATTCTGTATTTAAAAAGAAATCTTAATTTTACCAATGAAGGCACCACTGGACGGAATAAAGCCTCCCACAAAATTAGAAAGTCCTAATTTTAATTACAGTACCCAAGGCTGTACACGATCTATCAGAATCTTGGAATCAAGAAAATACTATAACAAACTCGTTCGATGCGCTGGAAATAATAATTAAAACAATGATGTATTAATAAGTACATTTAATTTATTATTAAATATTACAGACAAAGTCTAATAAATATCTACACGCATCTACATTAACATAATATATATTATTTACTGCTAGTGCAATCAAATTCTGTACTTCACTATTCTAAGCATAATTAACTATATCTATATATGATATACAATAAATAAGTAACTACGGTGCAATTTAATTGTCTAAAAATTTATAGGATTATTAAACTAATTATCTGAAGTATAGCTGCATTTCTTCGAGTCTGTTAACACAGAAGATTTCCTATAGATACGTATACGTTAAAGACGACATTAACGCTACGATTCTCTATCTCTCTTCCTCCAATTATCGCATGCTGTGTGATAGCAACACTGTGATTTTAACGCGGCATTGACGATGAATGTTTCAAAGCCTTTGCCTATAAAAAGAGCTATACGTCAGCGTATAGCGTTTTGCAAATCGCCGATGTGAACATGCCCCATATCCATTTGACTCTGCTCAACTATGTAACAAACTATAACGTAGAAAATGCAGCATGTAGCGCCTTTGATTTCTGTCTTTTCTATTAGGTATAATATGGAAGAGAAAATTAAAGTGTTGCAAGATTTTGTCGTGTGATTTAATTGAAACAGTTATATTATCTAATTAGAAGTGCAAGCAGAGCAATATTAAATTATTACTTTCATTTTCGTTCCACCATATATTCTCAAATGTAGTGACGATTTAGCCGAAGTGCCTTTTCACCCTAGATTGTAAGATCCTGAGAAAAATAGCGACGCCGAATAGGGTGCAATTTGTTGGCCATTAAACTAGACGGATATCTTCGAACATAGCAGCATACTACTAAATTAATTATGTACAACCCTATAAATAATGTAATACAAGGTTTTGTTTTCATTTACTTATAAAATATGAATACGCAAAAATAATTAAAACATTACAACTTGCTAATTTACCTTAATCTAACATCCATCATCATTCATTCAACATTATCTCATGAAATCAGAAGTGTAAAAAAACAAGATAAAAAATAAATAAATGAATTAACCTATTGCATTCTTTAAATTACTCTTAGAAATATAAGAAATAATAATAATATTAAATGGGATAAATTTGCCTTAATACCATATACTTTGTACTGTATTTTTTATTTTTATATTACCATGTTCTGAAATATCTCTTCGACATTTGTAAACTGATTTCTCTCTCTGAGATCTATTTAGATTGAAAGGGTTGTATTAAATAAGATGTGGTTCCGGGTCCCACCTTCGGCCTCATCTTCACTTAACATCAGGAGTGATTGAGGTAAAGCGCTAACCAGTCGCGCATAAAAAAATGTGAAGATCTAGATGACGCACTCCGGAGATTGGAGAGCGAGACCTTATTTAAATTCGTCGCGTTTGCCCAATTTTGATGATTCAATAATTTTATTATTCTTTTTATGTTGCACAATAAAATTAATTATATATGAATAGCTTTAGAAGGCTGCACTAATAAAACAAATTCTAAACTACTTATGTACATCACAATTGAGAACATACAAAACTAGATAAATAAAAGAAAACCCATCAACCCGAAGACTCCAAGTAGACAACGTGTTTAAGAACGCTATCTATTACAGATACCTTCCGTTTCTATAATAGAATGTTGGCATCATTACCTCGTTGAATAGCAATATTTTGTGTACACACACTGTATCATTCGTTCATTATTATATATGTACATCAGAATAAATGTAAATAAGCTATATTAATTTAGTTTTCTTTTGTTTTATATTTTCGCTTTCTATTTGTAAATATTTCCTTATATTAATTGTTTCCGAAAATAAAAATAAAATTTCAGGAAATATAAATGCTATTTGCAAAACATCTTGCCGAATTTCCGCCAAAATAAAAATAACTATAAATATATTAGTAATTTAAATAATTTTGCAAAGAAAAATAATCACACAAATATTACTTAATTAAATCTAATTTAGTTTCACATAAATATAAATAAAATCTAACAGCGTTTTCTTATATACAAATCTTTGGAACGCGTTACAAACGAACACACTGACTAGATCTCACTCAACAGAGAGTTCTGTATTTAGAAATAAGTCGATATATAAACATTTATTTACTAACATTAATTACAAATAAATATTTTATTTTAGACTTATTTTCAGAGTAATCAATAATTGATATTCCCTCTACATTTTAATTTAATTGTTAGAATTTTATATACCTTAGTAATAGACCCGTGAGGCCGTGGTGAATGTCAAATTACAGGTTAAGTCCTAGAAAAATACGTAAGCAGATTACAATAGTATTTACTTGTACTTCAATTTAATTGAAATTACAACATAATGTAATACAAAATCTTTATTTCACAAATATTTTATGGATATGCAAAAAAGAATACATTGTTTTTATTTTAAATCCAGAAAAAAGGAATATGTATATACCTATGTATGTAAGTATGGAAAAAAATGTCGGTCACAAAATTAAAAATAGTATATTGTTATAATTAAAATATATTATGTGCATATAAAAAACATCCGAAGATCAACGTTCAATGTATTTTATATACACTGAATATATTTTTATATAACATATACTTTTCATTAATTTTTTTCTCCGAGATTGTTTTTCATAATACACGTGTAAGTGTCCTTTAATACTGTTTAAGTACACTACAGGCTACGTAAATTAAATTCATGGGAATAAAGCAAATGTAGCAATAATATAAAAGAATTATTATATATTATATTGCTATTACAATTATACAACTACTATACGAGTACTGTGAGTTCCTTGCAGTGTGATTCTCAAACTAAATAATATAACCTCATCTATCCTCGTTCATCAGGTTAGTCATCGCAATCCGTGCATTGTTTAAATACATTCATATACTCCATTCAAGGCGAATTCTCTCCACTTTTACCTACCTAGATATAAGCTACGGGTACTGGGTTGGACCCTAAATAATTTAGTTTATTTATGTTTAAATTAGTGCAACTGCGCAAATAATTTTGTTTTTAATAGGCTTATAAATGATTATTTGTATAAGTTGACTAGTTTGATCTATGACTAGATACACGATTTTGACTAGATGTATTCGTGAATAATATTTGTGTTATATTATTACATAGATTAAAAATAATATATTCTCCTTGACTTAGGTATCATGACTAGACGTATAATGAGATCAAAACAAGATCTTATATTTATAACTACAGCTATTACGTATACATAAATGACTAGATTTTGGTTTCTTAAATTCTAACTTAATAAAATATCGCTGGATATTAAATGAAATTAGCAAAACAAACTTTTTGCGTTTTGGTAAATAAATGACTAGGTATGTTATAGAGATCATGAACAAAATATTATTGTGAGGTTAATTTTAGTCCATCTAAGAAAAAAATCATATTAGGCGTTAAGAAATTACTGTGTATTTGATTAGGTATTTTTGCAAATTAATTCATTGAAATAGAATACATATTTGTTTCATTTTAGTAATTATATTGTACATTCTATTCTTACCACTTTTCTGAAACTGTATTTTCTTTTCTGTTGTGCAATAAAGTGTATTTGTATTGTATTGTATTATATTGAAATAATTCGATAAGTCGACTTTAACTTTTCGTTTTGTTAATAAAAGAATTGACGTATGCGGATGGTGGGATGCATGGATGGAATATTTTTTCATTGTATTTATGGATAGTGACACATTTTTGTTATCAGATTTTTTTTTGTTTCAATAGCTGTAGTACTACTTCAATTATATCTGATTTTTTCTAAGATAGTCTAAAATTCCATGTGGTTTTTATTAGTTTTATTTATTGTCATATAATTTATTATCGACTAGAACAGACTAGATTGCTTGACTTAATTAATAACTTATCAAAAGAAACAGCACATTTGTACTGTCTCTACATATTACGTTTATTGACTAGAAATAATATAAAATTGTCTATGAAAACAGACTAGAGTATGTGACTAGAATTAAAAGAGACTAGAGATTTCAGGGTTTTTCTTTAAAAACATTTTAAAGTTTTAGTAGTTTTATTTGTTATAAATTTAAACATTAGAAAGATTTTTAGAAATAAGCTGTTATTTTGCATGTTAGAGATATTTGCGTATCGAGTTGAAACGGCAATAAATCAGTCCAATTTAATAAAATAACTAATTTTTTTTTCATACCTGAAATAAATATTCTACGAATATTTGATAGACGAAGAAAGAGAGATAGATCCGCCTTTGTGTATAGTTTTATATGTTTTATATTTATTTTCTTTTGTACAACAAAGTGTTTACAAGCAAACAAAGATGTTAAATAGTTAACTAATGAAATTAATATCAGAATCCAACACTGAGTATTTAGGGCCCCACAAGCACAGCATCGTGGTTGTTCTAATTCGACGCATGCTAAATGGAGACCTCGAAACCTATTGTTACCTATGTTAAGTTATACTTTCTTTATTTACTTCTTGTTAATAGGAATAATGGCAACCTTATTTTCAACCGACTGTTCTATTGAAAAAGTAATGAGACGTTGTACCGCCGTCGATGCATCTAAAAATAATCTTAAACACTGGATCGATTGCGATGACCGCCTAATGGAACCGATCGAATTGTGAGCTAACACTGGACTTTGGACTGAATAATTCTTGAATTTAAATATGAGGGCTGGAAAATGATGATGATTCAATAGACTGTAAATGGCAATGATGTAATGACATATTTGGACATTTAACTTAGTCATATGTAATACTGAAAAAAAAAATCTACAATTATTGATACATTTTCATAACTTTTACCTTATTAATATCCTGTTAAGACGTTTACTTTACAGATCAACAAAACCGAAGTAGGTACAGTCGGCAACACATCTAAGGTAGCAGGTTTTTATTTATAAATATATGTTGGAGGAAGTCTAAATGGAAATTGTTATTCAAGTGTAACTGAAATTTATGTATCACATGATGACATGATAGGTGTAAAAAAAAATATAACAAAATCCAACCAAGACCCTCCATACAATATCATGAAAATTAAGCCTGCTACCTTTAGTAATAGATGCTCGTATATTCTTCGTAGGTATGCACATATGGTGCATGGCGGCTGTAACAGTTCCAATATAACCTTACCTCACCTTACATCACCTAACACTGATGGTGTTAAGTCAGTCGTGCCGTCGACTGTACTTATCTGTTATATCATTTAGAGTACTCGTTTATATTCTACATTATTTTAAGTAAAATCTAAATAGCTAAATATATCTTTATAATAATGGATTAAGTTAATTTATAAATATTTTCTTAAATTTAATGCAATGTTAAATCACTTGAAATGTTTTACATTTCGATGTGTTTTGTTTTGGAATGCCGCTGTAGGAGATCTTTGATATTTACACTTATAAAATAATTACGATCTAATTGCGTAACATATCTAATATTAAATTACATTTAGTATAATTATGATTTAATTTAGATAAACTTATTTATTTCCCTATCATCATGACAGATTAAACAATGAATATGTAATGTAAATATGTAAAGATAGGATATCTTTTGTATTGTATAATATGAAATAATCTTTCTTCCTGTATTTATAAATAGTAGGTATATATCTTAATAATAATAATCATAATGCCATTTCCATGAATACGTCAATTGGCTGCTAGACTATACTTTTATTGACTTTTATATAATTTTATCAAATATAATGAACTAGAAACCGATTAATTTAAATGCTCAAACAGTTTGTTTAACTTTAATTGAAATACACGTAAATAGAACATTGATATATTAATACATTTGATTAATACATTTGTTTATATTACAATATATTAATACATTTGAGGCAAAGATGTATTTGGTATGAAGTTTTTGGTTTTTATTTTACAGAATTTTCGAATGATTACATTAGAATATGTTAAACGATGATATAATGTTGTGAACGAACTATACGAGTGAACAAAATCGAAAGTTGATACCCTGACTAACCCCGCTATGTTGCCCCAGACGATATGTAATGATGATTTGGTAACCATATTAGTGAATTTCTGTTTAACCTAACTGTTTGAATTCGATAGGCCACAAGAAATCAACATACCTGTTTTCAGGTGTTGCTTTCGAGCAATCTTTCATATTCCTTTATTGACCAAATAACAGTATACGTTACATTTAGCACGATATAATTACATAATAATAGAACTTTAGATATTGAAAAAAAAAAAGTAAAGTTTATCTGGTAAGGATCGCTTATTAGCGATAAGATCGCCTAAGTGTACAATTCTATCTAAAGTTTGTTTAACAAATGTAATCAGTATTTGTTGCGCTTTAAAGTATAATTGATTGATTGGCTTGAAAATAGAATATAGAGCTCTAAAAATCTTAACAATTTGGGCTGACTGTAATAGATATTCACACTACCATTCAATTACGCTCTTTAACCGATTTCTAAAGAAGGAGAACGTTATACTTCAACGCAGTGTTTTATTATAAAAGCAGCAACTCTAAGAGAAGTACAAGTGAGCATCGTGTCCATAACCCGTGTAGGGGTAGAGAGGATTAACCTGCGTGTAAGGTGGGAACCGCGGCACCGGCCGCAGCACTCTTCGTCAGCCATCCCCTACCCCGCCCCCCTCGTCCTCTGATCCCGTGACGTCGAGACTCCTGGAATCCTCAGAGGAACAGGAGGAAGCGTAGCGCGTGCGCACACCTTCCCAAGAAAGGTCTTGGTGTGGTGGGGGTATCTTGTTCCAGAACGTGTTGAAGTTGTTGTCGTGTAGAGTTTCCTGCAACGATTTGTAACTATATTTCATTTGACGGACTCTAAATAAATAGTAGTAGTAAATAAATAATAAATACGTGTTAGTTTTCTCAAACAATATCGTACCATATTGCCGCTCTCTCATATAAAAAAAAAAAAAAAAACCATATAAATTGATTTTCCTGCAGTCGGAGGTTTTTATAATTTATCGACTTCATTGCATCGGTTTTGACCTCCGACTACGGAAAATCAATTTATATGGTACGATATTGTTTGAGAAAACAAACACGTATTTTTTATTTATTACTAATTTATAAATAGGATATTTGATACATAACAGGACCTTATGTTTCAGGGTTCGACGTATACCTGGACCTACGATGCTTCTTAATAGCTTTTGTAATGATGATTTAAAGATAAGCATTTTTGCATTTTTTTTTGTAATCGTGTTTTAGTTTTTTAAACTTTTATTTTATTTAGAACTTTTTAGTGGCACAATATTTTGCTAACAGTTCAAAGAGTATTAATTAAAGCGGCTATATTTTTTGATATTATTCATATTAAATAATACCTATGTTAAGATTTGATTACCTACATATTTATTGGATCGATTCTAGGCTACGCAATCTTTCTAATTCGAATTATGAGTCTAGGCTACGTAATCTTTCTAATTCCTGTAAGGAGCATGTGACCGTCTCTACAGCACGATGTATAAAAATAATACTATGGCATCTAGAGGGCAGAGGCGACATTACGCACTGCATATTTGCACGCACTATTGAGTAATCTGTCCAATGACACTTCTTTTGTTCAAATCGGATCAGTAGTTCAGAATTATGCTTTAAAAGAAATGTCGTGCTGGATTTTTACATTTCGAGTCATCATGGTGCGCATAGATACCATATCGTATTTTTTATAGCCTATGACACTCGTGACATTATAACGAATTCAACGACACCTCATGTGTCACAATCGGTCCAGTAGTTTGATCGCTAATACGGAACATCCATACCCACATACATAAATAGGGTGTTGGTGTTAAGTAGTCCTGTAGTCGGGTAAAACAAAGTTGCAGGTATTTCATTAGCTTTCAAATATACGAGTACATTGAGAATATCAATTGCTTTGCTTTATAAATGATCAGTCTTTTGTCAATTTGACGACCAATGAAACCAACGGTTGCGAGTTCGAATCTCGCTAGGCAAAAATATTTGTCTTGTACGAATTTATCCGTTATCCAGTATCCATAGTACCGACTTTTATTACTTTGGAACTAGATAATTGATATAAGGATCCGAATTATTTGTTTATTTTATCAAAAAAATCTCGATAACCTAAGACACGTTAAAGACAAGATGCACTGAAGTGGCCACACATAATGCAAGTCTATACATATAATAAGTAAGCGAGTACATTAAATTCTGCAATGTGGTTTTGCATTTTTAAATGAAACAAGCTAATTTATTACCTAGCAGTATTTCGTGTTATAGGCTGCCAAAAGAAAAAAGAAAGAATTAAAATTGTATCATTTATGATAGTACTATTTAATAGTATCGTATTTAAACACCGACTAACGGCTCGAAATTTCATATTTTACTAATCTTGGGTCCTTGAAATAATATAATAGAAGTTCACTTACCGTTTGGTAAACAGGAAACTCCACGTGGACCTGTCGGAATGCTGAGGGCTCTTTTTCATCATTATCTGGCTGCTCGTGGCCCAGCATATGTTTCTTGAGATATGCCTGCCGGCGGAATAGTTTCCCACATTGCTGGCATGAGAAGCGACCAGCTTCAGAGGATGATGGCTCCCGCCGCTTAGTGGCGCCTGCCACGCGGGGTTTATGCCAACGGCGGTGCGACGCGAGATTCGCTGGACAGTTGAATACCTAAGAAGTAGAGTCTACTTTCAGAAATAAGAAGAACTATCTACTGACTTAATGTTAAGGTTTTAGATTCGGTTAGAGATTAGGAGGTTGTAGAGTCGATAAAACCTACATAATTTTAATTTTTAAAGTCTGTCTGAATTAATATCTGTCAATTTAAGGCCCTGATCGCTCTAAATTTTTTTCAGATCGAACAAGAGTTGACACTTAAGACATAGATTTCATATAAAATAGTACTACATTTTAATTTATATTTTTGGGAATATTACTCAGGGAATAAGTCATTAAAATGTTATAATGCATATTTCGCTATGTTTGTGTCAAGAAAAAAAAATGTTAAGCGTAAACAGCAACCATTAAGTAATTTCATGACATCATTATTGAGTTGAGATAATTGCTAATAATCCTCTCCGACACGCATTACCTAACGTATCAATTAGTTCACAAATATTCCACTGACATGAATGTTAAGGGCAGTACATAAGTGATGAGCGGCGCGGTGAGCGGAATGCACATTATAATTGTATGCATATTAGATTTGTTACGACGATCTTCCTCTACGTGAGCGGCAGACGGTGACACTTATAGCCATCGGTGCCCACTTATTTAAAATGGGTGCAGATGGTAATTTTTAATTTATATATGTCAGACAATTTTTTTATCTGTCATCATAAAATGAAATCAACAATATATTTTTTTATTCACAAAATACTGACTCAATGTAATCAATATAAAGTTTACAAAACGGAGTTCGCGGGTTCAATATCCAGCGGGGTACATGTTTAGTAGTAGTAGCTACCACTGCCGCTAAGCATCAGTTTTTAAACGATTGAATTTTTATTGTAATCTGCTAAAATAAGCACTGTTGATATAATTGTTGTGTTCCGGTCGTTTGAGATAGGATAGCCATTCCCCATTTCAAGTTTGGGGCTCCATGTCAGCACGCTTCTGCTTCGTCTACCCTTAACATCAAGCGTGATTGAGTTCAAGAGCTAACCTGTGGCGCATTGAAAAGAAAATATTATCAGATTATCACGGTTTATGCGGTGCCCGAATCCAGTAAGTGTGATCACTATACTCCAATCGTACTATATAATAAGACGAACGCTAGTTTTGTTAAATACGCTGCACCCGATCAGACTACTGGGGATAATTACAATTATACGAAAATAGAGAATCTAACAATTTGTGGGCGTCGTGGAATTGCACGTATATACTAAAACTAAACAACAATAGTAATAAAAAAAATATTCTCTCTCGCTTCGCTTGGGTCTACAATCGAGCCCTTATCGCGGCGCTTCCCATGGAAAACTGCCAAGTGTTGACAATTGGTAGGTACCGCCACCCTCGCGGTTACACGTTCCCACACACAAAAAAAATAATTCATTCGAGTTCTATACGTATCTCCACCTCTTTAGTTATCGAATATAATACGAGAAAAGGGTAGATTTTTATCTATTGTATAGTGAACTTTTCACATAATTGACTAGCAATAAATCTATTGTAATACAATTTTAGAAGTATAGTAAGTTCTTCGATCATACTCCTAATAAAAATGTTTATTGACTTGTGAAATACTTATCTCTGTATTTTGTAATGAATATGATATTTTTAATCGAGACAAAATGAGATTAATAACTATTTTATCAACTAAAAACAACAAATTTAGTTTTCTACCACATCCTTGATGACTTCAGCTTGTGGCCCATATTACATCGTGGCAAATAACCGGGACTTACCTTGTCACATTCAGGACAGCGGTACTCAATGTGCACAATCCGTGAGCATCGGTGCTGTGCCAGCGCAAATGCGTCGCTGTACAATCGCCGGCAGAGCCTACAGATGTACCGACCCAGGCGGTTGTCGATGCTGGCGATTAGCGCTTTCGCCTCGTCCGTGATCTCCACAACGTTGAACGCTGGATCTATGTCGCCCTATAGGGAATTTGAATATTATGAGTACAGGTAAGTCTGATTACCCTAACACTATTGACCACACAGTCCATAAAGACTCTTAATAACAGGCGAGGGGCATCTGTCAACACAGGAGGCATATAAAGTCAAAAACAGCTAAGTGCCATCTTATCAAAATTTCAGGAAACAAAAATTATACCAGTCTCACAAATACTGGTGTCCGTATTTTCTGACTTTTGATTTTAGTGTATTGGATATTTTATTGGTTTTGGCAGCTTATATTCTAGCGAAATGATTGGCTGTTTCGTCTTTGACTTTCACTGGGCTGCGCTTATCTGTATACAAATATAAATATTTAAAGGAGGATTTTACAAGAATAAAATGATGAGATGCAAACCCAAAAAAAAAACCCAATTTCACTAGAGGGATCCATACTCAGTTTATTTTTGGAATGTACGCTACAAACTTCAAGCATTTATTTCAACGTAAGATACACGATATCATTTGTTGAATGTCAATTTAAATCTACTGGAAATAAAAGGGCTTATTTCTTTTATCTGTCAGTCAGTATGTCCAAGTTACTATTGCTGCCTTTGATTATATATGTCTCATAGGATAATAGAACAGATGCGCAGAAATCTGAATAGGTCTGTCAGTTTATTGCACTGTGATTGGCTCTGTCAGGGTCACATAAATGGTTGGGCCAATCGGAATACGGTGCCCCGCCTCTCTCAGACCTCAGTTAGGTGACAGAATTAATTCGGAACAGTAAATCAAACATTAAGCTCTATTTGCTGAAACAAAGATAGTCGAGAAAGAAAGTGCTTTCCCAGATTTAGCGAAGCAGTTTCGTGACAGACACGTTTTGGGACAGATATAGAGTAGGAAAGTTACTGAGCTCGGTTTACCTGGCTTTAGCCGGGTCTCATGTTTTCATATTTCTTATGTAACACCGAAATGGATCGGAAGTCAAATCCAAGTTTTTTATCTTATTTCATTGATCTTCAGCAAGCAGCTTGTCGGCTTCTACTCAGATCAGTCATGCATTTATATTTGCTTATTTACACTTCCCTTCATTTGATCACTGACTTTTGCTGCACAATTTTATGTCTTCAATACACATTAAATTTGAAATAAACAAATTTGTAAGAAAAATAAAGAACAATGCTTCCGGAGCAATCAATTTGATGATAAATAATGCAACGTCACGGATTCCCGTCTCAAGTAATCAAGTTCTAGCATAGAGATTATTATTCTAAATTCTAACAATAAGATCGAGTAAAACATGACTCACGCCAGAATAAGATATACATAAATGGTTATTAGTAATTGTTACATTTATCTTGCAATTTGTCCACGTGATTCTAAATAAGTATGCAAATGACATTCACTCTTCTTCTTCTTTTCGAGTCGAAGCAAGTTTCAATTTATAGTGGACCAAAACTTAGCCACTCTAACAACATGACATGACATTCACTATTAGGCTGATAAAGGCATACACGACTTTACTTACAAAATTATTATCTTTGAGAACCTTGGTTTTATTTTCTTAATATTACCAAATTATTAGGTAACTTTAAAAATTTCCTTGACAAAATATTTTGATTTTGATTTCCTCATACTTATGCGTAATAATCACGACCATTAAAGTAATAACAAACTCAAAATATTATTGCTTTTAAATTAAACGTTCCGATTCACTATCATAATTCAAAGGAAAAGTATTGTGGTGGAACTATTGAAATGGCGATTTATTTCGTTCTTAATGTCCTGGCGACACACCCCCGAGCGGTAAGCGTTGCGGCGCGCCCTTATTATTAGCACAAAAACAGCACAATACTCGATTTTCATACAGCGTTTAATTGTCGGAGCGATAAGGAAAGTCGCCTTCAACCCCCTGTAATGGTATGGTAAGAACCCCTAATTAATAGTTCCTGTGCAACTGCGCTGCTTATTTCGGAAAATTATGTTTACTATCTGACACAAGCTTTATTTTAACTTGCATTATATAATTTTAAGCTATGTTACCTTTCGGACTACTAAAGTTTCATCGTCAGCCAAGTCACGAATAATGGTGCCGGAGACTGGAGAGGTCTTGTCTTCATCGAACATCAATCTCCTAACGGCTTTACTCTTTTTCAATGGTTGAGGTGGCTTCGGTGATTTCTTGGGACGTTCTTCAACGTCTTTTATTTCAACTACATCAGGAGAGCTCCTTTCACTTTTAGACGAAGATTCATTTTCCGGCGGCAAACATGTACGAAGTTCTTCGAAGAACTGTTTAGTGAATTTTAGCTTTTTTGCTTCTGGACTATCACTGTCGTTAGAAAGTTCATCGTCAGATTTTCTTTTCCCAGTTTTTTCTGGTGTATCATATTTTTTCACATCATCATTTTCTTCGAAATGTCGAAATATTTTTGACGGTTTCTCATTGCCATTTTCATCGGCAGCTTTCCTTTTTTGGGAGGGAGGTGGAGTACAGGGAGGGGTTATAGGTGTAGTCGATTTTAGAGACAAATCGAGAGGAACCAGAGGTTCGCTATAGTAAGCCAAATACTGTTGGAGGAGTGTTGGCTGTTGGGGCAGGAGATCGTGGAGGTAATTACTGGATATGCGAACTGGTGGAACTGCATATTGCTGATAGAATCTCGATGAAGTTAGTCGATGAAAATTGGGCAAAGCAGCTTCCATAGTCAGGTATCAGATGTAAGAATGTAGAAAGATTGAATTCATGTTTTTAGATGGTTGATTTTCCCCTTCACCATTATTATGCTTGTCTTATGATCTGCAACAATATGGGACCCATTAATGTAATAAAGGTGTAATAAAATAGAGTGCAATAATGAAAAGTTCTGGAAGAAAATTCTCGTGAAGAAAAGGTAACAAGAGGCTAGGCGGTCTCTGATTCAATGGTGCTCGAGTGGTCCATTTCATTGATTGCAACTTGTGGGGAAAATTGGTCTTTTTCTCCCGTTTCTTTTGTGTTTACCATTTATGGTTACTGACATGTTTTGTAGGTGTATTGTTTTGTATCTACACACATGTCAACGTGTTAGTTAAGTTCGAGAAAAACCAGCACATTTGATCATTATATTTATAACACATAGGTAGTCATTTACCAATGGCATATATATCGTATAATGGTATACGAACCATTTCGAGCTACGTTTGCTCCTCAACAACCAAAATTTACTTGACATTATTATTTTGCCATATCTATTCATTGCAATTGTCCAAAATCACAAAATTGCTTAAAAAGGTTCTAATAGGTATCGCGATTATTTAAACTCCGGCGACGCAAAAAGGGGTGTTACGATTACCCATAACGATTGAACAGATTAAAAAGCAATTTTTTCTTTTCGAAATCTGGTATTTGCGAAATAGATCTTAGCCATGTTTTATGCAAATCAGTTCAGTTATTTTCAGAACCTTCAACTTGTAACACTGATTTGTTTACTGCTGCCTTACTCAACAGAAATCTAGACCACTTACAGTTGAATTTGAAATTCGGCTAAGTCTCCGAACATGTTATAAAATATTAATATCGCATTAGTATTGAAGAGCGGTTCAAGCATCCCCTTAAACTGTGTTGTAATTAAAAACATAATTCAACACTTGGGTGCAATGTGTGGCATTTCGAACGGTTGTTGGTTCATAAAAGGCATGTATAATACGGAAGTAGACAAACACCAGCCAAATGTATATCGGACACGCTCAACTTTGGGTTCCGTAACATGAACTAAGTCGCATACTTTCGAATTTCAAGCTAACAATTTTATAGATAAGCGAAAATTGCGAATATACTATATCTTAATCAAAATAATTTTGCATTGTAGTTGACTCTAAATCCTCTACTGTGATTTAATTCAGATTGTTTACTTACATTACTTTTTATGCACAACGGGCTAGCACTTGACCTCAATCACACCTGATGTTAAGTGAAGATGAGCCCGAAGGTGAAAGCCCATCTTACTTGAGGAACTGGCTATCTTATCTTTGACAACCGGAATACAACGATACCATTAATATTGTTGTTTGGCGGCAAACTTAGATAGATGGCGGTAGCTAACCAGACGGACATTTAAAATGCCCTACCACCAACCACACCGAACCACTAAACATGTATCGTGCCGAGGATCGTACCCGTGACCTCCGATTCATAAACCCTATGTCGTTTACAATGAGCCACGGAAGCGGTTATAGATAAAAAATTGCTGAAGCACATTCTTTTAAAGGTCTAATCCCGCAAAAAGTCACTTAAGGCCAAAACCTTAAAAACACCAAAGCCTGGAGTGTGCAAACAATGGATTTTCAATTGTGTCTGTGCCGCGGCAGTCAATGTGTTAAACAAAGAATTCATAAAAAAAATCGATTGCGTTTTTGAAGATCTTTTCAACGTAACATTGAAGGATTGTAGGGCACCAGCAAGTGCCCTGTAGGATTTTGCATGAACTTGACACTTGAACATTTCACACTGCAGTGCAGTGTGAAGCTGTAGACCTTAGTAGGGGTTGGGAGAATAAAGACCTTCAAAATTTTTGCAATGATGATGTTATGTACGGAACCCGAGGGACACTAATCATACTTGCACTTGACCGCCTGTTTAAGTTTTAACTCCGATGCAAGAGTAATACTTATAAGAGGCAAGTTCTGGTTTAATGTGTCTATCAGTCTCAAAACGGTTGAACTGATTTGATTTGATTTTTCTCCTCGTAATTATGGTATTTCGTGAGATGGTAGAACCATGTTTAATGGAAATCGATTTAACGGTTTCCAAAACAGTTGCTTCAGTTGCTTTGTTTACCTAAATGACTAGTTAGTGCAGGGATTTAGTAATTTTGTTTATGATAAGCTGGATTTGTCGCCTTGGAATTAGGTGTACTTTTTAACAAATTTCACGCAGTTGACAAAATAATCCTCATTTCGGCTGGTTTCCAATCAACAAGGTGGAGAGGGGAAAATAGTTTACCCATGTTACCTAATTACCGTCGCCGAGATCTCGGCTCCCACGCTCACCCTCACCCGCTGTCCGGAGGGCCGGAGGGAGGACTACCCTCTCTGTCTTTTAGTACCGAGTTTTGAGTAAATACCATAAATAAGGTTATGTTTTGTTAGTCATCGAATGCTTTTAGGCTATTTATTTTGTACGTGTGACGACGTTATATGTGTGTTAGAAATTGAATTTATCCGTCTCATAATTAGTTTAATTTTGATTACTAAATTTTAGATTTCCTACACACTATTGTTTAAGTTAACGGGTTCTATAGAACATTTCTTCGTATGTGTTATTGTGAAAACCTCCTTTGTGGCTCTAAACAACATAGGGTTAACAAAACAGATATTGTGGATTCGAATCCTAATGGACATACATATTTATAAGTACTCTGGTTGGTGGTAGAGCATTTTTATCACCATTTTTACCACCATCTTATCTTGGTCTACCGCCGAGCATAGTTGATAGCATTGTAGTATTCCGGTTATTTGAGATAAGATAGCCAATCCGCACAAATAAGTTGGGACTTCTGGGTGAGCGCGTTTCCCCCTTCACTCCCATCCTCATTGTCAATGTGATTGAGGTCAGGTGCTAACCCCTTGTTAAAAGCGTCCTAGAATTCTCCCTATACAATGGCAACTTAAGCGTCAGAGTTTGCAAACCGATCTTGTAAGCTACCGAATTGGCTTAATGTCTTCTTTTAATAGAAAACCTGTCATCCAATTCACAGAAACAATATTAATGAAATACCACTGACCCCAAGGGCTGACCGCTTAGCATCCAGTGATTCATTGAAACTAAGGAAATGTTTACTCACTCGAAATGAAACCGTATATGGTTTGAAATCATAAATTTAAATGATAATTTAGGAAACACGCGAGAAGTCAATATTATATCATCCGGGTATTTTTTTTTTATGCATATCGGGTCGGTACTTGACCTCAATCACACCTAATGTTAAGTGAAGAGGAGGTCGAAGGTGGAAGCGTACTGACCCGGAAACCCCAACACATTTGGGGGACTGGCTATCTTATCTCTGACAACCGGAACACAACAATGCTATTAATATTGCTGCTTGGCAGCAGATTTAGATAAGATGGTGGTAGCTAGCCAGGCGGACATTTAAAATGCCCTACCACCAACCAAACCGAGTACTTAAACATGTACTCCGCTGGGGATCTAACCCGCGACCTCCGAATCGTAAACCCAATGTTGTTTACATTGAGCCACGGAGGCGGTTATATATTATAAAGCAACTGTTAAATTAGATGAACATGCGAACCTTTCTCCTAATTTGATCTCAAGTTTAAAGAAAACTGTACTCAAATCGGACCACGGATTAATGAAATAGATCCGGACAAATACTATGGATACACAAATACAACATGTATGACGGCAACAGATAACACCCACCATTTTTCGTCGGGGGTTAAAATGAGAGATAGGCAAGACTTCTTAGCAAGATGAACAAATGATGCATAACATTTATTCGACCATCGTGGGCTCATTCATTATTCATTTCACTACTGCTAGATTTGGGCGGCGACTGGGCGGATTGAGTAATTTTGGGCATTGTTGGGGGCGGTGTAGACAGCGCTGCCACTGTGTAAGGCGGAGTTTTACTTTCGGTCTCTTATACCCGTAGTGTTCAGTACATTGAATAAATAAATAATACTACTCGTCCCGGCATAGTATTTGAACTCTTGATAGAGTAGCATAAATACAAAATACAAATATAAAATATTTACTTCGACAGCTTAAGCTTAATACATAAAATTTCAGCCGATGAGCTCCTTTTAAGTAATAGAATATACTTGTGATAGGAGTCCCCGCTCTTCCTGTATTGGACACATAGTTAAAGGCTGGTTAAGAATTTGAAGTTATTAGTTACAGTAGTATGTCCCTATTGGGCTCTTGTTTCCGCATTTAGACTTATAAGTAAGGATTATAAGAAGCCTCTATAGTCTAGCAACAGTTCGATCCTACCAGAATCGCAATAGTTCCTGGATTTCGCAGACTAAGTAGAGCGATCTCGACATACCAAGGATCTGTTCCCGCTTTTTTGCTACTCCCATTCATTCCAGGACTACGTGGATAACAATTTCGTCAACCACTATGCATGCTATGCATAACAGATTTTCGGTACAATCTAGGTTGATTATAGGTGGTGATTTGGTTGGTGGTAGGGCATTTTAAATGTCCGCCTGGCTAGCTACCACCATCTTATCTAAATCTGCCGCCAAGCAGCAATGTTAATGACATTGTTGTGTTCCGGTTGTCAGAGATAAGATAGCCAGTCCCCCAAATGTATTGGGGTTTCCGGGTCAGTACGCTTCCAGTACGAACCCTTCGTGCATAAAAAAAAAAAAAAAAAGGTGACCAGTTAAGGTTCTTAATACTCTTGTCTATATTCAAGCTCAGGCTCAAAGTCGGAGCGTTAGCAATAAACTCAGTAAAGGACAGAACTTCCCTCGACTGATTGACGTCTCTGGTTTGACTAGTGATTTATGTGTTGGTTTCTGAATGGGTATGGCAGAACGGGCACGGAATCTGTAGTAGCGATATCCGACCTCCTTTCTCTTCTCTCTTTTTTCTTAATCTGATATATCATGACGACCTGTTTTGTGTAGTGGTTAGCAACCCTGACCACTATACCAAAAGATTGCGGATTCGAATCCCGCTAGGGGCATAAGTTTGTGTGATGAATACGGAAATGTGTACTCGAGTTATGGATGTTTTTATTTATAATAAGTATTTATTTACAAAAAAATGTATTTATGTAGTATATCAACCATCTGGTTATCCACAACACAAGCCTATAGTTGCTTACTGTGGAACTAGATGACGCTGTGTGTAAGTCTAAGGATATTTATTTATCATTGAATGATGACTTTATTTCGTATACAATTAATACGTAATAATAACGAGTCGTTATTAACGACTATCGCGGCTTATACCCTTGACAAAGAGAAATATGTTCAATAGTAATATTAAATCGTACTTCCAATAATGTTTCTATGTGTATGTATACCTGATAACCCCAAGATAGGACATACATCATCACATCAACAGCCTACAGATGACAACTGCTGAACAAAACTCACATAACCGCAGCGGCAGTACTCAAAATGAAAGGTTTCGAGCGTTCTCCTTCAAACAGAGGGGACGCCCATATGATGAACAGGCTGTTAACACCTAAGGAGAAACATTTAATTGCACTACCGTAACGATAGTTACCATGAATTTGTAATATATTCAGTCCAAGCCATATTTAAGTGGTATCGCAGGTACCTATTACATTAACTGGAAGGTGTTAACTAACGCCATAATTATATAATTGTCGCTTTCAAATTGAAATGTAGCATGATAGAGTTCTGATTGAAATTGAAATTACTAGTTAGTAGTCCTAATACTCGTTTAAGGCCGTACCTGTTCCAGACAGAATAGAAAAGGAATCGAATAAGGTAGTTTAAATCGTAGGTATATCAGCACCACAGATCCTAGGGAGCTCTACATTCGCCGAACTCATGGAAAGTAATTTAAATCCAGGCATTTGCACACAGCAGCCATTTATAAAAGCTGTTGATGTGATGTGGATATACATAATTATTAGGTCCTAGGTTAGGCCAATCTTCAAATTAGGTACAGTAGCGTGCAAAAGTACATATTTTTAAGGATGCCATTGATTTTGTAATTGGGAACATTTTTAACCGATTTCAATCAAAAAAGAAGTAGGTTACATGTTCGGCCATATGTATTTTTTAATATAATGTTCATTAGTTATGCAATCCCGAATCGACAGCGGTGCTCGACAGCGCGCTTACTGAAGGTAGACGGCGCCCTAATATGAACATATAGCTACCTTAAGCCCCAACCTTAAAGAAAGAAATAGGGTGTGCAAAGAAAGAAACAGGAAAAGGAGGATTACTACTTTCCCCGTCGGCCTGTGGGTAGTTAGACTTCCAGCCAGACGTACGTAACGTAACGTACGTAAAATAATTTAAATTGAAAATGTAGAAAATCTTGAGGAACTAAACTACTACACATAATAACGAAATAGACGGTATACAAAGCATCTGTCTTCGATACGGCTGAATTGATTTTCATCAAACACGGCTAAGAACCGTTGTCCTAGTTTAATATTAAATATAAAAAAACCACACTCAAATCGCACCGCGCATATTGAGATAAATCCGGACAAAGACAAATAAACACACACAACACTTTCAAACACTAATCACCCGTAATTTTAGCCGTCAGGAGTTAATTAGTAATCAATGCTTGTCTTAAATATAAAAAATAAATAAAAGGAGTTCCATAAAATTTGAAACATTTGAGGCTTGCAAAAATAAATTTTTGATTTTTTTTGTTAATTCATCGTTAACAATTGTACATCGTGTTGGACATTACAAATGATGAATGAATTAAATTCAATACAACATAAGTTGTGCGCATAATTGAATTACAATTAACCTCAGCATGTCCCATGTCATAAAATAACATTCTAATTAAAACAATAAAACAAAATATAATGTCATACTAATCACAAATTATGTTATTTATTACATTCAACTACGCAAAAGTATTAACAAATTTAATAACTGAAATTACTAATTGTCAAATTATTGAACCTCTAAGTCATGAGATAGTCACTTATGGAATAAGAACATTTTTCCAACAAGAAGGTCCTAAATGTGTTCATAATTAAACCAACAGTTCTCTTCCTGAAGGTACCCGAAAAGGTCACTAAGCGACTATATCTACACCAAAATCATCTTAGAGCACATTTCAACGGCGGCCCACTTCACACTTTCACTTGTGCATTTTGTATATTTCGAAAGGTGAAACGCGTTTCAAGCAAACTTTTAATATTTGGAACACCTAAACGCTTCTGTTCTGCTTATCTCTCTTCTGTATGTATCTGTGGAACTGCTGGATATGCATTAATAGACCTGGGGTGCAATCACGCTATTTTACAGACGGTTTTACCGTTCGAACGGAACGTTTTTGGTGTTGGTTTAGCTTTAGTTTAGCTGATGTAAAAAAATGTATCGCGCTATTTTTTGTGACCGATTATATCATTGACGTTACCAAAGTAAAACTAAACCCAAAATGTGTATAGCTTCCACAAGTATTAAAAAGAAAAGTAGGTTAATTTCCATGCTGGCCTGGAAGCCATTTCCGCCTGGCTAGCTACCACCATCTTATCCAAAAAGTCTGCTGCCAAACAGCCGTGTTAATAGCATTGTTGTGGTTTTGTTCCGGTTGTCAGAGATAAGATAGCCAGTCCCCCAAATAAGATGGGGTTTCCAGGTCAGTACGCTACCACCTTCGGCCTCATCTTCACTTAACATCAGGTGTGATTTAGGTCAAGTGCGAACCCGTTGTGGATAAAAAAAAATGCAAATGATTAGCGCGATACGAAGTGTGCTTATTGTAACGTTTTTGGTTGTGGCTTAGCTTTGTATGAAAGTCATTTGTAAGTTAACCAGAAAACATTAAGAGCATTATCCTTTAGTTTTAAACGCCTGCTTTTCCTGCTCTGGTCGATTTGGGACACAACATTTTTTATGATGTCTTAAATATGTGCCCAATAACCCAATTCTTATAGTTTAGGGCAGCTATCCTAGTTTGACGCCAGATGTAGTTCTCCCAGTGTTTAGTTACTGGTATCAAGCGAGGCCACAGTACGTCCGGCGGAACTTCGGCCACCAGAAGAACCACAAGTTAGTTTTACACCGTGTAATTGATACTTTGCGTGTGTTGCAGTTAAACTATGCTATGTACTGGTAATTTATTTTCTGCTTATTTGTAACTTACAACACTTACCCACTCGTAAAATTCTTGGACTTAGCGTATTGTAAAGTTATAGAACTGTTGATGTCATTTATTTTTTTAACCTCTGAAAAAATAAATGACACCAACATCGAATGAAGATGAGACTGAAGCTCTCTCGCCCGTAACTCCCAACTTATTTGGGAGACTGGCTATCTTATCTCAAACAGTCGGAACACAACAATCCCATCAACATTTATATAAGATAAAAAGGGCCCCAAACCGAGTACTAAAGATGAACCCGCTGGGAATCGAATCCTCGACGTCCGTTTTTTATAAATAATATTGTTTAAAGTGAACCACATTTGGGCGATTAAAGAAGTAATGAGACATAAACAAAACGTCGCGAATATTGAAAGTAAGGGAATGAATGACGGGCAAGTCGATAAAATAAAGCTCTATTTTTGAAAATATTCAAAATACGTTTTCACCGTCTTGTAAGATGGAGCTGGATGGAGATGAAGCTTTATTATACTTCGCTTGGGAATAGAATGCGCGTTAAATTGAGCCAAAGAGGCGGTTTAAAGACGAGGTGAGAGATTAACAAAACGTCGCGAATATTGAGTGTATAATAAATAGCGCTGTCAAAAAACGCGTCAAGTCGAGTTGTACTTGTACGAGTATAGGATGGTGAAAACAGATCCCAACTAATATAATAAATGCGAAAATTAGTATGTGTGTATGTATGTAATTGTATGTATTGTTTTCTCCTCTTCACGCCAAACCGGCTGGACGGATTTAGATGAAATTTGGTCGGCAGACAAATTAGGACCTGGATTCACATATAGACAATTTTTTTTGCTTAGCCGATTTTGATGAAATCTTCCACGCGGACGAAGTTTTGAATATATTTCAATGATAAAAAATTTAAATAAATCATAATATCCATCTAAATAGTTGTGATTTTGGAATTTCAAATCTTGTAAAGAGTTATAAAATGTAGAGACGAGTGACTCGAAGCTTTCTTTTTTCTGAAAAAAAATAATATCGACGGAGATACGTGGTTCCAAAGTCCGCCGACTTCGTCATCAAAGCCGTTCCCAATGGGTTACGACAGTTACGTTAAGTAGGAAATCTGTAAATTCTTTAGGTTGCTAGCACCGTTCTGTTTTGTTTCTTTACCTGTGTTGTTGTTTACTTATATAGTGCAATACAATGCATTTTGTTCATTTGTGTTAGTTTATTATTCATTGCCTAAGTGAATATCAATTGTGATGTGTTGATTTTATTTGTTAGTAACACTAGAATTTTAAAATTATTGTAATATTAAATTTATGGATCTACGGATCTGACAATAAAAATGTAATATTAAAAAGCCGTTACCACAACTGTGGATGTTAAAGTCCCAGATTCGATTCTAGATTGTCCCGTATCTGGTTGTGCCCCTAAAATATTTATATAAGCTGTTAAGTATTCTTTTATCTGAGATCGCGTAAATAACTTTCGTCGTATACAATACAATACAAAAGGAAAATTAGCATTTTACAAAACACTACAATAAAAAGAGTACATATCATAGGCGTATATCTCTTGTAAATTTTATTTTTAATTATTTAATGTGATGCTAGGTTTATCAAATCAAAGCAAAAAAGTTTAAATAAATATTTAAAAAAATTGTCCACCAGTGGACTTGTTTCGGCTGATTGATGATGATGGTGAAAGAACTTAAACTGAAAATTAGAAAACCACTGAGGAAATAAACATATACTATCAACTATATGCAAAGCAACTGTGTTAGTTAAATCTTCGAAACGGCTAAACCGCTTTTCATAATTTTCCCGAGTTTAATCTTAAATATAAAAAAAATCCGCCCTCAAATCGGAACATGCATTATATGCATATGTCCGGACAAAGATTACACACGCGCACACAACGCCTTCAAACACACAATACCGTCGTATTCTGTATATTTCGGCGGAAGTTAAAAATGAAAAACTGGCTGACTGACTGATATCAACGCACGGTCATAACGCGTAGACCGTTGTTAATTAAATTGAGCAGTTGTGTTCATTGAGTTACACAGAGACCCCTAGAAAGGATTTTCTATATTCCTATAACGGAACTAAAAAATCTCAACGCGCGTAACGCCGCGGAGTGTCCTCTAGTGAGATATATGTTTAATAAATAGGATAAAATATTATAAACGGTGAAGGCCGATTCCGGTGAATAACAGAATTTTCTTAATAAAATAAATTAGTTCCCCATTCAACGATCTGTTTGAGTAGCGCATGAAGTAAAAATAGTGAACTTTTCTGGAGTATGTAAATAAACCTCTCTAACAACGTAAGGCTAATTTTTAAATCTCTCGAACATATAAATAGGCACTCTTATTCCTCTTCGAACTGCTTGCTTCTATTCTCTTCTATTCTTTAGGGCTTTAAAATGATGAACATTCTGATATTCTTTTTAAATTAATTCGTTCAATCGATTATGTTTAGAAAATCAGTAGAAAGCGGACGAACCGTTCTAAAATTTAAATAAATCGGTACGTTCGTAGCGCGCGTACAATTGCAATATCTACGCAGGTGCGTACGGAGGGCGTTACTATGGCGAGAAAACTTTGTGACTCATACTGTGTTTGGCGCACTGCTTACTCAGGCTTTGATGTATATCGCTACATTACCAACAGGTTACACTTTTTGACCACATTGAATGGAGTTAAAAGGTGTTCGACATTTTTTGGAAAATTTTAATCATACCTGTCAGGGCCTTGTCCAGCTGATACTGCCGCCGCTACCCCGCTGCTTACAATTTCTTGATCACAAGAAGAAATTTTTTGTAAATGGAATTTTGATGGTTTTTTTTAATTTAGGTGGTGGTAAAGTTTTGAAAGTTCCGAGCGGTATTGAAGGCAGGGGTGCCGAGGCGCGCGGTGTCCGCGCGACGGGGCGGTCGGGACAGGACTGGCAGTGTTGGCAGCAGGGTGCGCACCCTGGCCCGTGCGGCCGCACGCGTCTCACCAACCCTCATACAGGATGTTTCATTTATAATGGCAATTATTTTTATTAAGTTACTAATTAAAGTAGGTTGACATTTCTTCGTATAGAGAAATTCTTAGCAACCATTCACCACAACTTATTGTGAAGATGATTTTAATGTTATGTGTTTATCTTTTATTAAAATTCATCGCGCCGTCAGGCTACAGGATACGCCAAAGGATCAGACATATAGAACCTTCCTGCCATGAAAAAGCCATTAAAAATATTTTTGCCCGACAAAAGGGCTAAAATATTTTTAATAGCATTTTTCACTAAATTAGTTTCACTTATGATGAAGCTCTTAATAACACATCGTATAACTGAGGCAAAATGTACTATTTTATTTCTTTAAAATAATATATTTGTTCTTAAATACTAAGACAATTATTTTAATAAATTCCAGTTATATTTCCCTTTAACACTTTGCTCGCGCATCCTGTATCTCCGCTCCGCTGAAGCGTATCTACACACGATCCAAAAACATCAGACCCCCATACACGCGCTACAAGTGTCTACCTATTTTTTTTAAACACTGTAGGTTCGACGTACTCGACAACATTGAAGATATTAGATAATACCCGCACCTTTCAACTGTGTAACCAGTTGCATAAGTCACACTCGATTCTCACCTTGTAAAGATGTCTAACTCAAGAAATTAGCGGACAATTCGAATAACAAAAACGAATGGGTTAAAATGGTACCACTTTTTAAGTTCGTCATGAACTTGACAAAATTCAAGGTAAGTTGTTGACTTTTATATGTAAGATATATGTTAATGTAATGGAATTTAATGAAAAGTTAAGTCCTTTTGCATACAAAAAATGCTTCGAAGTGACAATTTATGATTTAATATTTATTTTATGCAATTAGGTATCTGTAATAAGTAAAAGAGGCCGTCGTGGAGTCATATTAACAAATAATTCATCAAAAGGATAGACAATATTTATCATGCTAATATGAATATTTCTTTAAATTTAAATACTAAAGAAAAACATAACCGTGTTCGGAATGAGACAGCTTCTGGTTGGGCGGATCTGAGTGCCGCCCGCCTACGCAGCCGCCCAATCCGCTGCCGCCCCGCCCAGCGCGCCGCCCAACACGGTGAGAGAATAATTGAATCATCTCTGAAATATTCAATTAACACACAGCTGGCATTCAACAATTAGTGCAATTGTTCACTTTGAATGCATTCAGAACGCGTGGCGTAAGAGATGAGGAATAAATACATTGTCTATCCACTTGAGCAATATCGTTACAACAGTAATAGAGAATTATGTGAACTAGCAACAAAGTCAATTATTTACTGCGTCAATGATTCAAATAATTTAAACACTGTGTCTAGTTCGATTGGTATAATAATTCCACATTGCTTAATAAGTTTTAATTGTTACCTGACTGCCCAAGAAAGGAGGTTAATGTTTTTCGAGTCTATGTATGTATGTATATGTATATGTGTATGTGTGTGTGTGTGTGTGTGTGTGTGTGTGTGTGTGTGTGTGTGTGTGTGTGTGTGTGTGTGTGTGTGTGTGTGTGTATGTGTGTATGTGTGTATGTGTGTATGTGTGTATGTGTGTATGTGTGTATGTGTGCATGTCCGTTCCTTTGGCATGTAGCCTAAACAGCCTGACCGATTTTTTTTTATAAACAACAGTTCAGCATTAGCACTTTACCTCAATCACACCTGATGTTAAGTAAAGATGATGCCGAAGGTGGAAGTGTACTGACCAGGATGGTGTCGAAGTGTATGGTGTCGTTAGATTCGGCTTGATACATTTTACAGTGCTGGCAGTCAGCCAATACACTTCGGAGCAAACACAATGGGTCAGCGATTATATCTCCATACATTGTCTATATTTATGGTGTTACAAACTAGTGTTACCATATTCGTATATCAATTTTAATGAAGTTTTCACTAGAATGCTATCACTCATAATGACATTTGAGAGTTTTATTAAGAACTGGAACTGTGTTCTGACCGAGCTCCTGATAAAAATAATTCATTTTAATAAATCGACGACCGATTGCTGTAGCCTGCCTTTGAAACTAATGGTTGCGGGTTCGAATCCCGTAAGAGGTAAATGTATGTGTGTTGAATACGAACATTTAATTACAGGGTCATGAAGTGTGACAGACAGTGTTTTTAAGCCTGCTTGCCCGCCGGCTTGGTGTAACGACTACCTTCAATTCAAAATTGAAAACCGGGACCGCCTATTTAACGTGACCTCCAACCAATATTAACACTCGTCTTAAAAATAGTAATCGCAAACGACTAGATGAATACGACTGCGTTACATGTCTTTCCAAATAGTCATCCTGAGGACTATAAAATGAACCTAACCTCCAGAAAGAAACTCTATATTTCTTCCTCTTCATATATTCCTTTAATATAGAAGTACAAAGTCTCATATCAGGTCTATTATACAACACGTGTGAAACAGGCAATCGCTGATGACCTACCGGATGTCCAGGGCACCCTAGACGCCTCTAGCGGAACTACGAAACCCCACTCGGGCACGCGCGCGCACCGGAAACTGCGCGGGCGCATCCTACCGCGGTGTCACTTACAGCCCGGATAATTGAAGCACTCGCTCCTTTTGTATCGATTACTAAGTACACCAAGGTGTGTGTGACTTCCTGGAATTCAATTCCTGTTAACGTTTTCCAATTTGTTTTATACCACACTAGATGATGAAGACATGAATGAGTTTCGGTGAGTGTACGTTGGAATTACATAATCTTATTCCACCATCGCCATTTCATTTTCGGTCTATTATAGGCGTGGGGAGGGATTCCACCCGTATGTAGTTAACACACCGAACATTGCACTAAGCAGTTCGACTCTTCATTCGTAATGCGAACAGCCAAGGCGTGGAACTCCCTTCCGGCGTCGGTCTTTCCTGAATCCTACAACCTTGGGATCTTCAAGAGCAGGGTGAATAGGCATCTACTGAGATTGCGTGCTTCATCTTCGGCCACATCGACAATTTCCATCAAGTGAGATTGTTGTTAAACGCGTATCCAGATAATCTTAAAAAAAAAGTTTGCCCAGAAACTTCGCTTTATTAGAGGGACTGGAAATCTTAACTTAAATGCCTAGAAATACAATATTATAACTGACTGCGATAAAAATAATACTAAACATTCTTACTGGCCATCCAAACCGGGACCTCCGGTAGTTACTCGGTTTTGTTGATATTAACTCATAGGAAAGCGGTTACATACCAGTTCAAGTCATTATAAGGAAAGCAAAAACTTCCGTGATGTTATATGATTTACGATAGATTAAGGTTGCCTGAAAATAGATCGCTTCTTGTGATAAGACAGCCTAATTGTACTATATTACTGTTAAGATTTTATACAATGTAAGACGTAGGTGTATCTTTCCTGTTTTTGTTAAATTAAAATTATTTTGGCTTCGATATGTTTAGCATGATAAATAAATAAATATTTCGGATATGTCACGAATTATCCAGCCCCAAACTCGGCAAATCCTGTATGAATACTAGTTCACAGATAAACATACGTATATGAAAACTTCTAGAAGAACAAATGGATGTCAAGGCTCTGTGCTTTACTGAAACCTGGCTAAGAAAAGAAAAATTAAAATATTTTAATGTGAACGGATATAACATAGTTTCATCATTCTGCAGAGAAAATCAAGAAGGTGGAGAAGTATGTGTCTTATTGAAAAATCTATTGGAATATACACAAACATCGTCGAATACATAACACTCGTATTTTCAGGTGTTAAAATATGAAAACCCGAAATTATAATAGTTATATAAGCAACTGTTGTATAATGAGAGATATTAAAACACGAAAGTAGGTTTATATAGTATATTATGATAATAGTATTACAATGTACAATTAAATGCTCTAAGAAATACACACAAGACTTTATGTACACTCATTATATGAATCCTATAAGCTAACTGTTTCAGAAAGTTTTATAAAGGATTTATACCATGGATGTAGATAAAAAAATTACAGCATGATCATTCTTTGTAAAATTTCCGTAACATGTGAACTTTTAAACTCATCGCTGTGGGTAGTTACAGATGCGCTTACCTTGCATGATGCTTTGTTTCCCCATCAATATTTCACACCGGTGGACATCCGTGGGAACCACGCAGGTAATACGTCATGCCTCTCGACGGCCACCAGAAGAGGGAGATCGTCATTATCACGAACACTCCATAATGAGCTCCCATGACGGTTAATAAACACTCGAGACTTCACAAGAGTATTGTTTGCTCAGCGAAATAGAATGTTTCATAATGTATTTCAATTGATAAATAATGAATATTATGTGGAATTATTATTACTCTTTATTTATGGCTATATGGTACATATATAAATATAAAATACGTTAACTTAAATAACGTGCTTAAAAAATTCTGTAGATAGTATATTTATAAAAAGGCCTTCAAAAAGTCCGTCGTCTGCCTTGCCCCTTTTCACAAAGATATCTAAATGACTTCGTTCTTTTTGAAGAAGTATTTATGGTACTTGTATATTTCGGTGGCACTATTTATTTATGCAAAATTTTTTGGGGTATAAATATCATAATCATACGTAAAGTAGTCTCTACGTAGTGCATTCGACATTCCAGTAGACAAATTTGTCATTTGCCAAAACAGATTTTTTTATTATCAATTTGCACTAATTTTTCTAGGGCGACTAGATTTAAAACAAAAATCGTCTGAACAATGTCTTCTGCCTCTCTCAATGAAAATGTAATCAATGACGTTCACTTTGTAAGAGCCAGTCTTAATTTTCAGAATTCACTCGCGAAAGTTTTTCAGTAAAACAGAATATGTTCATTTGGGAATTTCCTCGCTTCCTCGCAAACCGAACTCGCGACGTTATGAAGTTTACATTCTGCCACGGGCGCTCGAAAAATGTAAAATGATCTCTAAATCACACTATAGTATAACTATAATTTAAAAATTTATAAAGCCCCGAGAATACAAGCTATTGCATTTTCCAGATACACATCAAAGATAAGATAACATAAGATGAAATGATATGAGATAAGATAAGATAAGATACGAGACGACACGACACGAGACGACAGGACAGGGCAATACAAGATAAGATAACATTTATTTGCTAAACCAACTGTGTTAAAAGGTAAATATTATCGAAACGGTTTAACCGATTTCCATCAAACACAAATAAGAACTTATCTTCGAGTTTAATCTTAATTATAAAATTAAAAAAATTGAGATCTTTCAAGACTGTAATATCATCGAAGTACACAAAAAACTGTCTTAGAAGCTTTTATCTTCGAAATGGCTTTTCCAATTTTCATCAAACTCGGCCCAAATCGGGCCCTGCATAAGTGAGATACGCCAGGGCAAATCTTTGGTAGTACAAGTGGAAACGTCCCACAGGAAGGACGTGTGTAATCGACAGGATACCGCTAGCTAGACTATAGTGTACAAAGAGCTTGCACACCTTTCATAATTGTCCCCTTGTTTATGGCGTTCTAAAAGGGTTCTTCTCATAAGGTTTTATGTGGATATTTTGTCTGTGGCAAAAATTGCAAAAGCATTATTAGGTATTTGTATTATAAATTAATGTAAGTATTATTAGGCCATTATTGCAGCAGTTATATCGACGACGACCGATACTTAGTAAGCTTTGCTTAATTTGGGACTAGATGATTGGTGTCAATGGCCGAAATATATTAAACAAAAATCTACATGCAATTAATTGTTATACACTTATTTATCAAGTCTATATTTATACACTGTGAGCCCTTAAATAAAATCATACAAGTATTTACAAGTCTCCACTGATACATAGGTACAACTGTTATAAATAATTCCGTCCGTTATCCACTACTGGTAGGTTATAGTCAACAAGGAACCCTTATAGTTTTGCCATGTACGTCTGTCTGTCCGAGGCTTAGCTTAGAGGCTCTTAGTACTAGAAAGCTGTAATTTTGGTATGTGTATTCATATTAATCACGCCGACAAAGTGGTAAAATTACTTTTATCTACCAATCTGTATAACATGTATCAAAGCAAAATCTAATTTTGCACTTGAGAATAGTCTTACTTGCGTAGCTGGTTTTTTTGTATTCGCATTGCGCCTCTCATTATAAGCGGGCAGTGGATAGGGTTAAGTTTTTTTTTTATTGACATGCTTGTAACAAATTCAAATTTCGTAAATTCATTGAAACGCCATGTACCACTTTATTAACCAATTCTGAAAAATTTGCATACTCGTATAAGCACTGTGCGGTGTTGTATTTTCCAATCTCCGTCCTCCGGTGTCCACAGAATACCAGCGTCGCGTCACTGGGCTCCAATGTCGCGACATTTTGCTGAGTGGATCATGTGGTGGATCACGTAATAATTTAAGTAGGTAAGCAATAATGGTGTCAAATAAAAACATATTTTATTAATAATGTACCTAGTTTCCTACAGGTAAAGTGGGAATTAATTTTCTTTTATTTTTGTATCCCATTGTGTGGGATTCAAAAATATTAGTCGAGTAGCGTCGTCCTCCAAAATTAGCATTATTGTGTTCCGGTTGTCAGAGATAAGATAGCCAGTCCCCCAAATAAGATGGGGTTTCCGGGTGAGTATGCTACCACCTTCGGCCTCATCTTCACCTAACATCAGGTGTGATTGAAGTCAAGTGCTAACCCGTTGTGCATAAAAAGATAGTTAATCAGTAATTGTCGAGAAACTTATAAAATGTACTTTCCGCTGAAAAGTAGTTATTAAACAACAACAAGTCCCCTTTTAAGTCCGCATATTGTGAGGGCAAATATGTAACCCCGTACGTTTGTATTTTTCAAACCGTGGGCAGAAAATGTTACTACGAATTGAAAATACGAATGATAATAAAAATCGAAACACCGAAGTTCTCACGACATATTTTGCGTGTGCAATACTTCTCAATAGTCCTAAAATAACACTCTGGACATAGATCTTGACAGCGCCATCTACGCTATTACCACATCCCAATAGAATTTTCTCTCAAGAAGAAACACCCAAGTGATATACCCCTACACAGAGGTGTGACTTATCTAAGATACAAGTATCTGAAATACAGATACAAGATGCAAGATACGTATTTTCATTTTGTATCTAAAATACTTTTTAAAAAATCATTTTGTATCTTGTATTTAAATATATTTTGTTTGGTATCTTAGTATTTTATAAATACTTTTTCTGATAAAATACTTTTAGTAATATATTAGTAGAAATATATAAAATAAATGCGTAAAATTGAGCATGTCATTATTAGTCCAACATCACATTGGTAGATGGCGACTCTTTCTTTGCACTGCACTGGCCTGTATCTATACAAGATGTGGCAAATGCACATGTCGTGCGAGCCAAACAATTAAAAAAAAAAAAACTGAAATGTAATTTCATTTGAGAAGATGACCGCCTTTTTGTATATATTACATTACATTAAGTTATTTACGAATAATTCGTAAATAACTTAATGTTAAGTTATTTACATACGTAAATAACATTAAGTTATTTACGAATAACTCGTGTTATGTTATGTAACGTGTGTGTTATGTTATCGTGTTATGCTCGTGTTATGTCAATTAAGAAAAATAAACTTAGAATTCATTAAAATAAAATCTTGTTTTCTTACAAAAGTATTTGTATCTTAAGAAGTATTTAGAAGATACGTATTTGGTATTTAGTATTTCAGATACTATTCTCGAAAGTATTTTGTATCTGGTATCTGAAATACTTTATTTAAAAGTATCTTGCATTTTGTATTGCAGATACTTTGTACAGGGTATTTTGTACATCTCTGCCCCTACAAAATACTATACAAACCATTTTCTATATTTCGATAAAGCTTACGATAAAGCGATAGATTTTACCGTTAAATCGAACTTGGTATCGATTCGGACATTACCGTGGAAATCAGTGTATAGGGTGCGCGCACGCTACACCATGAACCAATCAGAAGCCTCCCTGTGACAGATGCGCGCGCAACACTATTGTATTACACGCTATTGTTTGACGGGATAAAAGTTGGGGTGGCATGCGTGTGAGAGTAAACATATGACCCATAACTGTACGTTCGAAATGGTAAATTATCGTCACAATAATTATGGTAGACTGTCCATGAAAAAGTAGACTACGCAGTTCTGTAGCTATGTCAAAATCAGAGTTAAATGTTAGAAAGTTGTATAAGTCTTCATTCACAATACTTTCCAATAAGTAAATAATTCTCATAATGACAAGAGAAATATTAATATTGCTATCATAACCATTATCTTGGCAGGTACAGGCAGTATCATAGTTATACATACAAGACTATTTTACGTGAGTAATGGTACCCTGCTTAATTAAATTATTCCAGGTACCTTACTTTTCCTACGACACAATAATTAAATTAGAAGTCAAACAACAAACAATAAAATTTGCGTTCAACCTCTTAGTGATTTCTGCTCTTCTATTGGCAGTACCTACAACTATAACTCTAAAAGTGTATTGTAATAAAAATAACACTACAATGAAATATTACGCATTAAACTAATTAAAGACGATGATTTAGTGCCTTCTATTGTTAATCTTCAATATTCTTTAGTAGCGAAATTGCAGTCTTGAAAACCATCGCCTGTCTATCAGTATTTTTGGATGCATTTCGATTAGTACCTATTCGTTGGAGTTGCACAATCATATTCCAACATCACCACACCATTCCATCTTCGGACTTATAAATGGGAAGGTTTATTTCAATCCATATTTCATTGACACACATAACATTGGCACTAAGCGGTTTTGCTCTTCATTCATAATGAGGACACAGGAGGCCTCGAACATCGTCGTAAAGTCGACTGTCTCTCAGTCTTTTACAGGCTGCATTTCGGTGAGTGTCAGTTGGAATTACATAATCTTATTCCACCGTCGCTTATCCATCTTCGGACTACTGGGCGTAGGATATATAGTGAATATACCGAACTTTCGCACTAAAAAGTTCGACTGTTCATTCATAATGCGTGTTCGCATTCCCTTGGAATGGGCAAGGGCATGGAACTCCCTTCCGGCGTCAGTCTTTCCTGAATCCTACAACCTTAGAATCATCAAAAACAGAGTGGATAGGCATCTACTGGGATCGCGTGCTTCATCTTCGACCACATCGTCACTTTCCATCAGTGAGATTGAGGTCAAACGCGTATCAGTTAATAATAAAAAAAATCTTAGGATCTCAAAGAGCAGGGCGGATAGATATTAACTGAGATTACGTACTTTATCTTCGGCCACAGCGTCACTTTCCATCAGGTGAGATTGTGGTCAAACGTGTATCCAGTTAATCGTAAAATATGCTCGTCTACCTGCCTAAGGCTTCTAACGTTATTTTTAATGTGTTGAGTTGTTTGAAGTTTTACCGTATTTGATGGTACGATCAAAAATACCAATTATAATGATAAAACAAACCCTTAGTAGTGCGTTATGTTCAAAAAATGTTTATCAGCGTAGTTGCCCTGACAACGCACCCTCGATGGCCATCCCACAGGTGTGCTCCCGGATTTAATAAACTGATCGTGACTGACAGACGCACACACCTTTACTGCACGGTACTAAATGCAATGTGTACATTTAATAGGGAAAATACGGTTGCAGAATGGCTTTGGGGTGATTCCGTTTTTAAAAAAGTATGGTAGAGATATATTTGTACAACGTGTTTTTTATTTTGCAATTAGCGTTTGGTCTAAAATCACGCCCGGATGCTCTGAATATATGTACCCGAACCTTTCAGCGTTATATACCCTTTCGGATACACGTTGTATACATATACTTGTTTAAGTTATGTTAAAGGAAAACAAAAGATATTTTACCTGATTTTTTTGGTTGTAACCTTTGGCCTATAGCCACGGAGATTGCGGTACCAATACATACCGCGCCGGTGCCTTATCAAAAAACCAATCTTCTCAGTGATATTTAAAGATACCTATTATACTTAATCTTCATTCAAAATCAGGTTAAAAAAATACCGAGTCTGGGATTGCTGTACGAAGGCAAATCTTTTTCCTTCATCACCTCTAAAATTATGTTTTTTCTGTATTTATCTTTTTAGTACAGTTGCGTCTCATTTGTAACTCGATTACGGCGCATCAAAAAAGGGTAATTAACAATTTATGTATGTATAACTTTCAAGCTTAGCTCAAAACTACAGAACCGATTTTAACTTATGATGAGGTGTCGATTGTTCTGCCTTCAGCATAAGAGTGTCACACGCTGGTAAGAGTGTCATTCCATGGTCGGGTTTCACTTTTTAATTTCTCTTTTCATCCATCCCATTAGGTTCGTAATAACAAGTGGGGCAAAATAATTAATAACTATTTATCAAAACCTTATGGTATAAAACCCGACAGCATATTTTGTAGATTGCGAACGTCATGTGGGATTTTTTACCATAAAATATACCCTATGACACTTCGGGTACCAAGACGAATCTAACGACACCATGCAATTCGAAATCGGGCAAGCCGTTTAGGCTACAGGATGCACCAAAGGAACGGACATACATACATAAATACATACATATATACATATACCAGACGAGTTTTTGTACCGTAAGGAAAAAACTCATCCAGTATAGATACACTTCAAAAACATTACTCTCCTTGGGCAGTCGGGTAAAAAGATTGCTACTAATTTGTTAATGTGGAACAAATTAGTAAAGCGAACGAATGTCGAATAAGTCAACAAATGGCAACATCTTAGTGAGACCACGACTTGGGGCCTACGACAATGAAATATAGACTACGTGTGCTACGGCCTACGCCAGAATATGTTTGTTAGTTAAGTAGGTTACACAGAAATGAGCTAATATCTACGATAGTTTACGTACAAGGTTCTTTAGAATTAAATAATGCTTTGTATTTTGACTCTATTACAATTATTTTATTATTGTTACAACTGAATGAAAATGCACCCATTAGAAAATAATGCATGGCCTAAAGGCAGCCATAAAAATATTTCATGTAAACATGAATGAATTTCTTTAATGCTTCCCCTCGCCGATAATGGGACATAATAGTGAAGTAATTTACGAGAGTCATAGTCGATTGCTCGCAAAAAATAGAGAAAGCAGCGAGGATATGTCCACAGTGACAGCGCAGAAACGAGCTGTGCGTACGCGCACGTGGCTGGCACGCGCCGTAACGCACCTTGCGACAGATAGCAAAAAAAATATTTATACCTACTTTTTTATTAATTAAGATACTAAACTTATTCATAAGTGATAACTATCATCGAACCGACAGCCAAACTGGATCTATACCAAAATGTGGGCCATATCTTGGAAAACAAAAGAGAATCATCAATATTCGATCATACAAACTACAGTTAATGTTTGCGACATGAATATGTGGTAAACATCTTAGACTTATAATCATATCATCTTAAACACATGAGCTACAGGACGTCCAGAGCTGAAAATAAGTTTCAGATTTACAATACTGGTAACATATACAGGTGAAATATAATTCGTGTAATTCCTGTTTACCGGTGACTTCACTCCTGACTCCACTCCACTCTCCAAATTGTTGGACTTCCATACTAAAGATTGTTTCAGAATTGTTTACTTTGTACGAGTAATCGAAATTTTTTTTATGTAATTCGACTAAGGTTCCTTGAGGAAAGTTGTTCGTAATCAAGAGTGGCATCACCAGCTAATGGGAATTACATTAAAATTTACCCTGTATAATAATCAAAAACCTCCAATTTCGTAATAGGTTAATAGAAACAAAACACAGGATAGTTATATGTCCTGTGTTTCCAACTTGGATTATTTCTTAGACAATAATTATATATGTTTTTCTTTTTCATACGGGACGACGTCAGTAACACTACATCTAGAGGTTAATACGAGATCTAAGAATGCACAGAACTAAATCTACATTGAAGTATTGTTGTGAGATCGCGCACATCAAAGAACAGAGTGAGACATGTCATAACAAAAAATTTAGAAGCCATCTGAGATTGTCATTATTATAATATCATAGAGAACCAACTGTATTAAAATTTAAATATCTTCGAAGCACACGTTTCTATCAAACATGGCTAAGGAGCAACGCCCAAGCACTATTTTTCAAAAATAATAAAAGTTTTTATTATCAGTTCAGCCCTTTTGGCTCTACAATGCCACACACATAGACAGACATTTACTTCAAACTAACAACACCTCTCTGTTTGCGTCAGAGGTTAATAAAACTACCTACAACTTTTTGATTATAAAACCAATCTCATATTATACAGGAAACATATTCAGTCTTTAAAATTTGGATGCATTTTGCGCAGGACTCGCAGCTCAGATATGTAAATAAGATTAAACAATTATAGAATTTGTGAGCGGCAATTTTTGAAGTTTTTTTTATGCACAACGCTTAACACTTGAACTCAATCACACCTGATGGTAAGTGAAGATGAGGCCGAAGGTGGAAGTGTACTGACCCAGAAACCCCATCTTATTTGGGGGACTGGCTATCTTATCTCTGACAACCGGAACACAACAATGCTATTAACATTGTTGTTTTGCGGCAGACTTAGATTAGATGGTGGTAGCTGACCAGGCGGACATTTTAATCAGAGAAATAAGTCAAATTACGCTGGGCCTTGTAACTGTACTCTATTAAGTGACAGAATATCATTGTAGATTCCATTCGATCCATGTTGAATCAAAGCTTCGCAATACAACTCATCGTTAAAATAATATAATCTGCCAAAAGCTACCTCCACAAAAAATACATACGTATCTATGCTGTCGCTACTTAGTTTTCTACAAAGCGATGGATTATTTTATTGTGTTTTTCCACGGTACTGCTTCAACGGGGGTTCGAAATGCAAAGAGCTCCAGTAGTAATCCTCTGCTCTTTCAATTAGGCTCAATTTATTTTTTTAAACTTCGAATATTATATACCATTATTTCTACCTTTAACAATACTTACCTGTGAAGCGGTATCACTACATTGACACTTTTGCTGTTACATATAATTGTCATATTTTTTTTTCAATGCGCCATATAATTCAAAAACAACTAAAATTAATTAACAGATAAAAACTAAATTTTATTAATTATACTACATATCCATTCATCGCTTCCCATTACCTCAAATACATACTAAATATTTATTATACTTACGTAAGATTAAATAGTATACCTACCATCAACCACAATACTCATGAGGAGTTTGCAAATCTCCTCGGACGCGACACTTTACATATTATAATTATAGAACTTCGCTTATAAGCTTACTTAAACTTCACATTATGGAAAGTCTGTGTAAAGAGAGTTATTACAGGATAAATGATTATTTAGGCGATAAGGAGGTCTGGTGTTCGCTGAATTCCAAGTCCAGATCGTTAACTACGCTTATGTTAATTGCTTTTGTTTTGTAATATGTAATATAAATTGTATTTTTTTTTAATTTGCTGCTCGAAATACTTATAATATTGTAAAGATGGAAACCAATGTAAAAGATGTTACAGAGTTTCTTGTCCCTTCTTCTCCCTAACCGAACCTTGTGAAGCGATGTAGTTTAAAAAAATAACATGTTGACTTTCAACAAGTTATTTAAATCTTACATTGAATAAAATATTTTTGGCTTTGAAAGTAATCATCAAGTTAATTGACTTGGCCTAGGCTTTGTATACATATATATTCATTCATACTATCTGCTTGCTCCTCATTCGGCTTCTAAGGGGTATTTTGTTACACGTTACCTGCCAAGTTCATGTTATGTAATTGTTCACAATGATTCCACTCCTTTACCCGTATCGCGGAACTGGTTGATAGTGTGCGGTAGATAAAAGCCGAGCTGACAGTTGAGCCGGGACGCGTTGGTCGGGGCAGCTGCGCGCGCGCAGTCGTGATACGGGCAGGTGTACGCGCGTGCCCGTATACCAAGGGTGTGTGCTCTGCTTTGTTGCTTTCAGGATTTTTAGGGAAGGGTGGGGCGAGATAGCCGTTATAAAAATTGCAAGGTGCATATGGATCGTAAGTAGATGAAATAAATTGTGCCCTTTGTAAGATAAAAACGTGTTTTTAATGACAAATCCTTTGAATTTTGTGCTTGTTCTTCTCAGGGGATAATTGCCTTTTAAACAAGCAACAGCTTATAAAATGTATAATTTGAACTACATAGGTTAACTACACCGTACCAACAAAATAAAGAATGTTTGAGTTTGATCCATTAGGCATAATTTAGTTTGTATGTACATATTTTAGTTCAGAATATCCTTTTAAAGTTGAGGATATCAATTGTTGAGTTTCTACAGACATTTGAAACTCGCCTATGTTATAACACATTATAGAAATTATTTTCACGATTTTTTAGAGTAAGTATTCGGGATTATTTCTCAGTTACAAGCAAATTATGCTAAAAAAATCAAAACTGAATCCCCTGGGTATCGACTTCGAAATTTGAACACGTTTTCTACAGATACTGACTCCTATTTTAATTTCTGCACGGCCAATAGGGCGTGATTAACTTTTTTAACCGAAAAAGGAGGAGGTTCTCAATTCGGGCGTTTATATTTTTTTTTCGCTCACAACTCAAAAAACGAGTTCTGCCATCATGTTTTTGCAACATTCTGAGCAGTTTTCCGTTTATTGAATCATTATCGATTCATAAATTGAGTCCAACTCTCTACTTTCTGTTTTAGTTTTTCTGTATTTTCTATCAGTGAAAACACAAAGTGTCTACACATTGTAAGTGGCTAAAAAGCCTCCACTGGGTTACTATTTTGTGCTGTATGTGTCTCCCACTTCTTTAAATTGAATATACGTAATTAAAATTTCATTCTCTATCGGCCTGTACTCTGCTAGTACAACAACAAGTTTAAATATCTCCCTCAAAATCGTAGCCTGTGAAACGGTGGTATCTAATACTTGCATATGTGTGCCTACTGCTATAGGTTTCTTGGGCATCTTCTTTTACCACAGGTGATTTCCTGTTCCGAAGCGATAGTAGGTTGGACATACCGACTGAGAGATAAATGCAATAAGCCCTTTTATTATTTCCAGTAGATTTAAATTCAACAAATGATATCATGTACCTATCCCACGTTGAAATAAATGCTTGAAATTTGAAGCTTACTCTCGTATCTCCTTCAGCCTCAAGATGGTTAGTAGAAATTGTAAAATGCACAATTTCATAACTACGTTTAAAAGCGTGAAATGTCTAAGGACAAAAGCGTGATGAATAACAAAATAACGATAAATAATAATGTCTAGCAACAAGTAGAGCTTACTTACGTCATTTCAGAAACTCAAAGACATAGTACCATGCCTGTAGAGCCACTCTACATACTTATCTACGTACGCACTGGCCCGGGAGAAATGCGGGCACTCTACCATTATTATTTTTGCCATTGTACAATACCTTTAACAGGAACAAGTGCGAATATTAAATATAGTAATAATAACTCTCACATAATCGTAATGTAACTGGACTTAACAAATTCTAAACTAGCTGATATAGCGACTTACATAGCGTAAGACCACTAAGTAAAATAAGGATAAATCCATTCATACGCGTATAATCACAGCTATGACATCTCGGCTGACATACTTGCTGAATCTAAAATTTGAATTTATTTGGAAGAATAATGTAATATGATTTTAAAAATTTATTTGTAATAGGTAATAACATTTTTTACATATTCACAAAAACTAAATAAATAAATAGACATTTATTAATAAAAAATTTGCTGAACCGGAAGGGTGCCTAAGCGAGACTGAACCTCTGAGCGAAATAGAAGCCTTCCTTCCGATCATTAAAGCTTCGATCAGTCGCTCAGATATCTATCGAAAAATATATCGATTATAAGTATATGATTTTTATTAATATTTGTATAGGTTATTGATTCTGTCGTTCGCGAGCCTCGTGGTATAGTGGTATTTAAAATACCGATTGTACAAGATTAAATTGTTTTGTATGAATGTTTTTACCTACAACACTTCGGTTTAAATCCCGATCTGGATTTTTAAATAGAATCTTCAGTAAATAAAGATTAACCAGATCCACAAGAAGTTTTTTGTTCCTTCCCATCATCGTTCATCATCACCCTCACCACATATCAATTAATCTGCTGCTGGTAACCAATCACGCTATTCATTTTATTATTTCGCCAATATACCCTCGTTGAACCTAATTAATTTACATCACATCACATGTAAAGTGAACGAGGCAGAATCTTCGCTGGAAGGACAGACCTCTCAAGCCACCGCATACACGGAGCAAATCTGCTAATGTCTTATGAAGCCGATCGCACGATGAGGAACAGAACAAAAAAAAAAAAAAAAAAAAAACATCACATGTCACAAATGCACTTGTCAAATAAGGATAACAAAAGTCATCGTCATCCATCATACAAAGTTATTCCCCTCGTCCTTGCAACCCCATTAAAGGAGCTCGTAATGGTACGAAGAAGGGTGCAACAGGTGCCCCGACCGCCTTGACCTGTTTCTTGAGGGGTGCCTTACCAGGAAACCACTTGCTTACCGCGCACGGATGTAGATGTACTGGAAGGAAAAAATGTTGTGCACTCAATGTTGAAATTTTGCTAGATCTTAAATTTATTTAAATCTAGATGAATAATCAGATTATTTTAGGTGTACCCTGTGTATCTATATAATAACGATTGCTTTTACTTTGCTTAAAAATGTTATTTACAGATAGTTGTCGCAAATAAGAAAACCCTATCCGTCGGTATCTTCAGTATCACACTCGTGTCCGGCAGTTTCTTTTTATTAATATTTTATTGCAACTTCGACAAGTTAATTAATGACTGTTTGACAGTGAAAAATTTGAGGATGATTAGAAAAGTTTACTTTCTGAAACTCTGTTATTATTGGCCAAATGCTTTTTCTGTAAGATCAATTGACGAAATCGCAAAAACACTTTTTGTTTTTAAAATAAAGTAGAAAGCACATTAACAATAAAATAAATAAAATCGCCCTTTGTACATTTTTCTTAAATCTTTGTTAATGTCCATTTCTTTGTGTTTGTGTACAATAAAGTGTTAAAATAAAATAAATAAATAAATTTTATTTTTATTGATAATAATAAATCATAAATAAATATTTCGGACATTTACACCAATCATCTAATCCCAAACTAAGCAACACTTGTGCTGTGGATACTAGATAACGGATAAACATACATAAATATTTATATAAACATCCATGACTCGGGAATAAATGTTCATATTCATCACACAAACATTTACCCCTCGCGGATTCGAACCCGCAACCGTTGGTTTCGCTGACAGGGTCACTATCCACTACACCAACCGGTCGTCAAATTAACGTAATTACATTACATTACAGGATACAAAAAATTACAGTAATTTTCGAAACCATGCTGTATCTTGAAAGAGAAAATCCTTTTATTGTAGTACAATATATTGCTTAATAAATACTCCTGTGCAGGATAGGAGGCATTATATAATATCGTCTAGATATGAAGACGAAAGCACACTGCTTATTGTATACTTGTTTCAGGATTATTATGAAAATATTTACTCTGGTTCGCCGACCACAGATGAAATTACGTTAAGGAGATGCAGATTTAAAGATTTCCTTCAGCTGCTGAGCACGGCTCTTACCGTCTCAAGCTATTGGTACAGTCGCCCGCACATCAAGCGTATCTAACATGTTCGAAAAATAATTGTAACTATTATACAAAATAAAGTTTGTTAACATATGGCGGTGGCGGTGGTTATATCTTTTTTTATGAAAAAGGCAACTAAATCATTGGTACAAAAAATCAAACTTTCTCTTTAAAAAACTTACTTCCGATCCGACCCCAATCGTGGCCCATTGAACATCTGACGAGGTGAATGAATCCTTAACATAGGGTGGTTGCCGAATGATACAAAATGTACTCCGCTTGTAAAGTTACGAACAAACAATTACATTCCGGCGCACATCTGTCGGCGTTTAGACAATCACGATACGTCACGCGATTTTCGTGTATTTGTACTACAGTTAAATACAATTTTGATACTTTTTCTTTTAAAAAAATGGGTTTATTAATAAATGTGTTGGTGCTTAATTAAATGAATTCCCCATTTCTTGAAAGAAAGTTTCATTAAACATTTGTCCAGATTTCCTAAAAAGACTAATATGTTATTATAAAGTGTCGACAATTTTTACGCGTGAACGAACGTTTATTTTATTATATAATGGTGTTGCCTATGTATAATTAAAAAAACAACTGTAAGTCCTTATCATTTCGATAATTGCTCCGAAATGTTTCTAAACAAATGTTATCTAAAGATAGTTCATAATTATTTAAATTGATTTTTATAAATACCCTATCTAAAGAAAATCTCAATCAAATTATAGCTCAGGATTAGCTAGATGGAACACTTGCATATTCGGTCATACATGTGCGAGAGACATTAAAGAAAATTTTGGAAGAAAGCTGGATAGGATGCTTTGAACATTACTACTGGCTGCACATGAGCCCTGACCTGACGTTTTTTGGGAATTTGTTCACTATGGATATCTAATCAGTAGAAATTATGATGAAAAATATAAACTATGAGTAGTAGGGATTCAACGGTTCTGGACCACCCCAGTTTTCTGGTCCATCACTCCACCCCCCTGCTCGCAAAAAGGGCTTCACATATGCTCGCGGTATGTGTGTAATAAAGTTTATTCACGGTTAAATTCGCGCTTAGATTCGCGGTATGTGTAATAAACTTTATTCACGGTTACGTAATAAAGTTTATTCACGGTTAAATTCGCGCTTAGATTCGCGGTATGTGTAATAAACTTTATTCACGGTTACGTAATAAAGTTTATTCATGGTTAAATTCACGCTTAGATTCGCGGTTATTATCGGCGGATGTGTGGGTGGCTTGGTTCGGTTCACTGACAGATATCGTTCGGCCATATGTGAGATATCACGGTGCTCGCGGAATAATCATCGCGCTTCGTTGCGTAATAAATTCGCGGTTCCATATGTGACATGTCGTGGTCCTCTCACAGAATTGATCGAGGGACAGATTGAGAGCGGCACGGTTGCATTGTTATGGAATCATGGTAATAAAATTAATTCACTGTTTGATTGGGAACGCTCGCGAACGCTCTTTGAATCATGGGTGGTCCGGCGAGTAGAGTCCGAACAAAAGCGTACTTATTCTTAGAAAGTTTCTATAGCAGCGGCATTTCTTTGTGAAATATTTTTTTATCGTAAGTATTAATTTTACGTTGCTGGGTAGAGTCCAAACAAAAGCGTGGTAATTGTGTATTATTGTTGTATGTACATTTTACGATTATTGCTGTTTCAAAATGGAGTATCCCGTCCTTACCTTAAATTTTTTTCATGGTTATTGCCACAAAGTTTCTATAGAAACGGTATTTCTTTGTTGTGAAATGAGTTTTTGCTACGTTGACTTGTCAAAACAGGATCTCGTGTGACATATATAAGAGCGCTAAGGCCTACGTCTCTCTACACAGTTCGAGAGATACCAGTTGACAAAGCATCTACTATGGTGAGTTTAATTATTTAATTTTACCTATTTTTCTCAATTGTGTTGTGTTGTGTGTGTTTCAATATGTATACGTAGTGTTTCCAAACTGTTATAAAACAATTCCTAACATCTGAACCTAAATTATCCGAGTCGTTAATGATTTCTCAGTGAATTCTCGATGTCGCTAAGTTTGTCCCTATTCTAATTTAACTATACTCTCTTGTTTCAGTGTGTGTTATATTGTTCTAATGTATAATCGTTAATTAATCAATTATAGTGCGCCTCGATGAATAGGGCTCTGTGAGCATCGTGGTTTTTTGGAAAAACTAAGTCATACGCTAACCCAATATTTAAACTTGTTTCAGACATCAATTCCCGAGTGTGATTACACATTTAAGAACTATTATTTTCCTGCCTCTCCTGATTTAAGTGATGATGAAACTCGCGGTTCTCCCACATTAAAGGCCAAGCAAAATACCGCAAAGAGAAGCATTGATGCTTTTTTTGAGAAGCCGAAGAAAAAGAAGGTCAGAACGCACTCTTCAAATGTGGCCCAGGCTAACGGAGAGGGAACATCATACATTTCATCAAATAACGACGATGGATCCACTGCGAGCCATCTCATTAAAATAGAAGTGTATGAGATGAAAAAATTGAAAGATGTTCTACCCATTGATTACTGGAAATACGCAGATGTACGTGTTAAATATTACATCACATCAGAAGAGGACAAAAATTATCAAAATACCAGAGATTTAATTTATAATATAACAAAACAGGTGGCAACTAGGAAGGGCTGCACAAAATATTTCATAGAAACCGATAAGAAACAATAACACCTTACCTATTGTTACCACTCTTACTACCTAATGACCCCCCGCCATGCTACTTAAAATCGACTATATAATGAGGGTTTCAACTCAAGTAAACTGAGAGTCATTCCTAATCAACCATTGACTGAAGTTTGTTAGTGGTAGTCTAAAAACCAAAGACCTTTATTAGTGGTAGTCCCTTATTCAGTGTTAACACGATGGCACATTTCGATCTCAACAACCCAATATTTGATGAGCAATTATATCAACTATGTATCGAGGCAGAACAAAGAAATATAGATCAACAACTCTACGATATCTGTGAGCTCAGTGATGCTGTAAACCAAGTACCACCTGAACAGTAAGTAACTTGTACTATCTTTAATTCGTCCAGGAACACACAGTTTAATTATATTATGTGATTTGTGATGAAGCTCTCTCATTATCTATTGAATTTATGCAAACTTGAACTCTCGTTCTTATGTAATAAGATAGTTCTCATTATCTATTAGTGTTATACAAATTTGAATGATATTTTATGAGTAATAGGACACAGTTTACAAATCTTTCAAAGTTAACCCAAGTACATTGATGGTATGAGTAGTGGGGTGAACGACGTTACTACATAAACGATTGTTAGTAGTGTCTTTACCTCATTTTGTTACAAGTAACGTCTCAAAACTAATACACAATGTTGTCTTTATCGACTCAGGAAATTATGTCATTAGACAAATCGTTTCTTCTAAACAAATTTCATAATTTCATTAGGCTGTGGTACATTAGTCATAAACTTCCTAATTTCATGATAGAGGACCCAGATATTATACCATATTTTACTCCTTGTAGTGGGCATAAAATAAGAAGTGATGCGACTACTGAGAACATTGATGAAATTGATGGTGTATTACAAATGCAGGCATATTGTAAGCTGTGTAATCCTTAATGTGGGTATTATGAAAGCAATTTTGATTGTGTTATTTCATTATTATAACTCTAATACTAATATTGTGTGTTCTATTACAGTGCAAGTAATCAAACCGGGGGGAAAAGAAAGGTGCAATCGAGTGTACAAGTTGCATCGAAATCGCGTCGCACACAAGAAGCAAATGAGTCATCTAGTTGCACTGAGTATATCAATGTCGTGAATAACAACAACGCGTCGACATCTACGAGCAGATCGACTAGCAGTGCTGGACCTTCAAATGTGGTGGTGGACCCCATAACATGTGGAATATGTAATCACACGGTGAGTCGAAGATATTTCACTAACCACTTGCGGAGTAAATCACACAAAGAAAAGGTTTTCGTTCAAGAACATAATCTCGATAATGTTAGTATTATTTCTACAGCTTTTGGTTCTAGAATATTAACCTACAGAATAACTTCACCTCTTTCCAATGATAATAATGTTTTACAAACCCCGGAATTGTTCATAAAATCAGTGAGGGAAACTATTTTATTTCTTGTAGAAGAGTGTTTGAGGGAGCTGACTACTATTAAAGTCAACTTTATAGTTCATGCGGACTTTGTACAGGAAACTAAAGACATTAAAAATTCATTTGACTTTCAAACAAATAACTGGTCACTTTGCTTAGGTGAAAATTTAGATATTTACTTCAATACATTGATGGAAAATATTAAAACAAGGATGACTGACTTTGAGAAAAAAGATAGTGGTTGGTCTTTGCGGGAAATAAAGTTTTTAGAAATGAATATTAATCAATTTAACCCCTTACGTGGCTCGACATATATCGATTTACCGATAGATATTAAACACAAGAAAGCTGTAATAAATGTAAAAAATAGAGACCAACAATGTTTAAAGTGGGCTTTACTCTCCGCAATGTATCCAGTTAATACTCACTTAGATCGGGTATCATCTTATATTAGACATGAGAATAAATTGAACTTTAATGGTATTCAATTCCCAGTGAAGTTAAAAGATATAAGTAGAGTTGAAAAACAAAACAATATAAGCATTAATGTTTTTGGTTTGGATTACAACAAAGATACTAAGAAAAATACTATTGTGGGTCCTTTGTACTTTACCAAGTCTCGTAAAGAAACCCATGTAAACTTGTTATACTTAGTAAATGGTTCCGATAACCATTATTGTTACATTAAAAACATGTCACGTTTGGTAAATAAACAAGTCACTAACCAGGAGAAAGCGATACATATTTGTGATGGTTGTTTATTATATTTTACTACCAGAGAAAGGTTAACAAACCATCAAACAAAAGATTGTGCACAAATAGTTACAGAATTACCTGGAATGAATAAAAAGACTAAGAATTGGTTTGGTCAAGAAATAAGTAATGATAAAATTACCTTCGATAAATTCCAACGAAAGTTAAAATTACCCTTTGTTATATATGCAGATTTGGAAGCCATTTTGAAACCGATTAAATCATGTGATCCTAATCCATTAAAATCATACACCCGATCAATACATGAGCATGAAGTGTATAGCTATGGTTACTATATAAAATGTTCCTATGATGATTCCCTTTCCAAGTATCGAACATATACTGGACCAGACTGTGCAAAAGTATTTATGGAAAGTTTATATAAAGACTTATCCGAGATACAAAAAAGGAATTGCTTTCAAAAACGACCCCAACCATTAACTGATGCTGATCAATTGAAAATTAGTCAATCAGAGTTATGTTATATATGCGAGACTCGATTAGATAATAATGATACCGATCTAGATTTTGATTGGAATACTGGAAAGTTTAGGGGGGTAGCTCATAAAATATGTAGTTCTAAATATCGTGTACCTTTCTTCATTCCAATTTTGTTTCATAACTTGAGTAATTATGATGCTCATTTTATTGTTCATGCACTTAACTTTATGGATGGTGAAATAGAAATTATCCCACAAAGTAAAGAAAAGTACATTTCATTTTCTAAAAAAATATTTATAAATGGTCATTCAATATTTTTAAGGTTTTTGGATTCTTTCAAGTTTATGTCCAGTAGTTTAGATAGTTTGGCAAAAAATCTTAAAGAAAAACAATTGAAAGAGTTAAGAAAACAATTTCCTGAGAAAACTGATTTTCAGAGATTAATAAAAAAAGGTGTATTTCCATATGAATTTATTAACTCATATGAGTCGTTGCAGGTCACATCACTTCCCACGCAGGATCAATTTTACAGTTCTTTGACTGATACATGTGTATCTGATAATGATTATAAACATGCTTTAGATGTTTGGAAACATTTTAAATGTCAAAATATGTTAGATTATTCAAATCTATACTTGAAAACCGATGTTATGCTATTAACCGATATCTTTGAAAATTTCCGTGAAGTGTGTATTGAAACTTATGATTTAGATCCAACTCAATATTACACAGCTCCGGGGTTAAGTTGGGATGCGATGTTGAAATACACAAAAATTGAATTAGAATTGTTGACTGATTTCGATAAGTTAGCGTTTGTGAAATCTGGTATAAGAGGGGGTGTATCACAATGCTGTAATAGATATGGAAAGGCTAATAATGAATATCTCAAAGATTTCAATTCAGATTTACCAAAATCTTATTTGATGTATTTTGATGCAAATAACCTTTATGGATGGGCAATGTCACAATACTTACCTGTAGGAGATTTCAAATGGGTTAGTGCAAATACTGATTTTCATGTATCACTTACATCTGATGTTGGATATATATTGGAGGTCGATCTCCATTATCCTGAAAACATTCATGATTTACATTCAGATTTCCCCTTATGTCCTGAAAATATTGTTATAGGTAATAGTAAAGATAAGAAATTAGTTCCTAATTTATATAACAAAAAGAATTATGTTATACATTATAGAAATCTTATACAATGTTTGCAATTAGGTATGAAATTGCTCAAAGTCCACAGAATTTTACAGTTTAAACAAAGTCCCTGGCTAAAAAAGTACATAGATTTAAACACAGAATTGAGAACTTTAGCAAAAACTGATTTTGACAAAGATTTTTACAAACTTATGAATAATTCTGTGTTTGGTAAGACTATGGAAAACATAGAAAAACGAGTTAATGTAAAATTATTAACACATTGGGAAAATCGTGGTAAAACTCAAGGTGTGCAAAGCCTGATAGCCCGACCGGAATTCCATAGCCTTTCAATATTTTCTGAGTCACTAGTTGCTGTTCAATTACACAAAACGAAATTATTCTACAATAAACCTATTTATTTAGGTTTTTGCATATTGGACATTTCAAAAACTCTTATGTACAATTTTCATTATAATTATATTAAACCAAAATATAACAATAAAGTAAAGTTACTCTATACAGACACGGATAGTTTAATTTATCATATCTTTACTGATAACTTTTACACAGATATAGCACTTGATATATACAATTATTTTGATACTTCAGATTATCCATCTAACAATGTCTTTGGTATTCCACTGTTAAATAAAAAAAAGTTGGGATATTTTAAGGATGAAAACAATGGAAAGATATTTAAAGAGTTTGTTGGTTTGCGATCTAAAATGTATTGTATAGATGTTGAAAATAAGGTAACCGCTAAAGCTAAAGGCGTAAACAAAAATGTTACGAAAAAAATGTTAATGGAAAATTATAAAAAATGTTTATTTCATAACGAAATCCAAATTTCGGAAATGTATAGAATAAGAAGTTTAAAGCATACTATTTTCACTCAGAAAATAAACAAGATATGTTTATCTTATAATGACACTAAGAGATATTTTATACCTAACTCTACAGATACTTTTGCTTGGGGTCATTACAGTATTAAATAATGTATATACATTTTAAGTACCACTATTAGTATAATATCATTATTGTAAGATTATTTTAATTATTTGAATTGTAAAACTGTATTTGAAATTTTTAATTAATTTTCATTATTGTAAGTATATTTTAAATTGTGTGATTTCTAAATGTAATTTATATAATAAAATTACTGAGTGACTTTATAAGAGACTTCCTATTTTGTTTAACCCCATTCCTAAACACAGAGCTTTATAGGTTACACGTTAAATTGTAACAAAATAAAAAAATGTTTCATTTCATCCATCCTTTCACAGCTATTGTAGCAGGCCCAAGTGGTTGTGGTAAATCTAACTTTGTTACCAATTTCTTAAAATATGCAAAAGATATTTGTAACAGTGACTTTGAACGGATATTATGGTGTTACGATGAAATGCAACCTTTATATAATTTGAACAATGTTGATTATAAACAGGGTAGCCCTGAGTTAAGCATGTTTGATGGTAAGCTACCACAATTACTGATAATAGATGATCTTATGCGAGAATCCGATGCCCGCATTGTAGATATTTTCACTAAAGGTAGTCATCATAGAAATCTTAGTGTGTTTTATATAACACAAAATTTATTTCACCAAGGTAGAGGGCAACGCGATATTTCCTTAAATTCGAGTTACATAATTTTCTTCAAAAATCCTAGAGATAGAGCACAAATACGTCATTTAGCACGTCAAGTAATGCCAGATAATTCCAAATTCGTCGAAGAAGCTTATAAGGACGCTACAGCAGAAGCACATGGTTATCTAATGATTGATTTAAAACAAAATACAAATGATATGTGTCGTTTTAAGAGTAAACTCTTTCCCTCGGATGAAAACTGTGTAGTTTATTTGCCGAAAAAGGGTTATAAATATGATACACACCGTAATCAAATATCAGTTAGTGGTCGATAATGCCTGAAGAAGCAGTACCACAAGATCAGGAATTATCACTAGCTTTACAAGTACTCACACCGAAATATCGCAAAGCTTTATTGAAAAAATGTAGTGAAGATAAAATAAATCGTATATGTGAAAGTATTGTAGATACTTTCATTGAAATCCCTATAAAAGGGGTGCGGCAATCAAAATTTAGTTTCTTGAAGTTACATTGCTTTTTTTCAACAAATATTGCATAGTGTTTCCTTATAATAATAACAGCCTCAAAATATTATTATTATTAGTCGGTTACAATGGTTGGTAGAGTGACGACGCATCTTGAATTACTAAAAGCTTTGCATACGCTTAAACCTAAGTATTGTACAGCCTTGTTGAAAGTATGTCGCAATGAAGAAATAAATTGTTTATGTGAATGTATTTATAATATTTTGAATGGTAAAATTCCTCTGAAGGATAGAGATAAATCCAAGTTGAGTAAATACAAAACTTTGTTGAGAAAATTAGTATCTAAGGGTAAAAGTAACTCCCGAAAACGAATTATTATACAGAAAGGTGGAGCATTCTTACCCATAATTTTAGGTTCTGTTCTTAGTGGATTATTAAGTTCGTTTTTGAATAAGTAAAATGGAGAACACAAAGAAAATGATACTTGTGGAACCTCATGTCATTGATAGGATTAGACACAGTGATAACGTTCCTGAAAAACCATTGTCCCGTCTCGATGAAGAGATGAATAAAATCTTAAATAGTAAAATTGAAGACCGTGAGAAATGGATGCAATATTTACAAATCTTACAAAGATATTTACATTTTGCTGGTACAGAACGTCATCCCATTACATTACCAATAGTTACAGATGCCCCTATCAATGCAGTTTTTAATAGTATTAAAAAGGAAGAAAATAATGATAATGCAGTAGTTCCAAAATTATCAGCAACAGAAGAAGACGTAGTAAAGGAAAATCATATAGTATCACGTTATACCCCAAGTTATTTGTTTAAATTTATACCAAAAACATATAAAAAAAAGGGTGAACTATTATTAGAAGGTATATTGTCAGAAGGAAATGCCATTACTTGGGATGGTGAAGGTAAAGTCATAATCAATAATGAAATTGTTCCTCGCAGTAATATTGTAGATTTAATTAATGATGTCCTACGACCGTTACGACGCCCAAAACCATCAGGTTGGGAAAAGTTCGCTTCAGCTCTAAGGGACATAAAAATACCATTAACTTGTATAAGTAACCCAGAAACGCTTGAATACATAAACAACCTTGATTCGGCTGATTTTAACAAAGACGATTTAGTAGACAAACATAAAACACCAAAGCGAAGACGTGGTGACTTGCTACATAAAAGAAAATTAGATTGGGAGAGATGGAACCCCAACTAGATGATATAAATAACATATATTATGATGTCTCTCACCCGGCTGGATATAGCAGTGTTAACAAATTAGTAAAAGCTATGCAAGGGAAAATGAACAGACAGAATGTAAAGAAGTGGTTACAATCTCAAGAAACTTATACTTTGCACAAACCTGTTAATAGACGATTTCCTAGGAACAAATATATTTTATCTAATTTAAATGAGCTATGGCAAGCGGATTTAAGTGATATGCGAACATACAATAAATATAATGATGGCTTTAATTATATTCTCTGTGTCATTGATGTATTTAGTAAGTACGCTTTTGCAAGGCCTATGAAGAAAAAAAATTCTGAAACTGTTAAGACATGTTTCGAAAGCATATTTACTGAAGCAGGGGCTACTCCTAGACATATACAATCCGATAAAGGTACCGAATTTGTTTCAAAAGATGTAAATCAATTCCTCAAAAGGAAAAATATTAATTACTATACAACGAACAATCCTGATATCAAAGCTAGTATTGTAGAAAGATTTCAGAGAACACTTAAAATGAAAATGTGGCGATATTTCACTCATAATAATACATATAGATATATTGATATTTTACAAGAATTATTACATTCTTACAATCACAGTGTACATTCCAGTATTAAAATGTGTCCTAGTGATGTGAATTCGAATAATATAATGGCAGTATGGTCTAATTTATATGATAAGGACAATAATGAGCATATAAGTGATCGTTCATCATTTAAAGTAGGTGATCATGTTAGAATAACGAAATATAAACACATTTTTCAAAAAGGGTATGAAACAAATTGGTCGGATGAAATATTTATAATATCATCTATTGTTAAAAGATTTCCTTGGGTTGTTTACAATTTAAAAGATCTTAAAAACGAACCAATAGTGGGTACGTTTTATGGTAGGGAACTACAAAAAGTAATCTATGACCCCACCATTAAATATAAAATCGATAAAATAATATGCACTCGTCGTTTTGGTAACAGAAAGGAAGTGTTTGTCAAATGGAAAGGATATCCTAATAAATTCAATAGTTGGATATCAGCATCAAACTTGGAGTTAATATGATAGAAGATAGCTTTTATCTTACTTTACCAAGCAACAGTTCAACTATATATTTCCCTCAAAACACAACAGCTAACTTCATAACAAAGCTACCTAAAACTGTTCAATTGGAGGGTGAATGGGTTGTCGGGTTAGCTGAATTTCATTATCCCTGCTCGATATTTAATGTTCAAGAAAATGAGAATATTCTCTTCATCAAGCAAAAAGCCATAGTAGAAGGAGATTACAAGAGTAATGATGCAGTATCTGTAGAAGATAAGTCTCACAGTCGTATTGATCTGAATGAAAACTACTATTATGATGATCCATCGTTAATACCAGTGGAATACAAATCTCAAATCCCATCTTTTACTTATGACCACATCAATAATTTTCTAAAAGTATTCAATGAAAATAACCTCTTACGTAACCAAGTGAAATTTGAAATTGATGACAACTCGAAACTTATTACTGTTACGAAATTAACTAACAATGTATCATCGTTGGTCTTATCCCCTACGCTAAGTCTTCAACTTGGCTTTGAGCCTTATACAAATTTAATAACAAAGCCACATGCAATATACCCAACGAATTTACAATTGGGATTGCCTTCACAACTGTTTATTTATTCTGATATTATCCATCCACAAATTGTGGGGGATGTGATGAGCTCGTTATTTAGAATCATTCCACTAGATCCATCAAAATACATTTATGGTGCATACAAAATGCATATATTATCTCCTATTCATTATCTTCCAGTCATGCGTAGAGAATTTGATACCATAGAAATAGATATAAGAACCAGCATTGGTAATAGAGTACCATTCCAATTTGGAACTTCATGTATTAAACTTCATTTTATGCGAATAAAATGAATCATAAACGTGATAACATACTTTGTCCTTACCATCATTATTATTCTCACCAAGCTGGTTCAGGTGTGGGTATTATATATCGAGGTATACCTTATCAGCGTGGTCATGGCATTGGAAGTTTTTTAGGAGGACTGTTTAGATCTGTATTTCCACTCTTAGCGAGTGGTGCCAAAGCCGTTGGAAAAGAGGCATTAAGCGCAGGTGTAGGGTTATTATCAGATATGATTAGGACACAACCAATGGAGGAATCTGTTAAGTCTCGTCTCAAAAATGCAGCTGCTAATTTAAAACGAAAAGCGGATGATAAAATCGATTCACTTATGTCTGGTTCCGGGTATAAAATCAAAAGACGTGTAAAGAAACCAATCATTTCATTGAAAGCATCTAAGCGAAGAGGGGTTCAGAAGAAGAAAAATTACATAAAAGATATATTTTCGGATTAACTATGTCGTTCTTACATAATCATTCTTGTGAGTGTGTTAAATCAGAGTTGGATCTTTTTGCACTTCCATCAACACAGACAAGTATTGAAAGTGGACAATGGATTCACTGTACACCAATATCATCTCTAAGTGATGAAGGGCCAATTGAGTTTGTTATGCCAGGAACTGGTGATGACTACATTGATTTGTCACACACTCTGCTTCATGTTAAAGCTAAAATAGTCAACATAGATTCTACCGCTGCTTCTACTAGTGTTAAAGTGGCACCTGTAAATAATTGGTTGCATTCACTTTTTAACCAACTAGATGTATACTTAAATCAAAAACTTGTATCACCTCCTAACAACACATATGCATATCGGTCTTATGTTGAAACTCTACTTAATTATGGACCTGCGGCAAAACAATCACATCTGACTTGTGGTATGTGGTACGAAGACACAGCATCTAAGATGGATTCATGTGATGATACTAACGAAGGGTTCATCAAAAGGTATCAACGAGTAAAAGATGGAAAAGTAGTTGAAATGATTGGACATTTACACGGTGATCTCTTTAATCAAGAAAAATTTCTTATAAATGGTGTAGAAATACGCGTTAAATTAGTGCGTAATAAGGACTCCTTTAATCTAATGTCATCATCCCAAGATTCTAAATGCAAAGTTCAAATTGATGGTGCCACTCTTATATTACGTAAGGCAAGAATAAATCCATCAGTTTTAATTGCCCATCAAAAAGTTTTATCCACTACTACTGCTAAATATCCAATTACTCGTGCTGAAGTAAAAGTTTTGACTATCCCCTCAGGAATACGTGGAAAAAGACTTGATAACGTATTTCTTGGGCAGGTACCAAAAAGATGTATTATCGGGTTTATTGACAATATAGCTTTTAACGGTACTTTTAATACCAATCCATTTAATTTCCATAATCATGATATAAATGTATTTAGCTTGTATGTAGATGGTCAGCAAATACCTTCTAAAACTCTGATGCCATCATACGAAAGTGGTGTGTTTACGAGTAGTTACCACACATTATTTACTGGGACTGGTATCCACTTTTTAAATGAAGGAAATTCCATATCGATAGAGGACTATGCAAATGGATATTGCTTAATGGCATTTGATTTAACTCCCGATCTATCTGCAAACTCGAATTCACATTGGAATTTAATAAGACATGGGTGTGTTAGAATAGAAGTCCAATTTGAATCAGCACTCACCAAAACTCTTAACTGCATTGTGTACGCTGAGTTTGACAATGTTATTGAAATTAATAAGAATAGAGATGTAAGTGTAGATTATAATAGTTAATTAAAGGGTAACATTAAACTTTTTATTATAAATTGAAATTCATGTAACATTTATCATCACTTTCCTTTTAGTATACCTCAATGTAAGTATGTTCGATTTGTTTCATGATGAATACCCGAGAAATAGGGCTATGTATGAAAGATATTAATCCACATCTAGAATTTAATGTGTTCGCTGCTAACAGAATTCCGATGTACATAGAAGTGCCGACTTACTTTATTTCTAACTTAGATCCCGATACAAAACCTGGATCACATTGGGTGGCTATTAATATTGATGAAAATGGTGTTGGTGAATATTTTGATTCATTTGGGAGAAAGCCTACCGGTTACCATAGAATGTTTCTAAACAGGAATACTCGAAAATGGTTATACAACAATGAAAAGCTTCAAAGTCATTTAACTTCTGTTTGTGGTGAATACTGTTTAGTATATCTATACTTTAAATATATGGGTATGAGTATGTTAGACTTTATTAGATGTTTTTGTGATATACCTCTGTATAATGACATTTTGATAAATAGAATTGAGAAAAATAGGTAAAATTAAATAATTAAACTCACCATAGTAGATGCTTTGTCAACTGGTATCTCTCGAACTGTGTAGAGAGACGTAGGCCTTAGCGCTCTTATATATGTCACACGAGATCCTGTTTTGACAAGTCAACGTAGCAAAAACTCATTTCACAACAAAGAAATACCGTTTCTATAGAAACTTTGTGGCAATAACCATGAAAAAAATTTAAGGTAAGGACGGGATACTCCATTTTGAAACAGCAATAATCGTAAAATGTACATACAACAATAATACACAATTACCACGCTTTTGTTTGGACTCTACCCAGCAACGTAAAATTAATACTTACGATAAAAAAATATTTCACAAAGAAATGCCGCTGCTATAGAAACTTTCTAAGAATAAGTACGCTTTTGTTCGGACTCTACTCGCCGGACCACCCATGATTCAAAGAGCGTTCGCGAGCGTTCCCAATCAAACAGTGAATTAATTTTATTACCATGATTCCATAACAATGCAACCGTGCCGCTCTCAATCTGTCCCTCGATCAATTCTGTGAGAGGACCACGACATGTCACATATGGAACCGCGAATTTATTACGCAACGAAGCGCGATGATTATTCCGCGAGCACCGTGATATCTCACATATGGCCGAACGATATCTGTCAGTGAACCGAACCAAGCCACCCACACATCCGCCGATAATAACCGCGAATCTAAGCGTGAATTTAACCATGAATAAACTTTATTACGTAACCGTGAATAAAGTTTATTACACATACCGCGAATCTAAGCGCGAATTTAACCGTGAATAAACTTTATTACGTAACCGTGAATAAAGTTTATTACACATACCGCGAATCTAAGCGCGAATTTAACCGTGAATAAACTTTATTACACACATACCGCGAGCATATGTGAAGCCCTTTTTGCGAGCAGGGGGGTGGAGTGATGGACCAGAAAACTGGGGTGGTCCAGAACCGTTGAATCCCTACTACTACTATGGATAAACTCGATCATTCGAAGTTCTGAATTGTTGTGCGTTGATATGGGTGAAGCATATATTTTGAAAATGTAATTTAAATGTCTAGTTTTCTGTTATTATTCGTTATTATGTATAAATGACATGGTACCTATCTTTAAGTTATTACAATTTATCTAATTAACTTATAACAACTTCTACTCGAGACCCCTAGAATTGCTCTTATTATTTGTGATGTCATTAATGATATTCAAGGGAGCTGTCGTTTTATAAAATAAGCATAATATGCTCCACCTACACTTGATCATGTCTGATTAACTGTAATTTAACTTTTGTTAGAAAAATTATCTATCTCTTCAGACCATATCAAGAAATACACACCCAAACTCTGGATATGCTATGTAAGTACGAGTATTACATACCTTTCAGATAAATAATAGAGACTCTATTAGTACTTAACATACTAATAATTCACAAACAAATGCTATTCTTAAAATGATTAACGAACGTAGTCCGTAGTACACATAATATGACAGCTGCTCGGCGGCCGCGGCGGCACGCACCCGTCACGCATTCATACGGTAATGCACTGCCTTTTAATTACTGCTGATAAATCTGCGCGCGCGCGTGCCGTACCGCTCGTGCGCGCGCCGCCTTATGTCGCACTAGTATGAAAATGTGTCGTGTCCATGTTGTGAAACATACTTGTTGAATTACAATTGGATACATTGTCATAAAGAAAATTAATTGTTAATTGGCCTGAATATTATCTGTTTTCAATCAAAAAGCAAATTAAAAATTACTAAGCAAAGTGAAAAAATAGAGACAGGGTAGTTAACATTAATTAAATGGTGTCGATTCTATAGAATGTACCTGCCAATACTCAATTACATGCGGAAAATCAGGTATTATTTAAAATTACTATTAAAAAAAATACATTGCTTTCAATCAGACGACTGACTGGTGTAGTGGATAGTGACCCTGTCAGTGAAACCAACGGTTGCGGGTTCGAATCCCGCGAGTGGTAAATGTTTATGTGATGAATTTATTTCCGAGTTATTGATGTTTATATAGAAATTTATGTATATTTATCCGTTATCTATATAGTATCCATAGTACAAACTTTGCTTAATTTGGGACTAGATGATTGCTGTAAGTGTCCGCAATATTTATTTCTTATTTATTTAATATAAGTATTTTTTAAGGTTTATATGTATATAAAGGGCCAACTTGTTCATCTGTCTTTCCGTTTGTCTTTCAGAGGCCTGTATGCTGGATATGTGGAAAGATAGAAAGTTTAGACTATCAGTTTGTGGTCCCACTTTGACTCAACATTACATATTTAAATTCTTTCGTTTCTTAATTTTTACTTAGAAATAAAATTACCTACCATACCGATGAAATATTTTTTTCCCCTTTCCGTGTGAGTTATGTTCTTTAGAACTCTTCACCTAAGATAAAACGTATTATTTTAATGAACCAAACAATTGAAGACCGCAATTTTTGTTAAGGCTCTATCTCAAAAAAGATAATACTTAGGCTCGAAATTTATTACATTAATAGCATAAAATTCTATATACAAATTTGAACTATCAAACGCATTTATACTTATATCATTATCGTTTAAATTATTTAAACGAAGCGCATAAGTTGTTATACAGATTGCGCATATCAAAAATAAAACTCAAAGTATGATTATTCTTGCGTAATGATTATAATTTACCGAATGTAAATATAATTCTTTTTATTGATTGATTGGGATGGGAATTAGTCGGAGTCCAGCTCTACAGACCAGCTGCAAAATAGGGCCAAACGATTTCAGCGGATCAATCAGCTTATGTCAAAGCCTCCCAGCGCATCTTGTTTCTTTGTTGTTTACAGAGCTATTTGACCAACTCGTCATACTATATAATTATAATTTAAAGAACCTACGTTATATTGGTTTGTTGTAGTGTAGTAGTTCCTAGTGTTTGGTGTAGTGGTTAATAATTCTGACTGCTATACCAAAAGGTCGCGGGTTCGAATCCCGCTAGGGGCATATATTTGTATGATGAATACAGACATGTGTTCTCGAGTTATGGATGTTTTTCATTTATGTATTTCTTTACAAAAAATGTATTTGTGTAGTTTATCAACCATCTGGTATCTATAATACAAGCCTAGTTGCTTAATGTAGAACTAGATGGCACTGTGTGTATGTGCAAAGATATTTATTATTATTATTGGCCTATACTTATTTTTAGTATTTTTTGTATTTACCCGCATATTCGCCCACGTTGTTTTTTGTTTTTATCTGTGTAATTTATTCTCGCGGAAAATTTACTAACGCATTAAAATCTCTTTCAGGTCCTATTCCATGGCATGTGTCTATGGAAATCTGTTCAAACAAACATCCAAACTTACACATTTATTGTAATATAGTCGGAATTGGATTATTATTATTATTTGTTTTAAAGCCCATACTGTATTTACTAACAAAAGCTAACTTACACACTAGTGTTAGGAAAGTGCATTATTTAGTCATAAAGTTCCACCTACTATTGATAAATTGATTGATGGAAAATATTCAAGCCAAAGTATCGATTGAAAAATACACGTTCGCCTTTTAGTTTATGTTTCAATTAAGTATGTTTATGGTACAATACATCTAATTACCATTTCCTACGAGTTATTGTCACTCGGTTTTCCGTCGGTTAAAATTGCGGGTTGTATTGCCAGTAATAAGGGGAAATCAGGGCTGGCATTTAGGGGGCTGCTTCCACAGATAATATCGTGGACACGTGTGATAATAACTACGACATTGCGTCTGTTATTAGCAAGTTATGGAGGGTTGTCACTTTTACCTGGAATATAATGACAGGATCTAGGTATAAATAAAGGTACCTACTAGAGACTATTAATCGATTATTAGATTTTCTTTTAAGCTACTAATTATTTTAAATTTTAGATAAAGCATTTATTTGTTTCTCCAGTTACACACATAAATTTAACTTTTTAACTAACAACTGTAGATCGATACAATCGTGTGTCCTGCAGCAGCACAAAAGGGTAATAGCTCAGTGTATGGGATTGCTCAAAAAGCAAAACACTGATTTTCAGATATACCTAAGGAGAACATGGGTGAACGTGCAAGAACAAGTGAAACATTTTTGGATAATAAGTGGGACAATAAGGATAATTTTTCTGAACTTGTTCCTTAGAGAATCACTAGCTTTCCGCCCTGGACTCTCTACATGCTAGTGAAACCCTTATAAAAAAATCTATAGCGTAGTTTAGAACAACTAAGCATTCAAACAGACGCGGATAGCGTTATACTATTTAGGGACTGAGATAGAGAAGAATCCCAACTAATATTATATTATAAATGCGAAAGTTTATATGTGGCTAGGTATGTGTGTATGTTTGTTACCACTTCACACCTAAACCCCTGGACAAATTTGGTTGAAATTTGTTTGGTAGACAGACTAGGACCTCGTTTAACACAAAGGCTACTTTTTATGCCGGAAAGTGATTGATTCCTGTAGGATAGGTATTATTAGTGGGAATGCTTTTAAGTTATTAGGGTGACGCATTTGATAGTAGTACGAATTCTACGCGGACAAAGTCGCGGATAACAGCTAGTTAGCAAAAATAACCGATGCAGCTACGGAATGCCAACCAGGGCTATGGTGAACAGTAAAATTCTTTGTGTCTAGTTAGGTACTTCAAGTCAACCACTGGGTCTAACCGCCCCGTGGCACGCTATAAAAATGATCGGATTTACAAAATGGAAGTCGCGGTTTCGAGTCCAAGGGTAGGTACTTATGTAGATATATTTTTAGGTTAGGATTAAGGTTGGTTAGTGGTAGCGCATTTTTATATATCCGCCTGAGGTAACCGATAATGCTTAAAACAGGTATAAAAGTGTGGCATATGGTGGACAGACAGTATATTAAAAAGTGCGACTAGGATTCGAGCTCTGAGTGTTCTAAATATCTATTGACAAACCTTTTAAGAAAATTTTTCTCAGAAACGGCTTGAGGGATTGATGAAGTTGACATTAATATCGAGTACTGAGGTCTATATGAAGAATATTGGTATAAATAAATTTATAGTTCAAGATTATTTTCCGGTTAAGTCCGGAACCCTAAAATAAATTAAGTTCTTCAGTAGAAATTATATGAGTATTCTGCCATGCGATTAATGGCTTTCATTACAATTATAAATATTATAGCGACCACAAAAAACTCGATAACATTCCGATTAATCGAATCGAAACATCTGTTCCTAATGAAAGTATAAAAATGTTTGATCACAATCAGTGGGGTGTTAATTCAGCATAGCATGCGGCGTTGTAGGATAATATTGTTGCTAAGGTTTGATGGCAATGAAAGGATCATATCATTCATTTATTGCCTTATATGATTACAAAAGATGTTATAATAATATAATATTTTTTTTTTTTATTAAGTTTTTTTTTATGATTTATTCCATTTTATTAATATTTTTTTACACAAACATTCACAGGTAAAAAATTCCATCTAGCGCATCTCCTCGAGGCGGCATAGTGCCCAACAGGCAATATAATAAATCATAAATAAATATACTTAGACATACACACAGCGCCATCTAGTTCCACAGTAAGCAACTATAGGCTAGTGTTGTGGATACCAGATGGTTGATTACTACATAAATACATTTTAAATAATTTTTTTTGTAAATAGATACTTATTATAAATGAAAACATCCATAACTCGGGTACACATGTCCGTATTCATCACACAAACATGTGCCCCTCGCGGGATTCGAACCCGCAACCTTTTGGTATAGTGCTTGTTTTTTTTTTTTTTTTTTTTTTTTTTTCTATTTATTCATTATATATGAAACAATTTAACACAATACAAAAGTGCACCACAGAAACCTATTCAAGGTTTATACGCAACACACTGAGCCTCATCGCTTACCACTTACTGTCTATTACAAGTTACAGTATCACCAGCACCACCCATGTAGTACTTTTTAAGTGATTGTTTACATTTTTTTATATTTATAAATATATCTGTATGTATTTCCTTGGGAATTTCATTTAAAATGTTTGGTAACATGTACTCCCACGTCCTCGCTCCGTAAATGTTAGTGTATTTAGGTAACTCATACAAAGGTATAATATACTCCAGCTTACGTAGATAACCAGGTCTATGTTAACCACTACACCAAACAGGTCGTCAGTACGTAAACGGTGTTTAAAATATACTTCAAACTTCAAGCATTTATTCATGTAGGTATGTTATATATGGTATCATTTGTTGAATGTCAATTTAAATTTACTGGAAATAATAAAAGGGCTTATTGCGTTTATCTGTCAGTTCGTATGTCCAAGCTACTATACATAAATACATAACGTCACGACCTACATCCTAAATGGGATGGTCAGAGATATCCCAAACAATAGTCCATACATACATATTTTCCAAACATTAAAAGTTTAATGATTGAAACAACGAACCACGGTACACCTTATGAAATATACAGAAATATATACGTGGCAGGAGGTGAGCCTTTCGCCGTTGAAATGTGCAAATCTATATGTACAATTAAATAATAGCTACATATGAAATATGAATTGTATATATTTGATCGACTGACAACGTCAACACAACCGTCACATCAAAACCCCGAGAAAGGGGGTATACATCACTATAGATGTATTTTGGTGTAAAGTCCCTTAGTCGCCTTCTTAGTCATATTTGATGGAAATCGGTTCATTCGAATATATTTAACTTTTAACATAGTTGCTTTGTATACTTATAGTTAGAGGATATTATATTATGTTCGGGGGTTTACTGGACCAACACAAGCTACTATAGTATTTATTCACTTATGAACCCCGTTTACAAATTTTGTATTCATATACAGAGAGGTCTAAGCTCGGGGCATATAGAGCGAGTATTTGATTCTAAAACGGAATAACTTAAATTCGATGACTTTTCAAAATTCTACACAAATTTTTTAGATGATCGTCATGGAAAATTACTTTTTGTGTATTTTTTTAAAGAAGGTAGTCAGTTATTTATTTAAGAGCCCTGCTCTTGTCGGTGGAGTTTTGTCCATATCTTAAAGTAGTACAACAACAAAAATTATTTCATTTTAGGACCAGAATCGATAGGATAAGGCATATAATGCTTATGAGAGTGAATGAAACAAGAGAGGTGAGTCAGGATCGTAGCAAGTGGAGTCTGTATGGTCACTTTATGTATGAAACGGTGCTGATGATGAATCCTTGATGAAGTGATAAGGTCTTCCATCCACTTCCAATATAATATTAGATTAGATAGACATAAAATTATGTTTTATCATTAATCAGTGAAGATAAAACTAGAGCTTTTGGAATCATGGTCACCGGGAACTCACATTTTATTTGGGATATTGACTGTCTTATCTCAGACGGCTGGTACACAACAGTATTTTTACTTAGCGGTAGACTTAGCTAGTACGGTGGTAGGTAGCCAAGCCGACATTAAACGATACTATATCATTAACAAGCGATACTATATCAACAACGAGGGGAGCGGCGGTAGCTTAGCGGCTAGCACACGGTCGCCCAATTTGGGAGGTCCGGATTCGATTCCCAGACAGGCCATGTACCAATGAGTGTTTAAATTTAATTTATAAGTGCATTTATCCGACTGCTCTTAAACGGTGAAGGAAAACAACGTGAGGAAACCTGCATGTTTGAAAAATAAAAATTCTAAGGCATGTGAAGTCCTCAACCCGCATTGGACCAGCGTGGTGGACTATGTCCCTCATTATAAAAGGGAAGGTCTATCCCTGCAGTGGGATGTTTACGGGCTGAGATGATGATATCATTAACAAAACTGTACTGAATATGCATCCTGATGGAAATCAAACCCACGACTTTAGATTTGAACCACGAGTTAAATGTTACAATACAGAACGTCGTAACGAATTGCTTCTTACGTGTATCCCTGTCTGAACGACCATGCTAACATTAGTTTAAAACCTTACAAAAGGGTAAATACAAATAATCTAAAAGATCCGGAAACAAGGACACGTAAAGAGCAAGAAATGGACTTCACTTCACTTCACGACTCTGATTGAATCAAATCAATAAGAGAGGGTTTATTGCTTTACAATAAAGTTCACTTTAAAGACAGAAAGAATATTATTGTATACTTAAATCCTGTCGACTGAACGACGACAGAGAAAGCTATTAGCTTTAAATCCCTGGCGACTTGAGTGTAGGTTGACCATGTCTCATGTCATTGTGGTAGACATTTATAAACAGTTTATAGAGCTAGAGTAATAAACCAGAATAATAGAACCGCCAAAAATTTACAAATCAACCGACTTCAGTAACGTTCCGTTTCCTATCTTCTGAGTGCATCATCAAATTTATATGGGACCGCTCTTTCACACAAAAAAAATTATTAGCAATCAGTTCACAAACTGAAGCAGACATGTAATAGGTAATTAAAACACAAAGGAACTGTGTTTTGTTTCCATTAAATATGGCTAAGAACCTTTCCCTTAATCTTAAATATAAAAAAAACGTCATTTAAATTGCGCACACATTTTTAAAATACATCCGGATAAAGACTGGATAAACACACATGCAACACTGTCAAACACAACAAGCGTCGTTTTTCGTCAGGGATTAACGAAATAATAATAAATAAATGAGTTTTTCGGACACTTACACCAATCATCTAGTCCCAAACTAAGCAAAGCTTGTGCTATGGATACTAGATAACGGATAAACACATAAATATCCATGACTCGGGAATAAATGTTCGTATCCATCACACAAACATTTACATCTCGCGGGATTCGAACCCGCAACCGTTGGTTTAGCTGACAGGGTCACTATCCACTACACCAACCGGTCGTCATATGTCAAATGACTAGTTCCATTGCGGTATATTTGTAATCTCTTCTAATAGATGCCAGTGGGGAAGTGAATTACGTAACATATGATTACCGTTCATTGTTCTTTGTGCATGTGACATTAGCCCTGGCCGTAACCATGTTGCCACAACGCAGTTGCGCCGCGCTTTATTACCATTCTCTATATTTCGTAAGGTGAACCGTGGATGTCGTTTCAACAATTAAACTTTTAATGTTTGGAACACCCAAACACGAACTTTTGGGATATCTCTAATCACCCGAATTGCGATAAAAGTCGTGAAGTTTAAGTATGTATATATGTATAAACTACTATTAACGTTACATTAATTATAATGAATTGTGAAAGCACAGTTGATGACCGTTGATCTCTATAGAAACGAATGAACTGCTACGTGGCAACATTCATATATACCCGGAAGCAAGCTGCAAAGTGCCCAACCGCCCGCGCCTAACATACTCCTATGAGACTGACAATATAAACCACAACTTCATAAACCAGTAACTAGCTATTTTCAGCCCTATGCCATCACAATATAGTCCCTGATTTCTGATTAGAATGAAAAAACGAAAGCCGTGGTATTGAAGGGTGTCAAAGTGATGTCAAGACATAAAGTTCCGTTAGCGCTAGGTTTGTTTATACTATGAAGTATATTCATGAATGATATACGTAATTACATTGTACAGCGGACAGCCACGCTATATATTTTGTTTTATTTTCATTTTATTTACTTCTGGGAAACAAACAGCTAATACTAATACAATAGGTTTGTAACAAAAATACAACACATAAGCCAAAACAGTTTCCACTAATTAGTGATGATATATATCATGGCACTTGCACACAACAGGTTGCTTTGTATAACATATATATGTATATATACCTTCTTCTTCAATTTATGTGCTCTTGTCGGTGGAGTAATACCACTTCTCTCTCCGTCCTCGATTTAACCTCTTGGTACGCCACGACATTCACCTTTTCTTTCACTTGGTCAAAGTAATTGAGCCTAGGTCTTCCCCTTCCTCTCCTTGAAACTCTTCTTCAATTATGTTCTTAAAAAAGTATGTATTAAATGGTAGGTCACTAAGCGAACTACTCGTAAGTATGTATGTACGAGTTTATTTCACAATACAGCTGCCACCAGAATCACTTAATACACGGTGATTGGTACAGAACCAACTCCGAATTCGCTAAATTTTGACTTTGCCATGTAAATGATCCCCCAACTAACCCATTTTGCATTTTTTGCGATTTAAGCATTGAATCCCTTTAAAAGTTGTCTTGTACATGAACCTTCGAAAAAACATGAAATTGATCGATTTTGTTTGAATATATACAATCGACAAAAAATAGATACAATCCGGACATGGACGCTGTGATGCAAATTGTGTCCTTCCCGTTGTATAATAAAATCACAACCTAAACAAACACATTGCCTGGCACCTCTCTCTCATTCGGGCGTATGCTCCAGGCAAGCATTATAGTGTTATGTTACATTGCATTAAGGGTATCACATATGCACGCCCCCAGGCTTTAACCTGTCATGCTTCATTCCTATTAATAATTATTAAATCATTGCGAATGTAACGAAATATATTCCATCTACTCGCTCAAATGTTGCATGGTCCATTTTGCCAATGTTTTCGTGCAAAAGTTTTCCCTTAAAATAATTTTTATAATCTACATAGAATCAGTTTCTAAATAAGATTTTTTTCCTGTTTATTCCTGCATTGTTCATGTATGTATTATTCTACTATTACGGCCGTCTCCAATTTTCCTCGAAACATGTACATTTTACACAATTTTATCAATTCAATAATATACCTAATTATGTAGTTAATTAATGGATAACCTATGAAATCAAAGGTTACTTTATCTAATCACCTTGCATGCACGCGTATAATATGCAACAAGGTTTCTTTTTGTATTTTTCCTTGTTGTTGATATATTAGTATCATAATATATCTGTATCAATTTAGTTATGTGTCATATCATAAGTAAGTTTATAACACATTTGCTCGAAAAGTGGTATTTTTTCTATGAAAAACAGGTTCAAAAAGTGGCGCATTTTGGCCTCGGGCTAAAAAGTAGTACGGTTTTTTTTTTTTAAAATGTCAAGAAGTTTCGTCTATGGTAATTTTTTTAATCCTAGCAAAGAGTTTTTATTCCGAAAATTGATAAAAATTTTAAAAAATTAAATACTTTGAGAGGTATTTGTACACTAAAATAAATTATTAATCTTTATTTCAATCAGTTTCGACAAGAAATAACAACCATTTATTTATAATAAGAACACAAAACTTTAATTTCCTAATTTGTTAGTGGCTGTCTGTACTGGCTGTCTGCAGTATCCTTTGCCTAATTAAAAAAAAACGCTTGTGCGCGCGCAGCGCTAATTTGTGAGCAAAAAAAGTAAAAGTTATTTCGCGCGCTCTGTGAAAATTTGCAAAAATGTCTTCAAGCGACGAGGATTTCATGGAATCTACGCCCCCGGATCTTAAAAACGCGGCGAAACAAGCTACTTTAAGCCTTCTACCTGAAAAATCAGTTGAGGTGTACTTGCAAGCGTACGAAAATTTCATACTCTGGAAAAAAAACAAAAATGCTCATTCATTTTCAGAAAGCATTTTTTTAGCCTACTTCATGGAACTCTCACAAAAATATAAGCCGAGCACGTTGTGGAGTCAATATTCAATGCTTAAAAGTGTTGTGAGAACGAAACATGGTGTTGATATTAAGCCGTATTCAAATTTGCTGGCTTACCTGAAAAGAAAAGGTGAAGGCTTTACCAGCAAGAAATCTAAAGTATTTGCGGCTGATGATATTGAGAAATACTTGAAAGAAGCTCCGGATAGCCGATATTTGGCAACAAAGGTCAGTTAAAACTAAATTATTAAACATAATTCCTTTAATTTTCGTATTTATTTACGATATAACTAGATAAGTACCTACTTCGGTTTTATTTTATACCTACTTACACAGTTTTTGTTTCTTTTCAGGTTGCATTAATATTCGGCATAAATGGTGCATGCAGACGTCAAGAGCTGACAAATATAACCACTGATGATGTCGAGGACCATGGGCGAATTCTCCTTGTCCAGATCAAGAACACAAAGAATAAAATACCACGCTCATTTACAATACAACAACCTTTTTATGAAATCGTAACGAAATACGCAGCACTCCGTTCCACAAAAGCGAAGACTAATCGATTTTTTCTAAATTACCAGAATGGTAAATGCACCAGCCAACCCATCGGCCGTAATAAATTTGGAATGATGCCTAAACAAATCGCCACTTTTCTCAACTTACAGAACGCACATGAATACACAGGGCACAGTTTTAGAAGGTCCTCGGCTACATTGCTCGCCGATTCAGGAGCGGATATATTGACACTGAAACGCCACGGAGGGTGGCGTTCCTCCAACGTCGCCGAGGGCTACATTCACGATTCAGTCAGGAATAAAGAAAAAATCAGTTCCTGTATTACAAAAAATATTAATTTGGAGCCGGGCCGTGCTGACTCTCGACCATCAACGAGCACATACATCCCGCCATCATCTCCGCCGCCGCAGCCACCTCCGCCGCCGCAGCCCTTAACTACAGAGCCAGAGCCCTATTCTGGTCTCATTTCTCCTACTTTCACTCAGGAGAGTGAGAGGAAGACAGTTAACAGTACGACTATGTTACAAATGCCGACTGGCAACGTAGTACTACATTTTTCAAATTGTTCTGGTTTTTATAACTGTTTTAACAAATAATTAAAGATTTATTCATTTCAGTAGCCCCATGTTTTATTTATTTCCTCACAAATGTGTTATAAAACGTCGTGTGACACACGTGCCCATTGATAATTGCAGCCTCAGCTTTTTTTGTAGCCCTCACCTACGGTTCGGGCTAGCAATCAAGCCTCGGCTGCAATGATCAACTTTGGGCCCTTATATCACAATGTACTATTAGATATTTATTTAGATGTATTAATGTATTTCATTTTTGTTGTAGATATTTCAATCGCCATAACAACAAATGTTTATCTTTTTATACTTCTATTTGTATTTGGTTATATTTTAGGAATTGTTGTTATGTCTAAGTAGACATGTTGCTCCATCGATATATCAATCAATCAATCAAATACTCTTTATTGCACAATTAACAAATCTACATGAAGAATACAGCGGACATCATTAATCGCACAAAAAGGCGGCCTTATCGCTAACAACGATCTCTTCCACGCAAACCTTAGGGTAAATATACAAGCTACCAGTAGATGAGGTTTGCACTAATAGTAGCAATACGGGTGTATTTTTATTGTTGGTAATTATTATATAACGTAAAGATTAAATTAAATAAACTAAGCCTACAAACTATAACTAGATAATTTATCTGCACTTAAAACATATAATATATTATTGACTACATAACACACATAAATTTATATATATATATAATATCAAATATATAAAATTAATAAATACATGCTATCTGGGGGCACGGCCGTGCCCCCACCAAGTCGAGCAAAAAAGCGTCACGGCCGTACCATCCTTTTCTCGAAGCAATTCAGACCATTTTCGACCCCCTGTAACTTCGTTGTGGATAAAAATAGAAGACTGAAATTTTCAGTAACTATGCAGGCATTGTAAAGACACGTATATTTAAAATTTCATTCAATTTGAACCAGTATTTTTAAGAATTATAAGGGGTCAAATTTCTTAATTTTGTCACTCACTGACTCACCGATCATCAAAATTCTAAGGCACTTCTAGCAGACCTAGAAGCTTCAAATTTGGAATATAAGTAGTGTTTGGTGTATGAATCAAGGAAAAACTAAAAAATCTAGAAAAGACAGCAAAGAAAATTAAGCCCATACAGCCAAGTTTTCAGTTAATTAAATTTTTCAATATTGGCTTTATTCGTAACGATGTTTTATTATTTTACGGCAATTATTATTATTGCGTGCGAAGCCGCGGGTTTAAGCTAGTCCCATATAAATATAGGCGCATGGTAGTGCCCCTGCCAAATCGAGCAAAAAATGGGTATTCCGGTGATGAAAACACGTGTATTAAATTATTTATTAATGCAAAAAACGTACCTACGTGCGTATTCGTACTTATTACGAGTGCGTAAGGTTGTATAATTATATACCTACAAAAATAAGAAAAGTGCATAAGTCAGAGAGAGGGCTTTAAGAAAATTCGTTGCTGGTCCTTCTACTTATTGTATATACATATATACAATAAGTAGAAGGTACCGAAAAGGAAAAAAGTAGAACTGTCTACAAAATACAAAAAGAAATGAGATCCCATCAAAAACAATACTTGTCAAAAAAACCAAGTCTCGCAACTCAGTTGTTCTGCGGTAAAAAGTTGTGAGATCCATGTAATACCAAGTCGGTTGTTAATTTGTTCAGTCTCTACTTAAGCGACTTTCTGTCTTAATACGTCCAGTCTCTAAGACCACGATCGTGGTCCATAACAATTGAAAATCAATTGTGTCTGGAATCTCCGTACTCGAAGCATTAAGTTGTTACGTAATAATTAACAGCATCTTATAGTGACGCATATCAATATTAAAATTCTTTAATGTTTTATATAAATATATTGAGACTTGGCCATGTGTTATGGATACCAGATGATTGATAAACTACACAATTATACTTTTTTTTGTAGATAAATACATGTATAAATGAAAAACATCCATAACTCGGGAACACATGTCTGTATTCATCATACAAACATATGCCCCTAGCGGGATTCCAACCCGCGACCATTTGGTATACCTAGTAGCAGAGTTTCTAACCACTACACCAAACAGGTCGTCAAAACAAAAAAACAAAAGTGTTTGTATTGTATTTTGTTTTTGGCAAACAAGGGTAAGTTATATAAAAAAGCAATTGCCTAATTTATAGCTACCTTATTATACACTGTGTACCTATACATATATAAATTGTATATAATAAGAAAACTATCTACTCTAGAATTGTATATTGTATAAATTCATACAGCAACTGAATGAAGAATGCACGAGTATACAAGAATGTATACATGCTGTAAGACAGATGCACAGAGTACTTTTGTATGACAGATGATTGATAATTCGTGCACTATCTGTATACTTCTGATACACCGCGTACAGGCCATAGAAAAGGAAGCAGTCGTTATATCGGAATGAAAAATATATTACGTCGTATCAAAAAAAAAAAATCTCATGAAATATAAATAGCTTCCAAAATCACACGATTTGCGATCATAGTTTACCAGCTGAATTGTCAATTAGCTGGCTGAACGAACTCGAGTATACGTGATTTTTCGTCGTCGAACTCAAAATTTTGGACATCATGTTACAAAAAAAATTAATGTCACATTTTTGTGATAGAATTGGGTCTCTGTATCAGCTTCAAAATTATTGCATTTGAGATTATTTTTGATTAAAAATTGCACAACTATACGTACTTCTATGTTATTATCCTTCGGTTAGCTGTCACATTCGCACTAGCATGCAAGAATTTATCTGTCACTGGTGCTTTATTATAAAATATGACGACTACCGATAAGTTTTAATAGATATACTGTGTAGGATACATAAGTAATTTTCCAATAGAATCAAGACTGGTGAAGAGCAAAATTGTTTAAAATATATAATAACGTCAATAAAGTTAGAACGTGCGCTGATTTAGCAACTAATTGTTATTTAGCCCCCGAGGGTAGCCCAGTTCATTATTAAAAGACAGAGATAATTAAATTAAGTCAGTTTCTTTGACGCCCTGCCCGGCTAATATTTTTATTAAGCGTTGTATTCAAGCGTCAAGGGGTGTACTCGTTTCTGTTAAAATATGGAATTTATCGATGAATATGGAATTTAAGTAAATAAATAGTTCGGTCACTTCCACCAATCATCTAGTCCCATACTAAGCAAAGTATTATGGGTACTAGATAACTGATAAACATACATAAATATTTATATTTAAACGTCTATGACTCGGGAGTAAATGTTCGTATTCATCACACAAACATTTACCCGTCGCGAGATTCGAATTTTAGATTATTTTAGATTAATGAATAAATTTTATTTATTAATTAATTAATGACTAGGTACTAACGCATTAAATTATCGGTGCATATAATCTTCATAGCACAGAAAAAAAAGGAAGACGAAGCAGTTAGAAATAATGTACAAATATGGGCCAAGACGTCGCCTTAATTATAAACAATAATAATCTACTAATCTCTCTGTCTGTGTCCGACTTTCACGCCTAGACTACTAACTAGACATAGGCTACTTCTTAATGGACTTCTAAAAAGGTATAGGTCGAGTCCACGGGTCGTCTAGTGTCCATATTTTCTAATTTCCTTATCTATAAGAGTACAATGGACCAAATGGATGTATGATCGCATACATACTCATCGTATCGTTCTATCATAGCCAATTATTATACTTTATCGATAAGCGATACCGCTTGATGTACAGCCCAATTTTTCAGGTGGAGGTGATAATGTCGAAGTTTGAAGCGTTCTTAATTGCCGGCACGAGGTCCGCGCCGCCCGGCCCTGCCTCTACTCGAGACAATTATGCGGAACCAATAAACAAACAGCAATTCATTCAAGCACTTTTATTTAAATTTTCTTGAAGAAATTTCTAAAATGTTTATAAAATTGAAACAAGCACCTAACTGTGAAATATAATGCAATTACTTTCATAATGGAACACCAATTAATTAATGTCGTGACTAGAAATCCTTACCGATAAAAATGATTGACTATTTCATGGTTTGGAATTCATTTATATACGTAATTTTCATGGGAACTACTTTATCAGGATAAAAAAATTTCAAAGTACGGGGCATATTTTACCTGTCTATCAGTTTCATCGAAATCCGTTTAAAGGAATTACTTACCTATTCACAGAGATGTCTTGAATTAAGTTTATAGATGTAATGGAAAACGTTCTTGGGTTAATATCATCTTTATAACGAGTCAAACTAGCCGATAATTATCATCATTATTGTTATTTTAATAAAATAAATAAAATAAATAAGAGAAGGCACAAGCCATCCATCCAAACCAACAATGTCCAAAAGCCACGATCTGCCTTTTTTTATATATAATACAGGTAAAGGCAGTATCTTCATTGCGCCAACAATGATATCAGCCGAAAGACGTCCACTGCTGGACTAAGGCCTCCCCCAAAGATCTCCACAACATAATGCCTATTCTAAATGCGAAAGTTTGGATGTTTGTTTGTTATGCAATTACAGTGAAATGGGTATAGTAAAAACAAAGAGTCAATCTCTAAAGAAATTCTTTTAAACACTATAATTATTAAAAATACTTCACGTTTCAGTATTTTTACAGTTACGATAATTACCTCACAAATTACTTGGGCAATATAAAAATTACTATGTGCTAAAAGTGCAAGCCTGTGGTGGCATGGTGGTAGCACCACACGCCACCTGGTGCCACGGTGCAAACTTGCACTTTTCCATCTACAACCACCGCTCACTATAATTAAACCCCATTTTCGAGAAGTCTTAACCACAGGTCTCTGATTAGGCTACACACGGAAGACGTGTTCCTTGAAAATTATAATGTGTTAGAAATAAATAGTTATTTTATACTTACACCGAAATCACTACGAATTAAATTTTATTTCTAGGGCATTGCAAACAAAAATTTATATTTATAAAAATTCTAATCTGGTCTACCTGTTTATTCACTGATGTCATCTCCAATCTCTATCGGCCTACCAGTTTTGCATAAAAAATATCTTAAGTTCAAAGTGAAGTCCGGGATGAAACCCAAGTGTTAAACTTGGGTTTGAGTATATTCATATTGTTTAAGAAATGTAACAAATAGAACAATTTTCATAGGTAACAACACTTGGCATAGTAATTATTAAATATAATTACATTAAATAATCAAATACAATACTTAAGAGATAATAATATATATATAATATTTACATAACTATAAAAAGTGTATCGCCTCGAGCTCTCCTACCTGCGGCTTTGTCCCCACCCCCCCTACACCGCCATAAACCCAAGTTACTTTTATAAGGGATTTTAATTACTAAAACACAAATATAGAGAAAAATATCAAAAACCTATCATCATGACAGACGATGGCCGATCAAGCTGCAGTCTCCAACAATAATTTATTGGTAAATGTATAATACCACCTCTGCCGCTGTAAATATTTCATTAAATATGATCTTACATAGATAGCAGCCAAGGTTGGTACATTATCGTCAAAAAAAATATCATTTTACAATTATGGTCTGGTGCGGGAAACGAGTCTTGTACTCTCGAAAGCTGGCGTTCTTATCATTGCGTTACTCAGATCGTCGACATTACAATCTTTTGCATGTCGAATTATCGCAAATCAAAATCAAATTTTACGTTCATTCATATTTTGCATTCATATTTTTCTTCCAACCCACCCTGGATTCTATGGGTGAGGCCTATGTTCAGCAACGGACGTCCTCTGGCTGATATGATGATGATGATTCGTATTTTTCAAAGAACTTAGTAAACGCTGCAGATGGGATTTTTAACGAGTTTTATTATCAATAGCAATCATTTCTGAATACAGCACAACCGAGCTTTTTCATTATTATCAAGTGAGATTACTTAAAAAGTGGATAATTAAGAAAAAAGCTCGACCGTCTCGTATCTATTATATTATGTAGAAGCTTGCAACACGTCTATAAACAACCCGAGATGCAGTACGAGGCGAGTCCTTCCGCCTGCAAAACACACTCGAACAAAATTGGAAGCTAAATGGTGAATAAAGTTATTTGCCATGAATGCCTCCGGGCACAAATTTCAATTATTGTCGCATCCGAATAGTTTCGTAGGGGCCCACTGTACACTCGTGTTCGTAGGTCGGAAATTGTGATATTTCCTTTTTAGCAACATTTTCCTTAACCAAGTCTGGATGTGAAATAATAAAGATTTAAAATTATTTAAATTTTCTTCTCATTAAAGAAGGATTTTGTTTAGTATCTAATTTACTTATTTACGTACTCGGAGTGGTCAATGAATAGGGCACCGATTTTAATTGTCAGTGATATAGAATACTTACACACAATTGAATTTAGCTATTTTGATAATGTCCAAAAACTGCGCTCATAATTGTGCCATTGTAGTTTAAAAGTTATCAATATTGTTATTGAACATTCTGGAGTCACGTGTTGCTGGAATCCACATTTGTAGTACGTAGATACATAAAGAAAACATTCCTTAAGATTACAATTTCTATCTGAAAGTTCCGAAATAGTGCTGCCGAAATGTACCAGCCGCATAATTAGGACCTATTTCTCGTAAAAAAAATCCATTGAACATTATTTGAGCCATTTAATAGTCGCCGTACGTGATACGTATAGTATAGTATAGTACGCCGCCGTATTTTCAAATTTAATTTCGCAATGATTTGATAAATAAGATTGATACACTAATTTGACAAACACCAGACAATGGAACGCCGCTTAGGCTAATAACATCTTTTAAATACTGGGATACGCGGTGGCTAAAGATCTGCGTGATAACATAGACATGGAATGGGAGATCGCGGCGTTGGCGGTTTGAAGTAATGACCATGCTGGCACAGTACCACGTAGATACCTACCAGGTAGGTATATGGAGTGGAGATATAAAACAAAATTTTAAATGCTAGTATCAGATAATTTACTGTTTTAGATAAAATAGCCAGTCCCCCAAATAAGTTGGGGGTTGCAGGTGAGCCCGCTTTCACCTTCGGCAATATCTTAACTAACATCAGCCCCAGTATCTTGACAGGCGCTTATGTCGCACGAGTACATGAACGAAATATACAATAATCCCACTCTCACGCCAATGTCGCGCGCGACAAACGATATCATGATATTATGCAGGCAGGTGTAATTGAGGTCAATCGCTAAATACATAATTTAAATCTCAAACAAGTTAAAAACATTATGAATCCGACTGTACCGCATTGGGGCGTATTCATCTTATAAAGGGGTCAAAATATTTTATTAGCCTTGCGATTTTAACTGAGTAGCGAGGGCGCGAACTAGATTAGAGCCTCGGGGGCCGGCGGCAGTTCGAGAGTCACTTCAATTGAAGATCAGTTGATTGACTACCCTTTTCACACCACTTCCATTTCCTCTGGCCGAAATCATAACCTTCGTCTATCAAAGTAAATACTACTTACGAACCTTTGCGCCTACTATGATGACCTTTGGGCAATCTATTCGCGTTATCGAGATCTATCTGTAATTGCTACGCCGCCCTGACACGAGTAACAGTGATGCAGCTATAGTCTATTATAACGAGAGTGGTTTGCGTGCACTCCTTCAATTCTAATTAGCAACATCGGGAACTTCCGAATTGTAACCAGAATGCGTTTACTATTGAACCACGTGCACTGACGGCATGATGACGATGATTAATCTTAATACTTTACACACAAATCTGCCTGATCCCGATGCACGATGACAATTTTCATCAGATTTATGAATTATTTACCCCAATGAATGACTACGTTCGAAGCTCACAGGCGAGTTGACCTTTGTCGCCTAAATGATCTTCGTTTGAAAAGGGGCTTATTTTCATTCTCATTTATTTTCCGAATTATAAATGTTTATTGGCCAGTGCAGAAACTGAAAAATCGGAACCCTTAATGATAGACTCTACTGCGTCAAACTTTATCAAAGATTAAGTTTAAAAATTACAATTTGCTCATCCACCAACAAGCGACATAAATCTGTTTCAATAAACTAAAAATATTCATCGAAGTTTCCCCCAAGACAGGAGTCTCAAGAACTCTCATCTAAAGGGACATGATTTTATTATTATTTGTTCGAAATGAGTATACTAAACAAGATTTGTTGCAGACAGGCTTTGTTCGAAGAGCCTGCAAACATTACTTTGGTTTCACATCCTACAAATTACAATAATAATGTAAAATGCTTTAGCGCTAATTTTGTCGGAAATGAGTTAGATAGGTAAATTGTTTGGACTGTATTTTTTCTCCGTCAATTAGTGGAAGTTCCTTATTAATCGAAGCATTTTTGGCACTTATTTTATTTTATTTTCTTGGGAAAACCAACAGCTGTTTAAACTAAGAAACTGAAAGCCAATTAGAGGTTTCCACTGATAGAACCTACTTAAACTCAATAAAAAATAAAAAACTATACATTGCAATCAGAGAACGGTTGGAAAAATTATACTCTTCTTATTCAAAATTCTTAGAAAATAATAAGAAAGTTCATTATATCTAGAAATTATCGGTTCGACTGTTTTTCTTTGCGTCCATTAAACGTCGATGTCTCGTATCAATGTAAGTATTTTCTTTATTAAAAAAGTATTAGTCATTACCTAAGTGAGATATTCTTCAAGATTATTTGAAATTATCGGTTCAACGGTTTTTTCTGCGTCGATTAGTACCAATCTAACAATTTTTTGGCACCTACGAGTATAAGCTATTCAATAATTTACACCTACGAATTTAGGGTGCTTTTAAAATGCGCATAGGTAGGTAAAGAACGGTTGCATTTATTTTGTTTGCAGCTGAATATAAATTTCTAATATAGAATATGAAATAGATGTTGAACACTCGGTACACGCAGGATACTAATTAGTAAACTACAAGATCCACGACAACTGTTTCTGTTATAATATTACGAATAATAATTTATGGTTACTTAGGTATATTATACCAGAAGTGGTTGAACATGTATCTTATTGTATCTATGTTTTTGGAATTGTAAATGAATGAATATTGCAAAACACTTATTTAGAGTACAAATAACTTTATTCGTAATCCTTGGCAGTAATGTTAGATAAATAACAGTTTCTAGTTTCAAATTCATAATTATTAGTTAAGCAAACAGTGGTATAATTTTCTAGAGAAATTTGCAATTTTAAAATCATTATGCGGTTACAACCAAGAATATTGAAACTTATAAAGGCTAAACGCCAAATTGCGTGTTACTACAAACTAAGACAGTGTGTATTACTTTAATAACTCATTATTAATCATCTAATTATTTTGTTATACATTATTGAGGTTGTTACTTTAGTTTGGTTTGACCTAGTAAGTGAGTGAGATTTGGAGGTCGCGAGTTCGATCCCCAGCGGGCTACATGTTTTAGTACTCGGTTTGGTTGGTGGTAGGGCATTTTAAATGTCCGCCTGGCTTGCTACCACCATCTTATGCCGCCAAGCAGCAATGTTAATAGCATTGTTGTGTTCCGGTTGTCAGAGATAAGATAGCCAGTCCTCCAAATGTGTTGGGGTTTCCGGGTCGTACGCTTCCACCTTCGACCTCATCTTCACTTAACATCAGGTGTGATTGAGGTCAAGTACCAACCCGTTGTGCATAAAGAAAATTAACAATATAAATGTGAAATGCGTTTGGTTGTCTTTCTTCCACGTCGTTACGGAACATCGGAAAGATTATCATTTGTTTGTTTTGCTTGATCGAGGGAGGGCGCTGCCGTCCGTATCATTTCGACTCCGTATTAAAATTTAGCATAAAAATTATTAATAGATAAATCTAGGACATATTGCCAATAAACGCGACTAAAATATTATATAGAACTCGTCAAATCATTGGAAACTGTTGCTTATCAGTGGAAGTGTTTATTTGTGAACCTCAAAAATTTACAATAACAAACTGGACTTACCAAAGGTACCGTACAAAAATCCTTAATTATATGACTTGCACTGTTAAATCACACCTTGAAAACACAATAAGTCATTCAAATGAAATGTTCAAGGACAAATAGAAGTGGAGAATCTGAATTTTACTTTAATTAATCAAGAAATCGTTGTGATTCAAATTAGTAAACAAACATCACCCGTCAAACGCCTTAATCAACCTACCTACCTACCCGTCACTTGTGCGACACAACTCGAGGAAGATAACTAAACGCCATCTAGTCAATATTTACTGTACTACTATCAACTGCAAAGGTACAAGTCATCGATCGATTAATGTAGTACTTACCGATTTCGTATAGAGGTCAGCACAAGTAGTATCTGAAATCTGCCAATAGAACCATAATTATGTCTATTCCGAAAGGAAAACTGAGAACTGCGACTTGTTCAATATGCAGAAAATCTACAAGAAATAAAGAAAGTATTACCTGTTCTGTCTGCAATAAAACATACGATCTAGACTGCGGAAATGTGTCTACAAAGCGTTTTCAGCTTATGACACCTGAAAATAAAATGTTGCGCATGTATTACCAAGAAATCGAAAATAGCTAAACATAACAGCAACACAAGCACGCCTAAGCCCTCAAGTAGTACTCAAAGTGTAAAACCTAGGTCTCCACTAAATCTAGACGAGTCCAGAGACTACGTCACTCGCCGAAATGCCCTAAATCGGTTCCAAATCAATTCAGAAAAGCGGTCTGAATCCATACTTCACCACGGGTCATCACTTCTATCGGGAGACAGCACTTTCAGACGTAGCCTCCCCGACCTATCAACGTACTATAATTGTCAGGAAGACCTGGAGGATCTGAGAGTTAAAAATAAAGACCTCCAATTAAAGTTAGCAAGTGCAGATCAAGAAATAGAGAATTTAATGCTAGAAAAACAAGCTTTAGGGAAAAAAGTTGCGGAGCAAGAATTAAAAATAAATACATTAATGAGAATTTATACCAGTAGCGATGTATTAACTCCTAAAAGAAAAAATATGATTATGAGCCCGCCAATAGACACCCATACCAACACAAACATACAGACTAAAAGTACAGAAAATACAGAAAATTCAGATATATTATCGGATTCGATTCAATCTCCAATTACTAAGGAACTGTCTGATTCAGCAAGGCGCGCCGACCCTGGCATCTCCAACTCTCAAACAAAGGATCCGAAAAAGCTTTGGATATTTGGCACACAGCAGTGTATCGATCTCGCGGCGACGCTGTTAGACTCGAGGAAGAACTCGAAATATGAAAATTATAACATCATGGGATTAACAAAACCGAACGCAAGCTGTGACGAAGTATTCAATGATTGTATGAACACGCATTATAACCCACAGGATAAAATCATATTGTGCGTGGGAGAAAATGATGAAAACCCCATGAAAATACAATCTGAACTATATTGTATTTTAAAGAAAATTACACCTCACAATACCGTTTTTGTATTAAAGATAATGGATAATATTTTTATTAATGAGAATTTATTAAATCAAAACTTATACATGACATGTAAACAGTTCAAAAATTGTTATTTTATAGGAAATGATCTCAACTATGACTATGTAAGACATAAACATTTACTATTTGACATTTGTAAAAAACTGAATTTTCTCATCGACTCTATTGACTATGATTACAATTATCTTAATCCCATGCAACTAAAAAGGCGCATATTAGCTACACGAAATGCCAATCAAAGTGTTACTTCACATCAAATAATGCATTTACCGACGCAAACAAAAAATACCAGAACTGTCGTTCCAAATTATTCGCAAAAATCAATATTAGACTACTTCTCAAAAAAAAGTAAAAAATGTAGTATAACCCCTGAAAACGGAAGCGACAAATCATTTTTTCGTGAACAACGACCAAAATCAACCGAAACTTAGAATACTTCACCAAAATATAGCGGGATTTTTGAGTAAAAGAGATATTTTAGATGTCACACTACAAGAATTAATACAAAATGGTAAACTTATTAATGTTTTATGTTTATGCGAGACGTTTATAAAATCAGGAGAAGAGTTAAATATACGGTTGAAAGAATTTCAACTGGCGAACTCATTTTCGCGAGTTAAGCAACGCAGAGGAGGCGTCTGTTTATTATGTAGAGACTCCATCGAAGTCAAAAAACCCATAGGCATTGAAGACTTAGCCTCGGAACTAACTTTTGAATTAAGTGGTATTGAAATTCCTAGACATAAGTGTATAATAATTTGCATATATAGAACCCCTTCTAGCAGCCCGTAGCAGTATATATTTCTCCATAAACTTGAGATTTTATTAGCAAGACTGAGACGAAAACAAAAAAAACGTATTATCATAACCGGTGATTTTAACATTGATCTATTGAAACCATCAACAATCTTGACTGAATACGAAAGAATAGTTCAAAATTACAATTTTCACATACACATCAAACAAGCTACAAGAATCAACACGTGTATCGATCAGATAATAAGTAATATCCCAGAGGCAACCGGAGAAAACCTTGATCTATACTTATCTGATCACAATACTGGTCAACTGTTAACTATACCGGTCGATAGTACACCTACGCCTCTGCCATCTCTATACAAAATGAGAAGAGATCTTAGTCAGGAGAACATATCAAAGTTCTGCAATATTATAAGAAACCTAAGATGGAGTAGCGTCTATAAGGAAACTGATACAAATCAGGCTTTCAATGAGTTTCACAATATATTTACTATGTTTTTTGAATTGTGTTTCCCACTAATTCGGACAAGAGTAAGAGACAAAAAAAAGAACTTGAACTGGGTGACAAAAGGCATAAAATTATCATCTGTAACTAAACGTAAACTACGCTATCAATACTATAAAAATCAAAACAGACACAATAAAATGGCCTATCGCAATTATAATAGGATCTTTAAGCGTTGTCTCTTCTCTGCACAAAGGCTAAATAATGAACTATACATTAGAAGAGCCAAAAATATATGTAGAGCTTCATGGGAAGTTATAAAACCAAATTCATGTGGAAACAATGTTCACCCATTTATAGATAAAATATTGCATAGAAACAAATTAATTTCCAATCCCATTGACATAGCTAATAAATTTAATGACTATTTTATACAATTGACGAATAATAACAATAAAATTGATCATTTAAATAATAAATATAATTATAAAATTGCAAGTAATAGTAACAGCTTATTCTTGATTCCGACGGATAATGACGAAATTTTGAAAATAATAATGAGCCTCAAGAACACAGCCTCTGTAGGGTATGATCACATCCCAACAAAGATAATAAAATATTCCGCTAAAATTATCTCCCCTATACTTAGTTACATAATAAACTTATCGTTTGCTCAAGGTGTATTTCCAGATAAACTAAAAATATCGATCATTAAGCCTATATATAAGGAAAATGACAAAACCTTTATGGAAAATTATAGACCTATAGCTCTGATTCCTGTTCTATCTAAGATAATAGAAAAGGCAATGCATAAGCGGCTTATGATTTTTATAGAAAAATATGAGATATTAAGACCTGAGCAGCATGGATTCCAAAAAAGAAAATCCACTACATTGGCTGCTTTTAATCTCATCAACAACATAGTAGAAAATGTGAATAAGAAAATACCGGTAACAACCATATTTTTTGACATGAGTAGGGCATTCGATTGCGTTAGTCATAAACTATTATTGGATAAATGTGAAGCATATGGAATACGAGGCACACCACATAACTGGATAAGAAACTATTTATGTGATAGAAAGCAATATGTCGCAATCACGCATGTCAAGCCAAATAGAAATGAAGAAAGCTGTAAATCAGTTGCAAAATATAACAGAGTGGGTGTTCCTCAAGGAAGCATCTTGGGCCCCTTACTGTTTCTGCTCTACATAAATGATTTACCAACAGCTGTTAAATACTACTCTTCTTTATTTGCTGACGACATATCGGTAGTGATCCCATGTGAAAATAAAGCAACCTACAATAACGACGTTAATAAAACAACTGCGGATATAATAAAATGGTTACAAGTAAATAATCTTAAAGTTAACATGTCTAAAACTAAATATATACAATTCCAAAATAAAGGAGGCGCCAAACAAGAATTAAAAATCACATACAATAATGAAATTATCGAAGAAGTAACTATTGCAAATTTTCTAGGATTATTATTAGATGACTCCTGCACATGGAAACCTCACGTGGATAAGATATGTGCAAAAATAAATCGTTTTGCTTACGCCTTGTGGAGATTAACTAAAATAGCCAATAAAGAAACTGTGCTAATGGCATATCACGGCTACGTGGCGTCAAATCTAAGATATGGTGTTTTGTTATGGGGAAATTCAGTTCAAATTGGTAGAGCTTTACTTGCTCAAAAACAATGCATTAGAGCCATCTGCGATGTAAAGCCTATGACAAGCTGTAGACCATTATTCAAACAATTAAAATTACTTACTTTACCAGCACTCTATATACAGGGCGTCCCAAAGTTATGGGACATGAAGGGGAAGTACCTTAAATATTGTAGATAGTGAATTTTGCTCAAAGAAGACTTTATGTTATTTTTAAAAGTTAGTAATTCTGCATTCATAGATTTTCTAAAAATTACTTGCTTCGGCTGGGAATCGAACCGACTTAAATGTGAAAAAAAAAACACCCTACTTTTATGATGCCAATCGAAAGAATAGCTAAAAAATAATAACTCTGCCTAAGTAACATAGTATTTTAAAAGAAAGGAACAACATAAAATGATTGAGTCAAATTTCAAGAAAGTTATTTATTGCCGACGACGTTCGAAAAGTAGCGATATTATCATTCCAAAGATAGCATTGATTATTCGTAAATAAGTACCCACTTCATAAAATCAACAGGCAGCGGGCTCATTAAAAGATTGGCGATTTGCGTAAAACAAGAGGGATCACATTTTGAGCATTTAATTAATTAATTTACAAAAAAATACCTACTTAATTGACTACGGCAGTTTCATGTATGTTTTTTATTTGATTAAAATGATTAATTTCACGTTGTTCCTTTCTTTTAAAATACTATGTTACTTAGGCAGAGTTATTATTTTTTAGCTATTCTTTCGATTGGCATCATAAAAGTAGGGTGTTTTTTTTTCACATTTGAGTCGGTTCGATTCCCAGCCGAAGCAAATAATTTTTAGAAAATCTATGAATGCAGAATTACTAACTTTTAAAAATAACATAAAGTCTTCTTTGAGCAAAATTCACTATCTACGATATTTAAGGTACTTCCCCTTCATGTCCCATAACTTTGGGACGCCCTGTATATGAAACTTGTATTTTTGTAAAACAGCATCCAGAGCTGTTTCGGAGGCGGGAGCATGTCTGTAAATTCAACGTCAGATTTCCAGATAGGCTCATGTTACCGGATATCAGAACGGACATCTGTGCTAGGAATAGTTACGCTATTTGTGTTAAAATCTATAATCACTTGCCGGCGGACTTAAGAATGATGCAAACCAATCTATTTAGAAAGCAATTGTTTGCATGGCTCATTTGCAATTCCTTTTATTCCCTAAAAGAATATTTTGATTGCAAAGCTTGACAATTATTAATAAATAAATTTTATAAATGACATAAGCAAAATTCATAAGTTGACATATTCCTTGACATGTATTTAATTTTTTAATTCACATAATATCTATTGAGTAAGCAATATGTATGTGGATAAATTGAGTTGATATGATAAGTGTAACATTATTATTATTATATAACTTAATTTAAATTCCGATGACATCTCCCTTTACTAAGACATTCACCTAAATAGTATTTTAATTATGATGTTTAATGGACAATATAATATGAAATGACAAGTGGGTATCAAATGTTATGTAAATGTAATATAAATATAGTATTTAGCAATAAGTTACCTAAAATGTTGCATGCCGGTAAAGGTTAAATGTGAGAACTACTCTACATACTATTCCAACCTTATAAACCACATTTACTGCAAATAAATGATTTGATTGATTGATTTGATTGATTGATTGATTAGATTTTGCATAAGATTAGTTGAAGAGTCGAAGGACATGGGCTACTTTTCAACCCAGAAAAAAAACTATGCGAACGAACCTGCGGGTGGAAATTAGTAAGATAATAATTGAGCCACCGAAACTGGCAAAACAACAGACTTCCTTCAGTACTGTTTCATTCTCCTCTCCTCGATTCATAACCAGCAGAGATGAGGAAAAATAACATAACAAAATGGATTCTAATAGAGAACCTCTTCCTTTTATGAAGTGGGTTATAAATTGACTATATATTATATGGTGGATGATAGCCATGTGGTAGTAGCAGTACCTATAGATGTACATATTTTCTATTTTAGCTATAATTTACTACTTCTTTGTTTTTGCATCGTGTTGTGGCGTTCATAATAAACTATTCTTATTCTTAATTACCTACCCAATTAACACCAAACAAATCGATCTACCCTCATCTGTTCCTTTTATTTACAATCACTTTCGGTTTAAAGGTCTGAATATAATGATACTTTTTAGAAACATTTTAACTCTATGAGATGTCAGGAACAGGACGATAATTAGAGAGAACGCCTGAGGGGTCTACAATGGTGCGCAAGGCTTGTCACCGGCACGCAACTGATGTCGTCGCCCGCGCCGCGTCGCCGGTCGGCAACTAATGATGATCGCTTGTTGATGTTTACTAAACTTTTTTTTTTTTGCGTTTTTGGAAAATGTATACAAATATTTTTTAGCGACAAGGGATCGATTTTTGAATTTCTATTATTCATTCGCATCTCCATGACTGGCATTTTCGCTCATAATTCAGAAAAACTCGACAAGTTCTATTCTGATCATCTTAAAAATCTGGATACTTTCTATATATTTAAAAAATTAACGATACATTTTTTGACAAAGTTAATTTAAAAATCGATACCCGGTCCGCATTTCTCTCCTCTCCTTGTCTGATGGAAAGTCACAAGTAACAGCTAGACGTATAGAATAGAAGTGCTCACTGTGGATGCGAAGACCCTTAGAATAAGTTTAAAACTGCGAAATTAATTATACCTGCAGGTGCATAAATAAACAAATTGGAACCTGAGGCAATTATACTTTGCCTGAGTGGTCAGTGACCAGTTAGCAGCTAGCGGCACGTAAAAATTAAGATTTGTTTCGTGGTCTACCGACCTTATCTCAACCTTATATAATTTTATAGAGGACAAAATTATGTCATATGTTGGTTCTGCAGATAATGTTCGTGGTCCAACCAGATTGTACGATACGATAATACTTTTTTCTCAAACATGCATGGAAATATTGTCATTACTTTCGAAAAAAGAACACGCGAAGTATCTAATTTACGGACAGCGAAAAATAAATCCATTGCAGGAGCGTTTTTTGAATTTGGAACATTACAACGCTCCAGCAATGTTGTATGAAACGGCGTGCTGGGGTTATTATATAGGTACTCTTTGATTGGATCTCTTTTATCATTCTTGGCATACCAAAATCTCTTTGCTTAGTACAAATTGCGTTCACGTGGCTGTATGCATAAATGCGTTTGCCTTTCGGCACAGATGATAAATAGAAAATCGGCGGCAAAGCTGAAAATTCGTCTTGATTTGTTATTTAAATATTTATTATTTCCCTGCATTCTTTGAGAAAAGCACTATATATGCCTCGGCGGAAATGGTAATTGCCTGTCTCGTATTAGTGAAGTCCTCACCTACGGCTCGGCCTTCAAACTCATACTCGACCTGCAATTGCCTTTTTCCCGACCTTTGCAATAATGTACTATTATTCTCAACGCAGACAGATCACAACCTTTATTCGATAGTTTCAATATATTACGGATTAGTAAAGCGGCCGTATGGTCACATTACGAACTTGTCAATAATCATTCATGTACAGTGTCCAACATTTAGATATCAGAACTTTTATGATTGAATCCAGCAACGGAATGATTTGCTACATATCCTAATTAATAAAATCTTGTAAAGTGACACCTGCAAGGAAAGAATAACATATTTTTTATATATTTACTGGAGACACTTTTTTGTGGTTACATACAGTTCTTTGGACAGCATTCCTCTATCAAGTTATAGCAGTCAATACCTCGTCATCATCATCATATTAGCTACAGGACGCCCACTGCTGAGATAAGCTTAAGCCTCCCACATGATTTCCAGGGCGACCGTTTGAAGCTGAACCTGCGATCTGTCAGTGGATATCCCACGCTGTGCCGCCTGCCAGTACGTTGTCTTCACTCTAGAACTTATTGAAATCGGTTCTAGGTAATGTCAGGACAATAAAGTTACCCAGAATGTGATTGAATCCAGCGGAATAGTTTAACTTTCGGTTTTAATTTACAAATTTGACGTGAGCCATATCATTTGTGGTTAACCATAAAGTTAAGCACTCAAGGTGACTTTAAATTGTAATTACATACAAATTTTATCAAATAATCAAAGTTACGTGCTGTTGTAACGAGCTTGCATGCTAGTAAACTTATTGCGACATGAAATGTAGGTAAGTGTACCAAACCTTTGTGAGTCTTCTAAGCTTGAAATATTTTCAATAGATAGAATTTCCAGTCAGTGCAGCCGCCGAGCCATTTTCACCGTTGCGATCCAATCATGGACCCTCAATTGCTGAGGGGCTTATACGTCTAGGCTCTATAGGAGTTCAGCACTCCGACGCATCCTCGGGGATTCCGCTTTTCGACACAAATTCTACGTGAAAAATTGAATGTGCTAAGATCTTGTCAACGTTGGTATATGTCAGGAGCGAATGTGATGAAATATAGCTCATTATGTTAGAAGGTATGTGAAAAGTGAAACATCGTTGATTTATAAGATGGTTATGAAAGCCGGTTCCCTACATTTGTTCCGAAAGGGTTTGGGAGATGGAAGTTTTGTTTAGCATTTCACACAATTTTGCCAAAATTAACCAAATTGTCAATTCGAAAAATAATTTTGCCCTCGGCCTCGCTAGCGTGGAATAACTTTAACGCGGACAGCGTAATTTGTCTATTACGCGGAAACTACACATTTTATCGGGACAAAAAATATCCCATGTAAATTAATATCCAGGGTACGTTCTTCCTATATACCAATCACAATCCGTTCATCCGTTTCGCCGTGATTGTGCATCAAACAAACAAACGTCCAAACTTTCGCATTTATGTATAATATTAAGTTAGACAGATAACAGTATCACTTCACTTTTTGGAGGTTTTATGGCTCCATCGTGTTTGACGATGATTCTGCCAAAGTCAAGGTTGACAGAAACACTGAGAAAAACAGGTTTAGGAATACCGGTGGATAGAACAAGATAAACAGAAAGAGAAAATAAATAAAGACAGTTGAGAGTACTATAACTACTGGATAACAGTATGACAATCGTTCATTGTTTGTTTATCGAAAATCGAAAATAAAATTTACGTTTTCTTTAAGAGACACAATACACTTCAGAGACAAAACGCCGTGTAGGTAATGATTAAAAAATCATAAACGCACAAAAATCTGCTCCCAACAGCCGCATCAACCCTAAATGTTTGGATGTAAACAGGAAAGAATGCCTCGCAGATCTCCCCTGATAGTTATTTGATATGATTTATTCATACGAACACATCGCCGTCGTACACAACGTCAAATGGAAGTTTATCTAATAGAAAATACTTTCCGAAATCTATTTATAAAGCTATTACAGCCACTTTTTTTATTTTAAAGCTGTTAATGCAAATTTAACAAGGGGTTGTTGGGAATGTCAGAACAAACAAGTTTACCCTCAGATTAGTTGGTCGATTAGTTCAGTGATTCTATATTTTTACATCTCAAATACACTTGCAAATTATAGACCCTTAAAACTTAAGGAATTGATTTTTGAGAGAAGTATACATTTGAAATTCAAATGCACAAAATCGGCATGTTACATTTTTTTGTACACACAATTATTATAGAGAAAAACAATGCGTTATATGTGTTAGAGAAAAAGATATGTGAAAGTGGACTTGACTATGAAAAATATTCAGCATACCTCTCTTTTGTAAGTGTATTTTAAGATAATGTAATTGGAAAGATTTGTTTTTTTTAATATTTATGGACACTTAACCCAAACATCTAGTCCCAAACTAAGTATAGTTTGTACTATGGATACTATACATATAACGGATAAACATACATAAATATTTACCCGTCGCGGGATTCGAACCCGCAACCGTTGGTTTCGCTGACAGGGTCACTACCCACTACACCAGCCGGTCGTCATTCGTCGTCAATTGAAAATTTATAACAACATACATTGATATAGGCTTATAGAACTTCTAGAAATATATGCGAGTGTCGAAACACGAGACAAGAATTTGGTCTCCTGAAACCATGCCGGGTAAGCCAATTATATCTCCGTTCAACCATCTGCCGACTTTATTCATCACACTTTGTGTACGGAACCTTATGTTTCTGAACTGAAGGGGTAGGGTAACTGAAAATATTTATTCCACCTCTGTGGCGCGACTGTTGATAGATTTACATCGACTGAATAATGTTCTGATGATATTATTGTATGTCTCTAAATACTCGCAGTATAAAAAATTCAATGTCATCTCTCTAACCGTTTTGACGGCATGCCATTTTTTACCTATTATGTGTACTTAGTCTGATAAATGGTTAATTAGTCTTCCTGAATCTATGACAAACAACGACTGTCCCCATTGGAGGACCTTCTGTAACGGAGCCACCTCCAGAGATGTCATTCTGCCTTTTTCTGCGCTCGCGTTCTTTCAATTCTTCTTTTTCGTCAGCATTGCAAATGGATTTTGATTCAAATTCTTGCTATTCATATATACAGTCAGTGCAGTGTTTTATTATATTCCCAAGTTCCTGTTTTAATGGATTACTACTAAACCCTTATGGGTATGTAGTTTTCTAATACCATCATTTACCCCTCGCCAACCTATCACCACCATCTTCATCTTTAATATCTTTACAATAGCGAATATTTTGTGAAAAGTGTGTTTTCTTTGTTTTAGATTTTTTATTTAAATTTTAAATTTGTGCATTATATCCGTCAATAAAAAATTAAGTTAATAATTAATCCTCAACTACTATATTATCTAAGATCATCATCGTGACGTTGCTGCCGAAGTAAGGCAGGTAGCGCGACATTGGCGCCCAGCATGTGTATGTTCTATTCTGATCATCTTAAAAATCTGGATACTTTCTATATATTTAAAAAATTAACGATACATTTTTTGACAAAGTTAATTTAAAAATCGATACCCGGTCCGCATTTCTCTCCTCTCCTTGTCTGATGGAAAGTCACAAGTAACAGCTAGACGTATAGAATAGAAGTGCTCACTGTGGATGCGAAGACCCTTAGAATAAGTTTAAAACTGCGAAATTAATTATACCTGCAGGTGCATAAATAAACAAATTGGAACCTGAGGCAATTATACTTTGCCTGAGTGGTCAGTGACCAGTTAGCAGCTAGCGGCACGTAAAAATTAAGATTTGTTTCGTGGTCTACCGACCTTATCTCAACCTTATATAATTTTATAGAGGACAAAATTATGTCATATGTTGGTTCTGCAGATAATGTTCGTGGTCCAACCAGATTGTACGATACGATAATACTTTTTTCTCAAACATGCATGGAAATATTGTCATTACTTTCGAAAAAAGAACACGCGAAGTATCTAATTTACGGACAGCGAAAAATAAATCCATTGCAGGAGCGTTTTTTGAATTTGGAACATTACAACGCTCCAGCAATGTTGTATGAAACGGCGTGCTGGGGTTATTATATAGGTACTCTTTGATTGGATCTCTTTTATCATTCTTGGCATACCAAAATCTCTTTGCTTAGTACAAATTGCGTTCACGTGGCTGTATGCATAAATGCGTTTGCCTTTCGGCACAGATGATAAATAGAAAATCGGCGGCAAAGCTGAAAATTCGTCTTGATTTGTTATTTAAATATTTATTATTTCCCTGCATTCTTTGAGAAAAGCACTATATATGCCTCGGCGGAAATGGTAATTGCCTGTCTCGTATTAGTGAAGTCCTCACCTACGGCTCGGCCTTCAAACTCATACTCGACCTGCAATTGCCTTTTTCCCGACCTTTGCAATAATGTACTATTATTCTCAACGCAGACAGATCACAACCTTTATTCGATAGTTTCAATATATTACGGATTAGTAAAGCGGCCGTATGGTCACATTACGAACTTGTCAATAATCATTCATGTACAGTGTCCAACATTTAGATATCAGAACTTTTATGATTGAATCCAGCAACGGAATGATTTGCTACATATCCTAATTAATAAAATCTTGTAAAGTGACACCTGCAAGGAAAGAATAACATATTTTTTATATATTTACTGGAGACACTTTTTTGTGGTTACATACAGTTCTTTGGACAGCATTCCTCTATCAAGTTATAGCAGTCAATACCTCGTCATCATCATCATATTAGCTACAGGACGCCCACTGCTGAGATAAGCTTAAGCCTCCCACATGATTTCCAGGGCGACCGTTTGAAGCTGAACCTGCGATCTGTCAGTGGATATCCCACGCTGTGCCGCCTGCCAGTACGTTGTCTTCACTCTAGAACTTATTGAAATCGGTTCTAGGTAATGTCAGGACAATAAAGTTACCCAGAATGTGATTGAATCCAGCGGAATAGTTTAACTTTCGGTTTTAATTTACAAATTTGACGTGAGCCATATCATTTGTGGTTAACCATAAAGTTAAGCACTCAAGGTGACTTTAAATTGTAATTACATACAAATTTTATCAAATAATCAAAGTTACGTGCTGTTGTAACGAGCTTGCATGCTAGTAAACTTATTGCGACATGAAATGTAGGTAAGTGTACCAAACCTTTGTGAGTCTTCTAAGCTTGAAATATTTTCAATAGATAGAATTTCCAGTCAGTGCAGCCGCCGAGCCATTTTCACCGTTGCGATCCAATCATGGACCCTCAATTGCTGAGGGGCTTATACGTCTAGGCTCTATAGGAGTTCAGCACTCCGACGCATCCTCGGGGATTCCGCTTTTCGACACAAATTCTACGTGAAAAATTGAATGTGCTAAGATCTTGTCAACGTTGGTATATGTCAGGAGCGAATGTGATGAAATATAGCTCATTATGTTAGAAGGTATGTGAAAAGTGAAACATCGTTGATTTATAAGATGGTTATGAAAGCCGGTTCCCTACATTTGTTCCGAAAGGGTTTGGGAGATGGAAGTTTTGTTTAGCATTTCACACAATTTTGCCAAAATTAACCAAATTGTCAATTCGAAAAATAATTTTGCCCTCGGCCTCGCTAGCGTGGAATAACTTTAACGCGGACAGCGTAATTTGTCTATTACGCGGAAACTACACATTTTATCGGGACAAAAAATATCCCATGTAAATTAATATCCAGGGTACGTTCTTCCTATATACCAATCACAATCCGTTCATCCGTTTCGCCGTGATTGTGCATCAAACAAACAAACGTCCAAACTTTCGCATTTATGTATAATATTAAGTTAGACAGATAACAGTATCACTTCACTTTTTGGAGGTTTTATGGCTCCATCGTGTTTGACGATGATTCTGCCAAAGTCAAGGTTGACAGAAACACTGAGAAAAACAGGTTTAGGAATACCGGTGGATAGAACAAGATAAACAGAAAGAGAAAATAAATAAAGACAGTTGAGAGTACTATAACTACTGGATAACAGTATGACAATCGTTCATTGTTTGTTTATCGAAAATCGAAAATAAAATTTACGTTTTCTTTAAGAGACACAATACACTTCAGAGACAAAACGCCGTGTAGGTAATGATTAAAAAATCATAAACGCACAAAAATCTGCTCCCAACAGCCGCATCAACCCTAAATGTTTGGATGTAAACAGGAAAGAATGCCTCGCAGATCTCCCCTGATAGTTATTTGATATGATTTATTCATACGAACACATCGCCGTCGTACACAACGTCAAATGGAAGTTTATCTAATAGAAAATACTTTCCGAAATCTATTTATAAAGCTATTACAGCCACTTTTTTTATTTTAAAGCTGTTAATGCAAATTTAACAAGGGGTTGTTGGGAATGTCAGAACAAACAAGTTTACCCTCAGATTAGTTGGTCGATTAGTTCAGTGATTCTATATTTTTACATCTCAAATACACTTGCAAATTATAGACCCTTAAAACTTAAGGAATTGATTTTTGAGAGAAGTATACATTTGAAATTCAAATGCACAAAATCGGCATGTTACATTTTTTTGTACACACAATTATTATAGAGAAAAACAATGCGTTATATGTGTTAGAGAAAAAGATATGTGAAAGTGGACTTGACTATGAAAAATATTCAGCATACCTCTCTTTTGTAAGTGTATTTTAAGATAATGTAATTGGAAAGATTTGTTTTTTTTAATATTTATGGACACTTAACCCAAACATCTAGTCCCAAACTAAGTATAGTTTGTACTATGGATACTATACATATAACGGATAAACATACATAAATATTTACCCGTCGCGGGATTCGAACCCGCAACCGTTGGTTTCGCTGACAGGGTCACTACCCACTACACCAGCCGGTCGTCATTCGTCGTCAATTGAAAATTTATAACAACATACATTGATATAGGCTTATAGAACTTCTAGAAATATATGCGAGTGTCGAAACACGAGACAAGAATTTGGTCTCCTGAAACCATGCCGGGTAAGCCAATTATATCTCCGTTCAACCATCTGCCGACTTTATTCATCACACTTTGTGTACGGAACCTTATGTTTCTGAACTGAAGGGGTAGGGTAACTGAAAATATTTATTCCACCTCTGTGGCGCGACTGTTGATAGATTTACATCGACTGAATAATGTTCTGATGATATTATTGTATGTCTCTAAATACTCGCAGTATAAAAAATTCAATGTCATCTCTCTAACCGTTTTGACGGCATGCCATTTTTTACCTATTATGTGTACTTAGTCTGATAAATGGTTAATTAGTCTTCCTGAATCTATGACAAACAACGACTGTCCCCATTGGAGGACCTTCTGTAACGGAGCCACCTCCAGAGATGTCATTCTGCCTTTTTCTGCGCTCGCGTTCTTTCAATTCTTCTTTTTCGTCAGCATTGCAAATGGATTTTGATTCAAATTCTTGCTATTCATATATACAGTCAGTGCAGTGTTTTATTATATTCCCAAGTTCCTGTTTTAATGGATTACTACTAAACCCTTATGGGTATGTAGTTTTCTAATACCATCATTTACCCCTCGCCAACCTATCACCACCATCTTCATCTTTAATATCTTTACAATAGCGAATATTTTGTGAAAAGTGTGTTTTCTTTGTTTTAGATTTTTTATTTAAATTTTAAATTTGTGCATTATATCCGTCAATAAAAAATTAAGTTAATAATTAATCCTCAACTACTATATTATCTAAGATCATCATCGTGACGTTGCTGCCGAAGTAAGGCAGGTAGCGCGACATTGGCGCCCAGCATGTGTATGTTCGTTGGCATATATTAAGTTATCCATATTTTCGTCAATTTACCCCTCGCCAACCTATCACCACCATCTTCATCTTTAATATCTTTACAATAGCGAATATTTTGTGAAAAGTGTGTTTTCTTTGTTTTAGGTTTTTTATTTAAATTTTAAATTTGTGCATTATATCCGTCAATAAAAAATTAAGTTAATAATTAATCCTCAACTACTATATTATCTAAGATCATCATCGTGACGTTGCTGCCGAAGTAAGGCAGGTAGCGCGACACTGGCGCCCAGCATGTGTATGTTCGTTGGCATATATTAAGTTATCCATATTTTCGTCAATTGATAACGGATTCGATGATTATTTTTTGTGCCTTTTTACTGCCAGAGTGGTCCCATATAAATTTGATTAAGATCTGATGCACTCCGGAGATAGAGGAGAAGTTTAAGAGAACTTACTGAAGTCGGTAATTTTGGCAAATTTTAGCGATTCAGTTATTGGCAACACCTTCATAAATTTCATAATGGATATATTTATTTTACATTATCAGTAAAACAACTAAACATTTTCGAGGTTTTTCATGTCTATAATCAGACTAAATTAAGAAGTTACCTGATAGGTAATATTTACTATCATCTAACCTTAGAGGCTTCAACTTTCTAATGCGTGATGTTACGCAATTGTTCTATATTAATACCCAAAATAATAAGTAGGAAAAAGTACCCTTGTATGTTAAATAAAAGTTAACAAAGACAAAAGGACGGCAGCTTGATAAAGTATTCACAAACGCCCCCGTAATCTCTCAGTGGTGGATCGCACAACCCGCCCCGCCCATTACAGCCAGCGGCTTATGCATAGTCTTGTACAATGTTACTATGTATATTTAGATAATCAAAACACATACTGGATACAGCTACATCAATAACAAGTTAGTGCTACTGAAAGAGAGCAAATATATCGGTTAATTGCAAGTAGATGTGTGTAAGGTTTTATTTAAGTAGTCTCAGTCGTTACTTTCAGCTCGCTCATGTATTAACAAAAATATTTTGTAAATGTATAACCCATTTTTCTGATTCACGCACGCACATAAACACACACAGACATACACACAAAACTACACTTGCAGACACCTCATAATCTTGCGCGTTATATTTGTACCTCTTTTTCACTATTAATTTAATTTAGGAGTTATTCAAAAATATAACTCGGCAAGTACGAACCCGTTGTGCATAAAAAAAAATCTGCTCATTTACGGTACCTGTCTTCCTGTAATACGCGGACCATTGTAGGAGACAGAGTTTAGGTAACATAAACTTTAATTCACAATGCCAGAAGGACAACATTTGTTTAAAATAATATACCAATGGTATTACAAAAAAAAAAACTTTCTTCTATTCTTATAGTTATAATTTATTCGGGATCGAGTAAGATTTATTAATATTCATATTACCAATGTTCCTATAACTAAGTTCGTAGGTACTGAGTAAATTATTAGCGACTTTAAGGTTTCCCATGCAAAGACACAAATTGCACTAATCATTCACAATTACGAATTATTACTGTACTACTTAACTTTTTTTTTAAGTACTATATTCCATCTATCCAATAAGAAAACTATCCCTACTATTAATTATGAAATATTTTAAATCATCCTCTTAAAGAAAGCAAGAGGCGCGGGTCGGTAAGTCGGTAAATTGTTATGGACTTACTTAGGCCCGTATTGATAAACGTTCTCAAGATTAAATTACGATAAGTTGGCGCTTAAAATTTGAAAATCTATTGCATATTAAAACAGTGTCAAAAAAAATATATTGAGACGGAGACGCGATCAATCTCAAGATCGATTTATTAATACGGCCCTTAGGCACAGATTACTAATAAGTTACTAAAGTAACTTAGGCCGTATTTCAGAATGTTGCCCAAGCGTAGGTCAGCGCTTGAGCATAGTTAGACAGAGATGCCGCTATACAATTTACATAGAGCTGTCCCTTTTTAACTGTCCTCAAGCGGAGATCTCTGCTTGAGTAACATTCGGTAATTCGGTAGTCTATGGAAGTGTGCCCGCGTCCTTGTGGCATAATAAGATCATTATTTAGCTTCTTGCCCGCGCCGCCGCCCCGCTTTGTATTGCCGCTAGTTTTAATGTGGATAATTCAATGCATGCAGAAATATGACTTACGAGTACACGTAGATTATGCCACTCCTCCCTTTATCAATTAGTATCTGTAATGGATCGAGCATGCCGGAATCGATCTGTTTATTATCCTATTTAGACAGGCATTAACGCTAAGCCCGCAATCATCCACGACTCTCGCTATGAGCATGTCTCTGCACCAAAATATGGCGAGGTATACGAGTAGTCCAGGTATATGATATACGTAATTTGTGGAAACTTTTTTGGTTTATTTACTAAATATATTGTCACTTTAACACAAGAAACTGAATAAGAAACTGTTTGTGTTCCATAATAAAAAAAAATATAAGGAAAAACATTAGCAAGTATAAATTGTCAATTTAGAAAACCACTGAGGCAACAAATTGACTATATCATCTAGTAGATAGAGCAATCCAACTCTGTTAAAAGCTAAATATTTTGGTATCGGCTTAATCGATTTCCAACAAACATGGCTAAGAACATATCTCCGAGTTTAATCTTAAATATATAAAAAAAAAAACAAAAAACCGCCCTCAAGTCGGACTATACGCATTACTGAAATACCTCCGGACAAAGACTGGACACACACAACGTCGTCAAACACATAGCGTCCGTCGTTTTTCGTCGGGGGATAAAAAGAAAGTAGCTGCATTGTGCTGCATTCGGACACCCGTCGTGTGTACTGGCTCTAAAGTCAAAAGGCGTGATACCTATATCTAAGATCTACAGCTTCATCAGCGTGAACAGCTTTACTCCCCATTGTTGAAGCACAACCTCTTGTCGCTAACAGAAGGTATAAACTAGGATATACTCCTTTACGAAGACCAGTGCGGATTTTTGGATATACTACCTACCTGACTAGTGACCTATATCAGTATGTATAAGCCATCCCATCGACTTCTGAAAACGAAACGTTGATGAAATTGATATAAGTGGCCACCCATCTAAGTGTAGACCGCGCTTCGCTAATCGAAAACAAGTGCTTTTTGTACAATGTATAGAAACTCTTACTCATGATTTCGCTTTTGCAAAGTCCCAATCAGGGCTTTAGATACTATAATACCCCTACTACTTTGCAACGACACCTCGCTCGCTTTTTTAAAATCTAGTCTATTTTCATATTTAATAAGCATGAGAAATTTATCTAATATAATATAAACGGTATTATAACTGTTATCTATTTGGACTCCTACAATCGCCAGACCAAACGTGGCAGACCGCAAAAGAAGAGAAACGTGGCAGACCGCGGTGGAGAGATGAGCTTGACAGTTTTAATAAGGGATGGTTTGTGCTAGCCAAGAACAAAAACGACTGGAAACAGATGAGGGAGGCGTTTGCCCAGCAGTGGGACACTATGGGCTCTTAATAATAATAATAATATAAACGGTATAAGAACAAAATTACAGGCCATAAATACAATTTACAAACTACCTATAAATACAAAATAAATAACTAATACCTATAAATCGAGTCTTATTTGTTTGACGGCGTTATTAATCTATGTCACCGACCGGTTATACATTTTCTGAACATTTTGAATAACACCATTTTCCCAACTCCGAAATAAGTAGTAATGTCGCCGAGAATGGACGGGGAGGGTGCGGCGGGGGTGTGCCCGTATGTGCCTGAGTGCCACATGCATATTTGATGCCTCTTAATGCCCTGGCGGTCTGTAAGCGGATTGCGGCGCCTGCTAAATGCTACCACTCCCTTTGTTGGATGTTTGCTAATACGGCGCTGCAGGCGTTCGGACTGTACCACTACTCTCTGCCACTGCCTGTTATGTAAATTAATAGCATTACTTTGCTCTTGGTTTGCAACAATAGGAGAATTTCAATCAATTCGCAATATACCTACTTCGGATTCCGGAATATTAAACTTTGCAACGGAACCAATTATTAGCATAATAGGTATATTTAAAGTGTATTTTAGCGTCGGTGGCTCAGCGTCTCCCAATTTGGGAGGTCCGGGTTCGATTCCCAAGCAGGCCATGTACCAATTAGTTTTTAAATTTAATTTAATTACTTATGTGCATTTATCCCACAGCTCTTATACGGTTAAGGAAAACATCATGTGGAAACCTGCATGCCTGAGAAATAAAAATTCAAAGGAATGTGAAGTCCCCAACCCGCATTGGGCCAGCGTGGTGGACTATGGCCCATACTCCCTCTTTATACGAGGGAAGGCCTATATCCCTGCAGTGGGATGTTTACGGGCTGAGATGATGAAGTGTATTTTCATAACTGTAAGTTGAAAATTTAGAAAACTCTCGAAAGCCTACGCTATTATCCAAATACACCTAATAACTGTGTTAAAAGCACAAATATCTTCGAAACGACTAAACTAAATTTCATCGAACATAGATGACCTGTCCCCTAATTGTCCTTAATATACCCCACTCAATTCGGCCCACGCATACATCTGCAAAAAGACTGGACACACACACACACACACACAACGGCGACAAACATATAACACCCGTCCTTTTTGGTCGGAGGTTCAAAATTATATGAAATTGTATTAAATAGGTACACGCGTAATAAACTTTTACATTCACTCGTTATCTCAGCCCGTAAACATCCCACCTATATAGAACTTCCCTCGTTTATGAGAGAGTATGGGCCATAGTCCACCACGATGGCCAAATGCGGGTTGGGGACTGTGAAGCCTTGGAATTTTTATTTCTCAGGATGCCGGTTTCCTTACGATGTTTTCCTTCGCGGTTTAAGAGCAGTCGGATAAATGCACATAAGTAGGTAATTCATTTAAAAACTCATTGGTACATGGCCTGCCTGGAAATCGAGCCCGGACCTCCCAAATTGGAAGACCGCATCGTAACCGCTGAGCCACCGACACTCCGTTAACATTCACTATTTTCAATCAAATCAAATATTCTTAAGCACATCCAAATAGTACTTGACCTCAAACATGAAAAAGCACGCATCATCCTGAACCCCAAACTTATTTGTGGCACTGGTTACATCTAAAACAGCCAGAATACAAAAATGCTATCAACACTGCTTGGCGGCTGACTTAGATAAGATGCACTATACCACCATCCAATCCGATTACTTAACATGTACCCCACCGGAAATCGAACCAGCGACCTCGGTTTTGCAAACCTTCTGTTAGTTACTCAGCGGCGGTTATTATTGATTTCGTTATATCGTTTTAAACTTCCAAAATATTTTTTATAATGCTTACCTTTATGAAGAATATAGGAAGAGCTGAAGCTCTAAGCATAATATAGGTATCTATAATATGAAATTAGTCGAACAGATGTGAGCTTCACGAAGAATGTTCCACTTTATTAGATTCCATAAACTCTATTCATCGTTTTTTCGCCCTCAGAGGGAACCTTTGATGGCATCAGTGAGTATTAGAGAATATTGCGATCGAAGCATTCGATCTCTCGTATTAGGCGCGGTCGGAGTCTGTAATGTACCCAATGATAATAGGCTACGAGTATTACGCGATTATGTCGGCATGCGACTCCCAAACTTTACCTACATCTAGATGTAAGTAATCCAACTTATTTAATGAATCAGATGGTAGTCACGAAGTACGCGAGGATTAAAATACCCGACGAAACATGACAGCTTCTTGGGATGGAAAATAAAAATTAATAAATAACAATTATTGAGTTACTTCGGATCACATGAAATATATCCCAACTTGAGATAAAATTAATCTAAAATCTATAATGAAAAACATATGATACATTAATTCCCGTATTTAATAAAATATTGAAAAAAAAAAAAAAATCCGTATATAGGCGAGGCCAAAATTCCCTAAATCTAAAAAAAGTCTAATATAAAAGTCTACTGCAGCCCCGTAGCATGACATCGTTTGTCGCGCACGACGTAGGAGTGAGAGTGGGATAGTTGTATTTTTCGTCCAATCGAATGAGCAGGACAAGTATTATCTCGGGCGACATAAACGTTTATCGCGCCTGTCATGCTATGGGGGCAGGACGTAAGAATCTCTCTTAAAGCGACTTTCACTGCTTTTCATGTGAAGATATGCCCTAATCGGAAGATGGATCGATTATGTAACTGCTCATAGAGGAGATTGGAAGAAAAAGACGTACTGCGCCGACCCCAAATAAATTGGGACCAGGGCAAGAAGATTTTTTTTATGCACAACGGGTTAGCACTTGACCTTAATCACACCTGATGTTAAGTGATGAGGCCGAAGGTGGAAGCGTACTGACCCGGTAACCCAAATATTTGGGGAACTGGCTATCTTATCCCTGACAACCGGAACACAACAATGCTATTAACATTACTGTTTGGCGACAGATTTAGATAAGATGGTGGTAGCTAGCCAGACGGACATTTAAAATGCCCTACCACCAACCAAAATAAGTAAACATGTACCCCGCTGGGGATCGAACCCGCGACCTCCGACTCGGAAACCCTATGTTGTTTACATTGAGCCCTATAATATGCCCTAATCGCCACGCCAATGGCATTATTAAACGGTAGAAAAACAAAAACCTTATTCCCTTCAAAGTTTGAGAGTCAGTACCTATCCAAGAATACAAAAAATATGTTTGTGCGATCACCTGAGTGATTCCATTAAGAATTACGGGGGATTAGGACGAAGCAACGGCAGATATTATTTATGGAACCCTTGATGTTAGCGGATCGAGAAAACTCATATTCTGATCTGAACCACAGATAGTACAGCGAATGTAATTTTTAACGCCGTATGGTAAAGTAAATAAATAAATAAAAATAATAATAAATAAATATCTTTGCACATACACACAGCGCCATCTAGTTCCACACTATGCAACTAGGCTTGTATTATGGATACCAGATGGTTGATAAACTACACAAATACATTTTTTTTTGTAAATAAATACATATGTAAATGAAAAACATCCACAACTCGGGAACACATGTCTGTATTCATCATACAAACATATGACCCTAGCGGGATTCGATTTTGGTATATCAGTCAGAGTTTCTAACCACTATCTATACCAAACAGGTCATATTGTGTGTTCACTTTGAATATATAATTAGATCGCGTTGTATTGCTGATCGACGATGCAAAACATTGTGGATTTACGATATTACGTTTAGTCTATTCTAATTATATATTCAAAGTGAACACACAATATAACAATAAACCTCTAATTTGCTCGACAAACGTAATTTCCTACTTTCATCGTTACAGCTTTCCTTATCTCCAATCTTTGAGACCGTCACCTACATGTGCTTACATTGACAACAAAAGTTAAGCCCTAAATATTGTAGTTCTTTCCCAATAAGCCTGCTTTTGTTCGAGGTAATCTCGTAAGGCTTGGAGCTCATTCTGTCAGTGACCACGGCTGGCTTGAGCCTTAAGGAGGCTTTGTATGGGCATTCCTAATACTAGCATTGTCGGGAGAGATTGTTGGGGATATGTCCGAGAATTTTCCTTATTAGAACTATTCAGCCAGACAAGATTAGCGGGCATGTCTCTTAAGACGTAGCCACAATTTTATTAGACGTCACATATTAAAATTAAGATATACTTACGTTGGTTGGTGAATGAACCAATACCAATTTGAAATGAAATGAAATAATTTATTTGCTTGATTTGCCGGTGCTTGATTTTGGGCATAACATTTGTTGATGGTTTTATTAACTTTTTTAAACCTCAGTAATATGTGGTGTATACTAGACACGTACTTAGTCGTGTTTTAATTATTTCGTGGTTTTAAAATTATCTATGCATGTAAAAACTATAGCTTTTGCATTCTACGACGCTCGTTATTTGTTATAATATTCGGGGTAACTTTTCGGGGGTTTTCTACATTTTGTACTTATAGTATCTAACTTCTAACTAATATTACAAATGACAAAGTTGGGATGATCGTTTGTTTGTTGCTCAATCACGGCGAAACGGATGAACGGATTTGAATGAAATTTGGTATATAGGTAGAACATAGGTTCGTCCGTCACCTTGTGAGTAACTGCCGTGTGAGTTGGAAGATACTCACTCACGAATCATCAAAACCTCCCGGTGCCCTTCAATCTTGAAATTTGTCACGAAGAGAGTTCTGGCGGCATAAGCGAAGGGATAAATAAGAAAATCATTAATTGAAATCAAATCACAAGTTTAGCGTAGATTGGTTACGTGACCAACATTCATCATTATCATCATCAGCCCATAAACATCCCCCTGCAGGGATATAGGCCTTCCCTCGTATATGAGGGAGTATGGGCCATAGTCCACCACGCTGGCCCAATGCGATTTGCGGACTTCACATGCGTTTGAATTTTTATTTATCAGGCATGCAGGTTTATGTCGGATAAATGCAGATAAGTACCATTGGTAATTGGAAATCGAACCCGAACCTTCTAAATTGGAAGAATGACCAACGACCTGACGACGACAAACATTATTTGCGGTTAATATCATTGGATCGTTCAAGTAACTAAATACATTTTAAAATTTGTCAAAAAGTTGTCAATGGTCAAATTAGTTCGAAACCCGCAGGGCACGAGTCTTACTCCCACTTGACCATCTTTTTTTTTTAAATCATATTTAATTTTAGCTGATGATCATGTGTTCATTTTTAGATCATCATTTATAGCGTTCGCCAATTTGACAAAAATACCTATGCTACATACTTTACCTAAAAGCCGATAATACATGACACCAAGCGTGCCCCCGATCAAGGCCGTTGAGCAAAAACACTCGTATAAATATATTTTATCATCTATACTCGCAGAAAAATTAAATGCATCAAAGTACCTACTTTACCATTACCATTATAGGTACCATTTCTTAATTTGTCTTATTCTTAAAAATATATAACTCTGGAGTAGTACACACCCGACTATTTAACATGTCAAGCGCAAAAGTCATAAATTGAAAATTTAGAATATTTTTCGTTCGCGAGGAACATTTCATTAAGATAGGTTCAGCAAAAGAAGTAGCCTATATGTTAATCCAGATCCTAATCTGTCTACCCACCAAATTTCATATAAATTCGTCCCGCTGTTTAGCCGTGAAGAGATAACAAATGCCAAAGTCAAAGAATATTTATTTCGTGGGATAAAGATTATCATTTGAAAACGTCACATTTTTTATCTTAATATTAAAATTATTGACATTATTGCTCATTCGCAAAGAAGATTCCCCAGAGAAGAACGAGCAAGAAACTCAAGGGTTGCTCTTTTAAATAAGTTTGGGTTACAATTATATTATATTGTATAATTAGGCTGAATATCGCCGAGCGGTTTATGTCCATGCTTGTTTATCAATTAATATGCATACACACTAACTTTCGCTTTTATAATACCCCAACTAGTATTATAAAAGCGAATGTTAAGAACCTATCCCCGAGTTTAATATTAAAACCACACTCAAATCGAACCACGTATTTTACACACACTCACGGAAGATCGTCAAACACAGAACACTCCTTGCTTTTCGTCGGATTCAATCATACAATACATACCCTAATGCAGCTTGGTTGAGGAGTGTACACATTTTTCTCATACAAATAAAGCCCGTATTAATAAATCGTTCTTGAGAATGAGATCGCGTCTCCATTTCGCGGCGAAGACCATTTTTTCTGATACTGTTTTAATAGGCAACAGATTTTCAAACGACAACTTGAGGCCATGTCAATCTTGAAAACGGTCTATTAATACAGGTCTAAGTCTCATTGGTTGCATCAGCAGCATGGAGGTTAAGTCTATTTTCGATCTGGAAGCGAGTGTTCATCTCCTTTGTAGTATAGTTCCGGGGTACGGAGCGAGGCGAGGTAAACTACGACGAGGCAAGGCGGAGGCGACAACGGCCGATTTCCATGGAATTTTTCTATTACGCCGACAAATTGCACGCCCGCCTCCATAATGTACTGGCGTCGAAAGCTTATTATTTATTATTCTACTAGTATTTACCCGGGGCTTCGCTCGCTTAGAATTTCATTTGTAGGTGTTATTTGTTTATACCGTGAGAACTACTAAAATAAAGTAAAAAGTATAGATTGGATTAGTTGGGTAAATAACATTCACAAAAAAGAAAACACAAGCATACATAGAATCGAGAACCACAGTATTGTGATGAATGGGTAGGAACTCAGCAGTGTTGCTGATTTTCAGTCCCCCCCCCCTGCAGAGTAGTTGCTGCCACCAAAGAAAGTATGGGCGACTTTCCAATGGCTAACAATTTTTTATTTTTGTTTTTATGCTTAGGCGTCGCTCTGGACAATGTAGAAATTAAATTAAAATGTAAGAAATAAGATAGCTATTAGTTGGATTGTACACTGTTCGAAATCCGTTCATCCATTTCGTAACAAACATCAAACTATCGCATTTGTAGTTGAATCGGATTATTTGGATGGATATTAGTTGGATTGTACATTGTGTGAAGTTGAATATTAGTTGGACTAACTGTAGAGTTGGATAAAATTGCGCGAAAAAATTGGGATACTGGTGTCGATTCGGTTGCACACGAACTAAACTAAAACCAGATTTAGACTGGTGCTGTCACATTATATTGTTCCAGAGGGAAAAAGACAGGCCTACCTTAAAATTGGATTTAGTTTAGTTTGCGTACAACCGAATCGACACTACTGTCTGTTATATCAAAGAGCCGTTACACTAAGCACGTTAAAGCATTTTTTTTTAATTATTTTATTTAAGGTCATTGTTTTGCAAAGACCTAATCCATAACGCCATTGTTGCATTAAAAGTACCTTAAAGTAAATTGTATCCATAACGATCAGCATTTCACACATCGATGCCAGTTTCCAACGAAATGGAGTTTCTCTTTGCGGGTGGAGTCCATGCGGTCACCGTGATGCAGGTGACTCAAAGGAAAACTTGGGGACAGACGCCCTGTACGTAGAGATAATGATGCGGTTTGCGCAAAGTTTAACACATGCACGCTTGACCGTCATCATTTTAATGGTTTTATTGTTTCTGTAACAAAGACAGTGTCGCCACTAAGGCATAGCACGCACGGGTGACTCTTGTCAAGGTAATATATTGCGTGTTCATTGACCGCTTGACTACGAACCGCGCTTTATTGCTTTTTAGTAAAGCAGCAATGAAATGAAAATTATCAAATGTCACCATAAAAAAATACAATTTTTTTTATTTTTCTCACCACAAATAATGCTTTACAAAATGTCTTTAGGGCTAGGTTATGTATATATAGCCTTTATTTAATTAAACAACATTAAAAAAATTAAACAACATCGTTCAACTAGACGATGTATTAATTGAAAATGGAAAATTAAAGTTGTTATGTGCTTGATATTTCCACATACCTACCATTATTGACCAGTCAACTTGGGTAGCTATATAAATATCCTTGGACAGAGAGCCATCTAGTTCTACATTCTTGTTCTTGTTAATATAAAAAACAAACAAAATATTCTTTATTTATTTATTTATTTTATTTAATTAATTACATAATTAATAATTACTATAAGTTAAACAGAAATAATTAAATGTCAACAGGATAATACAAATTATGAGAGAATACAAACAACAACAAGAAACATAACACAAGGATAAACAAAAAAAGGAGACAGTACAATTTAAAGACAGTAAAAAACAGGCCTTATCCATAACTCGACTACACGTGTCCGCATTGATCATACAAACATATGTCCTTAACGGGATTCGAACCGCGACCTTTAGATATACACTGCACAAAGCAACTCGTTACAAAACATTAGAAAGCTGTATTCGTAAAATGAGATTGTGATGGGGATTTCTAACATCTGAATAATTTGTTACTTATATAATTTGTGTATAAATATGTATTTATATTTATATGGGCCCTGAGCATGATATAAACTATTTGCATATATTTTTATTTATTGCTCTATCTATGGTATCCATATTTGCAAACTACTTCTACAAATCATTACTTTACAAAACATGATCATACAATTAACACTGAAATTGAGAAATTTATATGAAATTCTTGACAAATCGTATCACCTCCACATGGTCACCGTCGCCACTCGCTCTATATTTCGTAGAATTCCATTTGATCGACTGCTCGCAGCCGATAACGCACTCAATGGGTATTGAGAACAAAACTCATTTTGTCATGGCATTGAATGTGTTGCGAGGAATGTGTATGAACATTCGATTACACACGCCAGTGGTCAAGCGAATGTCAATTAATACAATGTTTAATTGAGCAGACATCCAACACTTTGTCTATGAAGGGAGAATTTCATATTAATTTGTGTATTATCTCCAGCGGGAGACTGGGGGTTTGTCATGAAGGTCATAGGTATATAAATTGTTATTTTAACCAATAGAAGAGATGAAAAAAAACTAACAAATATTAGCTATGCTACATAATACATTACACCAAATACAAAATAATTTATTTGCTTTTTATTACTTACATTATGTAGTACGATCCTCATTTTAAGCATAAAAAAGCATCTACTTCTTACCTTACCTATAGGAAGTAATTGAATAGCAAGCATTTGAGGGCAGTATATAAGAATGTAATGATTATTCACTAACTTAGAGGAACTAATGACAATAAGGAACATGTACGATATGTATGTGTGTACTTTTAAGTGAGAGAGAATGCATGAGTTTTCTTTTTGTACGTGTGCGTGTGCTTGTATAGCATTATGTATAACAGCGTAGAAAATTGATCATCAAGAGTTTATTATTGTATTTTGATTTTCATTTTCATTGATAGCCTTTTGTATATCCTGTATCTAGTATGTTTTTTTTTTATTTATTTATTTATCCATAGAACATTATTTGAACAATCTTCACTATAAGACGCCTACGAAAACCTGTAAAGGTTTGCGTGTAGTGCGAATGAGGTCACTGACCCGCCACGTTATTAATTATTACAAAAGCAACTCAAAATTTCACTTCATTTTCGTTTTCGTTCGTTCGTTCGTTTCACACAATTTCATTTTATTTCACTTTTATGTGTGTGTGCAATAAATTATAAATAAATAAATAAATAAAATAATAATATATACAATATAATTAGGTTTCTTCGCTACTTCGAGCCTTATGTTATGACAGATGACTATGTTACATTAATTATTATCTAATTAATTTAATAACATTTGTACAATATTTAAAAACAATAATTATACAATTTATAGTCTCTGGTTGGTGGAGTGGTACCCAGAAGTAATGTAATGGTATTGTATTGTAAAATATATACAATTTTAAGATATTAAACAATCAAATGGCATTATCGAAGCAAATTGTTCCATTGTTATACTGTACCTACGCTTTGAACTATAACACCCCTCGTTCCGTCGGAGGTTAAAGGCCGGTACTTATGCAATGAGGCAACATAAAAAATAAATATAATTGCTACAAGGATTTACGATGAATAACAAAAAAATAAAATACTTTAAACAAATAAATTCTCTGTTAATTATTCAGCGATTAATATTAGAACATTTGACATTAAAAATAATCTATGAGAATGAGCATTTCCTTTTATATCGATTTTAAAACATGTAACATATTCAACTGATACCTAAGACGACCTGTTTTCTTTTGTGGTTAGAAACTCTGACCACTATACCACAAGGTCGCGGGTTCGAATCCTGCTAGGGGCATATGTTTGAATGATGAATACGGACTTGTGTACCCGAGTTATGAAAGTTTTTAATTATAATAAGTATTTATTTACAAAAAAATGTATTTATATAGTATATCAATTTATTATAATTTATATTTTTATCCCACGAAACAAAAAGTTTAGAAAATGACTTCGATATTGTCATACATAACGAGTACATACATACATAAAGTCAAGGCAATTTCCCTATTGTCATAATATTTTATAACACTAGTTTACACGTAACATTTGATATGATTGAAGTTTCAATCACTAGAAATGAATGGGCGGTGATTCTGTGACCCTCCAAACTCGTCTGGCTAATCTAGCCAGGGGGGTTGACGGCTAATGCAGTATATAGTATAAAAACAGATAAATACCTTCTTCTCTTGCAAGTAGAATTTCATAAGTAATTTGTAGAGTACGTACTATTGTAGTACACACATGCATTTGTATTACACTAGTAATGACATACATACAACTAAATGTTGTTGTTTACCTTACCTATACGTATCAATGTAGTTTAACCTAAATATGTGTGTCTGATTGGAGAATAAAATAAATGCTATATCTATACTTTGTATACCGCCTTTGTACACTTCATCATCTATGTTAAATGTTCTTTGTATTTTATTTTTGTGTGCAATAAAGAATTTAATAATAATAATAATAATAATACTTTTAAATATTGCATGGATTACCTTATTAATTGTATTTTTGCAATTGGATTTGAAGCCCATAACCCGAACAAAAGTTCAAGTTCCATACTGGGCCCGAAAATGTTGTTGAATTTATTGGAAGAAAAAACTATTAAAAATTATTATCAGCCTATATTATGTCATAAAAGTGTCTGATTGAAGAGTAATAATATTTTGTCTACTACGTGATCGAATTACGAAGGAAGAAATGTGAGAAGACACCTTCCACCTTCGACCTCATCTTCACTTAACATCAAGTGTGATTGAGGTCGAGAGCTAACCACTTGTGCATAACAAAAAAAAGAACGAAAGAGAATACATTTAGCCCAGCGGATTAGTAAGTTGAAGTGGCAGTGGGTGGGGTAGGTACGAAGATAGAGCTATTGGGGCACTAGAGTTTTAGAGTGGAGACCACGCGCCAGAAAGCGTTGCATATATAGGATGTTCACTAACAAGGTAGATGGACGCCCTGATGAAGGTAGGAATTTGCTAAATGCAGCCGCTCCAACCACCCTGCCCCCGCAGCATGACAACATTTGTCGCTCGTGACGTAGGAGTGAGAGTGGGATAGTCGTAGAATCCAAGCGAATGAGCAGGACAATTATTATCTCGCACGAAGTGAACGTTTATCCCGCCTGTCATGCTACTAATAGTGTTGATATAGGAGCCTAGTATGGATGTCACAGCAAATATATAAAGGTATCTGGTCGTTTTTGATAAATAAAACATTTTATATTATCTTATCTTATCTCATCTCCTCTTCTCTTATCTATCTAATATTCATCAGACATGATGCTAATGAATATCCGGTCGATATAATTGCAATTGAAAGCACAGTCGTACAATTCCTAAGAAAGATCATATATTAGATATATGTGGTTTTTTTTGCGTTGACTACGCTTTTTTGGGCACAACCCCCACTCAAATTCTTTTTCATGGTCAATTTAAAATATAATGCAGTTGTCGGCTACCGAATGGACCCTCATAAATCTAATTTGCACCTCTCTGTGGACTCACTGCTCGAGAACACTACATAGAGGCAAGGATGTCATAGGTTACGACAAGGAGTTTTTCAAAATAATGTATAATAAATGGTGCCAGCTTTGCCAATCAAACATGTCTATTATCTAACCACCAGCCACAAACCACCCAGCAGGTATACTATATAATACATAATTTACATACCTCTATCTCAAATGCGGTGATCACATATAACCCAAACATTAGCGTTTGGTTATTCCAAACATTGAAAGTGCAATGCTTGAAATATCACGCGCGGTACACCTTTCGAAATTTACAGAAATGCACATGTGACACCCGGTAAGCCCATTTTTCGTTAAAACGTACAAATCTATAGATGTTTTTTCGTGGAAAGTACCATGGTCGCCTTTTACGACACCCACGAGAAGAGACGGATTGGTTCTATTCTTTTTACGTGCCGAAATCACGCGGTACCACTAACATTCCTAAATTGTAAGTACTTAGTCATAGAAAAAAAATATTTCAAAATTTACAAGGGCACTTGACTTTCCTGATCTTGCTGGGGGCCATTCATCAAAAATTAATTAAAAATTAAGTATGGTTCCGGTAAGAAGAATTCAATTAATACGTGTCGTATAGGGCGTCTAAGGAACAAGCATGGACTTATTATTTAAACAGGACTGATAACTATCAAAAGAATCATTTAGGAAAATGATCACTATGTCAACGCAATAAGGTATTAAATTGGATGCACCATACACAAAGGCAAATCCGAGCCGAGAGAGATAGAAATAACGGAGGCCGTGTGTCTCGTTCTTACATCTTGCCAGCAAAAAAAATGATTATGATCAACAGTTTTGGCTACTCAAAAATTCCATTGAAACACTTATATTTTTATGTTATTTTAACAATTATAAATAAACAAATAACATTCGCATTAATTTCTTTTCATATATTCTTAAATCAAACAGAAAACATACATTTTTATTTCGATTTTGTTATTTTTATGGTAACCCTGAAAAGCATGTCATGTCATGGCGGTTCGGTGTGATTTTGAATTTTCTTTGCATCAAAAGTTTTTTAAAGTATTTGTTATATCATAACAAGTAAAAGGAGTAAAATGGTGAAAAAGTGTTGCGTTTATACTTGCCCAAGTGAATCCTATGGTGGTTGCAACATATCTTTCCACAGGTAAGCTAAAAATAATATTTTTGTAAATCAAAGAAGTAGGATGCCCATGAATTCTTGAAATGAGTCGAAATATGTGAAATATGTGTGATTGATTAGGGTCCTGACTGTTGTACTATTATTGCAGTTTCCCAAAAAATGAAGAAATGCGAAATAAATGGCTCACGCCGGCTAATGTCAAAACGCCAAAGTTTTTTGACAAATATTTTATTACAACATTTGTCCCAAGTAACAAATATATTGTGGTCACCCTGTTAGACAGAGACAAACGGCCTCTACGTTACACATCCTGCTCGGCTCGAACAAGAGACATTTAGGCATGGACTTATTATTTAAACAGGACTGATAACTATCAAAAGAATCATTTAGGAAAATGATCACTATGTCAACGCTATAAGGTATTAAATTGGATGCACCATACACAAAGGCAAATCCGAGCCGAGAGAGATAGAAATAACGGAGGCCGTGTGTCTCGTTCTTACATCTTGCCAGCAAAAAAAATGATTATGATCAACAGTTTTGGCTACTCAAAAATTTCATTGAAACACTTATATTTTTATGTTATTTTAACAATTATAAATAAACAAATAACATTTCTTTTCATATATTCTTAAATCAAACAGAAAACATACATTTTTATTTCGATTTTGTTATTTTTATGGTAACCCTGAAAAGCATGTCATGTCATGGCGGTTCGGTGTGATTTTGAATTTTCTTTGCATTAAAAGTTTTTTAAAGTATTTGTTATATTATAACAAGTAAAAGGAGTAAAATGGTGAAAAAGTGTTGCGTTTATACTTGCCCAAGTGAATCCTATGGTGGTTGCAACATATCTTTCCACAGGTAAGCTAAAAATAATATTTTTGTAAATCAAAGAAGTAGGATGCCCATGAATTCTTGAAATGAGTCGAAATATGTGAAATATGTGTGATTGATTAGGGGCCTGACTGTTGTACTATTATTGCAGTTTCCCAAAAAATTAAGAAATGCGAAATAAATGGCTCACGCCGACTAATGTCAAAACGCCAAAGTTTTTTGACAAATATTTTATTACAACATTTGTCCCAAGTAACAAATATATTGTGGTCACCCTGTTAGACAGAGACAAACGGCCTCTACGTTACACATCCTGCTCGGCTCGTTTTTCAGCGGCGAGTACTCAGTCCTGTTTAAATAATAAGTCCATGCATTTAGGTAGCTATGTTTTTTTTTTTTTTTTTTTTTTTTTTTTATATGAGAGGGCGGCAAACGAGCATGCGGGTCACCTGATGGAAAGCAATCACCGCCGCCCATGGACACCCGCAACACCAAAAGGGTCACAGATGCTTGTTCTTGAATCATATGAGCATATGACTTGCACGTTTCAAAGGTGAACCGTGAATGTCGTTCCAAACTTTAATGTTTGCCACACACAAACGCTTATGCTTGGGATATCACTCACAGCTCCACTTGGGATAAAAGAAGTATGAAGCTATTTATGTCTATCTCATATTTTTTTTCCAAATTAAGTATAATAATTGGTACTTACAGAATTGTTAGAACTGATAAAGTAATAATCGGGAACTTTAAGTGGATAATTCCGGTATCGTTATTATTAACAATAGATTTATCATACCATTATGTAATAGTAAGGTTAAATGTGACATAAGGACACAGACCAACTAACTAATGACCGCAGTATTATTGGTTCACATGCCGTAGTAAATAAACGATAAATCCGCCGACAGAAAATGTGTGGAAAAATTACATTTATTTGTGTTATTATTCAAATGTTTTGCTATATTTATTGTGAACAAAAGGTAAGTCATATATAATAAGCGATGTCATTTAATAAAATTTTATTAAACATAATAATCTTATGAATAAATCGTGTTAGTTTGTTATTACGGAAAATAAACAGATTCATATTTCATTCAATAAATGTTACGTACTGTTAATTAAAGCTAGATTATTACAGTGGCTTATAATTTATAATAATGTGTAAAGTTTAATTGTTCCATAATTTACATAGATTGACATAATTTACATTACAAGTCTTACCTACATGTACGTTCACAGCACTATACCTGACTTACTATTTGGAGAGATGAATACGAGATTTTTATTACTAGGTACCTAGGAACATTTATCATTGTTGTAATAATTACGTGTCGTGTACTTACATACGCTAACGTTAGTGGTTTTGTTTAATTGTGACACATACTTGCAAAGTCTACACACATACATTCAAAATGTTATCCTTAACAAAATCAAATATACTTATGCTTGACAAATTTACAAATCAGAATCATTGTATGACTTACGGAAATCTATAGGTAGCTATAAAGTACTTATACACTGATTCAGGGCCATATATTAGTTTTTTTAATAAATAAATATTAAAGTAATACCAAAATAAAACTCAACGTATTCAAATATTTGCCTTATTTAGTGTAACAAGTTGTAGTAGTTTAGTAGTTTAGTATAGTAGTTTAACTATACGGTATTCTGAGGGTTAAACGAGCCTGGTTACTTCAGCCATTTTCATAAAATAATGACCGGCGGCATCCTATTCTGGGTAAATGTCGAATTTATTTTGTTCTGCAGAAACGTGCGATTCGAGGGATTTATTAATAAGTTGGGCACCAGAGAATAAATTTAAGGAAATCTATATATCAACATTAGCATCGCAATATATTTAGGAAACTTAATGTCAAGTAGGTACATTAAGTTTCAGAAAAAATCTAGAATCATTTTAGAAAAAATCGTGACATATGTACGTAAATACAACATTTAATAATAAACTTGCTATTCATGTCAGTCGTTTATATAAAGTCACTAACTCATTTAAAGGGCAATAGGTACGTCTTTATACTCCGGTTCCAATAGACTATCAAAATTTTAATAAATTCGAAACCATTCTAAAACAGAAACTATTTAGAAAATTAAATTTCTGAATTTATTTGGATGATAATGATACCACGCATGAACATTGGCCTCTCGATAAAATTCTGTCCAATTTATACAATAATAGTACATTGTGATATAAGGGCCCAAAGTTGATCATTGCAGCCGAGGCTTGATTGCTAGCCCGAACCGTAGGTGAGGGCTACAAAAAAAGCTGAGGCTGCAATTATCAATGGGCACGTGTGTCACACGACGTTTTATAACACATTTGTGAGGAAATAAATAAAACATGGGGCTACTGAAATGAATAAATCTTTAATTATTTGTTAAAACAGTTATAAAAACCAGAACAATTTGAAAAATGTAGTACTACGTTGCCAGTCGGCATTTGTAACATAGTCGTACTGTTAACTGTCTTCCTCTCACTCTCCTGAGTGAAAGTAGGAGAAATGAGACCAGAATAGGGCTCTGGCTCTGTAGTTAAGGGCTGCGGCGGCGGAGGTGGCTGCGGCGGCGGAGATGATGGCGGGATGTATGTGCTCGTTGATGGTCGAGAGTCAGCACGGCCCGGCTCCAAATTAATATTTTTTGTAATACAGGAACTGATTTTTTCTTTATTCCTGACTGAATCGTGAATGTAGCCCTCGGCGACGTTGGAGGAACGCCACCCTCCGTGGCGTTTCAGTGTCAATATATCCGCTCCTGAATCGGCGAGCAATGTAGCCGAGGACCTTCTAAAACTGTGCCCTGTGTATTCATGTGCGTTCTGTAAGTTGAGAAAAGTGGCGATTTGTTTAGGCATCATTCCAAATTTATTACGGCCGATGGGTTGGCTGGTGCATTTACCATTCTGGTAATTTAGAAAAAATCGATTAGTCTTCGCTTTTGTGGAACGGAGTGCTGCGTATTTCGTTACGATTTCATAAAAAGGTTGTTGTATTGTAAATGAGCGTGGTATTTTATTCTTTGTGTTCTTGATCTGGACAAGGAGAATTCGCCCATGGTCCTCGACATCATCAGTGGTTATATTTGTCAGCTCTTGACGTCTGCATGCACCATTTATGCCGAATATTAATGCAACCTGAAAAGAAACAAAAACTGTGTAAGTAGGTATAAAATAAAACCGAAGTAGGTACTTATCTAGTTATATCGTAAATAAATACGAAAATTAAAGGAATTATGTTTAATAATTTAGTTTTAACTGACCTTTGTTGCCAAATATCGGCTATCCGGAGCTTCTTTCAAGTATTTCTCAATATCATCAGCCGCAAATACTTTAGATTTCTTGCTGGTAAAGCCTTCACCTTTTCTTTTCAGGTAAGCCAGCAAATTTGAATACGGCTTGATATCAACACCATGTTTCGTTCTTACAACACTTTTAAGCATTGAATATTGACTCCACAACGTGCTCGGCTTATATTTTTGTGAGAGTTCCATGAAGTAGGCTAAAAAAATGCTTTCTGAAAATGAATGAGCATTTTTGTTTTTTTTCCAGAGTATGAAATTTTCGTACGCTTGCAAGTACACCTCAACTGATTTTTCAGGTAGAAGGCTTAAAGTAGCTTGTTTCGCCGCGTTTTTAAGATCCGGGGGCGTAGATTCCATGAAATCCTCGTCGCTTGAAGACATTTTTGCAAATTTTCACAGAGCGCGCGAAATAACTTTTACTTTTTTTTTAGTTTTATTTTCCCCTCTAGGAGAAGGCAAAGGGATCTAGCCCATAACAGCCATATCTTATTTCTCTTATTTCTTCAGTTTGTAAGTCAGTCTCAGTCAAAACAAGTAATTCGTCGTATACTTGGCGTATACAGAGTCTAGTCACGGTCAAGTCATTCTTCAGTAAAGTGGCAGAATGCTTTACAAAAGATTTTGGCGGCTTCTTGTGGGAACCCGAAAGCTCCGTTACGCACTTTAATTTACACTTCCCTTCACTTGTACACCATCACTAACGTTTGCTGCACAATATTCTGCCATTATTAAGCTTCAAAAGTCAGAATGCACAAATTATAAGAATTATAAAGAAAATTGCTACTTCACTCGCCGAGTTCCCGCCAAAAAGCCACTTTTACTTTTTTTGCTCACAAATTAGCGCTGCGCGCGCACAAGCGTTTTTTTTTAATTAGGCAAAGGATACTGCAGACAGCCAGTACAGACAGCCACTAACAAATTAGGAAATTAAAGTTTTGTGTTCTTATTATAAATAAATGGTTGTTATTTCTTGTCGAAACTGATTGAAATAAAGATTAATAATTTATTTTAGTGTACAAATACCTCTCAAAGTATTTAATTTTTTAAAATTTTTATCAATTTTCGGAATAAAAACTCTTTGCTAGGATTAAAAAAATTACCATAGACGAAACTTCTTGACATTTTTTAAAAAAAAAACCGTACTACTTTTTAGCCCGAGGCCAAAATGCGCCACTTTTTGAACCTGTTTTTCATAGAAAAAATACCACTTTTCGAGCAAATGTGTTATAAAATATATTTTGGTCTTGTCAAATCAAAAATTGTAACACAAAACCTACTTAAAAAGTGCTACGTTTGAGTTTCTTGATCGTACTTATCTGGGGAGTCCTTTTAATATTAAGAGAGTTTTTTAAATAAAAAAATAAATAAAAAAATCGCTCTACGAGAAACCAAAAAGCTAATTATGAATATACATAAATAGCTTCAATTACTGTAATTTTTCGAGACTTTGAAATTATAGATAGAATAGGCCACTTTTTTTATAATCGTATTATTTTTAATTAGCTTTAGGCTTCTGGAGGACAAGCCACAGATATTTTTTTTATTTATTCTGTATTTAAAAATAAATCTTAACTTATAATGTATTTTGTCAATTTTCAAGTGATACTTTCATCCTATGAAATAAGTCTTTTGACTATACTATGAGAAGATTATGAAATACTTATAATATCAATATTCAATCAATAAACCACCTCTATACAGTACTGTATATAGTTAATATACCGAACATTCGCACTAAGAAGTTCGATTCTTCATTCATCATCCGAACAGCCAAGGCATGGAACTCCCTTCCGGCGTCAGTCTTTCCTGAATCCTACAACCTTGGGATCTTCAAGAGCAGAGTGAATAGGCATTTACTTTGATCGCGTGCTTCATCTTCGACCACATCGTCACTTTCCATCAGGTGAGATTGTGGTCAAACGCGAATCCAGTCAATCATAAAAAAAAATACAATGCGCTCATAATTTGCTTCATTAATCAAACAAATCACGATTCATTAATAATAATACAATTTAAATTAAAACTTTTAGTAAACCCCCGAGAAACTAATCATTAAATCATCATCCTGCACTAGTAGCATGACAGGCGCGATAAACGTATATGTCACGCGAGATAATATTTGTCCTGTTCATTCGTTTGGACAAAATATATAACTATCCCACTCACACATCGCGTCGCGGGAGACCAACGATATCATGCTACGGGGGTAGGTATATTTAAGCAAATGTATTAAAAATTAAATATCTTCGAAACACCTGAACAGATTTTCATCCAACATTAGCCATGTTGGATGAAAATCCTGAATCTTTTAATCTTAAATATACAAAAACAGCACTCAAATCTGACTACGCATTATTGAAATACATCCGGACACACGCAAAGCCGTGTAGCACATAACACCGTCGTTTAATTATACCTAGTTACCTAAGTACTCGTAAACACAGTCAGTGTCTCTCGACATACAATAACAGTACATATATTTATGTTCCATTGGAGATAAATTCTAGTTTACATTATATAGATAATGCTAGTACGAAACATTTCTCGTGGCTCACGGTATCACCATACGATTGAGAGCTCGCACCGATGCGATATCCAGTTATAGATTGTTTTTGTTACAAAGAATACCTTGATAAGATGTGATATTCACGAGAAACATATAACCCAATCTGCGTGTAAAACAAGTTTATCTTTAAACGAGTGTCACTATTTTAAAAATAAAAGAAAAAGAATGGTGAGTTTGATTTGTTTACTTTATTTATCCATATTTTGATCAATAATTTTGATGACCAACAACAAAACATAACCTTTCGTGAACTGAATTTTATGACACATTATTAATTCATGACTTTGTGAATGGAGTTAATAGTTGTTGGCGTGATCACTGTCAATTCTGTATAATATTTATACTTAATTTAATACAAACGGCACATGAAAAAGTTAAGTGATAAATAACAGGCACCTACAAACAAAATTAGACGATGAGGTGTGTTTACGAAGAACGCTACGTTTACATTCAACTAGTAATTTGGAAAGGAACCTGCGATATTTTACATAAGTAAAAAATAAATAACAAAAGTTGAAATATATTTATTTAGGTATTTATTATTTATTAATTTGCTAATTAACAAGATTTTTTCCGTATCGGTAATTCTAAAATATTTTCATTCTATTTATCCAAATATATCATCAATAAGTATACCACTACCAATTCATAAAACATAAATGACAAGAGTAACTAAGTTGGGTTGAACAACGAACCATCGAGGCTGTGTCACCTCATCATTTAGTTTAGAACAGATTCGGCCCATGTGGGTGAGTGCCCAAGATGCTGGGCGCATTACCGCGCTGGATGCACTGCTTATTCTTTGAGCGAGGTAAATGGCCTACAGTTAGGTCGCTTGAGAAGTCCACCCGTCTCATTCCATAGTGATAAAGCTTCGGGGCTCAAGGACCTAGAGTTTCAACTCCAAAAGAACCAACATTATATTGGGTCCCGGTGCTTCTATATTTTGTTATTTTGACCTTTTCGGCCGCCTCAGCAGCCGCGTTAGCTTTTATCATCGAGCCAGTCAGCCAGTTGAGGCAGGGCCAAGTGACAATATGTTACCTACATACTTATGTGTCATTCTGAAAGTCTGAGAAATAAAAACTAACTCTCAGAAACTCTGTTAAAAAAAACGTTACACAAAGATGTCGTGGTAACCGCAACAGGTTGCAGGGTAGACCACATCTCTCAACGGTACACAATAAAACTTCTGTCACACCGAAGTGATTCCACGAGTATTTAGTTTTGATTGATGTTAAGTGAAGATGAGGCCGAAGTTGGAAGCGCGTTGACCCGGAACGCCAATCTTATTTGGGGGGGACTAGGCAATCTTATTAATAACAACCGGAACACAACAATGCTGTTAACATTGCTGCTTGGCGGTAGCTTTAGATAAGATGTTGGTAGCTAGCCAGGCGGACCCTTAAAATGCCCTACCACCAACCGAACCGAGTATTAAATATGTACCGACGTTCACATTTCCCATAGCGTCACGCGGCCAACTTACACTCGTAGTGTTATCGTCATACTGTCGACTGTACGTCGACGGTATGTATAGATACTACTTTCCACCTTAAATCCACTGTAGAGAACTATTCACGACCATCAGCTCTCTATTGCAGACAGGCCCACATACTCGTGTATGTGTAATTGGCGCTGGTATAGCTGGCCTAACTTCAGCCAGATACCTCAAGGAAGAGGGGTTAGACTTCACTGTTCTGGAAGCGACGCGATATATTGGAGGAACGTGGCGATATGACCCTAGAATTAAAACCGATGAAAATGGGTTACCTTTACATACCAGTATGTATAAACACTTGAGGTACGTATTACGTAATTATTAGGAAAATACCTGCCAAGAGCGATGAGTAATATCAGGTGGCTCTATTGCAGTTCTGAAAGTAGGCCTATTTATGTCTATTTAAACTTACCTAAACAATTTATCAAACAACTTTAATACCCATTGTGTTGGGTGACATCATATGTTAAAAATCGTTAGACTCACATTATTATAATATATATTTTTTAATCGTTATATGTATAATAAACTTTCCTGGGATAAATGTATCAAATTGCTCAAATAAATTGCAGTGACAGACGGACAGATAGGGGGTAGGCCGAGGTGATTCCATCAACGTGTTCCATTTTGCCATTTATAATTGAACAAAAGAAATCTTGTTCTTGATCCGAATCTTTCGATTTTGTTTTAAATAGATATGACAGAGTAGATCATTGCTAGTAAAAGCATAATTCAAAGGCATAGAGCTAATAAAATATAATGCTTGCATAATCGCTGATGAAGATTATATTATATTATATTAGAATTGACACTTTTTATTTTAGAACAAATTTACCAAAACCCACAATGGCGTTGAGAGGTTTTCCAGTACCAGAAGATATGCCATCATTTCCTAGTTGGAAGCTCTATTACGAATACCTTAAAGACTACGCTAGGCATTTTGAAGTTGAGAAACATATCCAGGTAAGATTGTTTTTGTCTATCAAATACCTTCCTGCATTACACAATCCCAACTCAACTATCAAGTAGTCTGTGACACTGCCTGTAATATAGTTTGACCCTTAAAGATACAATCGGCTTTATTCCACGCAGCAGCTGCAGTTAATGCAGAAATTATTTTCTCAAATTTATTTTATTGTCTCAAAGAAAAAAATGTTTTCTTGCCATTTCTACCTTTATCTACCTACGCTATTCCCAACCCCATTCGTTCAGACAAAATTTTTTGTATTATATTGACAAATACAAGGCTACCATTTTGTATTACCTACGTTATCTAAAGTATTATGTTAGTGCCGTGTCGTTTAAAAAAGAATAGAACCAACCCATCTCTTCCCGTGGTGACATAAAAGGCGACTAATGGACATTCCATCAAAGAACACCTACACCTGCACATTTGTATGTTGTAATGCATTATTTTTTTCAGTTTCTTCACAATGTAATCTCAGTGCGACGAGTAGAAAATGTGTGGCAAATTAAACATGTATACGTGCCGACTGGCGAAGAATTCGATAATGAATTTGACTTCGTTATTGTCGGCACAGGACATTTTAGCAAACCTAACTACCCAGATATTCCTGGAGAACAAATTTTTAAAGGTACTGTAGTGCCGGTGGTGAACTTTTTACAAATATAATGAACTAATATTTCAGACACTTACATCAATTATCTAATCACAAACTTGAGAAAGCCTATTATGAGTACAGGATAAACATACATCCAAGATGCAGGAATATAATTGTTGGTATTTACAAACATTTTACCCCCTAGCTGGATTCGAACCGTCGGGTTAGAAGGCACGGTCACTTCACCAATCGTTCGTTAACTATAATAAAATCCGTTGCGTAGTTTAGAACAACTAAGCGCATAAAGAGACAGATGGGGATAGGGACCTTGTTTTATAATATTTAGAGTTAATCGCCATTCCGTACTGGCACGCGTGGTAGCCAGCAAGCACTCACCCCCTTTTTTGACTTCAACACCCACCTGTTTCGCTAACATGTAAACTTAGAAGTACAAATCCTACTCTAATCATTCTATTTAAATAAGCATTATAATCTCGCACGTACATTTCCAATCTCTTATGAAGAAAGAGTGAGCCGTTTTCTTATAAAAATAATGTCGAAATCGTTATATCCTGTACATACTCGTACTTTTCGTCCCAATGAGAACGGACCTCCCCTTCTATGAAAACGAAGAAAACGTTCTTCCTAGGTTATCTGTCTTGCTTGGTGAACTCATGGAGTAGTCGCATACTCTAACGTTTTTAGCAAACTTCCAAGAAGGAGGAGGTTATCGAGCCGATGGAATTTTTATAATTTCTTTTTTATGTCAGTTCCTTGATATCTCCGACATTTGTGAACCGATTTTTTTTTTGTTTAAATTGGTATCTACCGGCAGTGCGGTCCTTAAATTAAGATATAATCATAGAGGAATAACACTAATAATTAATCGGCATTTAATTCAATAAGGTTATGCGTGCGGCAGAGCACGATTGTCACAGATTCCCCAATCGGCACGGCTCTAGGCCACGGGCATAAGAATTAAATAATAATTATTCCACGAGATTTATAGGTATAATCATATGATCCTAATGAGAGGTATTTCTGCTCGTAATAAAAAGTTAAGTCTTACTGCTTCATTATACGAGGGAAGGCCTATATCCCTGCAGTGGGGTGTTTACGGGCTGATGTAGATGATGATGATGAATAAAAAGTTTAATCTAAACAATTTCAGGGAACATAGTACACAGTCACGACTATAGAGTGCCGGATCCGTTCAAAGACCGTCGAGTCCTCGTGATAGGAGCAGGACCATCGGGCTGGGATATTGGGTTGGACGTTGCTGAAGTCAGTCGAAAACTTATCCACAGCCACCACTTAAAAGTGCAATTCAGAACTCCGTTGCCACCACATTATGTCGCGAAACCTGACGTGAAGGAGTTTAATGAGACGGGGGTTATATTCGTCGATGGAACTTTTGAAGAGCTAGATGATGTCATTTATTGTACAGGTGAGTTTTGTTCTTTACATATAGATCTACTAAAGTTTGCGATTCATTGTGATTCATGATATGGTTATCTCTTATCTAGATATAGGAAATTTTCCGTTATGAATATAAAGGTGTGATTTCTATTGTTGAATATGCATATCAAATGCTACATTAACTGCTTTAAGTGCCCACTACGTATAACAATCGGAATATAAAACATTTCTCGACGCATACCTATAACATCAGAATCACTGTATCTATGGAAAAACGTGTTTTCCAACCTGTTTTCGAATTGTAATGGAATCGGTACCACGACGATCGTATCACGATTGTCTAAACCGACGAGCGTGCATGAACAATTTTATGAGAGTGAATGAAGCGAAAGATATGTGCCCGGATCGTAGCAAATGGAAATCTGTATCAACCCTCATGGACAACTACTTTTCGATCCGTAGTAGCATTCTTTCTAGGGCTCGAAAGTACAGAACATGGCTTTTATTGGAGATGTCAAAGTTCTCACGAAATATTTTTCATGTGAGATAAACGAAAACCGCCTTCCAGGCGTGGCTTTAACTAAGTACATACATCCTTTTTCTTCTGCTTTATGCACGAATACGAACGAAGTACCTAGGCAATTCATGGATTACATTGTTACAGAAGTAAAAATGTTATAAAACCATATTTATTTTCCAGGTTTCCATTACTACTATCCCTTCTTAGATGAGAGTAGCGGTCTACACATCGCCTCCCAGAGCGTTGTGCCTCTATACCGATATTTGGTGAATATAAATCAGCCCACCATGGTCATCATGGGGCTTGTAGTACGGGCTTGTTTAGCTGTCGCTTTAGATGCTCAGGTTAGTTCAAATTTCTTTTTTAAAACTCCCAAAAATGAAGATAGACACGTTCCATCTCATACACAGGTGTAATATTTACAAATCCGTTCACTCTGAGCTTCAACCCAAGGACTAAAATGTATTGTGTCAGCTCAATAATGCTATATAAAATATCATTCAGATAGATAAACCAATATTAAAAATTTAATATTAGGACCGATTTCTGTGAAACATGGTTAAGAACCATCATGCAAACACCATCAGTTCAGCCATTTTGGCGCTACATTGCCAGGAACACGGTGTTTGCATCAGTTGTTACGCGTATAAAACAAAAAGGACCATTCGGAAACCCAGTGATCAGTTTTCGTCAGCTTTTAGCCTGGTGTCTTTCATACATATTAACCTGTCTATTTCTAGGCTCGGTACGCGACTGCACTAGCTAAAGGCAACTTCACTGTGCCGTCCAAAGAAGAAATGCTGAAGGAATGGCAAAAACGAGCAGACGTGATCCGGTCGAAAGGGCGACCATTAGCGGACATACACCTGCTGGCTCAATACGAGGCAAGTTCCCCCATATTTACCTGTATTTTAAGGCCTGTGGTAAGAGCTCTCAATGCTCTTAGTCTTCTTCCTGGAGTGTTTTGGTTTTACTTATCAGCTATTTGTTTATAAAAGAACTGAGAGGTCACCGCCGTCCCGAATTTGCAATACCCCTGGTATGTGCATATGCTGGCGGCCTTTGAGACTCTTGAAGGACCCCACATAATTTTACGGAATATCATCGGAAAGTAGGTTACACGTATACGTTCAAGGAAATATCGTGAAAAGCTTATAGTTGAACACCAAGCGTTCGACAATATGAGTGTAGAATTTCTCAATAGCGAGTAGTACGATGATAGCATGTATAATTTCGAAAAGCCTTTTAGAACACTTCTCATTATATTGCCGGTATAGCTGAAATGTATACTTATGCACTAGCCCAGAGATGGGAGCGATACCAGTACACCACATTAAGCCGAACTTGAATCTTTATCAAAGCTTGAAGTACCTTTCACCTTTGAAAGTATAAAATCCGGTCTTATGGACGAACCATCGAATTTTAAATATCATGATATCAGCCAGAGGACGTCCACTACTGAACATAGGCCTTCCCCATAGATTTCCAGAGCAACCAGTTGGAAGCTGCAATGTAAAATTCATAGAAGTAAATCATTGTTTGCTTTTCAGGAAACGAAACATCCGATTCGTCAGACAAGGCATGAATTATTAGGTTTTGGTGTGCATGGTACACACGCACGGGTGTGGTAAACTTTGTAGTTCATCTTCTGATAGAACTCGTGTAATGGACAGAATGTCTATATAATTGTCAGTAACGACAAGTGTCTAACCCATAACCATAACCTTCTTTTATGTCTTCATATTCCAGGACCAATATTACGCCGACTTGTCAGAAGAATCGGGAATAGCACGAGTTCCGCCGGTCATGTACAAGATCCGCATGATCGACATTGAAGCTAAACTGGAAAACCTATACACATATAGAAACTACGACTACACGATCTTAGATGACGAGACCTACACCAGACAGTTGGAAGACAACACAATAAGTAACTGTAGTTGCACAATGTAATAATAAAAATGTCTATGTGTTGGGCACGAGGCAAAGGCATAAGGTGCAAACAGGTACACACAACAAAACAATATGATTTGCACCATCCACATTACACTCCAAGTCTATATCTCGTTGAACTGTTTTTTTAAAATTACATTACGAATACCTACCGAATGAGTTTGTGAGTATACTATATGTATAGAAGTGAACTGTATCACGCACAAGTAGTGAAATGTACTTTTTCTTAATTATACTTGGAAAATTGAAAATTATTTTGGCAAACTTCTTCGAGATAAATCGATCGAGAATGCTGTATTAGTTAAATACATCGAGCAGCGGCCGGAAAAGTTGTATATATTTTATGATATGTCTGCCGTGTAATTTAAAAATGGAACTATATTTTTCATTTGAAACATGGCAAAGACCGAGGTAACTTATCGAAGGTTTTATTTAAATTTCGAACTGGCTTGCGGTTGCAATTTGCGAAAAAGCCGTTTGATAAAAAACAAATGAATATTTTGCCGCGTGAAAAATTGTTGTTGTTCATAGATGATTTCGTGAATTTAATAATTGTGTTGGTAGGTAATTTGAACAAAAATGAGTTCAGGCCACGTTCAAGCATAGAAGGTAAAATGTGACGAGCATACTTTATTCGTACATTCATCAACTGTATTTTCAAATAAACTGTTCTACATAGATATTGGTGTCGATTCGGATGTACAACGAGCTAACTAAATTTAAAGCAGATACATCCTTTTCTAACACTATTAACATGAAAGGGACGACTATAAATTAAGTCCTGTCAAATTAAGTTAAGAGCTGTCAAAACAAGTCGCTCCATAGTATTTTAATCGTGACGTCGCTAGGTGTACACCTAATATTGATAAAGAAGTGCTTGTTTTGATCCTTTTACTTAATTTGACAGGACTTAATTATATGTCGTCCTTTTCATGTATTAGTGGTTAGAAAAGGATACATATAATTTAAATTTAGTTTAGTTCGTTGTACATCCGAATCGACACCACTACCTACTTAATTTAAATTTCCGCTCATAAGAAAAGTACTATACAAGCCCGTGGCCGCAACCAGCATTGATTAACTGACGTATGTGTGGCTCAGCTTCGCCTCGGTCCACATTCGTCTACAAATGCTTCTTTTGTCGGCCGCTGCATTACTGCTACATCAGTAAGTAGGTAGGTAATTAATGTGAAGTAATAACTTATCGAAACTTGTAAATTCAGGTAGAAATTCGGATAGCTCGCTATATTTAATTTACCAATTAGTGTTGCAATTATTTTTAGCCAGAATCAATTACGGAAAACTAATGAATAAATCACCAATTTATTTTCATTAAAATATTTTTAATGTCGTCTAGTTATTTACAGTTCGTCCAAGATTTATCTATTTAATCCTTACACGCGAATGGTAACATTCAACTAAATTAATACTAGGTAACTAATCAGTAACACTAATCAATATGTAAAAATAATGTTTACGAGTATAACACAACAATACAATCAATCACATTACAACAGTTTTTTGTTCGACTCTGACATGGTCCTCAAAAGAGGATTTAAAATAAATAAATGGAACGATATTTAGTCATCCTAAAATTAACAAAATCAATTAACAAACTAAGAATTTATTAGAACTAGGTGAAATTGAGATGAAAGGGTAGGGACGCAGCATCATCAGTCCCCCCAGCAGTCGTTGCTGCCACCAAAAATTGTATAAAGCCAGTTACAATAATAATTACATTTGTCGACTAGCCAATCTAGCTACCCACTTGTTAGACAAAATAATGAGAGTTAGTTTACACGTCTTCAATAGGGCAAGGGTTGCCTTCCCTAGGATTGTACCACCTTTTGTAGTTATTGTCGTCGACTAACTCATAGTCAAAATCTCTGTAATTCAGTAAATCTTCCAAGCGGTTCTTCCCATTGAATTCTCTGATTTTCGCCACAACGGGAGGAACAAAATTCACTCCAGCCTCCTGCGTCAGATTCATGAAATATTGATTCTGAAAGTAACACAATAATGTAAGTTTTTACTCATTTCTTTATTCGTAACGTGGATTTAATAAAGGTTATCATCATCATCAGTCAGAAGAAAAGATTATATTATTTTTATAGACACAATACAAAAGGTGCATAGAATGTAATGAATACTCTATATACAAAATACAAAAATACAAAAAATACAAAAATCTTTATTTCAGTCTAAAATAATAGTGACTATGAACAGTGGATGGAGGATGGAGTCAACCTAGTAAGCATAATAAGTATGCTTGTGGCAGGTGACCCCGCTCATCCTTATCGCTAGCTTACATTGACTGCTATTTCAATAACAATAATCAAAAGGCATAATTTAATAAGATGATAATAAGCGCTTTTGAGTAAATGTGGATGTTATGTTTTGGTGTGAGTATGTGTGTGTATGAGTGTGTGTGATTATGATTATATATGATTATATATGATTATGTGTGAATATGTGTATCTGTTCATGTATATTAGCCCTACGACATAATCTTGGGATCGGATTCCACTAACATATGGTGTGTGTGTCAGGGTGTGTGAATGAGTATGAGTGAGTGTGACTATGTGTGCGGGTACAGACATATGTAAAATTGGGCTTACTAATCTGTAGTGGTTTTGTTATTTATATTAAGTAATATATGTCAGTAGTTTTTCAGTGTCGTCATAGTTCAGTGTCAATAACCATTTTATCAAGATCTTTTTAGCCTTTAGTAAATGTCTAGCTTTTCGTTAAGTTAGTTGTAAATATGCGTAGATTGTGTTAGGTATTGGTGTCGATTCGGAAGTACACTAACTAAACTAAAACCAGTTTTAGAGTAGTACTGTCTCTTTCTCCCTGGAACAGTACGATGCGACGGCATCACTCCAAAACTGGTTTTAGTTTAGTTGGTGTACATCCGAATCGACACCATTGTCTCCTAGCGAATGTAGTTTTGGTAGGATGTAGAGAGGCGACCTTGTTTTTTCTCCTATTAAATAATAGAGCAGAATTAAATGGAAAGGCTTTATGTAATCTTAAGGTTATCAGTAAATATTCCTCTATGGTAAAACATACAGTTTTCTGATAGTTATTAGCATTAGTATATTGCAAAACTTACCATGTTATCGCCAATGACATTGACGTCAACAATCTTCATTCCATTGGCCCGGAGCGTATACACGTGATCTAACCAGCTCTGCAACATTTTGTCCTGGGATGGAAGTTGGAATTTATTCGCTGCCAAGGCTGCTGCATAGTTCGCCTGTAATTTTTCAAAGCATGTCTAATGTAGTAACTATACTATCGTGGATTTTTAGAGTGCTTATTCCGTCCAGTCCAGTCATTGGATAAATTAAATTTCTTTTTAAATACAGAACAAATCAACAATCTGTCTGATCTGCACTCGAGAAGCCTAAAACTCTAAAACCTAGTTATAAATAATACCTAAATAGCTTTGATGTGGGTTATTATCCAGAATTCACGTTTATAAAAATAACTGCCCTTAGATTATGTAACTTTCATCGGTATCGTCATGGATAACGTTGGCCAATGAGAAACCGTCAATTGCAGAGCGCGCGATGAGCCAACCAATCACAAGTTGGAACGTAACCGATGACGATAACGATGAAATTATGTAATAGAGCCCCTGTTTACAACAAAGTAACGAGATTACCCACATCACATCACCATCCCTTTTTGGTAATTACACGATATTGAACCTATATTCGGTCTTTTAATTTCACATATTTTTTACGATCGAGGGGATTGTTTTGGAGTTGTAAAATGTCAGTTTCAATTTGATTTAAAAATCATAAAAATGCTCCATTTACCTGCGCATCAAGAACTTTGTTTATCACTTTCTTGGGAATTCCAACGAAGGCCATGGTTGGATGTCTTATGTTAACAATGTGCTGGTATAGCGGCAGGATGAACTTGCCTGATTTAGTAATACCAGTGTTCTTGTCTAAGAAGGGATGGTCATAGTCGTAACCTGAAACAATGTGTTTATGACATAATTACATGTAGGTAATAATTAACAAAAAATTAACACGTTCCGGGACACATCACCAGACACAATAGAAGTTTTATTGTTGTTACGCCTATAGGCGTGATATGTCTAGGAATATGTTAATATGCGTTATAATTAACATATTTGTACATATAGAAGGAATACATTAGTAAACAATACTAATATTACTGTAGTATAGTTTGAAAGGAAAGAAGATTACCAGTTCAAATCTTAATATTTCGCAAATGGATCCCTGAATCGAAAACCTGTTCAATAACCAAATATTTTTGAATAACCTATCCAACGACATCCCATGCGATGGGGTACAGGATTAAAAAAATTTATTCCCACCATATGCGTAGGGAACGTAAAGGAAAAAAAATACAAGAATTACAAAAATTATTTTACCGTAATTAATATGTAACTCATGTCAAATTACAGCTTTCTAATACTAAGGGCCTTTGAACTAAACCGTAGACAGACAGATAATATAAATAAAATAAATTCAATTAATTAAATAAATTAAATGTATTAAATAAATAAAATAAATAAATAAATATTTCGAACACCAATCATCTAGTTCCAAACTAAGCAAAGCTTGTACTATGGATACTTGATAACGAATAAACATACATAGATGTGTATATAAACATCCATGACTCGGGAATAAACGTTCGTATTCATCACACAAACATTTACCCGTCGCGGGATTCGAACCCGCAACCGTTGGTTTCGCCGACAGGATCACTATCCACTACACCAACCGGTCCTCAACAGATAGACAGACATGGCGAAACTATAAGGGGTCCTTGTGTACTACGGCACCCTAAAAGGGTTAACTCACTCGACCTACCCTGTTGTTCGTTTACGAAATCTATTTACAATCACATACAAATTAGTTAATAATAAATACAATTTTTTAATCATCCAAAAAATCGACATTACATTGTTCTAAAAGGTTTTGAAAACTTTATTAAACTTCTAGTGATGTAAGAGCGGCAATCGATAGTTACTAATATATATAGGTACTGTATAGGAGCTTGGCCTATCATTATTACCTGTACAAAATATGACATCATCAATTTCTTCAAAACTGTCATCCACAAACACTACTCCATTGGCAATGAACAATTTAATATCTGGCTTCTTCACATACTTGTCACCAAAGTAAGGCTGATTATATGTTAGATGGTGACTGTGCACTAGCTTCGCTGTCACATTCGCCAGGTGTATTGCCATGTCCAAACCTGAAGGACCAGCGCCCACCACCAGTAGCCTGCGGTTCTTGTAAGTATCCGGATCTTTGTAATCATGACTATGGATTACACTGCCTGAAATGAAAAATAAATAAATAATTATCTTTGCACATACCTACACACAACGCCATCTAGGTCCATACTAAGCTACTAGGCTTGTATTATGGATACCAGATGGTTGTTAACTACATAACATATATAAATGAAAAACATCCATAATTCGGGTACCTACACAATATGTCTGTATTAATCATACAAACATGTGCCCCTTGCGGGATTCGAACCCGCGACCTTTTGGTATAGCAGTCAGAATTTCTAACTACTTCACCAAACAGGTCGACAAATATAAACATAAAGTGAAAACGCATGACATTTTGAATTTTCAATCAAATATAAACATGCACCACTGCAATTTTTTGGCAAAATATTAGGTTTTAATGACGTGCCCATATTTTATTCACGACCACCTGCTGCTAAATCATTATCCAGCTTTATCTGGCTATTTATTATATTAAGACATATGCATGTGAAAGAAATAGGTATGTAGTTACCTAGGATTCGAATATTCATCATCATCATCAATCTCATCCTACATCCACCCACTGCTGGGTATATAAGCCTCTTCTACATTACGCCAATTCTCGCTGTCCTGTGCCAATCGTATCCAATGAGATCTCGCCAACTCTACGATTCAGGTATTAAATATATTTAATTAATTGAACTATTTGTTTAATGAAAAACCTTTGAAAGAAAGGTGTGGTGTGCTAGATGACGTAGTGAGTAAGATAGAAAGAGGTGGGTTAAGGTGGCAATATATAATTTGTATGTACCTACGTCAGTCAAGTATCTGCCGTATTCACAAAAGGTCAGGTGCGTCTCAACCACCAAGCGTATGAAGCATTTGATGAGGGTAGAAAAAGCAAAGGTCTCGACCTACCCCAACGGGAAACAGGCGTGAACTTATTGTATGGATGTAGTTACCTCTGAATAGCTCCAGACCATCGAACTTTGGCCATAACGGCTTTAAATATTCCCCACTGGCTACGATCACAAAGTCACAGAATTCAGTGTGGTTGGCCCTGGTGTCTGTTCTCGTGTATGTCAGATTCCAGCGATCTGACGCCCATTTCAACGACGTCACGAAACTTCGGTACTGTAATGGATAGACATCGATATCAATTATTTAGTTTAGGAATTAGTTTGTGTACAACAGTTGGTCATATAGTGGTACGATGGCAAATTATGGAAAATTTAAAGCAGAGTGAATATATGGCTAAAGCTAACAAAAATTTTGCACCAATTAGACAACATTTGTAGGTAACTATTTATTCTTTGACTGCGACATAAAATTGAAACGCTAGGTACTCTACGCCACAAAAGTAACTAAACTTGAATTCGTATTGAGAAGCTAGGTTTCCTTCAGTGAGTAAAACGCAATTATAACGAAATATAGATTACTAAATTTATTACTATAATTACTAATAAAATAAAAATAAATATTACGTTAGCACAATCGGTTCTTTTTCAAATGTAGAGCTTACCATTAACTCCTAATCGAAATAAGCTAAGTAGTGGTAATTGTACATTACTATTATTATTACCACCTAAACACTAGAAAACTAGTGCATGGTCTGTGATAAAACGTATAACAATATATCAGACTGTCAGTATGTACAATGTGACGGTCTTCTTTCATGTTCTATTATGCTCTACACAGAAAAACAATGCTCATTATATATATGAACACAGAGAACAATGTCTATTACTTATATCAAATTAAAATTGCGTCATAATGATGGAAACTTTATAGTAGGTAAATACCTAATATAAAGTTTCCATATTCCATAAGAAAGCTACAACAACCAAATGATTGTTGTAGCTTTCTTATAGATGCAGATTCCAGCTAATTGGACCTCCATTTATTCCATCTCATCATAATACATTATGAAATACCGTGATATTAATCAAAGATTTCCTATAAAATCTTTGATTTTAATCATGTTAATAAAACGCACCTAATTTATGTGGCAACTAATTACATTGAAAACAATTCTCAAGAATCATTGGTAGCAAAGCTAGCTACTAAAGTAGTAGAGTTAGGCAGATCTCACACGGCGCGGACGTAGCGCAGCAGCCGCCATAGAACGGGGTTCAGGGAATCGTTCCGCACTATAATTCAGAGTATACCCTGTAGGCAATCCGTTAAGAGTTAGCACGTCGTATACTTGCATCGTCATTACCACTCGGGTTACAGTGAGAGAGGGTCGTGTGTTGAGACGCCATATTGGAAATGTAGATTTTATCTCAGCAATTCCAAAACATAAAGATATTTTTCATCATATGTTTGACGTCATTTTGCTTGTTACTATACATACATGATTTGTTAACTTTAATAAGAAAAAAAATATCAAAAATCTCAAGCGAGACCGATTTAAGCCTAAATTTTGGTATTATAGATTAATCTAAACACAATCTTCAATATACCAATTAATATTATGAAAATAATGTAAATTTTTATAATAGAAAAAAAAATGTTTTGTATCACACGACCTTATGTATGACATAAGCCAGCATAAGCAGATTAAGGCGACGTGTGGACTGGTTGCGGGAGGTAGGGTTATTTACGCGTCGCCAAAATTAGCCAACGATATCATTATGTCGTTACAGCAATGTGATCATCACCTTGCGGTAAGGCTCTACAAGTCGCCTATGCTTCGTCACGTCCGTCCAAGGCGGTACGCGGTGTCGTGTGAAATTTGCCTTATTCTTGTTTCTTAAACTTAGATCCTGTTTTTATGAGCAACAAAGGGTCGATTAAGTACTTATATGCTACTATAAATAAATACCTATTGTTATGGTAGTCAATAAACATTGATGAATCATAAACTCAGTTGTGGCGGAAAAAACGTCTTATGTTTTACAGAATTTCATCTGTAATTATTTTCCAGCATGCGAATGTTTCGCTGGGTTTCCCGTCCCGCAGAAATTACTTGAATTTCGGGATAATAAAAAATATAATTTACACTAATTTAGGATAGTATAGTCCCTCACTATCACTAGTTGTATTGTAGAAACTCATTCAGACTGTGTTTCGTGTATTTATACTGGAGACCAAATTTAGGCCCCACGCTTCCTTATAATCTCGATACAATACCAACTCGATACGCTAAAAATCTTTGTGCATAACCAATTTACTAAAGAATTCGTATCCAGTTGGGCTTTTTGTTACGTATTTTTTACCGAATCGAGTTGACATTTGATATCATGTCGAATTGGGATGAAGCCCGATTTTTTAATCGATCGAGACGGTCGTAAGTGTCGTAATGATGAATTATGTAAGACGAGATACAAATCGAACATACGATTTTTGTTTACATCTGCTGCTACTTTTAACTACTGCCTACAGCAGCTATAGCGCAATCCTCAGAATACTGTAGGTATCCTGAGGTGCAATCTAACGTCTCCCCTCTTTCTCAATCTTTATGGGTTATAGTGACGACCGGTTGGTGTAGTGTAGTGGATAGTGACCCTGTCAGCGAAACTAACGGTTGCGGTTTCGAATCCTGCTAGATTAATGTTTATATAAATATTTATGTATGTGTTTATCCGTTATCTAGGTATCAATAGCACAATCTTTGCTTAGTTTGGGACTAGATGATTGGTGTAAATGTCCGAAATATTTATTTATTATTATTTTAAAACTATTTTCGTTGTGGAGGTCTTTGGGGGAGACCTTTATCCAGCAGTGGAAGTCTTTGATATTGATTATTGTTTATTATTGATTTTATATTATTGATTGATATATTATGGATATTGATTTGATATGATCATTATTTATTTATAGTTCCAAGATGTTCTGAGCTGATTAGTTGACAATTTAGAAGGCAGACAATTTAGAATTACGTGTCCTTCTATCGTTGTTCATTGGGGTTCAGACAAATCACAGCACAGCTGTTCCAGAAAGTTTAGGTCTTAAAAAATTGTGAAGTACCCAATTATCGGTCCACCTCGTGGGGGGACTGGCCACGCTGCGTCTTCCGGTGCTACGAGCAATTCTTCGGTCTATATCGGTCACCTTGATTCTCCTGCGGATCTCCTCATTTCTGATTCGATCACGCAGGGAGACTCGGAGCATAGCTCTCTCCATTGCCCTTTAGGTGACCTTGATGAGGCCCATAGTGAGCGACCACGTTTCAGTTCCATATGTCATCACATAGGTCGCCCCCATAGATTTCCTGAGATACCGGTTGGTAGCGGCCTACATCATTGATATACATAATCACTGATTTTAGCGGCTCAATTTTCTGGCTATATTTTGCATCAAGCATTACAATTGTTTAACATTATAGCTTATTGCGATATTATTGTTATTTATTTATGGGTAAGTAGGTACTTATCTGAGTACACCATATGTAGTTTCCGAATGTCATATACTCGTTTGTAACTTCTGCGATTGCAACTAGTTCAACTAGGCATTTTGATTTTAGGTCCGAATAAATTTACAGAAAAAAATACGTACCTATACAAAATCGAAAATATCAAAGCATCTCCGAATTGTCAACTGAGTGGTCTAAAATGTTTACCTACCTGTATTTGTTCTTCAAGGTCGAATTGCTTGGCGAAGAGTTTCAGGTACTTGTGAAAGCAGGTAGCGGTGGGGTAGGAAGGGGTGGTGTCCGGGAACGGGAACCCGTAGTATTCCATCGTCTGCCGAGGAGTATTCGTTCTGCAACAAGTGTTCCGCAAAATTAGTTTCCATGATCTTGAGGACTGGGAAATTGAATAGAATCTGTTAGACCGAATTCGAATATAGAAAGAAAATTAGTTCTTAACTTGAATGAAGAAAATTAGTAGCCATTTAGTCAAACCAACCAAACATGACCTACGCTACGCCCTATCTCACAAGTGAGGGTACAGACCGTTATCTACCACACCGATGCAGTGTCGATGTCAGACAAGTAGAATGGAGTAGGGCTCAGAGCTAGGCGTCGATTCTGTAAGCTTGTTTAGCTATGACTCGCGTCCGAATCTGCCGGCAGAACTAAACAAGAGATCAGGTAATAGACGAGATTTTCAATGACTATGAACTTTAAACTATGACCGTAAAGTTCTTAATCGTTTGGGGTTTCCGGTGCGAGTTGTTACCTGTGGGCTTACGGAATAACCCAGTCATAAGACATTTGTAGTCATATGTGCAATAGTTTATCGTATACCTTTACTCTTCCCATCCGATAGACTCGTCGTTTCACCTTTCCTCCACAACTACTTTGATACATGTAAGTCAGCACTGTATCCATGTAACATATATAGTTAGTTATTCAGATAACGCAAATCTGAGAGACTATGCTTAGGGGTAGGTATAAATAATGATTATGAGTAAGCGGATCCATCCAATAGATAAAACATAGCAAACCTTTCAATAAAGTCTACCTTTTCACTCTCTTAATGAAATCATAAGTATATCAAAAATATTTTAGCTATGTTGGGACAATTAAAATATTAATTAATAACAAATAAACTTAACTCGTTTTCTCATAATTAAATTGACCCCAAAAACGTCGCACAGTAGTTAATGTGACGACTGACTAAAAACCAGACGTTAATACTGACTCGAATCCATTTCGTAACCAACAGGTTGTCACAAAAACTGATAGTGATTATATTATGTAACAACGGATAAGTACATGCAGGCAGATCTATACAAATAAGTGATTTCACTTTTTGCATATTGATTATATTGCACTTACCCACCAATTGGTTGGGCCGATTATGCAGTGGATTCATTCTGAATAAAGGATATAACTATTTAAAAGAGAGTCTGCAGTGCCAATTTGATTGTAAGAGCTATAACTATTAAATACTCGTAATGTCAGCAGGAATCTGAATCAGGAATGAAGAAATTCGTAAAAGAATGGAAGTTACCGTGAAGCGGATTAGTAAATTGTGGCAGTGAGTAGGGCAATAGCTCGAATAACTTAATGTTCTGGAGTGGAGACTACGCACCGACAAGCGCAACGTAGGACGTGTCACAAGGTTGACGGACAACCTGCTGAAGATGGCCACGGGATATCGCTTTAGGGGAAAATATTTAGGAGAGGCCTACGTTCAGCAGCAGTCGTCTTATAATGAGAATGATGAAATAATTCCATGTTTTTACAAAGAATAGGAATAGGTATAAATATAGAAAAAAATTATACGAATGTGATGACAATTTTGAAAATTATTTATTAATAGTGTATAAGTAGATAATCAGAGGCCGAACACAAGCTTCCATAAGATTTTTAACCGACTTTATTTAGGTTAACTGTTCTGGTTATTAATGCATTTATTATCATGGTGAGTGATACTAGTTGGAGAAGAACGGTATTATTAATACAGGGTGAATTTGAATTCATGTAATTCCCATTAACAGGTGACTCCTCTCCAGATTACGAACAACTTTCCCCAAGGAACCGTAGTCGAATTCGATCAAAAAATGGTCCATTACCCATACAAGGATAAGTTTACAAAGAAAGTAAACCTGTTGGTGACTCCAGTCCTAATTACGATCAATTTTCCACTAGGAACCATAGCTGAATTCAGCCGAAAATTGTTGGACTTTCATACTAGGTGGTTTCAGAATGCTTTACTTTGTATGGGTCATCGCAATTTTTTTGATCGAATTCGTTATGGTTCCTTGTGGAAAGTTGTTCATAATCAGGAGTAGACTCAGCAGTAAACAGGAATTATAACCCTGTACAGTCTGACCATAGTTATTGTCCAAATTACCTGAGGAACTTATACATGCTGGTGAACATCGGCAAGCCATCCTCGTCTGTGCCGACGTGAGGGTCGAACCTCCAGGTCCCACCGACATACCTAGTGGCTTCGAACAAGGTGAAATTCACCCCATACTCCTTCAGGTACCTCGCTGATCCTAAACCGGAATATCCAGCGCCGATGATACATGTCCTCGAGTTTGGGCTTGGCTGAAATGGAAAAAGGCAAAAGGAATGAGCAGCAATTTTACTGATCCCTCTATTTTACGCTTTTTTTTATGCACAACAGGTTAGCACTTGACCTCAATCAGACCTGATGTTAAATGAAGATGAGGCCTAAGGTGGAAACGTACCTACTGACTCTTTATTAAATGAATTCAAAACCAACATAAAACAGAAACTATTTACAAAAGGCTATTATAAAATTTGTGACTACTTGAATGATAAGCAACGATGGACAGGCCGCTCGGCGTTATTCAATCTATTTATACAATACAATAATTACTTATACTTTTCCTTGCTTTGTCGAATCACATTGAGTTTCTTGTTCGTTCTTCTCGTTTGTAAATTTGAGGGAGGAACGTGAACTCATACTTGACGGTCTAAATTCAGTAGTCCGTCCGCTATTCTACAACGACCTGCGCCCGTACCATGACATCGTTTGTCGCGTGAGAGTGGGATAGTTGTATATTTCGTCCAAACGAATGAGCAGAACAAATATTATCTCGTGCGACATAAACGTTTATCGGAGATTTGACAGGGTTTTAAAAGATTGTCAAATTAAATGGCACTAGACTGTAAATAGACTTTGCGTTACATATAGGTAGAAATCACTTCCAAGCTGCTCTTTCTTCAGGTTTTTGGATTAGTTTTACAACTATATATTCGACGATAAATATACAACGAATATACAACACAGTATATTCGTTAACCCTATTCCATTCAATATAAAAAATAACAACATGGGTTGGTACAGTCGGCTTCATAGTTAATCATACAGGGCTATTTGACATGATTATAATGGTAATTGATTTATGGTATAATGGTAGATGAGCATCGGTGGCTCAGCGGTTAAGACGCGGTCTCCCAATTTGGGAGGTCCGGGTTCGATTCCCAGGCAGGCCATGTACCAATGAGTTTTTAATTTAAATTTGATTACTTATGTCCATTTATCCTACTGCTTTTAAGTGGTGAAGGAAAACATCGTGAGGAAACCTGTATGCCCGAGAAATAAACATTATAAGGCATGTGAAGTCCCCAGTAAGCATTGGGCCAGCGTGGTGGATTCCATGTGGTGGCCCATTCTCCCTCATTATACGAAGGAAGGCCTATCTGCCTGCAGTGGGATATTTACGGGCTGAGATGATGTATGATAGATTCAAGTTTTACTAACCGCAGTTCTCTAAAATGACCCTCTGGTCTAGACCGTCTTTTGAAAAAACTGCAATTTGACAGCTTTAATAACCGTAAAGCTACTAACGGTATGGTATGGTATTAACGACCGATTAATGTAATGGACCCTGTCAGCGAAACCAATGGTTGCGGGTTCCAATGTTTGTGTGATAAATACGAACATTTATTGCCGAGTCATGGATGTTTATATAATGTATGTTTATCCATTATCTAGTTTCCATGGTACAAGCTTTGCTTAGTTTGAGACTAGAAGAAGTTTAAGTGTTCGAAATAATAATAATTATTATTATTTTCGGTGTTTCATTTTCTGAGCCTGACCCTGGTCTTACCATTTACGGGCGTTGACCAAATAAATGGTTACGTTCTTATTTATTTTAAAGTCCTAAGTCAGTTATTATTATTATGTCTACATTCTTTCTTACCACGTCTTTTATTATTATTACTATTAATCATATAGGTAGGTAAACTTCCTATGGTTAATAATGGAGCCGACTGTACACAGAAATTAACACTTATATCCTGCCAGAATTTTCTTGTACAATACAAACTAAACTACTTAACAATTTTATTGTTTGTAAGGAATACCTATATCTACGTCGCGGGAGCAATCACTCTGTATACAAGTTATATAACCTACAATCAATATAAACGTATTTGTATGCAGCGGTGTCATGGACGTTTAGCCCCGATCTTCACTTTACTTTATATCACAAGGCCGACAATCGCGGGTTTTCTTTCGTGACTTGACTCTCGTGTGCAGTAGTTATTAAATGTTTATACAAAAACAAATATGTATGTACCTACTAACAAACAATCTCTCACGAGTAATCGCCAAACTTTTTGATCCGTCTTTTTAACCTTTTTGCATTATAATTAATACTGCCAGTATTAAGTCCTCTCTATTTATATACATATAGATAAATTTTTATTTTATTATTTTAAAATCTATGAATGCAGTTTAAATTGTTTTTAAAATTAAAATAATGTCTTCTTTCAGTAAAATGTTCAATCTACAATGTTCAAGGTACCTACTTTCCCTCCACGTGGCATAGTGGGTCGGACAGTATATACCGGTGAATTTTTTTTCCGTAAGGAAAAAAATAGGGCATATTAGGTAAGTGGAATAGAAGGTATAGGCATAGGTAGTTTATTTTTTTTTTGTTTTCAAATCCATAATCGAATAAAGCGTTGTGTCATTTGACGGTCGCGTTTGTAGCCTATTCCACATAATTACATCATTAAATTAAATAAATTTAAAAAAAAACTTGGAGAAAATATGAGTTCCAATTAAAATTCGCTTGATAGGAGCTCTAGGAATCCCGCCAGTCGCATATCAATCTCCAGCAGGTGCGTGGGCCGATGATGGTTTCGAAAAAAAAGTTAAAGCTCGCCTTTTGTATATTTTAATATTCTCCAGTTTTTTTGTTTTGTTTGACGTGTATGCTTATATACAATAAAGTGTTAAATAAATAAATAAAAATAAATAAATAAACTACCTATGCCAATAACTTCTACTTTACTTACCTAATATGCCCTATTTTTTCCTCACGATAAAAATCTCGCCGGTATATACTGGGCGTCCACGCCTGTGCCACATGAAGGGAAAGTTACCTTGAATATTGTAGATTGAACATTTTACTGAAAGTAAGCCATTATTTTTATTTTAAAAACAATTTAAACTGTATTCATAGATTTTTAAATAATTACATGGTTGAACCGGGAATCGAACCCGCTACACGAAAAAAAAAATACCCTGTAGCTTTATAGCCTACCGATCGAAAGGCTTCATCATGAGGATAATTTTTTGCTAAATAACATAGAGTCAAAAATAAAAGCAAGACCATGAATTTTAATATTTGATGTGAAATTTTGTTCAAGAAAATGAAAAGGTGACATTGCCGTCAGGACATACAACTAACATTAACTTTTCAGCAAAGACAAACCTTTTATTTCACTACACCAATCATCTAGTCCCAAACTAAGCAAAGCTTGTACTTTATATAAACATCCTTGACTCGAGAATTAATGTTCGAATAGATCACGCAAATGTTTACCCTTCGCGGGATTCGAACCCGCAACCGCAGGGTCACTATCCACTACAGCAAACGGTCGTCTATTATGTATTATTAAATATGTTATCCATTTAAGATAGTAGTGTGTAGGTATTTGTTTTATTTAAATTTGCTGTAATTTGTATACGCCCACCCAATTACGTACTGTTTTATACATACTCGTATATAAGTCAGCCGTTGTGTTGGTAAGGTTGTAAGTCACCTCGCACTGCAGCTCTGATCATTTTATAAAATAGCACTCATCTTTACCTTGTATAAACTAGCAGTAAATATATTATACCGTACATATCTATACTTATGTACAAGTAAATAAGGATGACTAAGTCAAACAAGCTCAACAGCCGACGCCTATCTTATCCGATTACCATATTGGTTGCAAAATATACTTTGGTCGTAGAATCCTTCGTCTTTATGAGGAGAACGGTTCGCCCTTGCAAATGTAGTACTTGGGTATATCTCTGCTCAGTATTTTAATTATATATACTATACAGTATTGTAGGTAAGTGTTGATCGATTGAATTATCTGTGGAATACCAAAACAAAATAAAGACATTGAATGAATCGATCACGTTTCTAACTTACCTATTTAATACAGGCACAAAAACGGTTTCTGGTATGGGGAGACTACAATCACCGGTGGGGGAGTTAATTTCTTGATTTTATTATTTGCCATGATATAATCCATAGCAAAACATATACTCAACTCAACATATTTCAACGTAACTATTACGGTTGAAGCTGGTACACCTCATTGGCAGACGGACAGACGGCATAGGTATCGGAATAGGGTCCCGTTACCACCTACTTGAGCATGGAATCTCAAAAAATATGTACGAAGCTCAATTGGATGATGGAGAGTGGAAATCAAAGACAGTAAAAGATGATAACTCCAAATTACTGAGGTCTAGACGGTATTTGAGGTGATTAAATAACTCACTGTCTGCTGGTGTATTAGCATAGATTATTTAATTGGTATTAGTTCTAAAAAACCTACACAGATGAACGTTTAAGGCATTCATAAAGTTGATGTGATCAAATATGGAGCTAAGAATTTTATGAAGATATAGTTGACGACCGATTAGTGTGGTGGTCATTGGCCTGCATTGCAAGAGTATGAATTCCGCTGGAGGTAATTTTTTCTGTGAAGAATAGATACATTTATTTCCGAGTCATGAATGTTTACCTTAAATATCTATATACGTTTCCGTTAACTAATTTACATACATAGTAAGTACGAAATACGAAATAAGTTTGCAGCAGTGCAGTAGTTGGCGTTAACCAAAGGAATATAGAATACAACTGCATTTCGTATAATATACCATAAGAAAGCTAAGTAAGAAAACTCTTTGACGTTTTTCCATTCTCACATTATATCCAAAGTTTAATTTGTTAAAATTTTCATCATCTATCACAATTAGATTAGTTAGCTAATGTTGACCATCAATATACTGACAATCTTACGATAAAACATATTATACAATAATTAACATCACAAACACTATGTTTTATAAACAATTTTTTGCCTATTAAATACGTAGGTAATAGGTTATCATGAGAACTTATCATCACAAACTAAGAGTCAGGCAATAATTGGAAAAATAAGATTCATAAAGATCACTACTATATACGAACTGCAGAAAAATTTATTGGGAGGAAAAGTTTAGGAATTTAGAAAATTTTAAAAAGATACACTTGAATAAAAAAAAACATGGAATAGATAGAGTGCGGTAGACTATAGATATCACAATTCCGAAATAGGATTGAAGTAAATTAACATGGGCAAGTGGACTACACTCATTAAGTTATAGGTACTTATAAAATACACGATAGAATAATGCTGTGTTTCGAAATTACGATCCCTTAAAATTTTCTTTAAGAAAAAAACACCCAACGTTACGTCTGAGAGTCCAAATAAACGGCTGGCATTACATAAATACTATATGTTTACATAATAATTAAACTAAATATGATATAGCGCTGTGTTTTACAATTACAAAATTTATATTACTGTTGGGATAAATCGGAAATATCTAATACCTATGTTTTACGTGTGCGAGAAGCGAAATAGGCGTATTCAAACATGCACGGGCCTGAGCAGGATGGAGCTCTGACGACGTGCATGTTATAAGTATGCTTTATGTTAGCTTACGAAAAATGGAAAATCTAAATTATTTGTGCTAGACATTAATAACTCTGAAGCTAAATTGATGTCATATCACTGATATGACATCATTTTTGATATGATATCAGTTACCGTACCACAGTCCCACAGCTGAACATAAGCTTTCTCTATTTTGGAAAGCGATCCGAATTCAGCGACTACCTTTATCAGGTAATTCGTCCACCTTGTAGGGGTGTCCTACGCTGCGCTTGACAATGCGGGAAGAACAATACGGTTTTAGAAAAAACATTACCTACATACATGTCGTCACGACCGTTATCCCAAATGGGGTGGAGTTTAGCGTATGGGCATTCCAACCATTACAAATTTAATGCTTGAAATAACATCCACGGTTCACCTTTCGAAATATACAGACATACACAAACATGCAAATCTATTGATATCTTTTGGTGGAAAGTCCCATAGTCGCCTTTTATGACACCTACGAAAAGAGACATGTTGATTCTATTCTTTTTACGTGCCGAAACCATACAAACCACACATTGCCTATCAAACGGTCCGAAAATATATTCGCCTTGCCGCACCCAACTCGCACTTGGCCGGTTTATCTTTTCGTTTACGTATTCACATGTGGTCGTGATAGGAGCAATCGCGTAACACCGACATCATCTTGTCTTCCATTACGCAGTACCAGAAACAAACAGGTGATTAGTATGGATACAATCGGCGTTGGTAGGTGCGAGGCCATTATAAATCATTTAACATAGAAAGCATTACGAAATTTATTTAACTCGTCAGATAGTACAGCGCACGCAATCCAAGTACCTACCTACTTAGTTTCCTCTCCATTATTTGTATAGCGGCGAACGAGTACGAAATATATTGAAATTTGATTAAAATGTTATTGACTTTCTATAGTTTATTTCCCAGAATAATATTCGTTTTTAACCGACTTCAAAAAAGTTTTGTATTCGGGGCGTATTTTTTTTTAATGTATGTACACCGATATCTCCGAGATTTGGCGGTTGATTCATATGGTTATTTTTTTTTATGAAAATGTAGCGAGATGGCAAAAATATCAAATTCTTGAGAACAAGAACGTGGTCACGCGTACTGCATTGTCTGTGGCATCATACAGGTCCTGTAGCGTACAAGTGTCGGGACATGCAGGGCAGCATAGAAGATGCTCCATAGTTTGTAGTGTATCACAGCACAAGCACCGGTTGCCGTAGCCCCACTTGGACGTGTTCTCTCGGCATCTACCTACTCCAGTACGCAGTCTATTGAGTAACTGTATTTAAAATATCAATAGAGTCGCATATGACTGCTCAACAAACGGTGCCCTAATAATTGACTCGTTAGCAATTTTTAGCACACTCATCAATAACTTGTTTAACTTTCCTAATAACAATTTAAATATTTGATACGAAAAAACCCAACAGCATAATTTGTTTTTTACGGGGCGACGAAGTTGGGTTTTTCATCAAAACCAATCTAACGAGCGCTTGCACTTCAAAATCGGTCAAGCCGTTTAGGAGGAGGTGACATACAAATTTATAAATAAATAATAATAAATAAATATCTTTGGACATACACACAATGCCATTCTAGTTCCATATTAAGCAACTATTGGCTTGTGTTTGTAGATACCAGGATGGTTGGTATACTACATAAATACATTTTTTTTGTAAATTATAAATTAAAACATCCATAACTCGGGTACACATGTCCGTATATATCCATCATACAATACATATGCCCCTAGCGGGATTCGAACCCGCGACCTTTTGGTATAGTGGTCAGAGTTTCTAACAACTACACCATACAGGTCGTCAAAATCAAAATTTACATACATACATAGGTACGTACGTACACCCGAAAACACTACCCTTCTTTCTTGGGCAGTCGGGTAAAAATACAATGTGTCCCGGAGAGAAGTGACCAGCGGGCGTAGTTTGAAAATTTATACAAAATTATCGATAAATCATTTAAATTTAGAGACCTAACTGCTTTTGTTTTTTAAAAATTGTTAATTCTTTTTTTTTAATAGACATCTCTGACCTTCTGCACTATTTTAGTCATAATTTCTTTGTTTTTACGTCTTTCCCAATTCTTTTTTTTTAATTCAGTGCTGTTTAATATTATTCATCAAATTAAGTTATGAAAATTATCCCAAAACAAATAAATAATTTATTAAAAAAGAAACAAACTTAAAATTCGACCAACAAAACTGTATTTCTTTAAGTTTAAAAATAAAAAAACGAAAAATGTCCCTATAACATCATGTTTTTTTTTAATTATTATGATACTACATGATATTCTCTAAAATATCCTCGAACAATGTTTTTAGTTATTTCAAATAAATGTGAACGTACGAGACATTGAAATTGACCTTTTATGCTCCAGTAACTAGATAGAGATAAGTTTAAAAAAATGAAAGTAATGTTTTAAGCAGTTTATTTGCACATTTAAGTGTTTTGTTATTACAATGAATCATTTTGATTTTAACATGATAGTTTAATAATAAATAAAAGATACTTAATTTGTTAAAATGGTTGTTTATTAAGAAAAATCAGGTAATTAATTAATTATGTTTTCAAAATGACCGCCGTCAGCGGTTATGCAGGTCGAATTTTAAGTTTATTTCTTTTTTAATAAATTATTTATTTGTTTTGGGATAATTTTCATAACTTAATTTGATGAATAATAATAACAGCACTGAATTAAAAAAAAAAAGAATTGGGAAAGACGTAAAAACAAAGAAATTATGACTAAAATAGTGCAGAAGGTCAGACATGTCTATTAAAAAAAAAGGATTAACAATTTTTAAAAAACAAAAGCAGTTAGGTCTCTAACTTTAAATGATTTATCGATAATTTTGTATAAATTTTCAAACTACGCCCGCTGGTCACTTCTCTCCGGGACACATTGTATATAGAAAACTGTAGGTACGTCTAAGGTATAGCTTTTTATACCCAGATTTTTTAATAATTACGTCAATTAATTAACCATTTTTTTGCAAGAATAAACATCCAGTAATTGTACCATTTATTCAACCAGCGTGCAAGCGTGCAAATCTTACGTACGTGTTACAAGCAGATACGTTAAAAAATTAAAACAAACGATCGCTAACAAATTCATTAAGTATAGACCTTTATAGTTTATAATGACTATTTAAGTATTTAAAAATCAAAAACCCGACAGTATATTTTGTAATTTGCGGGCGTCATATCAATTCTTTTACATAAAATGTATTCTATGATACGTACTCAGGGGATCAAGACGAATCGAACGACACCTTGCACTGCAAATTCCCGCTTCCGTTTAGCCGTTAAGCCGTTTAGGCTTCATCAGGTAACATAGAAATCCACATACATCGGAAAACATTACCTTCCTTCCTGGGGCGGTCGGGCAAAAGAATTTTTCAATCAACCTTTTAGTCAAAGTTCTTGACCTCCAATAACTTTATGTGATCAGGTAGATTATTGTTAATTTTTACACTCATTGAAACGCATTGATTTCATGTGTATTGCAGGTGTATCTACAGGCTTAGTCCACTAAAGGGACTATTCAGGGTAGTTATTAACAAAAATCCAAATATCCCTTATTTACATCATGTAAGTAAAGGAAGCACATTCAACTTCTTAAACAGTGTTCAACAACTTAAGGACCACGCTTTGCATTATCACCCTGACACACTTCTCTGTGAACGCTCAGATGAAAGCCACAGAGATTCCCCACAGTAACAGGCCTTAGGATTGAGGATACGTATAGCCATAATACACCCACACCCACCATTAATGCCGACAGTGTCTCGTACTCGCTTTAAGGTAAAAACAAAACGGTAGCATTTTGCAAACTGATTCAATAGTTAGAATATGATTTGTAGATTTTTTTCTCTGATTGGCTAGTTTTTATCCACTATTTAAAGAAACAATAATACCCTATCTACATATTGTCATATCCTCACGAAAAATCCCATCAAAATAATGCATAATAATCCGACACAGCGTGACCTAATGCAACGAGGTGTAGCCAAGGACTGCAGGTTATCAAATACGGATAGATTTGATTATCATTTTCCCATACCACGGTAATTCGCCTGCCAGCAGTCATTACCTACTCGTGTCCGTGACACAGCTGCCCAGAGCTTCGGCTCATGTCCATTGTCGGCTTTGACGCTTAGATTACAGGATGTAATTAAATATATATGCAGTCATGTATTACCCATTTAGAAAAAGACATTGATTTTTCGTAAAAAATTATAGTTAGCTAGCTGAATATAAATATATAAATTATAGCTCTTTTCTTAGAGAATATTAGGTACATTTAAAAATGATAAATATAGGTATAATGGCTTTCTTCTGACTGATATGCGATATGCATAAGTATGTCGTTCGTTTGGCGTATTCTAATAGCTTGAATGGCTTTGATGGATTTAAATAAATAAGAATCCTTAAAAGTAACTCAGTCTCATTGCTAGAATGCCGACAGACTCAGAAAAGAAACCACCCCTTATTATTTCCGCCGCCAAACATCAATTGTTGTGCTTTATTGTGAAGTATAAGAGAGTTATTGAAATTACAGACATAAGAAACATTCCTTCATAGGTGACAACGCTTCGAAATACAAGTTAATTGAAGACAACTCTTGGAGAATATAGGCATTCTCTGCTGCTGATATCTACCCAAGATTTAAAGCCAATCTGCTGCAAAAATTGCGATTGCAAGGAAGTCTTCCTGCTTTTAAACGTGTGAAATGGATGTCTTCTCTGGATCCACGTGTCTGTGGATTATCAACGTTGTGGTTCTGTTTTGCAATATTATGCTGAGTCAAATCCAGTTTATTCCATGAAACATAGCACAGAATGCGCAATCTATTTATGTCTTCTTACTTTATTCTATTCCGTTTATTATAACTGGTTGCCATATTTGTGTGCCTTGCATCATAGATGAATAAAGTTGTTCTTATTAGTAAATGCAAAACCGAGAAAACCAAAGTCAACATTATTGCTCGACGATTTCATGGCTGATGGTTAACGTACGTTAATGTATTGGAAACGTGTTATCGAGATATTAACCCACCCTACAGATATGGAGAGACAAGCCAAGCCGGTTGCGAAATGCTTCCCGTCTCGCCTCGACGGTTGTGAGCGCAAACTCATAATTATTTTCCTCACTTTGCCATATTTTAAATACTTTTCTTACAACTTCATTCAACAAACGCACGGATCGTAAACAATACAATTTTCCGTATGATAAAAATCATATGCCTACACACCTATTACGTGCAAAAGTGAATGTAGGTAAAATACCAGTGCATAGAGTTACGTTGCCGGAAGTCAAAGACATCGCTCTACGAACTGTGTTGTTTGGTTGCTCAAAAATACATAAAACAAACTTATAAACAAATCCCGCGGAAAATTTAAAATTTTCGAAACCCAACCTACATTTTCACGTAATAAAGTTGCCATAAGACAGTTATTATGTTTTCCAAAAATATCTATAAATAAATAAACTCAAATTGTGCGGAAAATTCTAAGCTCTTAAATTACCTATGTTTCCTTAGCATTATCTTTTGTGAAGCACTTTAATGCCACGACATAATACACAACACAACAAAAGTTAACATGGTGTATAAATTAATTAAGTTTACAAGGAAAATATAATTCAATGAATCCTTTTAAAGCTGTCAAATTTAATGCACTTCACTAACTGTTTATTGTTTGTCTTAAAAGATGTGTGTGAGCAAAAAATGTAGAAGGAAACTTTTGGTTTTATCCTTAGGTCTTACACAAAGGTCAGTCAAGTTTTACTAAAAATATTTTTTTTGTGTATTTTTGTATGTACTGTGATTTTTTTATGACATAAACATAACTTTTAATATGTAAAATAGGTAGATAGGTAACTGTAAAGGTACCGCTTGCAATTGAAAAGTATCCACTAACTAACGCAGTACTCCATTATTAAATCTAACTAAACCATTGCAATTATGATTCTAATATTATATATTATTTCAGAAACCTACCACATTCAATCCATCGGTGACTTCCAACACTAGATTTAACAAATAAATAACAGTCACACACGAGCACCGGCGCCAAAACATTTTTTGTTTCATTAATTTTAAACAATCCTAGGAAAATTTCACAGAATATCGTGCGGAAAATGGTTTCAAAATTTTATAGCAAACGGCCGCTTCCGCTGGTGGGTAGCGAATGAGCGCCGACATCGGCTGAGTAGGTCGGAGGTGCAATCCAGGAGTGGGACTGTGGGCCCAGATTGTCGACCTTGGCCGCCAAGGCTCGCTGACTCATGCGCGCACTTCGTTACTCTGAATTGATTGAGAAAAAACCTGCCAAGTTATACTCCTTACCAACAACAGTGACGAGCTTCAACGCTACCAGTTTTTTCTACACTTCGCTTTATGTAGACGGCAACTGAGTGCATAATAATGTATTGAAAACTATTAATTCATCCTTAGTATATACTGAGTAATAACACCGATAGAACTTGAAATAATAAGTGTGTTTTGAGTAAGCGATACCGTGTTCAAAGGAGCACGAGTTCTTTACTCAAATAAGCTCTTCTATGTACTTTACAATAGCGTTATGTATGTATGTCATACACGATTATGGTTCCTTATAATCTAGCAAATTTTCGTTTGAAATGAAATAATGAATTAAAGTCATATGATAATTTAATATTAATAACACGAACTCCGGAATTATATTTTTTTTAACTTTTAAAATGATCATGAGTTTAGACAATTCGTCTCGTTATCGAAACAGTGATAGAGCGATAGTTTACTTGTAGATTGATTTTCATACATAATATCTAACACTTCTCTAAACTGGCTACACATAAAGACCCAATTTTATTTATTTTTTGTTCGGCCAGTAGGTTGGTACTTCATTCTGCTAAGAAATGTATGTGGACAAGCGGATCAATACTGATCACCTGCCGTGCCTGGTCTGAAAGGTGCGTTTGCCATATTTCATAATGGGATGGGAATCAGTTGGAGTCAACTCTCTGGTAGTCCAGTCCATCCATCGTATCCACCCTGGGCAACGAATACATCAGTGCGAAGACCACCAAACAATTCTGACTCATCGATCCGCTGCACCTGCACCATCAGTCGCTCGACTCATTTAAAAATTTAATAAAAAATTACCATCATAACCTATGTACTTATACTGGCGACGCCAGGATCTCACTTATGAGTGGAGCCATATCTCTTTAACATGTACTATACAAGCAGACTTGGCGCAGTTGCAGCGCCGCAGAGGTGTGACTTATCTAAGATACAAGTATCTGAAATACAGATACAAGATGCAAGATACGTATTTTCATTTTGTATCTAAAATACTTTTTAAAAAATCATTTTGTATCTTGTATTTAAATATATTTTGTTTGGTATCTTAGTATTTTATAAATACTTTTTCTGATAAAATACTTTTAGTAATATATTAGTAGAAATATATAAAATAAATGCGTAAAATTGAGCATGTCATTATTAGTCCAACATCACATTGGTAGATGGCGACTCTTTCTTTGCACTGCACTGGCCTGTATCTATACAAGATGTGGCAAATGCACAAGTCGTGCGAGCCAAACAATTAAAAAAAAAAAAACTGAAATGTAATTTCATTTGAGAAGATGACCGCCTTTTTGTATATATTACATTACATTAAGTTATTTACGAATAATTCGTAAATAACTTAATGTTAAGTTATTTACATACGTAAATAACATTAAGTTATTTACGAATAAATCGTGTTATGTTATGTAACGTGTGTGTTATGTTATCGTGTTATGCTCGTGTTATGTCAATTAAGAAAAATAAACTTAGAATTCATTAAAATAAAATCTTATTTTCTTACAAAAGTATTTGTATCTTAAGAAGTATTTAGAAGATACGTATTTGGTATTTAGTATTTCAGATACTATTCTCGAAAGTATTTTGTATCTGGTATCTGAAATACTTTATTTAAAAGTATCTTGCATTTTGTATTGCAGATACTTTGTACAGGGTATTTTGTACATCTCTGCAGCGCCGACAGTCCTTGGATGGGTGACCAGTGGCATTATAAAAGTGTTTCCGTACTTCGGAGGGCTCGTTAAATAATGGGTCTCGGTTGTCTTCAATTAAAAGCATTCTGTGACGGTTTAATCTCGAATTATCAGGTAAACACTAATTTGACACAAGTCCACTAATTACGCACTGGGCCCATGTGGTGGATTATGCCCTCTCCCGGTGCAGGGTGCTAAGTCCCAACAGTGGGGACGCCTAAGGCTACTATTGATAATATACATCAATGGCACATACCTACATTATTTAGCCTGCATGTTTAAAATTTTAAATTTAATTCGTGTAATTCCTGTTGGATCCGTGGAAAGTTGTTCATAATCAAGAGTGGATACACGAAATCAAATTCACCCTGCATAGCTGTAGGTATGTAGAGGTAGGTTAAGTAAAGCACAATATCAATCATCGATTTGTTAGGTGTAAACTTTTTTTTATGATTAACTGGATACGTGTTTGACCACAATCTCACCGGATGGAAAGTGACGAAGTGGCCGAAGATGAAGCACGCAATCTCAATAGATGCCTATTCACCCTGCTCTTGAAGATCCCAATACTTGTGTAATTAATACGAATTTATTCGTGAGTCATGAGTTTATATAAATAATAATACTTTGCCTAGTTTGGGACTAAATCATTGGTGCAACACGTTTTCTACCTGTCCCATGAATTCGAGGGACGACACGGAGTCTTCGAGTAGATTTTTCATTTCTTTTTATATAATTTGTTCTGAATTTAATTTGAATAAAGGTTGTTTATTAGTATCTACCATATCTAAATACCATAAGTTTTAAGGCACTCGAATTTTCATCTAAAGTCCAAAATTAAATCACACAATTGGAAATATCCAAAAAAACGCACATATTAATTGGCATAAGTTTGGTATAGTTTCTGTATAAGAATTTGTAATAATGCTGTTGATTGCAAATAAATAAATATCCCTTATCCCGTTCCGTCGTGGATAAAAATACCTACCTTACCTACCTACTACCTAGTAAAATATGCGTAGGTATCTAATACATACCTATAACTATTGACGGATGAATAATACGCATTTTCAAATCAAGCTCAATGACGTTCCTTGTTTTTGTTTCTGAAAATTTCCCACACTCACTTAGCACAGTTCACAGTATTTTGCTAAACCGTTTGTTGAAAAATAAATGCACTGAATTGCCAAAACATCGTCATCAGCCATAGAATGTCTACTGCTAAACATAGATTACCCATAGATTTCCACAGCAAACGGTTAGAAGTGGCCTGCATCTAGAGACTTCCCGTGTATTATTAGCTCATTCATCCATCTTGTGGGTGGAGTATTTCGACTCGGATGGACAGCGGTCGGGAGTTAATTCTATAAGGCGCTGATTTGGACGCGAGCTGCACTAAACAGCTCGCGTCCAAATCAGCGCCGGGATTTCCAGTGCCCATAGATTTTAAGCATATTCGTAAAGTTCGTAGACGTTTGGGATTTCGCCGTGAATTCCGATGCGAGTTGTCTGTGGGCTTACGGAATGGCTGCGCAACGTTTTCTCATCAAAAATACTGAAAAACGACGAAAATTGACGATAGTAGCCAGTGAATGTGTTACCATAGGAACCTGAAACGTGGTCTCTATTATAGGACACATTCTGAAACTTTGTGACTTACATATAAACGATGCTGGCAATATGTACTTACGTGTAACTTGTTCGGCCACCGATACGATCAATCAACAACCGTACTACGAAATGGTTTATCATCATATCAGCCACAGGACATCCACTGCTGAACATAGGCTTCCCCCATAGAATTCCCGAGCGACCAATAAAAAGCTGCTTGATTTCAGCGATTTCCCGCGACCTTTATCAGGTCATTTGTCCTCCTTGTGAGTGGATGGTCTATATAAGCTCGGCTTACCGGTATATTTGATCCCCAAACGATAATGCCCCACCGGCCCTCAGTTCTTCGAGCTATGTGCCCTGCCCACTGCCACATCAAATTGCTAATCCGCTGGGCAATGTCAGCGTCTTTCGTTCGCCTACGGATTTATTAATTCCTGATTCGATCATACAGTGATTAGCCGAGCATTGCCCTCTTCATAGCTAGTTGCGTGACCTTGAGCTTTCTTATGAGGCCCATAATGAGAGACCACATTTCAGTGCCATACGTCATCACTGGTAACATACACTGATTAAAGACTTTCAAGCACTGAGGTATTTTAAACAAGAAGATGTTGCGCAATGGTAACTATAGAAAATTCTGTCATGGTCATTCACTTTCGTTCACTTTCACTTGTCTACCCATAAGACAAAAGAGTAGCTACTGAAGCAATGATCATTTCCTTTACTCACATTATTACACAGCTTTTAAACTTTCATGGGTATAATTTAAAAGATGAAGCAGGTTTTACTTTGTCACAATCACATAAGATTTTGACAAACTCTTTTTGAAATCTTACTCATTTTCCCCAATGGCCAAGTTAACGGTATCGTCAATTGTCTGTTCATTGGTAGAACGCACTTTATTAAAGTTGTATGTACAGTTTAGTAACGGTTTCGGGGCGTTGTTGGGACTGCCGCCCTTTTGCAGTGCTTCTGCTATGTTTGCTCAGGCGCGTACAGACGGTTATTCATCCATCTGCTGATAAAATAGATACGTCTAAATCTGCATAATTTAATAGTATAATACTATAACAGTATAGGTACCTATATAATAAGTCCTACTAACACATGGATCTAGATATCCGAAATAAATATTTTTTTTATTTGAATTAAAGGCGTTCGTGAATCCTACTGTTGGTGTCTAATTGCAAGGTCTGCTTGAGTTGTGTACTACTTTTAGGTATCGGACGAGACGATCAGAGTAGGTAGGTAGATCGGTTTTCCTTACAAACTAAGCTGTATGTGACAAAGATCACAATTCATCGAATCTTTATGTTTTTTACGTTCTTTTTTCCCGACTGAAGAGAGAGTTATGTTTTTCGCACGTATCTATGTATGTATGTGGAATTCGTAGCACCCATACGGATGGATGGATGTTAATTAATGAGGTCAGGTTATATTCGTCAGGACAGTCCAAATCGCATAGTAAAAACTTGAACCATTACAGTCACGTAACCTAATACGTGACCGGGGATTCAAGTTTGTCAAAAAGAACGAAAAAAATTCTAGAACCACAATATGGGTATCATAGAAAAGGGCTCATGATGAGGATTCTGAATGTACAATACAAATGAAACATACTATGCAACAGACGAGTGGAGAGTTCTAAATCACGTACGTATTTTCACGTTTAATTGTTTTTAACACAGTCGAGTTTTTTTAATTAATTGAGAAAGTAAGGAATATGCAACATAGGTATTCAGTTGTCCAATTTTTACTTTTTTCCTCAGTACCTATGAAAAGGATGTACATCGCATAAAAATTTTAAACAACTCTGATAAATAATTAGAGACATAAGGTTGAATTTAGCTTGCAAGGAAAATGGATCTACCTAGTTCGATCAATATTTATTAAACACATTTCTTTCATTTAACACTTCCATTTTGCCAGTCCATCTGGCATCTTCGCGGGGATTCCAAAACTGCTTCAAAAGGTTTACTCATAGATCATACATAAGTTACAAGGACTACGGCCGGGTGTGCGGACAATAATCAATTAATTGTGCCAGATTCCTCGCAGTTTACGGAAAAGTCTGGGCACTGATTCGAAGACGCCTTCAGAAAACTTATGCGCTATTCTCGACACAAACTGCCTTTTGTCGGAGTGTTGTGTTGGTGTCAAGCTATGCGAGGCACTTCGTTGCTCAGGGGTAGTGTATTTAAAGGACAGAACTATACGGTATCTACAAAAGCGCAGATCGTTTTACCACCACCGTGCTTTAGATTATTTGAACCATTCATCCTACGTGAATGCGTATGCGTATGCGTTATATACAGAGACGTTAACAAAAAAGCAGGACCAAGGCTCGTATTCATATGGTTTGATGAGGTTCACTCGGAAACTTACCGATGTCGAATTAAATTCGAAATCGAACTGCTGATACATGCACAGATTGTCCCACATTCAGAACACTTACGTTCCGAAGTGTAACCGAATGTGAACAATTGTCAAACGCCGCAGGTTGTGTTGGAATCGTGTTTGCAGGTAGGTACGCCTCCAACTACGAGTTCGCATCGTTCATAGCAGAAACTCTAATCCCGTGATCATCGGACGCGAAAACTAGTGAAAAATATTTCCACAAGACTTACGCCGCGGCGACCACAGGGTCCACACCTATTTTGCTGAAAAGCCTTCAAGCGGAGCAACTATGCTGACTTGTAGTTGTACTTTTTATGTAAAGTTAGGAATTAATCACATAATTATTATTCCCACTGTAAAAGCCAAAATAATCTTGATTGATAATTTTACATAGCTATGTAGCACAACAGTATAACATACTTCGCAAAATCTTTGCTAGTGCCAAGTCAATGTAGGTTTTTTAACAGGTACCTACAAATTAAGTAATTGAATTAGACTGAGTCCATATCTTTAAACTTCAACGTCATTATAATTGCTGAAATGTGAATGAACCTCTGTGTCCTCTCTTTCCTTTTTATAATTCCGCGGGTCAAGTATCTCGGCGCGCCTGTCAAATTTTCGAAAATACCTGCGGTGTTAAAAACGTTTATAGATACTCTTCTACTGGGTGTATTTGTAATCTGTGAAAAGCTATAGCTACGGGAATATATTATCTATGGATATAATGAATGAACACTACTACAGCTATAATACAAAAAATCAGAAAAATGTTACGAGTTGTAATATGTAGGTATACCTATATCCACGATATAATTGGTATTTTTACGGAAAGTACAGATTTATTTCATGTTTTTCTTAAAAAAACGGGTAATTCAATAAATTCTTATTAGAATTGGAAGCTCTATGGCCAGGTTCCTAAGCCTGTTCTAATAAAAAACAGTAGTTGGAATTCTATGCCTACACTCCCACCCAAAGAGAAAAAAAATATTTTCGCAAATACAGACTAAATATCATAGCTAACATGACATGGCGCACATTATTGGATGCGGAATTTAATAGAGAACAAGTTCAAACACAGTCCAAAGGAATTGGAACTCTATAATCATTACAATTGAGAGTTGAAAGTCGGGTGTACCGCCGACACCGATCGGTGTTCGCGAGTGTTGAAGGTGTATTTTGGACACCGATCGGTGTTCGCGTCCGCCTAAAGGTGAAATAACAAAATATAAAGGCAGCTCTTTACTTATAATTATACGTTTTCTAGGAATTTTGGGTTTTATTACAAGCAAGTGGGTACGGTTAAAAACCTAATGTTGCCAAGTAAGTTTTTTTACCAAAAATATGGGGAATATGAGATCCTTCCTGCTAGGGAGCAACAAAAATAATGTGAATTTTTAGAGGACGTCGAAAACGAAAATTTTTTTAGGTTCCCGTCGAATGGGTCTACATTCTACACAGTGATAGGTCTATTATATTTCCAACTTTTAAACATTAGCTACACTAGACTATAGAAACTACACAACGCAAAACGCTTCATCAAATTCACGTCAAAATTGGATGACACGATAAATAATACAGTAATTTTTTAAACTTAAAATTTTTAACAATACACGAAAATAATGTACCGATTAAATTACACACGTTTAAATATGCAACAGATTCTCAAGTATCAAGTTAGGGTCATCTCAATCTCGATAACGGTATGCGGGCCTCAAATTTATTATTAAAACTTCAAACGGGAGATAGAACCTGAACGTGTTATTGTTTAACTTTATTTATTTAACAATTTATTTAGTGGTCGTTCTAGTGGCGTCATATTTTAACCAAAAATGCAGGTGTTTTCCTGGCGATTTTAACTCTAACTAGTGGGCTTGCAAATAGTTTGCTGGCAGCACTTTACGTTGATTTAACATTGACAGGCTTTTTGGCGGGAACTCGTCGAGCAAAGTAGCATTTTTCTTTATAGTTCTTATAATTTGTGCATTCTGACTTTTGAAGCTTAATAATGGCAGAATATTGTGCAGCAAACGTTAGTGATGGTGTACAAGTGAAGGGAAGTGTAAATTAAAGTGCGTAACGGAGCTTTCGGGTTCCCACAAGAAGCCGCCAAAATCTTTTGTAAAGCATTCTGCCACTTTACTGAAGAATGACTTGACCGTGACTAGACTCTGTATACGCCAAGTATACGACGAATGACTTGTTTTGACTGAGACTGACTTACAAAATGAAGAAATAAGAAAAATAAGACATGGCTGTTATGGGCTAGATCCCTTTGCCTTCTCCTAGAGGAGAAAATAAAACTAAAAAAAAAAAAAAAATTTAACATTGACATTGACAGATAAATATTGAAAACGGACCTGTCCTCTCGTCGTGTGTTGATTTACCGGGAATTTACCCAATTTACAGTTCTTTTAAAAATGTCTTTAGATCCTGAGGACGAGTTTTCTGATTTCAAGGTAAATATAACGCAATTATGAAATATACAACACAAATAGGTAATACATGTATACACCTCTGAATATTTTCGCCATGTTCCTTATGTTCTAGTTGCCACCAATTTTCGATGATTTGAATGAGCGCGTGAAGGAATACCTATTGAAGCCCGAGAGGCTCTCCATCCACCAGTGGGAGAGGTCACAAACGCACTGGCACAGGGAGACCAATGTGAATTCCTTGTTCAAATTTGATGACGGTGACATTGGACCAGACACCACTCTTGAGGTACCCACGTATAATTATTAATACCTACATCTTATCACGACAAAAAAAGGTCATTCACCTGTATCCAGAAAATTTCATCTAACCCTGTTAAATCCGTTGCTATCGATCCATATTTTATGTATGTAGGTGTATTGCTTAAACCACCTCTCTAACGACGGTACTGTATTACTGAAATATGGTCTTCTAAAGCAGAGCCTCCATTATCATCTTCAAAAAGAGCAAACCTTCAGTTTTTGGTTATTCTTCTCTTAGGAGTCAGCTTTGTATTCACACAGCAGCAGCTGATTCGAGCAGTAATATTAAATTTAAAAATGTCACCATTTTTAACCGACTTCAAAAAGGAGGAGGTTCTCAATTCGACCGTTTGTATGTTTTTTTTGTTCTATAAAATAAAATCTTTTTTGTGTATCATCTTTGACGAGCCACCATAGCTTGGCATCGTTTATTGCACGCTAAGAGTGGGATAGTGGTATATATCGTCCTAATGATTGAGCAGGACAAATATTATCTCATGTGATATAAACATTTACCACGCCTGTCATGCTACAGGCGCTTGAAGTTCTAACTCTCATTCCTTATCAGCCAATACCAGGTCAGACTGTTAATTCTGACCAATCAACTAGTATGAGACCTTAATTCATCAACCGTTTCTGAGACAACTTTATGTTTTTTTTTAATATATAAAATGCTTCTTTTATCACCAATAATGTCAACATACATAGACATGGAGAGACGAAGTTGGTTCAAATTACCGGTTTATTTTTAAAATACAAGTGAAAGTGATAGAGCATGAATGTGCACTTAGCTAAAAATGTTTACAGTATTGACTTGACAGGCCATGTACCAATGAGCTTTTAAATTTAATATAATCAAACCCGGACCTCCCAAATAGGAAGACTGCGTGTTAACCGCTGAGGCACTGATGTGTGAGGGGGAGCACGGCGGGTTGATGGACGGACCTGGAACCGCTTATGCGTTCCCAGGTCCTCCCTACTGCCGAGGATAGGGAGAGGAGTCCCACATAAAATTCCATCACATCCATCCATGAAAAAAAACTTATCAAATTCATTTCGATACAAATACCAATAACAAGTTCTTCCAATCATAATTGGAAGAAGTGTCCGTAGCGTCAACTGAGGTCAAAGTATTGGAAGTCTCTGAAAACACAAAATGATTTCCCCTTCACTTCAAATTTCGGGATCAAATATCAAGTTTACGTCTGTTCAATTATTAAGTAATAAAATATAATTTCAGGTAATTAGAGATCCAATAACAGGTGAAATTGTTGGCTTAGAAGAGATAACCATACCAGTGGAAGATGATGAGGACAGCCTCTCCATGTCACGTGCACCACTACCACCTAGCATGGCTACCAGGGGCACAACTACTCAGAACCCATTCCTGCCAGCTGGCTTTGAGGAAGAATTGCAAAAAATACTAGAGGATGCCACTATGATTACTAACATCAGTATTGATTTAGAGGCTGATGAACCTGGAAAGTTCTTGGGTGAAGGTTTGTATTTTCAATTTTGAAAAAAAAATAATGGATGAAAAGTTTGTAAATGCTTTCTGACGCAAAGTATAAAACAAGTATATTTATTATACCTCCACCATAGTACAATTGATTAGGTGTATACATGCACACACATACATAATATATTACACTTGTACATTTTATAATTATATATTACTTTATAAACTTTTATAAAATAGTAATAATTTAATAGTTTAACTGTCATTATGGAAGAGCGAGGACTCCTGGTACAAGTATTTATTTACTTAGGATTCCTCAGCAACCAAATACTGTATTGTAAACTATGGTTATATAATAGATCATTTCATTTCATACATATATACTAATGATCTACATACATATATCCTTTCTTAATCTATTTATATTCATATAATAATCTGTTTTCACCAGATATCCTGACAAATCCTCCTGGTCACAAAGATGGAGTTATATTTGCTGCTGATGGCATTACAGTGCTCAACCATCCAAACCAAGAAGAAGTACCAATGATTGAGAACAAAGAGGATATAGACATACAGATCAAAGTCAACTTAGAAGAGGTTGTTGACAACAATGCACATTTAGTAGGTAATGCATGTTTGGTAGGTAACTATTTATATTGTAATAAGTACAAGTACTTAAGAGAGCCTTCTTTAATGATGGAATTGATTGATTGATTCCACTGGTGACTGCATTTTATTTGATAATTAAGTGATCTCAAAATGCATTGAAAATCACAATATATGATACTAATATAGAAATAAATAACAAAGTGCGTTTGTTTGTTAAGCACTAGTGTAGCGTTTGGAGCCTTACAAACAACTTTGGTATGATCTTCATAAATCATCAATGTTGCCTCGTACAAATCTCGCCCCAGTGAGTAAAATCAGCCAGTTAGATACCTCAAAAAATTAATACTTACTTTGACTTGAAAATGAACATTTTGTCCATTTACTTGGCTGTTTTAAGAACATCAACTTTTTCAATCATCATTTATCAGAACCAGCAGCTATGACACTTTTAAACCCCAAAGACATGGTCGACATTTTCAGCATTAAATATGAGGGGGACATCAATTTTGTATAGCCACACTAACAAGTTAGATATAAAACCACATATATGTTTATGTCATTCTCACTGGAACACAACATATTTGACGACCGATTGGTGTAGTGGATAGTGACCCTGTCTACGAAACCAACGTTTGCGGGTTCGAATCCCGCAAGGCGTAATTGTTTGTGTGATGAATACGAACGTTTATTCCTGAGTCATGGATATTACATAGGTAAATATTTATATTTATTTTGGCACAATTACAACCAGTGGATAACGTTGCTGGTTGTACAATGTTCCACATAATTTTTTTAAAGTAGATTAAGTATGTAAATTGTGCAGCTGTTTGTTGTCCTTAATAAAATAAAATAAAAATACAATGACAAAGATTACTTAGAAACTATTAACATACTATTGTGGACAACAAGTGCCGAAAAAAAAATATTTGATACTAATTCTATGCAAAAACCCTACTAATAGACATGAAGAAACCATTCAACAAACATTTTATGTTATGATTAATTATCAAGTTGGTGTTGTCGATCGTTTTTATGGATGTTTATCCATAATCTAGTATCAATAGTACAAGCTTTGCTTATTTTGGGACTATATGATGGGTGTAAATGTCCGAAATATTTATTATTATTAACTACCTTTACGATAAACCTATAAATAATCCTAAAGCAAATGTAACCTGTATTTATATATTTTCTCTACAAAGGTCTATGGAGGGATGATGATGAACCTCAACCAAAACCGAAACAACCTTCAAAGAAGATCGATGTGGATGCTGACTCATATGACAACTTCCTCGAAGGCACTATCATTCACCCGCCAGTCGAACTACCAGAGATTCCGATCCTGAACATCACCAGTTCTTCAGTGAGGACTGGGGTTACGTCAACAGAGTGGGCTGAGATGATAGATGTATCTCAACCAGTGCCGGAGTTTAGTCAGAAAATAAAAGATATGGCTCATGCATTTCCATTTGAATTGGATAATTTCCAAAAACAGGTAATACTATATTGGGTTTGTAAATGAAATAAACATCAGTCACCTGACTTAATGTTTTATGGAGATTTTGCGTGTCGTTGTGCTAGTTAATATGAATAGAGTTGCGAAAACGCTAGCTCTTTTAATGGGTTGAATAGAATTTGCTGTAGCTAGGTCAATTTCGCTTCATTCGCAAGATGTACATCCTAATATACTAAGGACGTGCACAATAACGTCCCTAGTTATGAAAGTCATTACATTAGGGTACAAAACTTGAAATGATAGATCACACAGGGATGTTCAAATCTGTAAATTATCTGTAAAAAAAAAACAGACTTAATATTTTAAATTTTACCAAATTTTGCACCAAAACTTTTACCATCCACTGACCAATTTACCTAATTTCAGGCTATATTGAAACTGGAAGAAGGTCATCACGTATTTGTAGCCGCCCACACATCGGCGGGCAAGACCGTTGTCGCCGAATACGCTATTGCTATGTCTAGAAGAAATTGTACCAGGTATTTCCCATTTTAACGAGTATTGTTAAATTCGTCCAAACGAAGGCTACAATAAGGTATAATCTCAGATTATAAAACGAACGAAATTTTACAATAGGGCGTGCTGTTGATATTTACACAACATGCATATGCATAAACTAGGCAATAAAATGCTTCGTTTTCATATACCTGATTTCACTTCTGAGTGCAAATCAGAGCATCAGACGACCAATTGGTGAAGTGGGTAGTGACCCTGCCTTCGAAACTAATTGTGGGCTCGAACCCAGAGGTAATTAGTATCTGTATGACAAATATGAATACTTATTCCCGAGTCATAGTAGTTTATATAAATATTTACTTATGTATGTTCAACCGTTAACTATTTAATTAAACAAACACACTGCTTTAAATGCAGTAAAATTATCTGTTTATTGATGAACCCAAAATATTATGATATATTATCAGCATTCCTCATGAAAAATGATATCAAAATTTAGTTTATGTATGTATTAATTTTATGAATATCTAATTTGTCTGTATTTCCTTTCCTGAACCGTTCCAAATTTCCTTTCCTTTCCGTATTCCTTTATTAAATTTCCCTACCTTTTACCTGAAATTGGCACAAAGCTACAACTAGTGCCACACCAAAAAAAAAAAAAAAAAAAAAAAATGCAGTAAAGCTAGACCCCTTCTAAGAAATGACAACATAAGCGTATCCTTTGTTTATCTGATTTGAACTCTCTCTCTCTTAAGGCCTCTAACTAAATATTTTATTTTATATTTCAAATCCTCCATAAATTATTGATGCGTTTTAGAGCAATCTACACATCTCCAATCAAAGCCCTCTCAAACCAGAAGTACAACGATTTTAATAAAACATTCGGAGAAGTTGGTCTTCTCACCGGCGACCTACAGATCAATGCGACCGCCTCCTGCCTCGTTATGACCACTGAAATTCTTCGGTCGATGCTGTACTGCGGCTCCGATGTCACGAGAGACTTGGAATTCGTGATTTTCGATGAAGTTCACTACATCAATAATGCTGAGGTAAATGTACAATGCCTTGTCTTATATAGTTTTAACATCTGTAGTTGAGAGATACTTTTATGATTTTCATGTAAACCTAAGCTTTTATCACTTTATAGCGTGGATACGTATGGGAAGAAGTACTTATATTGTTGCCAGCACACGTAAGCATCGTAATGTTAAGTGCAACTGTACCGAACACTCTTCAGTTTGCCGACTGGGTGGGTAGGACAAAGAAACGGAAAGTTTATGTTGTATCTACTCCGAAACGGCCTGTACCGCTTTGCCATTATCTTTACACAGGTAAAATAAATGTAAAAATATATAATGATATATTATTATTTTGAATGTTATTTACATTTATAACCTAAGAAAATAATGTGTACAATTTTATCAAAATAAAATTTGTGTTCTAGGTTCTGGTGGTAAATCAAAGAACGAGAGGTTCCTAGTGATCGATCAGGAGAGTAATTTTCTACTTCGTGGATACAACGAAGCTGTTGCCGCTAAAAAAGCTAGAGAAGATAAAAATGATTATAAAAAAAATTTCGGACCAAAAGGTATTGTACTATCTGAAAGATGAAGATACCTGACTGCACTTTGCATCACTCTATTTTCCCTTATCGCTGGGCAAAAAGATTGGCGATCGCAAATTTTTACAAGCTCCATACTAATGACGCCGCTGTCCATTATTTTTCTATGTTGGCTTATGATCCCTCAGTCATATTTTAAGACACGGCACCGTCGGAAATTTGCGGCTTAGTTCCATTATACTCCGTCGGGAACCAAATGGAATATTGCAATTAAATAAATATCATCAAGAAAGAAATTTTAATTTCATTTGGTTCATTGGAGAGACGAGGTCACCATATTTAATGGAAAAATTGACCTTAGTTGACGTAGGTTCTAGCATTTATCATGGAATTACAATACTCTTGGCTACGACGCATACATTTGCAAAACTCACAGCACAGATCGTGATAATGATAATATATTTATTTATTCGCCTTCAAACACTTTACAACTTATCTCTAAGTATATTACAATATCTAGTTAATTATGGTTACTCTGTACTACAGGAGTAGTCGCGTAGGTTAAATTAAAGACTTTAATGTGTTATGTAATTTCAGTCGCGAATTTACACCTATTTCCCTGGTGTCGCATCTCGGTCGGCATATCATTGTAAATGAGAAAAATTCGTCGTTTGATGCTATGATTCACCTTTCGAAATATTCAAAATTGTTGAATCGTGCAAGTCTAAGATGTTTTAATGTAAATTCCTTTAATCTCCTTTTACGACGTCTTTGCGAAGAAATTGGTTAGTTCAATTCTTTTAACGTGCTGGAAACCACAAAGGACACATGTAATATCAAATGTTTAGTGATTTTACATTTTGTTCGATTATTTGATATTTTAAATTAAATAAATTGCTTCAAACATGCTGGTAATCACACAGCACTGCCAAATTTAACGAATTTCCATTAAGCCACAGCACACAACAGGTGCTAGCTTCCCCCCACTGTTCCACCTGCGTGGAATTTATATTATCCAGGGGAATAGTAGCCTAGGTTACTCTTCGCAGCCTCAATTTGGTTGGTTTGCAAAAGCAGGACGACCTGTTTGGTGTAGTGGTTAGAAACTCTGCTGCTATACCAAAAGGTCGCGGGTTCGAATCCCGCTAGGGGTATATGTTTGTATGATGAATATGGACATGTGTACCCGACTTATGGATGTTTTTCATTCATATATCTATTTATTTACAAAATAAAAATGTATTTGTGTAGTGTATCAACCATCTGGTATCCACAACAAAAGCCTAGTTGCTTAGTGTGGAACTAGATGGCCCTGTCTGTATATGTCAAAAAAAAAATCTCCATCCACAAAAATCACATGAAACAAAATTCACTTTTATTGATACATTCTCTCTGCTTACAGCGGGTGGTAAACAGTTCAACAACCCCAAAGCAGACCAGACGATGTGGGTTGCCTTCATTGATCATCTCCGACAGAATGATAAGCTTCCCGTCGTGGCGTTCACTTTGTCACGTAACAGGTAAGGTTTTTAGCTATTATTTTTTTTGGTTTATCTATCCATAGAACATTATTTCAACAATTTCCACTAGAAGACGTCTACGAAAACCTGTAAAGGTTTGTGTGTAGTGCGAATGAGGTCACTGACCCGCCGCGTTATTAATTATTACAAGAGGTATGTAAAGTAAGTTAAATATCTAGATACATAAAATAATGTGCGAAAGCAAGTAGACATCTGTCTCTCTCTCGAAATAAAATTTGTTGGAAAGTCACTTCCTACATAGTTCCATCTATAAAGAACTTCTTCAATGCATTTGTACATTGTTTTATGTTATGTGAATATAGTTCACCAGGAATAAGTATTTAAAATATCTGGTAAAATATAATCACATATTCTCACGCCATATACATTATTAAATTTAGGTAGTTGATATGGTGGTAGGTATGCCAAATTACGTAGACCATACCAAGTCGGTCTAACTTGGGTTTTGTTAACAATGCTATGTTAGGAATTTTTTCAAAACTATTGACATTTTAACTTTGTTGTACACTGTTCTAAATGCCGAAAAGGCCAATCGGGGTTATAAGTGCATATCTAGTCCGAACTCAAACGATTTAGATTGTATCAGACGCCTTTATCTTAAAGGCTTGAATCTTACTATTTGTCGGATGACGACATTGATGAAGTAAGATAATACTGCCCTGATCAGGTCTATTACTCAAAGATAGTCGAGTTTAACCGACACCCAAAATGCATTCTAACTGTTCATGAACTGTTATGGACTGGCTTGAACAATATTAGTATGATGCTCGTAAACTACTATGATTCCTCCTTACTGACGTTTGCTGGAAGATATCTCTTATAGAGATAGGTTCGCATTTTGTATATTTTTAATATTTTCCCTGTTTTTTTGTTTTGTCTTATTTACAATAAAGTGCTAAATAAATAAATGATTAGAATATGGCCAGTCACTGTTTTAAAAACTAACTCAGAAACATACGACAATTCCAGATGCGATCAAAACGCAGAAAACTTGATGTCAGTTGACTTGACGACTGCAAAAGAGAAAGGTCACATCCGATCTTTCTTCCAAAGATGCCTTCAGAGACTGAAGGAGCCTGATAGGAAATTACCACAGGTATGTAAACTAATCGGTAGTGACGCTTTATGGAACGCTAAAACATCTTACCAATGTTTTAGCGTTCCACAAAGCCTCACTGTGGAACTTATGGGCATGGGTCCAAACTTAGATAAAGATAATTTATTTATAAGAACATGAGTAAGGCATGCAGATGTTATATTACAGTTAGGTCCTACATGTCCTACTTGCCTTGCGGCGTACAAAATATATTAAATATAAAATCGAATTAAATTACATTCATTAGATTAATATAAATCAATATAAATATTGTTAGCATGGGTCAGGTATGCAGTTGAAGCAGCAGCCATATCTTACACGTGGTTTCAGCTGCCATTGAATAAATACTTCTTAGCCGCCTCCGAAAGGCCCGCTAATGTGTATAGCCCTAAACGAAGTACATATGGCGTGCATAAGATTAGACGCACGACTTTAAATGTACAATAAAATATTCGTACTTTATAAATGGTAATTATTTAGACCAACATAGGCAAATGAGAACAAATATATCATATATTATTTATTTGTTTCCACCGAATTCCCCAGGTGATCCGCTTGCAAAGGGTTCTTGAGAACGGCATTGGCGTGCACCACAGCGGTATACTGCCTCTGCTCAAGGAAATCGTAGAGATGCTATTCCAGACAGGTTTTGTAAGTATGTAGCGTATACATTTATAATCTTTTATGTAAGTTTACATTTTATAAAATTAAAGCATAGGTATCGACGTTTGCGGCTAATGGCGGGTTAACACTAACAAAACCCGGCCAAATACTCTTAAGAATGGTATCTCCGCTAATTATAATAATCCACTTTTATTTGTTTTTCCCTGACGCAAAAAGGGGTGTTATAAATCTGAATCCTATATCTGACTGCATGTGGTTAGAAACTCTGACCACTATACCATCAGGTCGCGGGTTCGAATCCCGCTAGGGGCATATGTTTGTGTAATGAATACATGTGAACCCGAGTTATAGATGTTTTCATTTATCATAAGGATTTATTTACAAAAAAAAAATAATGTATTTATGTAGAATATCAGCCGTCCGGTTTCCACAACACAAGCCTATAGTTGCTTACTGTGGAACTAGATGGCGCTGTGTGTATGTCTAAGGATATTCATTTAATATTTATATCTGTCTGTCTGTAGGTTTATAGCGCCAAAACGGCGGAACGGCCAAGTGTGATTAAAATTAATTTAGCCGTTTCGAAGATATCTTTCAACAAATTGACTAAAAATGCAGTGGGGTATTTCAGTTTGCATTTCCGCTTATATAATATCTTACTTTCATATAACTTGGCAAATTAGTGTCTGCTGGAGACACGGGTTCACACCTAGTTCGAAACATACGAAATGTCTAGCTGTACCTATGTAATAATTTAATCGTATAAAATTGCATTGCATGTTCTTTGGAAATAAAGTAAACTGATGATGATAATATCATAGGCCATTAATGACATGTCATGTTAGGTTAAGATCCTGTTCGCAACGGAAACGTTCGCGATGGGCGTGAACATGCCGGCGCGTACGGTGGTGTTCGACGAGGTGAGCAAGTTCGACGGGCTCCAGCGACGCACTCTAGCTCCCGCCGAATACATACAGATGGCGGGCCGCGCTGGACGGAGAGGTTACTTTTTACAAATACAAATGCTTTTTATTGCTCTAATAACAAAGTCACAACAATTATTTATGTATATATTTGTAGGTACACTAAATCGGTTTCTTTAACAGATTATAAAAAATATTATGTAGAATTTAGGTAAGTATACTTAGGTATTGTTATTACGCAAAAGGAAGTCCCTTCCGGCGTCAGTCTTTCCTGAATCCTACAACCTTGGGATCTTCAAGAGCAGGGTGAATAGGCATCTACTGAGATCGCGTGCTTTATCTCGGCCACATCGTCACTTCCCATCAGGTGAGATTGTGCTCAAACGCGTATCCAGTTAACCAAAAAAAAAGTGACTCAGCAATTGCTTACTTGAGAACATGATCTCGAGTAGCGCTGGTTTTCAGTCACTCCCTTCTCCCTAAGAAGCTCAGCTGCTGGAGCTAATTGTGGAGGGCTTTCATTGGCATACGAATATGAAATTAAGAGGTAGGTAATATTTTTCAATTTTACATTCATAACGTCATCACGACGACCTGTTTGGTGTAGTGGTTAGCAACTCTAACCACTATACCAAAAGGTTGCGGGTTCGAATCCCGCTAGGGGCATAAGTTTGCATGATGTTTGATTATAATAAGTATTTATTTACAAAAAAAAGAATGTATTTATGTAGTATATCAACCATCTGGTATCCACAACACAAGCCCATAGTTGCTTAGTGTGGAACTAGGTGGCGCTGTGTTTATGTCTAAGGATATTTATTATTATTATTATCACCTTTATATCTAACGGGGTGGATATCCCAAGTAGCGTTTGAGGGTTCCCAACATAAAAACCCTTAGTTTCACATACATACACACACACACAATACACACGCCCGTGCACGCACACATACACAGACAACCCCTGTATCCTCTTTCACATACAAATTGTTGGCGACAGATGCTGGCCACATCTAGTTCATTTGTTTGTGTCTGTCAATGACGTCAAGCTTTGTACTTGAAAATTATAGCCAAAAGAATTGTCTTTCATTTCTTAATCAGAAAATTACTAGAATTGTGCTGTCCTCTACACAAATATATATACATATATTTTCATTGTTAATCTAAGTTAATGAATAATCATTTAATTTCTAATATACTGCCCTCTAAGGCAACAAAGAGTGGATCGTCCTGCACTGGCATTTTTATACTCAATAAGAGGGTCCCACAACATATAATTATGTATGTTATAAAAAGCAAATAAATTATTTTTTAATTGTGTTCACGAAGCGTCATTCTAAATATTATACAGAAATACACACCTGAGCCCAACGGCAAATCTAATATGTATTTGGTGTGAAGTTGGGTTCTTCAAGAGCAGAGTGAATAGGCATTTACTGGGATCGCGTGCTACATCTTCGACCACGTCGTCACTTTCCATCAGGTGAGATTGTGGTCAAAGGCGAATCCAGTCAATCATAAAAAAAAGTTTGTTTTGTATTCATACCGATGTCACACGATGTGGTTTGCTCAAGCGTAGGCAATGGACACGAACATTCTCAATTAAAGATGTGTGTACGAATATTAGCGACATAGACATGTGCCTTGCAATTTGTAGCCAAAGTCACTTGAATAATCATGATCTCCATGATACAAGTTTCAGATTAATATAGAATTCACAGGTTAATCCAACCGAAACTTTGAAAACACGCGTATATTCCTGTTTTAATGTATTTATTTTGTTTGGAAATTCGTAAATAATAGACCTTTTCTAGGTTTGGACGACACGGGAACAGTGATAATCCTGTGCAAGGACGGCGTGCCTGACCTGGTGACCCTGAAAGGCATGATGATGGGCATCCCGCAGAAGCTGTCTTCACAATTCCGTCTCACATACGCCATGATACTCAGCCTACTACGGTGAGATACTTATGCAATAAGTAATGTATAATTTTGGCGTTGTTTTCCAACTGTAGGTGGCTAAATAACTTTGAGTATATTTTTGTATATAATATGGATCTTAATCTGGAATTAAGTTTTATTATCATTATTATAATCCCCTTCCCCTTCCTATAATCTAGTCCCCTTATTTTAGTAATATAGAGCAAACTCCTAGTAATAGTTCACGGCTTTCTGTTAAGTTATACACCTTTAATTATCTTATTTGACATTTCTATTGAAAATTATTTGAAATGTTATTCTTAAATGAAAAAGTTTTATTTTACCAGAGGCAACTGTCACAAATTTGTTGATTCAAAAGCGACTAATAGGGTCTTGAAATTCGCCAAATACCTTGGAAGTTGTCTTCAGTTCTCCCTATGAACATCATCTGATCTTGCCTAAAATGTCTTCAACAGCCAATACATAACTTGATCCAGAAGTGTATACGACGAACGTGAAATTCGTAAATGACGAGAGTGTGATGCTAGATGCCTTTTATTTTTCATCAAATAAAACAATAAAAAGAAATTAATTGTTATAACCTACTTCAGAGTCGCCACGGTGTCGGTAGAAGGCATGATGCAGCGTTCATTCCGAGAATTCAGCCAGATCCTCCAGGCGGACAACTATCGCAAACAGCTAAAACTAGCAGAAAAGGAATACTCTGAGAAATGCAGTACACCGTTAGCTTCCCATCTCGCGCCGTTAGCGACCTTCTATGATACCGCTGCAAGCTATATAGACGTATTAAACGAGATAATGCCTATACTGCTCAGCCAGCCCAAAGTAGCGAAGGAATTGGTCGCGGGGAAGATAGTAATTCTCTCCGCAGGCCCGTATATCAATCAACTGGGCGTCTTTTTGAATAGTAGCGGTGAGTTTGGTCAATGCAAATAAAAGTATGCATCATTATCATGAATTTAAATTTGCAGGGGCGCGGAGAATTAGACATTTTTGACGCTATAATGGCATCACCACCATGGGCGTAGCCACGGTGGTGACGCTATAATGGCATCACCACCATGGGCGTAGCCACGGTGGGGCAGGGTGGAGCGCTTGCTCCGCCCTGGCTCTGACCTGTAAGGTACCTAACCTAAAAAATTAAATTATCTAGGTACTAACTACAATACTTAATACCCGTACGAAAGTTTACACTCGACAGTCGACACAAAAAAAATGCGATCAAAAGCAAAAAGCGCGCGCGCGATTGACCTTTCGCTTTTCGTTTGTGTAGTTAGTACCTAAATAAATAAAGGTAAGACCGCGGGTATAGTTTGCTAGTTACATATTATTTTAGACTGCTGCCCCACCCTGAGCCTATGGCTGGCTACGCTCATGAACACCTCCCTGTAGGTTCAGCATTGATCTTTGACGCGTTGAGATACATAACGTTAACCTTTTGTGGAAAGTTACAAGTGTCATTTTATGAGCGCCAGTATCACTGCGATCTATATCTTGCTCGCTCATTTGTCTTCACTGGATATTTCAGTTCGTTTAAGAATAATAAGATCCTGGTGAAATGCTTGCTTACTAGTGGAAATCTTAAATTCTTTATCATGAAACCACGATGTTTCAATTGTAATACATTGCACCCCAGTCCACTGTTACTTTGATAAAGTGCATTTGGTCCATTACACTGTTTGAAAGTGATATTTGTACCACCCTTATATTTAAAAAGTACCAGGATAGCATAAGCTACTAATAGGTTGGAAGGTTCTGGAGCACGTGTGTTGTGCTACCGTCACACGAACTCGATGATTTTTCCCTGTGTTCAACATATTTTATTTATTTGTATCTTTTATGTAAATTGTTGGAAGTTCACAGAAAAAGTAATGTAATGCTAAAGCACGGCTGTTTATATTATTGTCATACCTTGACATAAAGATGAGAGTTTATATAAACTTCTGCAGGTCCCCGACAAACTCCATACAAAACCCTTGTACTAAATACGGGCTCACCGGATACAGCGCGGTACAACTTCGACATTGATGACAACTGGTACAGAATGCTAAGTTTCTCCGCCCTCTACGGCGATATAGGTAACTATTCAATTCTGTTGGTAAGATATTGATCACCATTGGACATTACGGCCGATGACGCGGTAAAACGATTCATCGACTTGTTCCTTACTGTGGATAAAATACACATTCGGCAATTTACGCCGATACCTATACGTTCTATAAATCAGTTCATATAAACCACGCGCTCTCATCATTCATCTAGCCTAAATAAATACAATAAAATTTATACATTTTAAAGTCTTGTATTATCATTTCCGAACTATTTCGGCTAACACCCGAACAATGTGTGTGCTGCAGCAGTCAAAAGAATCATAACTCAGTGTATGGCATTGCTCAAAAGGAAAAATACTGTTGTTAATACTCATAATCGTCGGTGAATAAATCGTTACATTGTCACCAGGTACCGAGGAGAGCACGTTGGACCACACAATTCTGTGCATAGCACCGAAGAACGTAATAGCTGTTACTAAAATGAATCTAAAAATAGATCCCAGTATTATCATACAAGACTGGGAGAAAAGGCAGATGCCGCGGTTTGTACTAATCATTACAGACTAAATTAACAAAGGTACATACATATAAAGTCACGACCTTTATCTGAAATTGGGTAGTCAGAGATAACCCAAACTAAAGCGCTCAGGGGTTCTATACATTAAAAGGTAACGCTAGAAATAACATCTATTTTTTCCTGCGGGTTTCTTGCGCCGCTTCTTTTCCCACAGATGATTTCCCTTTCCGAAGCGGTAGTACCTTGGACATACTGACTGACATATAAATGCAATAAGCCTTTATTATTTCCAGTAGATTTCAACAAATGATATCATGTATCTTACGTTGAAATAAATGCTTGAAGTTTTAAGTTTCACCTTTTAAATATGGGGCGAATTGAATTCGTGTAATTTCGTTGCCACTCTTGATTACGAATAACTTTCCCTAATAAACCATTTCGCTTTTTCGCTTACCCATATAAAGTAAGATACATACATAAAGTCACGCCTGTTACCCGTAGGGTAGACAGAGACCACTTGCTGCGACTTCCACTTGCTACGATCCTGCCTGACACACCTCTTTTGCTCCATTCACTCATAAGATTGTTCATACATGCTCGTCGGTTTAGGGTACTCTTGACTTGGCCTTTCTTTAGGACGTCCCCGATTTACGTTGTCATGGTACGTTCGCCGTGGTCTTCCCCTACCAACACTATCATCCACATTCGCATCGTATATCTCTTTCGTTAGTCTTCTTTCATTCATCCTCTCCACATGTCCAAACCATCTCAACATACCTTTTTCAATCTTTGTCACTACGTCTTCTTTTTCTATACTATTCCTGATTCTATCTTTCAAAGTTACCCCATTCATACTTCTCAATAATCTAATTTCTAATTCTACTTTCATTCTTCTTCTGCCATACCCAGCATTCACTCCCTTAAATCAGTGTTGGAACCAGCACCCCGGCATGAAGAGCCAGACGAGTTTTTTCGATTCACTCTTTTTTCGATGTCCTCTCACAATTTCCATCGCTTGTAAACAGTGAAACCAAATACACAAACTCACGCACTTGCTCCCCTTTTCGCTTCCCCTTTCCCCTTCGTAGTACGCACATTGACTTTCATTCCTTTTACTTTTTATACATACACCTTACAAGTAAATACGACAGTAATTGTTCATAATAATTCCCAGTTGATTCTTCGTTCTACTACTTATTAGGTTCAAAGACGCACCCGTTGGCTCTAGTTGCGCGAGCACAGTGCAGGAGCTGTCCCGAATATCACACGCAGTACGCACCGGAGCCACTATCCTGGAGCGTGTCAGTCTCACTCAGTCGCTTGCTATCTCCACCGGCGAGATATTACACTCATTGGATAAGATGAATAAAGCAATGGTAAGTCCAAAGTATACCTCCATATATTTCCAGAGTAACCACTTGGAAGCGGCTTGCATCCAGCGACTTCCACCTACATCAGATTGTCTGCTTTAATGTCTTCAAGCTATATGCCCTATGCTTAGCAGTGGACGTCCTGATATGACGATGAAGTCCAAAATCTTATCCCACTATAATGCCAATAATATCCCACGTCGAGCCGCTAATGGTTGAGGGATACGATGACGACCGGTTAGTGTAGTGCATAGTGACCCTATCAGCGAAACCCCCCTATGTGGGTTCGAATCCCGCGAGGGGTAAATGTTTGTGTGATGAATACGAACATTTATTCCCGAGTCATGGACATTTATATAAATATTTATGTATGTTTATCCGTTATCTAGTATCCATAACACAAGCTTTGCTTAGTTTGGGAATAGATGATTGGTGTAGGTGTCCAAAATATTTATTTATTATTATTATTTATACTAATGCCAATAATATCCCACGTCGAGCGGCTAGTGGTTGAGGGATAAAGGTTCTGGTTTCTAGCGACTGCCAATTCATTCTAGCAGTCGCTAGAATCTTGTCAAGAATTACTAGTTTTAAACTAATTATGTATAATCAAAGAACTACTATCATAACATTCAAAAATCTTTATTGAAACTAACTTAGTACCATAGCCCCTAACTCCTTTCCCTACACATTTTGTAATTCCATAGTTTCAAGTCGACAATGAAATAAAAATAGTAATACATACATACATAAAGCCACGCCTGTTTCCCGTTGTCCCGTAATAGTAACATGACAAACTAAAACAACCAATCACCTTAGAGCCGGGGCTCATGCCACCTTTTTTTCTGCCGCCAAGCAGGAATGTTGAGAGCACTGTTGTCTTCCGGCTATTTGAGATAAGATATTGGGTTAGGTGTTCCGAGAGAGCACGCTTCACCTTTGGCCTCATCTTCACTTAACATTAGATTTGATTGAGGTCAAGTGTTAACCCCTTGTACCTTAAAAAAGAACACATACTGCAACGTGTGCGCTGTCTAGGTGTCATTCTGAACGAAAGCCGTTGAAAATGAAGTTACCGCTCCGGCGTAGCCTCGCATCACACCATTCCTCAATTCTGGGGGGCAACCTTCGAGCACTAGAGATTATATATACAGGGCGTCCCAAAGTTATGGGACATGAAGGGGAAGTACCTTAAATATCGTAGATAGTGAATTTTGCTCAAAGAAGACTTTATGTTATTTTTAAAAGTTAGTAATTCTGCATTCATAGATTTTCTAAAAATTATTTGCTTCGGCTGGGAATCGAACCGACTCAAATGTGAAAAAAAAAACACCCTACTTTTATGATGCCAATCGAAAGAATAGCTAAAAAATAATAACTCTGCCTAAGTAACATAGTATTTTAAAAGAAAGGAACAACGTGAAATTAATCATTTTAATCAAATAAAAAACATACATGAAACTGCCGTAGTCAATTAAGTAGGTATTTTTTTGTAAATTAATTAATTAAATGCTCAAAATGTGATCCCTCTTGTCTTACGCAAATCGCCAATCTTTTAATGAGCCCGCTGCCTGTTGATTTTCTAATCATTTTATGGTGAACACTCGATGTGATATGGCACAATTCTGTTTGCAACTCGCCTACGTTCTCGTATCGCTTTTTGTATAGCATATCTTTCACGTATCCCCAAAAGAAGAAATCTAATGGTGTGAGGTCCGGGGATCTGGCCGGCCATCTAATCGGTCCATTTGTACCAATCCATGTAGGAAAACATTCATTTAGAAAATCTGCTGCTCTCCGACTATTATGAGCCGGAGCTCCATCTTGTTGGAAAATTAAGTTTTCTTGCTCCGCCGCGGAATGGTTTCTTATCTTATCCCTTAAAATTTGAAGGCGTCGGCAATAAATAACTTTCTTGAAATTTGACTCAATCATTTTATGTTGTTCCTTTCTTTTAAAATACTATGTTACTTAGGCAGAGTTATTATTTTTTAGCTATTCTTTCGATTGGCATCATAAAAGTAGGGTGTTTTTTTTTTCACATTTAAGTCGGTTCGATTCCCAGCCGAAGCAAGTAATTTTTAGAAAATCTATGAATGCAGAATTACTAACTTTTAAAAATAACATAAAGTCTTCTTTGAGCAAAATTCACTATCTACAATATTTAAGGTACTTCCCCTTCATGTCCCATAACTTTGGGACGCCCTGTATAGAACGTATATTTACATATTGCAGAAAGACATACAAAAATGTTATATAAATGTTAGATACATCGCAAATGAAAGTCAGATTAGGTAGTTATGATTCGTAGTTAGCATCCTCTGTCTACTACGGATCCATAATACCACTAAATGTGTATGGAGGGTAGTAGCTGCCGTTTGAGAGTAGACACTATAATTTTAATTCTTTTTATTTAAATCAGTTAGCGTTTGAATTTAATGTTTCTCTTTGGCTGCAATTTAAACACTACAATAGCAATTCACAATTATGCTGAAGGTTTAAGTTATTGCATCAGTTTAGTGTACAAAACACAAAGTTATCGTAACTAGTGAAGTGACAGCTGTTCATACTGTTTATCTACCTGCAGAGATTCGAAAGACTAGGTAAATCTTAAATTATAAACATAAATTTTACCACACCACAAAATGGTAAACATTTGTAAAGCTTGCCCAAACCCCATTAGCGTGACGCAGAAGCGCGTCAAATGCACCAGCTGTACAAATTTTTATCACTCCGAGTGTGTCCAGTTCAGTGGGGACTCACCAGCGGCAAGAGCCTCTTGGGTATGTCCAGAGTGCACTACAGCTCGAAAGAGGGGAGGCGACAATAATAACACCCCCGTGAGACCCCTCAGGCCAGTGTCAGCTGATCTACCAACTGTGGAAATCTATGAGAACTCGCCGTCGATATCATCGTTACCTATATCCCTATCTTCGCACTCCTCGCAGCCAGTCACCATTGACCCCTTTGTTGCCGAAATGAGGGCTTTCCGAGCAGAGGTGAACAATGGTTTTATGGAGCAAAATAGCTCGTTTGCGAGATTAGAATCTTACTTCAGCTCCCTAAGAGAGGAGCTAACTGACTTGCGAGGTAGGGTTAATGAGTTAGAACAGAAGGTGGGGCGCATGGATTCATTGGAGGATAGATTGTCACTACTAACTAAGCGAAATAATGATCTAGAGACTGAGATTAATAACAGGGATCAGCGGGAACGGTTGAATAATATCGAAATTGTAGGCTTACCTCAATTGCCTAACGAAGACGTATCCGCCATTATCTTTAGCCTGGCGGGTTCTCTGGGCGTGCATTTGCAGCCGGATGATGTTGAATATGCATATCGAGTAAAATCACACACCCACTTCAATCCTGAGTCCGCAACTACCAGTGAAATTGTCACAACAAACAGCTTTGCCGATATTGCCGGCACAGCCAGGGGTTCGGGCCCGGCACGTGTCGTGGTGCGCTTGCGCCGCCGTGAATTAAAGGTCGCGCTAATGTCGGCCGCTGCAGAGCGTCGCCGGCAAGGAACTGAAGGAGCTACTGGCGCGAGCCGGCGATCGGGACTCACCTCTGCTGACGCGGGTATCGGGGGATCGCCTCGTATCATTTATATGAACGATCATCTTACCATAGCTAATAAACGGCTACTGCGAGTGATTAAAACCTCGGCCCGTGATAGAAACTATAAATATGTATGGGTTAAGAACTGTACTATTTTTGTCCGAAAGACTGATAAATCTTCTGTGGTCCGCATTACTTCTTTAAATGACTTTGATAATCTAGCCTGACTATTTTTCGTGTTTAATTTTGTCGCAGTTTATAATTGGAATAAAATGTTTTTATGGAATGCATTCTTTTACGGTGTAATTGTGCTGTTATATTTTTCTTTTTTCTTGTGTTACTGTTTTCTTAAGTTGAATTTTATTTTTATTTATATAAGCATCATATTATTATTATTGTTTTGTGAATTAATGTGCGACTGGTCTATGATAATCACTATCCATACTATGTTAATGTTAATATTTGCATATAACAATGGCTAACTTAGATTTTAAACTTGCACATTTAAACGTTCAATCTTTGAATACTGGCAGAGACGAGCTGATATTGACTTTTAAAATGAAGAATCCTGATGTAGTCGCGGTTACTGAGACAATGTTAACTGAATCGTCGGATGTACAAGCTTACGGGTGTCCCGGGTACCAACTTATACATGTACCGCGGAAAACAGAGAAAAGGGCAGCTGGCGGCGTTGGTGCTTATATCCGGAAGGGTTTGCGAGTTCGTATGATAGCTTTTCCTTCAAGCGATCTTGAGCAATTGTGGTTGGAAATTAAATTAAAAAACTGTAAGGTTGCAGTCGGAATTTTTTACCGCCCTCCTAGGTTCGCTTATAGGTCATTTATAGACTTGCTTGAGGATTCACTTTCATGTATTGCACCCCAATACGAACTTGTATTCATTGCTGGAGACGTTAATGTTGACTTATTATGTGATGGACCTCAACAGCGTGATTTCCTTGCCTTACTAGGTGAGCATGGTCTTCGGCATGTAGGCACAGAAGCCACTCGTGTTACGGACTTAACAGCTACGCTGCTTGACGTCATCTGCTGTAGTAAGTTTGTAAAATGCAAGAGCATTATTGTCAAACACAATGACGATCTTAGCGACCACGCATTCGTAATGGCAAAATTTCCCATTGTAGTAGAGAGACTCAAACCGAGAACCGTAACATACAGACCTTTTCAGCGCTTTGACAGTGACACCTACTCGCAGGCTTCATCCGTGACGCCCTGGGAGTGGGTGTTAGACTGCGATACCATCAATTCCAAAGTTGATTGTTTTAACTTCCTCATTTTAGGCCTTTTCGATCATTTCGTGCCCATACAAACTAGAGTATTTAAACAGCGGCCCACCCCCTGGATAACTGATAGCGTTAGGGCCTTGATGGCGGATAGGGATCGCGCATGTATACGAGCAAAAAAAACTAAGAGGCCTGACGATATTAAGCTATACAAACAACTTCGTAACTCCGTCACTAGCATAACCAGAGTTGAAAAACAATCTTTTTTTACATGGAAAGTTAATAATAACATTAAAAATCCACGAAAGATGTGGAGTGAATTTAATAAAGCTCTCGGTAAGTCATCCGAGATCTCGTTGCCTCCGCATCTTTGTGATCCAGATGGAATTAATAAAGCTTTCATAACTTCCATTCCAAAAGCTGACGATTGTATGAAAATAAATGACACGTACATAAATAATCGGTACAATAATAATGAAAAATTCAGTTTCTCGGAGCTTTCATCCGACGAGGTATACCGGCTAATAAATTCGATCTCCTCAAGTGCAATGGGTGATGACAATATCTCAATAAAAATGATTAAGCTTACGCTTCCATACTCTCTCAATGCTATAACCAACATAATTAATAGCTCATTGAAAACAGGTACGTTCCCCGCATCTTGGACGATGGCGGTTATTATATTATAAGCTCAAATTGTTCGGCGAGCCCACTTACTTAGCTAGCAAACTAAAATGGAGTGAGAACAACGTGGGTAGGAAATGGTCCGTCCGGGAATTGCGCTTAGAACTATACATACCCCGTTTGCAATCGTTTAGAGGTAGCTTCCGATTTGCAGCGTCGAAGTGTTGGAACGATCTGCCCCCTCCTATTAAAAAATGTGGATCACTGCGAGTTTTTAAGAGGCAATGTAAGAAATGGCACTTACATAAACAGAAGTCTGCGTGCATCTGGTCCTTCAAAAAATAAAATAAATAAAAATGTAGGTACTAGTTATATAATTAATTAGTTGGTGCCCGATTTGTCAGTGTACTCGTATTTCTCTGCCAGTATGATATGTTATGCCTGTGTATGCCTAAATAGGTACCTACTTATCAAACTCACAGAATTTTATAATGATCATCTCGCACTTTTATCATTAGCGCCTTATTTTATTATTATAATTTTCAATAGAGGATAGCATTGGTGTCTTAGCAGGGTATATTGTTCACTTTGTCCCATTCCTCTCTGGCCACAGGAAAATTTAAACTATTTGTACTTTATTATGCTAATAATATTAGTTTTTTTTAATTTTTTTTTTTTTTTTTTTAGTTCTAGTGGGCGATTTTCTGATCGCTTAGTAAGGTGGTTCAAAGTGGCTCGAAAGATGGCGCTAACAGATGGGGCCTCTTATTTCTTACATTTTAATTTAATTTCTACGTTGTCCAGAGCCACGCCTAAACTTAAAAACAAAAATATATGTAACAAAAATCGTTAGCCATTGGAAAGTCGCCCATACTGTCTTTGGTGGCAGCAACTACTCTACAGGGGGGGACTGAAAATCAGCAACACTGCTGAGTCCCTACCCATTCATCACAATACTGTGGTTCTCGATTCTATGTATGCTTGTGTTTTTTTTTTTTCTTTTTTGTGATGAATAAATACCTTTTATTATTATTTATTATTATTATTAAATTACTTTCGAGCGAGATGTGAGTTTCTCATGAAATATTACCGCATCGTTCATATCACTCATTGTTATATGTAGCATTTCTGATAGACACTAGGACAACGTAAGCACAATGCTGACAAAATCTATTCAATTTCAGAACGAACTAGAGTCCCAAAGGAAAAGCACCGACATTGCAAACTTCAAAAGTGAATTCGCAATCGTTTACGAGAGAAAGCAGACTGAACGAAAACGCGACAAATACAAACGCTTGCTCTCTTATGAAAACTTGGCCTTGTATCCAGATTACTTGCGTCGTTTATTGGTCCTTCGAGAACTGAACTACATCGATGAACACGACAGCGTCATCTTGAAGGGGCGTGTAGCGTGTGGTATGGGAACAAATGAGCTGATCATATCGGAGTTGGTGTTCAGGAATGTGTTCACGGACAAAAACCCGGCTGAGATCGCAGCGTTGCTCAGCTGTTTTGTATTCCAAGCGCGGACACAGATAGAACCGCAACTGACAGAGAAGCTGACTGAGGGGGTGAAGGCGATAGAGCAAATAGATGCCGAGCTGTCTAAGATAGAGGCTAAGTATATGGTTAGTGTGTTCATCTATTTTTTTTTATATGTATCAACAACGGAATTAATGGAATATCCAAAAAATCACACCACATTTATCCGGGATGACCTATTATTCCTAGCTTAACTCTTGGTTATTTGCATTGCCAAGAGGCCCGAAGCTGTGACCCTAAAACGCTAACCAAATCTAAAAGCGTAAATCGGAATCGGAAATTTTAAGATTTGGGCAGCGTTTTATTTGCAACGGGAATAAAACTTATACCTAACTTTGACACCTCTGGACATTATCTACTATCGATGCTGTCAGTAATGGTACTAACAATTCTGCTCATTCTGAATTGGAGACCTTTTTAACTCCACCTTGCAACACATTGTTTAATTTTGTATGTGTCTCGACTGTGTGATACTTGAACCTGATTGTTTGTGTCATGAGGTGGATTAAAATATTTTTTTCTGTCTCTTCCCGACCATCTCCAGGTCGGCCAATTCGAGGGCCAGCAGGAGAGACTTAACTTCGGTCTGGTGAGGGTCGTGTACGAGTGGGCTCTCGAGAAGCCCTTCGCTGAGATCATGGATCTCACTGACGTGCAGGAGGGTATCATCGTCAGGTGCATCCAGCAACTGCATGAGGTGAGAACTAATTTTGGAAAAGAAGATAACTTTGTTTAGTCCTGTTCCAAAAGTGGGTGAAAGTAGAATAACAACTGGCTACATATGAGGTTGTAATCGCTAAGTGTCGCTAGGCATCTATTACGGGGTTTCAAAAACCTCTTGATGTCAAAAAAAAATAAAAAATAACTATAAAATGAAAATTTAGAAAATCCCTGAAAAACAAATGGTTCTATCTTATGATCCTGATAGATAAAACCAACTGTGTTAAAAGCTAAATATTCTTCGAAACGGCTCAACCGATTTTCATCAAACATGGCCAAGAACCTGTTTGCTCGTTATGGGGTGAAATTTAATTCGTGTAATTCCTGGTTACTGTTGACTTCACTCCTGATTACGAACAACTTTCCCCAAGGTAAGTTAAATAGCCAAAATCAATCAAAAAAATTTTAGATTAGATAGGTATACAAAGTATACCATTCTGAAACCACTTTTAGTGTGGAAGTCCAACAATTTTCAGCTGTATTCGGCTATACTTCCTGGTGGAAAGTTGTTCGTAATCAGGACTGGAGTGACCAGGCGAAAATTGTTGGACTTCCATACTAAAGGTGGTTTAAGAACGGTTTACTTTGTAGGGGTAATTAAATACCTTGTAGAAAATGGTTCGTAAGAGTGACGTCACCAGACTTCACCCTGTATAAAAACACAACGCCGTCAAACACATATCACACGTCGCTTTGAAGATATTTGTTTTTTTTGTGTATTTCGAGGATATCATAGTCCTTCGAGCTTTTTTAATTTTAGCGACAGTGGTGTCGATTCGGATGTACAACTTTTTTTTTTCTTTTTTTTTTTTATGCATAACGGGTTGGTACTTGACCTCAATCACACCTGATGTTAAGTGAAGATGAGGTCGAAGATGGAAGCGTACTGACCCGGAAACCCCAACACATTTGGGGGACTGGCTATCTTATCTCTGACAACCGGAACACGACAATGCTATCAACATTGCTGCTTGGCGGCAGATTTAGATAAGATGGTGGTAGCTAGCCAGGCGGACATTTAAAATGCCCTACCACCAACCAAACAGAGTACTTAAACGTGTACCCCGCTGGGGATCGAACCCGCGACCTCCGAATCGTAAACCCAATGTTGTTTACATTGAGCCACGGAGGCGGTTAAACTAAACTAAACTAAAACCAGTTTTAAAGTAGTACTGTATCTTTCTCCCTGGAACAGTATGACTGGTTTTAGTTTAATTTAGTTTAGTTGGTGTACACCCGAATCGACCCCAATATTATATGGCCCAAATAACTAACACAAATCAACGCCAAAATCGATTCAATCATTATTTACAACCCAATCGAAACTGCGTGGCCACAAATCGCTCTGAGCCAAATTAGTTACTAGGTATAGTTAAAATTATGTCTAATTTTGCAGTTACTAATCGACGTGAAGGACGCGGCAGTAGCGATCGGCGACCCAAAACTACAGGCGAAGATGTTAGAGGGATCCACAGCCATCAAACGAGACATCGTGTTCGCAGCCAGCTTGTACACCACGCAAAAAGAAGCCGTTATCTAGAATTATTAAGATATAAGTCACTATGTACAAATAAGTAACCACTGGTTACCATTTACGAGATTTACACAGTACCTACAAGTCAATAGATCAAGATTTGACACTTAGGGTATAAAACATTAAAAAATATATATAAAAAACCGAGTTGGGTTTTAAGTAGGTTTGGTTGGTGGTAGGGCATTTTAAATGTCCGTCTGGCTAGCTACCACCATCTTATCTAAATTTGCCGCCAAACAGCATTGGTTGTGTTCCGGTTATCAGAGATTCTTATCTCTGATTAAGATAGCCAGCCCCTAAATAGGATGGGGTTTTTCCGGGTTAGAACGCTTAAACCTTCGGCCTCATCTTAACTTAACATCAGGTGTGATTGAGGTCAAGTTCTAACCCGTTGTGCTTAAAAAAACACCTACCTATGAAAAATCACAAAACGAGACGAAATAAATTAGAATCGTTTGTTTGATCATGTATAAAACGCGACTTGTAAAAAAATTAATAGAAAATGAATTGAGAGAACTGCAATAACGCTTATCTTTAAATGTGGCATTACAAAAGCTACAAAAAAAAAGCATCGTCGGTGTCTGCCGAATCCAGAAACACGGTCCTGTTATGTGTCAAATATCCTATTTATCGATGAGTAATAAATAATTATAGGTGTTTGTTTTCTCAAACAATATCGTACCATATAAATTGATTTTCCTGCAGTCGTATGTCTTTATAATTTACGGTCTTCATTGCATCGGTGTTGACTTCCGACTACGGAAAATCAATTTATATGGTACGATATTGTTGGTCCTTAAATCAATTGAGTTCGGCCGGAGACAGAGACCTTCTCTCGTAGGTAATATATATTTTAAGATCTTCTCCTGGGCATTAGTGTGCGCTTCAATAAATTCGTGCTTGGTGTATTGGAGTAAACTTGCTTACGCGACCTCCAACACCGCCTGAATCAACAAGTTTTTAATTTTTTATAGTAGGTGTTTATAATCGTGTCTGCTTTTATGATTTTTTTTTGACTTTTTAAAAAATACAGATGGGTACCCGTTTTAAATTTCTTTTGTCTAGAGTTACCATTTGATACCTATCTCGATGGGGTGCTGGAATTATTTGTTGTTATCGAATAATAATATTATGTCATTATTGTCACATCACCGCCGTATAATATGTGCAAATTATAAAATGTTTTTTTTTAATGCTTACAAGCGTTGTGAAGTCATATTGCTTATATTTAATTTTATTATTATTTTAATGTAATACCGACCAATACTTGAGAGGCCTTCAACTTAGCCTATCACAAGGCGAAGATAATTATTTAATTATACATTTTATACCATACCTACTCTAAAAAGCTTGTTTTATTCACGCAAAACAGTGAATAAAAAGGCCTTTTATTCACTGTTTTGTTTTTATTCACTGTTTTGGTGTTTGAATTTGGAACACAAAATATATCCGATCTCCATTTCAATGCTTACACAAACTCCTTGCGCTAAGATTCGAAATTCAAACTCTTTGGTGCAAATAAATTCTCGAGATTTGATTGGTCGATATTTGCGACAAGGAGTTTGGCATTAGATTAAAAACTGTTTTGTGTTCTTTGCTGCCATTATAGAAAAAAAAATTGTGAATTGGCGCCATTTCAAATACTTACTGTGAATTGTACGGACACAAAGTTTAGTGTTACTTTATAATAAATCGATTGAATTATAATAAATCGATTATGCATTCAAGTGACGAAGAAGATATTGTGTTAACACCTGAATTTATGAAAGAGAAGGCGGCCGATATTGAAGAAAACTTGCTACCCAACAAATCACGCCTGGTTTACATCAAAACCTACGATGAGTTTTGTAAATGGAAAAATGAAAATCAAGCTTCGGGCACATTTTCTGAGTCTGTTTAACTAACCAATTACTAACCCTAAGTTCTGACCATCGACAAGAAATAAATATTGTTTCACAAGTTGACCACCCTAATGATAATAATAAGAAAATTACGCTTAATTTCAGTCATTGCTCTAATTTTAATGTCCATTTCAATTAATGTAACATTTATTATTTCTTGATTAAATTTCTATTTTCGCTTAAATTATGTCTTTTTCTCGTAGTCATGGTATAAAGTATAGTATGCAACTCCTGAATAAAGTACGAATTTATATCGAGGGCCATGAATCACTCGCGTCGCTCAGGATTCCAACAGTTGAATCACTCGCTGCGCTCGTGATTCAATCATCTTAAATCACTCGCTACGCTCGTGATTCAATCGTTAGAATCCTTCACTTGCTCGTGACTCATCTACGGCCCTCGCTTTAAATCCGTCCTTTATTCACTAGTTGCATAATATACTATTATTACCTGTTGAAAAGAGATCGTATCACCCACACGTCTCATCTGTGGTAGCCATAGTGTGGTTACTAGGCAACGTATTTAATTGTTATCTGTCACCTCACGTAAAATGTAATGGTTTATATTTTTACTTATTTATGAAATAAATCTGCGCAAGTATCTGATCGAATCTTCCTTTAGTTTCCTTTCCAACCTTCCAATTACCCTATGCTATTCATGTGAGAGAGCGATTTCTAAGGAAAAATACGGCGAATTATGTATAATGCACAAATCGTTCAGTATGGAAGACTGGGACAAAAATAAAATAATATTTTATTTTAATACCATAAGATAATATGTTATATTATCTTTGCTTTGTGTGACGGGTTTGGCTTAATATAAATCTTTATATATTATCTATCATAGCTTCCCTTTGCTGCCTTAATAAAATAAATTGACATCCATGTTTGTTTACGTTAGGAAGTTAAGTGTAATTTTATTATCGGAGAAAATAAAATTTTATTTGTTTTAGTTCTACCTCTTTTATTCATTATTTTTTGCGATATTGCTTTTAAGCGCCGGATTTATTATGGTATTCTCAGTCTGGCACGGCCGCAGGGGTGCATCACATTTGATATTAAAACATATGTAATTTCTTATTGTATAACGTACTTACTCATGTCATGTAATCCACAGTTACTCTTATTTAAACTGTATATCGTCCCCATACTGCAAATAACAACTAAATGTCGTTTTTTCCAAAAATTACTTAAATATGCCATTCGATTTTAAAAAAAATCGCTCTTTCCTCTGATAAAACCAACTAAACCATGCGACCCTCTATTACTGAGATATACTTTCGAAGAAACGTTTAAATCAGAGATTTACTTATATTCTACAGCCAAAAAGTATTAAATAATGTTCTTCAAAATATTGCATGTAGTAGATTCATTGATAATATACTGTAAATAGGTTTATTTCATTTTTCCTGTGACAAAATATGATAGTTGGAATTATATGGTTGAAATTATATCAGTTGTTTGGTTAAATAAAAAGACAAAGTATACTAAAAATTTATAAGTAGAACATCTTCCCGATAAATAGCCAACGCAAGTGGGAAGAAGAGACGGTGCGTTAGGGGCATAGGACGCTTGCCGGCGATTACTAAATGAGTGCCGGCGGAGCAGTCGGGGTTAGTACGTCATGCGACTCGCCCGCACAGAACATAATTACGCGCGCCCGCAGCTCAAGCACTACTTTACTGTTATTTATTACGTATTAGTTACATTATCGAACACGTCGACACGGTGTGCAATGCTTACATGTACCAACAATAATTATAAAATTCATGAACAATTAAAACACATTCGCTGTCTCGTAGTTACGACGTTTTAAGTGGTGTTCCTCGGGTTCTGTGCTCGCCCCTACTCTGGAAATTTTACAACAGACCTGATATCACTTGTTGAATCACAGTCAAGCTTTTTCGCAGACGATGGGAATTTTTTTGGGAACCCTGTGACTCAATCTGGTCTGCTGCAAGCAGATATAGACGAGACTACATGAATGGACCAGACAGTGGATTGTGAAGCTGAATGTATCAAAATGTGCAGTTCTGCATCTTGGTGGCAACAATACACGTGCAACAATATCAGGAACATTTATAACATAGATGGGACGGCATAACAGCTGCAGAAGGATCTTGGAGTGCTTATCACGCAAAACTTAAAGTGGGGTTAGCGTATCAGTGGAATTGTTATAAGAGCAGACTTCTTTTTGTATGCCATACGAAGATCTTTCCATTTCATTAGCCCTGATGTAGGTATTCATCAAAAATAAAACTTATGTCAGGCCGCTCCTCGAGTGTGCTTTCCAAATTTGGAGTTCGTATTTTGTCAGACTGACATCAATCTACTGGAAAGTGTGCAAAGTTTGGTCACTATAATGCCCTTTAACCTGCGGCGGAAACCCTATGAGGAGAGACTGAAGATTCTGAATGTTACAACCCTTGAAGAGGGCCCTTCGCGAGGTGACCTCATGGAGACATTCAACATTCTTACCTATAAATACAACCTGCCTCACTTGCACGATATATTCAGGATGAAAGACATACAACCGTTACGAGGGCACGCTCTGCGAGTAAGTCCCACTCACGCTGATATCATCAATGTCGCCCATCACTTTCTGAGCAGCCATGTTGTTCAGGCCTGAAATAAGCTGCCGGAAGAGGTTGTCTCCGCCCAATCAGTGAATTTGTTCAAGAATAGATTGGATAAATTTTTAAAAATTAATGATGACTTAAATATTGTCTAATAACAACATAATTAACTCTTCCAACACTGTGACATAGACATATCAGCAGTAATGCTGCTCATCTATAATAATAATAATAACATAAACTTTACTCTTTTCCAAGAGATCGCAACAGATAGGTTAGGTAGGTACCTATAGATTTGTTTACTTCAGTTGGATATGGTGTGAGAAATATTGTCGTAGATGATATATCAGAGAATCGATCGACTGGATATACCTATATTTGTTTTCGTAGCTTGGGGATGGCTTCCGGGTTATCGATATTTTAATATTATCCCACATACAACATAAGTTTGAGAATCATTATCATCGTCATATCAGCCGAAACACGTCCACTGCTGGACAAAGGCTTTATGTATCATAGAGTTCATGTTAATACTGACTTTTTAATTAAAAGGTATTAAAAAGTCACAGAAGTTTACGCGTGTCTTATAGATTCAAGGTATGCGAAGCTAGAAGCTACGAACAAAAAGATATTTGTTCGTTGATGCGATGTCGACATCCCTACACCCGTCTCGCGCTAAACCTGTCTGACTAGGCGCTAGTATGGATGATGTTCTACTTACTCGGGTCCGAACATATTTTCGCAAATACAGACTAAATATCATAGCTAACATGACATGGCGCACATTATTGGATGCGGAATTTAATAGAGAACAAGTTCAAACACAGTCCAAAGGAATTGGCACTCTATAATCATTACAATTGAGAGTTGAAAGTCGGGTGTACCGCCGACATCGATCGGTGTTCGCGAGTGTTGAAGGTATAAAAGTATTTTGGACACCGATCGGTGTTCGCGTCCGCCTAAAGGTTAAAAGGTTGGGCGTTTCGAATAAATATTAAGTTATGGGAGAGGCCTATGTTCAGCACTGGACGTCCTGTGGCTGATTTGTACCTTTTTCTTAAACAAGGAAAAGATGGCAAAAGCGCGGATTGCGGTACATCTGGCAACACTGGGTTAACTTAATTTTTATAATCTACCGCCTCCGTGGCTCAATGTAAACAACATTGGGTTTACGATTCGGAGGTCGCGGGTTCGATCCCCAGCGGGGTACATGTTTAAGTACTCGGTTCGGTTAGACTATTGACTTATGCTCTAGTCAACTAGTTGAAAAGGGATCGATAAATTCTCGATGAAATTGGGAGACAGAGATGGCAATAATACTCAGCCTTATGACGACTCATAACTCGTAACTCCCGGGAGCCTACTATTATTTCCAAGCAGTTTAGTGTTAGGATATACCTACTAATATGTATATTCTATGATACCTTCTTTCACCTAAACTGAGCGATATTTGAAAGGATTTAATAAAACACCTAGAATTTATGAGAGCATTGATGATAATGCAGACGTTAGAATTTTGATTTTCTTTTCCTATCGAGTACTTATGCTATTTGAAAAAAATAATTATGGAAACATTACTACGTCCAAAAAAAAATTTTATTGGCCAAAACGATTAACAGAATCGGACAAAGTCACATATCGGTAGCGCGGGCACAGTGAAAGTTCTGTGGTCCTGGCTGCCTGCTCGTAAATACAATATCATTTTTGATTAAAATTCTCAATCTATTGGGGAGGCCTACGTTCAGCAGTGAACGCACCGAACATTATTACACCTAGCGGAGAATGAACGTCACATGGCTGGTATGATGATGATGAATCGCTCAATTTCGTCGTTTGTAATGAAATAATAATAGGTTTTAAGCGATGATTTATTAAATATATAAAAAAATTTCAAATTGCACTACACGGTTACTGTGGTACTACAGTACCTATAACTACTTGTAGTGGAAATTGAAAGAAAAATTGACGCTCATTGAACGGCATCTTTTGTGTGAAACGGAAAATAAAACATCCACGAAATTGGCGGTACCTGTCAAAATTTCGTGAAATGGAACGTTTCTTTCCTACCGACTTTGGAATTCATGAACAATTTTTATATCGATGACTTGTATAAATTCAATTCGTGATGACTGATTTGATTTAATGACAAAACAATTTAGTAACCTGCGACCAAGGATAGTGTAGAAAGGAACACGCTACCGTGCTCATGTGGACGAAGATAGGTGCGAACATAAGGTGCTCGTTGATGACTTGGTATTTTTTAATATTGTGAAGCTGCCGCGATGATTCAAGACGACGAGTTCGAGGTCCAAGTGACGAGCCCGGATAGGGTTCGGGCGCTAGGATTTAAACCTCAAAAGGAGATATTGACGAACCATATTCTGCCATATGCTGAGGAGCTGGATGAGGAGTCCATTAGATTCTTGGAGCAGGTGAAGACGAACCTGGCGAAGGCTGTGATGCTACGGGAGATGAAGCCGGGCTGCGGTGTGTGGACCTCACGCCTCATGAAGTAATTTTTTTAACTTTTATATCTTGGCTAGGTATGAGCTACTTACCATTATTAGCATATGAGGGCTTTGGAAGGCTCATTAGATAGTCGATCCTGGTAATTTTTATTTGAATCAGAGGCCTATGGGGTTCTTGAAAATACTTGTCAGCTGACCAGTATTCTAATACCTAATCGCATTTTCCTAAGAGATGAATACTCTTCTTTTAACGATAGGAGGCCAAACCTCCCTGCCAAAAGGGTGAAAGCTGTTAATGATGTTTATTTTGTTTTCCTAATGTTAAGTGAAAGATATGGAAGTTCATGGTTAGCATCAATTTTCACTTTTTGACTGACCCCAATCAAAAATGTAGGAGGTTCTATGTTCGGCTGTTTGTATTTTTAACCATTAACGTTATGTATGTTTTTCTTCGCCTTTTTCCACTTAGATGCCTTTATATGGTTCATTATTATCATAAAAATTAAGCTTACTTTTCAAATACAACTTAATTCGAAAAATCACTCCAGCTGATATCAATGTACACATACTATGAAAACTTAACTAAGCAAATAATTCATGTTTAAGAAACAAGGAAAGACAATTTTATTATTATTAGCCATTTATTCCTAATAATTTGACAATTCCAATTTCCTATGGCTGATATGATGATGATGAAATATTAGTTATGAACAAATATTTCATAATAATAATGTATTAAGTCAAGTTACAATAATGTCAATTAGATTATATTGCCAAGTTTGGATTACAATTTTTGATAATAAATGGCAAGTTTTGTTCGTGTAAAATTGTATAATATTTTTTTGCATAAATTCAATTCATTGTTCTTCGACATAATTTGGATTATCATTATGAAAGTTATTTAGGTATTTTAATTATTAATTTTTACATGTACGTAGCAATGCAATAACTTTTCCATAAGTTGTATTTGAAAAGACATTTAAATTTACTTACCCATTTAAACTAAAAGACTGCTTGTCATTGTTCGATAGAACAATATAATTTAGGTATAGTAGTTTAGTAAGGTAAAATGGACAGAAATATCCAGCAGACATTTGTATTGTTCTTATGACAATCTCTATGTAAATGTATTTAAATTATGTTATGTATATATTTCGCAGTAGGTATATGTAATATATTTAGTGTAAGTTTATTATTCAGTTATCTTTTCTTTTTTTATTTGTTTTATTTTTTCTTTTGCACACAATAAACTGCTAAACCCCAAATTTACTAAGTTTCCTATTTCAATGCTCAGGTTGACTGGAAGAGATCTCTTAAAGAGATAAGTCCACCTTTGTACGTGACCTATTGTTTGTACTCTGTTATTGTAATATTTTGGTGCAATAAAGAATAAAGAACCTATGGTAAATAAGGCATCATTTAATGAGGGCCAGTAGATAAAAACATGTTTCCCATGGCCTGGGTCACACATAAAGTAACATAACTTCAGAAAGAGGCATGATTTTTGACTCAACTTTCAAGCAAGCAATGATATTTACTATTTTAAAAACCAAAGTTTGTTCTTATAAATATGAGTAGGCTATTAAAAATTATTATTATATAGACTGTTATAAGGTGTTTGTTACATGAAAAGAAAAACACCAAGTGGGTAGACCTGTACCAGGATACCAACTGTGTTCATAAATTTTTTGGTTGAACTGATAGGCTTAAACTTATTATCTTAAAATAAGGTTATTTTGTAAATTTTAATTGGTCTTGTTGCATTTTTCGGTCTTTTTACTTTATTGAATTAATTATTTTTCTTATTATAAGTTCAATATAGACTGATAATATATTTATATTAGCTTTAATTTATATTAGCTGATAATATATTTATATTATATTTAGTTTTCGCTAAGGAAAGCTAAATATTACGCAGTGGCAAATCATAACTACTGTTGTTGTAAAGTACTAAATAACACATTCAACTATTTTAAACTTATAGAATTAAATGTTCTTTTGGCCCTTCTTTTTTAATCATTTTCCATTATTGTTGGAATATCAAATTTTGAATTAAGGTCATTAATTACTGTAGATATTATAGTAGAGTTGTTCTTATTATTTTTATATTAACAACCAAACCCTTCCTGCTTTAACTATTGTATTCATTAACAATATTATTCATTGAGGCAAGTTTGGTTTGACATTAACCTTTGGCAGCAGGCGATGGCTGAAGATTCCTGGCCAATGTCCAGCACTTCCTGAGATATTGTGGACCTGGCCTTAGATGCCTATTGCAGATAATGTATTGTTCGAACTTGTTATGCAATGTATTGTTTCTACTGAAATATGCGGAATTTTTGTGTGTATGACACAGTTTTATAAATTTATTTTACTTTACACACCAACAGTATTAGATATCCACTGCTGGACATGCAAATTACGCCATGGAGGTGGCTTATATCCAGCGGTCTATATTTATATATAGATATATATTATCATTAACTAGATGCCAAAAAATGATTGTTTCATATCTTAACAGTTAAATTCTTTAATAATCTCTCAAGTAATCTGACGAATTTTCACCGAAATGGCCATTTTTTCAATTGTTTCTATGACATTAGTATTATTAAAACAGTCTGTAGTTCTGCTAGATTTAAATTATTAATATTAAAATCAGGAAGGTTTTTGGCGTTTATGCCTGTTCATCATTATCATTTATGTTTATACTCATGTTTATCCTACAGGTATATAAGAATCTATGGATTGAAGTTTGGAAAGGAAGACCATATAGCACTAATAAAGTTGGCATATGAATTGGTGCTTATTCCAGATCTTGAGCCATGTAAACTTCACAAATTTGCTACCCTGTTCCTCATGCTTACAAAGTAAGATACTCATTTTTATTTCGAATATAGAATCTTACCATAGTTATTCATTACTTGAGTTTTATTACAAGTAGTATCAATCAACATTAGTCATTTATTAAGCTTCACTTTCATTCAAGGTGCACGCCTTCTCCATATTGATGAATGACGAACTGCATTAAAATCAATTAATATTATTTCAGGAAAAGACATTTGATTTCCCCCGATGAAATGACACTCCCATGGCGTCCTCTTTACGACGTAGGGAAAAAAATTTTTGACAAAAGTGCAACCCAAATTGGAATGTACCATTACCTCACGTAAGTATTGTTGAGATAAAATCATGAATTTTATTGAGCATATTCGCATTAAGCATAGAGTTTATGGCTACTTCTAATATCTAGTTCTAAGCTAGTGCTAAATATAATTTTTTACTACACAGGCTACTCACCAGCAACTCTTCTAAAGTGATATACTTACACAATATTCAATGTAGAGTCAGTGGTAGAATCCTAATGAAGTATAGTCCCTATGATTATAATAAGTCTAAATATAAAATTATTAATGTTACCACCATATGTGTTCAGGCCTAAACGCTCTAGCAAACAAGAAGGCTGTATGCTCGACATGGTTCGCAAATTCCTGTCGGGCTATGGACTCGATGACGCACTTAGCTTATTTGGACTTGCGGAACTGGATGAGAATGAACTGCCAACGTAATAATTTTAATCTCTGGGGAGCTTACACATCGGTGGCAGTAGGGCTGGGCTCACAATCACCTTATATTATACTCATTCATCATATTAGCGTTCAAAGCCTTAGTTATTGGTGACATGTTGGGTCTGCATGAAGTGATCGTATTCTTTATATATGTATGTCATTTATAATGTGAAGCTGATAGAATGTCTACCTCTAACTTTGTTTTATTTGTTTTACAGATCCCTGGAAGGATCGTACATGTCGATGGTTAAATGCGCGAGACCGTAAGTATATTAAAATTTATTGTTACAACCTATTGTTCAAAGAGGAAAGTTCGGTTAAAATAGTTTTGTCTTCATTACAAAACACCAAGTGTACGAAACACCTCAATTAAATTGAATCACTTAGTGCCATTTCATCGTAATTTTTCAAAGCGAATTAATGACTGTTAATGAAATTATCACAATTTGCATATTCCAGTTGGCATGTCAAATCATTACCTTACAGATATTTTGAGGTGTCCGCCACGAAGGAGATCCTGGCGGAGCTCCTACCGCAGATCTGCCCGTGGTCGAATGATACACAGACGCTGACATACCTGGTGGGATTCCTGCCAGTAGGGCTGTCCCCGCAGCATGCGGCGTTCGGCCACCAGCTCTGGTTCGACCAACTAATGACACTGTGGGACACCTGCTACAACTCTCAGTGTGGCATCACGGTGAGATCCTTCATCATCAACAGCATATAGAATTCTATTGTAAGAAAGTAACTGATGTGCCTATATCCAAGGTAGAATAAATAAAAAGTCAAATTTTTTATTAATACTCGTCATAACGTCACGCTTTGTTCACTTTAAACCACTTCTTAAAAGTTTATTTTTAAAACTGTTCACAGAGGAGGCATCTGCAACCTCTTGAGAAAGCTTGTTCTGTATGCTCACAAATCGATCGTGTGAAAGCCGACGTTGGTGTTGGCTTTGAAAGGCTTTCGCTTTTTTTTTATAATTTTTATGTCGAGCATGGTGGATGTGACTGAGAGAGAAATTGTTCGGCTTGTTAGCCAAGTTCTATGAGACGTTGCTGGAGTTAACCTATTCATAATCAATCGTTTACATGCGATATGATATGCATTGTTTTCCATGGAGATTTGTTCTATTAGCTGTGCTGGCTAGATTGGCGGGTTACGAACGCCGATTTTGTTCAAGCTCTGCACTAACGCCTAGTGTCCATTACTGTTTTGTGCTGTTATGCTCATGATCCTTCAGGCATTTTCATGACACCCATGGGAAGAGGCGGCTTGGTTATACCCTTCTGTGCTGGGAAGCACACAATTTAGTAATCACACAGTGAAAAAACATTACAGACAGGACGATTGTAGTAGCGTTGAACCTGAATTATGCTTGCAAGCGAGACAGCATATGAATTCCCCATGCAGCTTATATCAACTACGAGACTATTTAAATATTGCTTGTTTCCAAATAAAATACATACGTGTTATTATTAAGTACGTAATCTGATAAGCCACACAATTAGGATCCATTTGTAGAAGTTTCCTCATCTGCTCGGTCTGCTGCTATTTATAAATCCGTGGTTTATTATTGTTATATGGGATCCTTAAACGTTAACTGACCAATGTTGAAGGAAATGCCAATGAAATTAATTACTATTGAAGTTAGACATACATGCACACATATTCACGCTTTCGTTATATAATGCTTTTGGTTAGGGGATTGGTTGGACCTTGAGTATGTGCGCCCCCCCCCCCCCCCCCCCCCCCTCCTGACTGTAAGGTTGTATTCGTCCTTGCTTATGATTGTGATGATGAAAATAAATTTAATCTTTGTCACACGCCCTCAATTTACTCTCACGAGATACTACCCAGTGCCAATGCATCTGTAGCTCTGAAACAGCTGTTACAACTCGCAGTACGTCATCGCAACGAGATAAAATCTAAACTTACTATTCTAACGTGCTCTAATATAGTCTAGTTCTAATAATAGCAATGCCATAAATCATAATAACGGGCTTCGCTTTTAGTTTTGACAACAACCTGTGGAATTTTATTAAAAATTTGGATATACTCTTTGGATAAAACTTAGGTAGGTTGTTGGTGTAAAAGAAATAATAATTTAGGAATAGCTGTGGACTGTAGCGAGAGAGAATCGATAAAGTTGCGCTCACTCACTACTAGAGTTGCCTGTAATAATTTTGAGTTTTTACCACTCTTAATTTTTTTTAGGGTTACTGTCTATTGCACAACATGCACTTGAACCGATTTTTGTACTAATAGAAAATTTTCCTTATTTGTACAGGACATAATAACAGCGTTCGCCGGTCTAGCGAAACGCAACCCTGGCGCCGTGGATTGGACGCCCCACGTACCCAAGATGTTCATGCGCTTCCTGCACGCGCTGAACCTACCCGTCAGCTATAAAGACATGCAGTATTCCAGGAATCATTCCCTTTGTATGTAACATTTTAACGTTACAGTTACTTTCATTTTCATTTCAAAGATCAGTGATATACGTTTCCCGCATACTAAGCATCCAAATCGCATGGTTATCGACAGCTGAGATCGTGACTGCCGCCGCCTATGTTGAAGACAAGTTTGTCGTGGTGTAACTGTACTAGCTTTATTATTATCAGCAGCACATGCCCTCTCCTATGACGCGATTTACACCTCTTTCCATGAGAGGTGTTCTCACCTAATCACCTCGCTGGACAGGTTAGCGATTACAGATTTTTTGGAGCTCCGCACGCTGCTGCTAATCACTGGTCTGTGCAGTTATACGACGACGAGGAAAGACCACTCCTCCACCCATGCGAAATTATTCTCGGGATAAAATATATTCCTATGTACTAATGCTTTGCTTGTATACATTTTATTGTAACAACATAAAAAGAATATTAGGAATACACAAATAAGTACAAAGGTAAACTTATCCCGTTTAGGGATAGGAAAGATGTAGTAGTTTCTGTCCAAACTTTAGTTCAAAAGTAGGCGATTTAGAGCCTGTTCTGGACAAACATTCAGGACATAGAAATTAGGTATAAATATACTTAGTTATTGTGTAAATAGCATAGTGTAAGTAGATTTTGCTAGGTATTCATTTTGAAATCACAGACAGACACTTGAATGTTTTTATTTCTTTGTATTTGTATAGATACAGGAATTTATCTATCTGTCATTTAGATTATTTTAGCTTTATTTAGAAACAAACGGTCTATTATATTTCCTTTGCTATTCGGGAACTGGACATAGCGCCTTTACTTTACATTTCGTTCTCTTCGCACAGTTATGAAACACATCGCGGCTTGGATCGCATGGAGCATAAGGCCAGATGGCGTCGTGCTTAAACATCTACGCAATTTCCTGGCCGGAGTGGAAAGCTACCTGCACAGCGTCAACCAGGGCCGTTGGTCCGGTAAACTGCGAGACCTGCTTCGGAAACTTGGCCGAGAGTTCCTTAACAGGTACTATTTTTTTTTAACAAAAAAGAAAGTAAATAAGAGAAGCACGTAAGCGCTCATACAAACATACCTAATACTAGAATAATTTGTAATTTCGCATATTTTGATATATGCTACTACATATACTTCTACAAAATTCATAAGCATTGATTATTTGAAGAAATAAATAATCACTGTAATAAAAATAGTTACAATTACAAATAATTTTAGAATTACCGTTTATATGGGGAACGTTGCTTGCGCCACACCGGCGATCCACTTCGTGCGAATTAGCTACTGCCACCTGTAGACTATATCATCAAAGGAAAAAGGAAAAGCGTTCGGTTTGCAGAATTTGAAAATCTCTGCGTCTGTTTGGAATAACCCCATGATGTAAAACTGTCGATAAAACTTGGCCGAGTTCAGTATAAGTGTTCGAGAGTGAATGATTTTGTGTGTGGTGGGAGTGTTGTCTGGTGATTATGATTGCAATCAAAGCGAATGCGTATTATTTCACTGGTAAAAGTGAATACCCGTCACATTAAAAGGAAACTCGTTTTCCTGCATACGTATTGTGCCTAAAATCCTCGACAAAAATATACATTTTCATGAGGTCTTAAAGGACAGCGGATTAGCGCTTGACCTCGAACACTAGGTGAAGATGTGCCAAAGGTGAAAGCCAACATGCTATCAACACTGCTTTTTGGCGATAAGTTGGTGGTAGCTGACCATGCAGGCATGCGCCCTACCAACACCCAAACTGAGGCAAATATATACCCCGCTACAAATCGAACCCGCATCTTCCGGTTTATGATGTTTATATTGAGCCACGGAGGCGGTTTAAATACTTACTGCTCTAATGCGACCTAGCAAGAACTGTCACGTACGTTTGTGAACGATTGATGAATGATATTATTTAATTTTATCTTTCTAGAGTACGTCGGGAACGCGAAAATAGATACAAAAGAAGTTGGGAAAATCAAACTCCTGAAGAATATAAGCTTAGGGACGAAGATATCACAGAGTTCGTGAATATCGTGCTAGAGCCGACGCTTCAAGCGGTGTACAGCCGTGGTGGTTCACTTGACATATCCGGCGCTCTCCAAAATCTGGCAACTCTGCGGCCGGCAATAGTAATACCACCGTTACTGGAGGGGCTTCGGACTTCGCTCACGTCGTTGACGGAACCCCACAGGGTGACGGCATCCATGTCCGCCGTCGCAGCGGTTGCCAGACCTCTACTCCGAGGCCCCGACGCAGGTTTCCCCGAAGGTCCTACCCATGTGGTCCCCCTCCTCCTCGCCGTCCTACCCGGCCTTGACCCCAACGACATCAAAAAGACTCTAGTTACCCTCCACTTCATCCTGATCTTCAGTTGGATGGTGCCTTACATCGACTGCAGCGCCGCGCCCGAACACTGGTCCGATCTCACCGAGGAGGAGTTGCTCACCTGTGAATTGACGGCTCAAATCGAAGACTTTGTCCTAGTTTTCTTAGATAGGTTGTTCGTAATTATCGAATCTAGTATTCATGAGAATGTTCGGCTAGATACAAAGGAGAGCGATTTGGTTCGTAGCAAAACAGATGCCGTTATGGAAACGGCTATCTCTTCCACCGCCATGTCTGTGCTAATGCAATGCTCGCCAAAAATTTTCAAGGAAGCTCTGAGGAAATTCAAGTCTTTTGCTACGCAAACCACATTCGAAACCAATGTGTCGGGAAGCATGGTGGGCGTGCTGTTGCGAGTGTTCGCACGTGTGGACTCCGAGGCGACACTGGCGGCGTTCGTGCCCAAACTGTGCGAGGAGCTGACTGACCTCCTGTCCACAGACGAGGCGTTGCACGAAGAGAATCCTTCTCGCGACCTCGTTTACAGGCTCGTGTTATTGAGACACGTCGTTGAATGTGACGGAACAGTGCTCCTCAAGTACATGCCCCTAATAACACCGGTACTCGACAGAGCACTGAAACTTCACGACAACTGTGCGATCCTTCGATCCACCGACATCCTATCCATTATATTCACCTCCATGAGTTATATAGATTTGAAAGAATGGAGAAGCTCGCCGCATGACTACGGGACTGCTCCCGAAAAATGGCTGCCGATTCGCGACTGGGGCAAGGGGTGTTTACTAAAAAATGTTAATTTCAAATGGCACGTACCGAATGCGGAGGAAGCCGCCTGCGCCCAGACACTGATCGACAGGTATCTCAAGGCGGAGGTGACCAGGTTAAGGCAGTGGTTAAGCGGGGAGCGCCCCATGTGTCGCGACCGCAGATTGAGATGTTTCTACATAATGAACGCTGCACTGTCGTGTAGTACGTTCTTACCGCCGCCTAACGAGGAGCCTGTCATGTTGATGGAGTCACACGTGCCGGCCACTAGCATCCCCTTCACGAACGGTCTTAAATATAAGGTGCTACTCGACGGGGAAAATGTGCGCGTCGCTCTCACGCGCTTGATGTTAGATGTGCAGGCGCGCCTGCTCTCTGACAAAAGCGACGATACGCGAGGCCTGGAGATGCTGATACAGATATGGGAACGCGTGGTGGCCATGAAGGGCCTGCGAACCGGGCCAGGTATGGAGGCAAGGCTGCGCTCCTATGGAGCGCTGGAGAGGGCTCTAGACGGGCACGGAGGTCCGTCAAAAGACGTGGCCGGCGCGGCCAGACTGCGCATGCTTTTAGCCGATGCCGCGCGGTTACAGGATGAATCGCGCCTGGACCTCGTCTGCGAGGCCGGCATCACGCCGTCTGCGCTCCAGGCCCTGCACGCGCTATTCGACCTTGCCGTCAACACCTACAGCACCGTGCGCATCCTCTCCCAAATCCGTCTCTACTGGATGCTCAGCCACTTCCCATACTCGTACCGTGCCCTTGTGCCGAGGCTCACAGAACTCCTGGCTACGGGCGGGGAGGGTGAGGAGTGGCACGCGCGTCACAAGGGTGCACTTTTCATCATGCAAGGTCCGCGGACTGGCCCGCTGGTCGCCAAGCAGGACTGGGAAGTCGTCCGAGCTCTCTGGCCGGCCATACTGAACGCCCCGCTCAGCGAAAAACCTAGCATATTGCGACTGGAGCAGGCTTTCGGGGACTCCCTGCACCGCCACTTCCCTGCAGTAAACACTCGCCTCACCATGTCGCAGGGGGCGATCGACGCCGCCCAGCGTCTTCTTGTCGAGGGTGATTTGACGAACACTCCGTCCGCGGAGATGCTGAGTCGCGCCGAAGAGCAGGAGATTGCGACTTCGGACCACGCAGAGCGGGTGTACCGTGAACTGGTAGAGGCGCTGGTTGACGCGGCCGAGGCGCCCAACGTACAATGGCGCCGCCTCGAGCTCGCCATGCAGATGCTCACGTTCTGCCCCTCCGTGCAGACGCCCTACCCGCCGCGCGCTGTGCACCTCATAGTACACTCGCTGGTCCACGACGATATCGCGGTTCGACGCACCGCCCTCCGTCTCACCCAATTCGCTCTCAAGCAACGCAAACGCCCGCTGAGGAAAGTTCTGGTCGATCCGTACGACGTGGCCGACCTACAGAGACCGACCAGGCCGGTACCCGGCTACAGGAGAGATCTGGATTGGACGCTGTGGGCCGCCGATGGCGCGCTCAAAGCCGACGAGGACTGGGATCGGCCCTGGTTGCGAAATCCGTCGGTCGGCTTCTACGCCTGGCCAGAAAAGATAGAGACCGCCTCTCCGGCCGGCCAGCAGACCTTCACGTCCGATCTCCTCCCGGAGGAGATGGAGGAGGGCGAGCGACACATCCACGAATTCTTTACCGACGAGGGCAACGTGAACAAGCTGGTCAGCTTCCTAACGGTCGAGGAGAAGAAGGGCAAATTTAGCGGGATCCGCTTCGCGATGTTCAGGATGCTGTTCGCCCAGTACGGGGAGCGGGTGGCGGATAGGTTCGTGGCGCACGCGCTGCGCTGCGCCGCGGACTCGCTAGAGGCGCCGCAGCGGTTCGCGGCCGAGGTGGCGGCGGCCGCGCTGCGGGCCCCGCGCTACTGGCCGCGGGCCCGCGCGCTGCCCTTCCACCGTGCCGCGCTGCAGGTGGTGCGCGCCGGGCTCACGGCCGTCACGCCGGAGACCATGGAGGACTGGGGCACGTCCCTCGCCACCGGCGTGGAGAAGCTGGACCCGCGGCGCGGCGCCGAGGTGCTCTCCGCGCTGCTGGAGACCTGCGCGCCGCCGCCCGCGCGAGGTGACGACGTGCCGCTGGACCGTGACTCCTCGTTCGTTGTGTGCGCGCGCCTGTACGCGCTGCAGGGCGTGCTCGGCTCCCTCAACTGGCGCGCCGCGCCGCTCGCCGTAGACCTCCTCGCGAGGCTGGAGGCGGCCAACTTCATCCAGCACCCCTATCAGAACGTCCGCGAGACCGTGGGCAGCATCCTCATGACCATCTTCGATACGGAGCTGGTGTTTCCCGGCGGCGAGAACAGGGCGCCTCGACTCGCCGATTTTCTAGCGACGGTTCGACCGCGGCTGGCCGCCCTCTACGACGAGAACGGTGACATAGTGATAAAGACCGCGGCTTCGATATCGCCGGTGCAGTGTGGGTCGCGGGAGGAGGCGCCGGGCTGCACCGAGCCCGCGGTGGAAGTGCCGCTCGTGGGGCAGGTGGGCCACGTGACCGTGGACGTGGCGCGCCTGTCGCCCGATGTGCCCGACGTGCACCGCGCCGACGGCACGGAGTCGCCGGATAAGAAGACGGTGGGGTGCGGCGAGCGCCTCAGTGACCGACTGTCGTCGCAGCTGGACACGGCGCTGCGTTTAGCCGGCGACAGCGCGGCCCCGGGCGCCAGAGAGCATGCTCGCGCCGTCAGCCTGCTCACCACGGTGCTGCGCGGCTGCATGGGCGTCATCGTGCGTGGTGTCAACGGCGGCACGCCCACGCAGTACTCCATGGTGTCCATAGCGTGCGCGCTCGCCGCCCGCGGCCCACCGCAGCCCAACGACGAACTGCCACGTGCCGCCGATGGATTTCTAGCTAGCCTGGCGCGCCAGCACCACTCCGGCGACGACTTCGGCACCGCCCTCGCAGTGTTGGAGGATCTTTCAGGCAGTCGCTCGTGGTGGGCGCGCCTCGCATGTCTCGATTTCGCTCAGCCGCTGCTCTTTTACGGGCTACCGATGCTGTGCGACGAGCCGGAACGTGCCGCGCGAGCTGAACGATTCGCGCTGAAGCTCATGCGCGATCCCCGGCTTGAGGTGCGGCAGGCGGCAGCGAAACTTTTAACGGGCCTGATGCACTGCCGCGCTCTGCCCGACGAGGAGCGCACACTGCGCGCGCTAATGCGGAGCTGTCGGTCGAAGGATCTCGTGGAGCGGCACTACGGTATTCTAGGCCTGTGCGCGTATTTGGCGTCCCGGCCGTACAGCCTGGGCCCGCGGCTGGGCGACGTGCTGGCCGAGCTGGCGCGCCACACGAACGCGCCCGACCCCGTGCCGGCCACCATCCGCACGTCGCTCGCCGACTTCCGCCGCACGCACCACGACGACTGGCCCAAGCATCGCGAGCAGCTCTCCGAACAGGAGCTCGACTTGTTGGCGGACCTCACATCGCCGCCCTCCTACTGCGCGTGATTTCTACTCTGTTCAATCGACCGACTGAACGTGAAGGTAGCTTCCGTAGTAGCAAAAGCTAGATTCTCGACAGAGAACCCTTCTTGTGTGATTCAGTTTATGTATCTGTAAAATACCTCCCGCATAGTATTGCAACATTTGCAATGCATATTCAATAAGTCAATCTAATACTAAATTGATCATAAGTCTTTCTTCAGTTTGTGTTAACCATACACAACTAAATAATGCTAAATTAAAGAGTAAAGTGGTGCAATTATTTTCTGTTCTGTTGCTTAGCAAAGCCACAAATGACGATGTATCTTTAGATATTGATAATGGTGATGGCTCAAATTTTTACATAGTAAGTACTGATTCCATGCGGTAGTTTGGTGACGATACTTTGTATTGTTAAGACATTTGATCATGTGTGGAACTGGATTTATAGTTTGTCCCATTGATAAAGGAAATTATTTTTATCTCAATTAATGTCCAAAGAGTGTAAATTTATATAACATGAAGTACAATTAAATTCCTAATTATGTATGTTTGAATGTTTCCTTTGTTTAACCTGTTGTTTAACTTTTGGACCTTAATTGGTTCGAAAATACGTAATGCTCCAAAAACTAATAAAATTAAGGACACTGGGACAAATATGTCAGCTAATAGTTCGCACTTTGTGATAATTTTAAAAATTATAACTAGTGAATTTATTCATTTATACAATTGTTGAATTATTTCTTACAATTAGTGAAATCTAATTATCATATACCGAATTGACAATAAGTTCAATTGAAACATGTATTTTTCCGACTTCTTGTTTTGTGTATATTTTTGTTTTATATTATAATAACAAAGAAAGTGTGTATAATAATTTTGGATTGTTACCAAACGTTACACTTGAATGACTAAATAAGTACCTTTGACCTTGCAACATGCAGTTTATAATTTTATAGTAGATCTGATATGGGGACATGGGTATTTGTAAATATTATGTATAAATGTGTAATCGTTTTATAGAACTTTAATAATTATAATGTTAATTGGTGAAATTCTGGTTTATTTTCACATCCTAACAAATTACCTTTATTATATATTCATGTTTAATTTGATCATTAATAACAGAGATCTACCCCATATTCTAATTGGTTTGACCTTAGATATTTAATTAGCTATTGGAAAGTTTTCAATTGTGAATGTGTTTTTTCATGCAACCATTCCTACCATGGAACCATTTAGAATAGTTTGGAATTACTACACAAAACACAATGTCAGTCACTTACATAATTTATTTATCAAATGTTGATAAGTGTTAAACACATTTGAGTAAATACATACATACACAAATTAAATCATGAATTTCAATGCTCACAGTAAATCGTAATTTAGATTAAATATTAATACATACATGTTTCGCATAAATAGAGCTCAATATAATAAATAACCCTAAACTGAAGTTTTCCAACAATTATCTTCTGTCATCAACATCTGAAAGAGAAATTTCGATGCTTGATGAGAAATATACATATTATATGAAACTTACATGATTTTTATAATTGTTATGATTTCACAACAGCCTTTTTATATCAATATCAAAACAATTACTTAGAAAGAAAAGGCAGTCACGTGTACCTACCACATATTATTATAACCGTGTATAAGCAAGCGCAAAAAACCTAGAATATTTACACTACTTTGCACCCTCTTAATGACACCCTTATTGAAAAGCCCTCAGAATTGTAGATAATTAATAAGTATAAATTATGTCTTTTAATTAAAAACAGAAGAGAATAGAACAAAAACTACAAGTTTCTGGCCTCTTCTTTTTCCACAGATAATTAGTTTGGATGTACCGTACCAACTAACAGAAATCTACAGACCATATTATATATTATTTCCCCAATAGATTTAAATTGACTTTCAATAAATGGTAATTGTCTGTACATCTTTATATTGAAATAAATGTTAATACCCAATTTGCATATAAAAGTGTGTGGCTGGTGAATGTTAAAATGCTATCATCGTCACTTTCCATCAGGTAAGATGGAGGACAAACGCATATCCAGTGAATCATAAAACTAAATACTCACTTTTCCCATCACAAGCAACAATTTTTACTTTATCAACTTTAGCAACCTCTTGAACTTCTCGAAATTCTACATCATTCAACATAAATGTCCATACATTGTCACAAAATCTGAAAAAAAAAAAACATTAATTAAATAATAACACAATGAATCCATAATACTAATACATAATGACCTTTTTCCCAAATGTTTGGGTGTTCCAAACATTAAAGAGTTTAATGCTAGAAACAACATCCACCATTCCCTTTACGAAATATACAGAAATGTGTCCATCGCCCTTGGTCGCCTTTCACCACACCCATGCGAAGAGATGGGTTCGTTCTATTCTTTTTACATGCCAAACCATACAGCATAACCCATTACATACAAAAATTATAGTTGAAATGCCAAAAGTAACATACTATTCCCTGTACAAAACAGTACATAGTAAGAAAACTTTCTCAATGCAATAATGTGCTTGAAACATAACGATAATGGACCTAACACAAAAGAAAGGGCCTGGTTTTGACTTATGAATATTCTTATTATGGTCCCAAAACCTGGAAAGCCACAATACATGACATCGTCATATATCATGCTGAAGGTTTATCAAAAAAACTTTCCGAAATTAACATTCTACTATAGAGCAAATACATAAAGTATGCAACAGTATAAGAAACATCTTAGAGAATAAAGAGTTTTGTTCAGCCGCATTCTTGGATGTACAGCAGGCATTTGATAAAGTATGGCATCAAGAGGCTGAAAAAGGCTTTGCCCTATAATATGTACCTTCTGTTGCAATCTTACTTTGAATCAAGAATATTTTGAAGGTAAGCTAAATAATGCGCATTTGTCAGTGTACAATATATGGGCAGGTATCACACAACGGTTAAGCTTTGCTTAGTTTGGGACTAGATGATTGGTGTAAGTGTCCGAAATATTTATTTATTTATTATTTATTTATCTACACTGCTGATGTACCAACTACAAAATTACTTTTACTGATGATATGACAGCACGGACAAGTGACACTAATGCACAAAGGGCATCCAAACGATTGCAAATTCATCTTAACAGACTACATGGGTGGATAAATGACTGGCGAATAAAAACTAGTGCTGCTAAATCCAATCATATCACTTTATCCTACAATGTGCCACCCTTCCTCACTGTAGAACTGTAAAGTACATAGCATTCCATCTTGATCACAAACAGATATGGAGATCTCATGCAAAAATAAAGGGATGAGCTGAACCACAAATTCCAGTCATTGAAATGGCTGATGGGAGCAAAATCCAGACTGACACTGAATAGCTAAGTGTTGATGTATAAAATTACTCTTAAACGAGTATTGACTTATGGTATACAACAGTGGGGAAGTGTATAATAAAATTTTTTTTTTTTTTTTTTTTTTCCGTGTTTCATCTGCAATCAGTCAGACTATAAGCAGATTTTTTGTTTGATTATTTGAGTTTTTGAGCGTGTTCTCCATTGAGAACATCTACTCTTATTTCCTCCTCCAATCAATCACTGACTGCAAGGTCTTTTCTTTTGAGGCGTTTTGCATAGCCTCTTCTATTTAGATCAGCTGCTAGTACATTTGGGTGTCTAGCCAGCCGAGTTCTATACTTCTCATTTGCCTTTTGGATTTCTTGAGATATTGTAGGCATTCCCAAGTTCTGGTGAATCTCTTCGTTTCTTATAAACCAAGCAGTTCCGCTTATCGTTCTTAGAATTATGTTTTGCATTCTTTGCAGAGATGTTATGTTGGAATTGGAGGCGCTTCCCCACAGCTGTAGTCCATACATCCAGACTGGCTTCAGCACTGACTTGTAAATCAGTAGCTTGTTGTCAGTAGAGAGTTTGCTATTTCTTCCAAGTAGCCAGTGAAGTGTCTTATATTTGATATTTAGTTCCTCCCTTTTTGTCTTTATGTGCTGTTTCCAGGTTAAGCGTCGATCGAGATGCATACCTAGGTATCTGACATTATCTTGGTGAGGAAGTGTTACATTGTCTAACTGGACTGGAGGGCAGTTTTCCTTCCTGAGAGTGAATGTGACCTGCACCGATTTTGATGAGCTGGCCTTTATCCTCCAGCGTCGCAGCCATTCTGTAATTTTATCTAATCCTTTTTGAATCAGTTGTGTTGCTATATTAGGATCTTTGCTACTGGAAAGTAAGGCTGTGTCGTCAGCGTAAGTCGCAGTTACAACTCCTTCAACTTCTGGAAGATCGGCAGTGTATAGTGTATAGAGCAGTGGGCCCAATACAGAGCCCTGTGGTACGCCAGCTTCAATAACATGAAACTTGGAAGTAGCTTCTGATTCCTTCACTTGGAAGAGTCTGCCAGACAGGTAGGACTTAAGCAGTAAAAAGTAGCTGTGTGGTAGACTTTTCTTTATCTTGCAGAGTAATCCCTTGTGCCAGACTCTATCAAAAGCTTGCTGAATGTCCAGGAAAACAGAACAGCAGTATTCTTTTTGTTCCAGGGACTTCCTCACACATTCACACACCCTGTGGACCTGCTCAATTGTTGAGTGCTGCTGTCTGAATCCAAATTGGTGGTTGGGTATGACCTTGTTTTCCTCTAGGGTAGGGAGGATTCTGTGAAGGAGGATTTTCTCCATAACCTTTGATAGGATTGGCAACAAACTAATAGGTCTATATGAAGTAACTTCTGTAGCTAATTTTCCTGGTTTGTGAATCATTTGGATTTGAGACACTTTCCAAAGATCTGGGAAGTGTTGTGTTCTTATAATGCCATTAAATAGTGTGGTAAGGAACACAATGGCCTTTTTTGGTAGCTCCTTTAGCACCTCTTTGGTTATAAGGTCAAAACCGGGCGCTTTTTTGTCCTTGAGAACTTTAATAGTTTTCCAGACCTCCCGTACTGTTACTGGTTTTGGGGATGGTGCCAGCTGGAGATCTTGTTGTAAGATGATGTTAATACTATCCTCAAACTCACTATCCAGAGCTTGGTTTGGACAGAACACTTTAGCTAGATGATCAGCAAACATGTTGGCCTTTTCTTGTGCAGTTCTTGCCCAACCGTGATTTCCCTTCAGTGGAGGCTTTGCTTCTTGCGGCCTATTGTAGTGTTTTGTAAACTTCCACAGGGAATAGTTAGTAGACGCTGTTGCTGTTAGCGATTCCAATTTTGCCTCAAGTGTATCATTATGCCATTTCTGCAGGATCTCTCTCAAGTTCACAGACGCCCTGTCGAACGCTTTTTTATCTTCATTGTGCCTACTCTGGTGCCAGACTCTGCGGAGTCGACGTTTTTCCAGCAGTGCCATTTTTACTTCTAATGGATGATTTGTGTGTTTTCTCCTATCCTGAGGTGTAGGAGTATTAAACCAGCATGCTTCTTGTATCAGCGACGTAATATATTTAGCAGCATTTTCAATATCATTGGGAGTTTTCAGGGCCACTTTTAGCTCCAAATTGTCATGTACAAACTCTCTAAAGGACTTCCAATCTGTGTGCTTATTATATAATCGTTCAGGAATATCATAGTCTATTAACATTGGGCTTATTGTCATCAGTACTGGTGTATGGTCCGAGGAGCTGTCATAACATGACTCTGGCTTGAAGTGACTTCGGTGCAAGCCTTTAATAATGTAGAAAAAATAATATAATAATTGTATAATAAGTGCAAAATACTCTAGAAATCCTGCAACAATATCACAACAGCATCTTGAAAACGATTGCCAGCTTGCCATGGTTTACTGAGAGTAGTGAAATACATGAATATTTGGAAATGCCAACTGTTAAAACTGAAACAATACAAGAACCTATAAGGATAGAATTGTAAATCACAAGAAGGCTCTAGTAGAAGCCTTAAAACTACTTGAAAGGAAGCACCTAAATAGGCTACATACATGGGACTCAATAGAATTATGGTACAACTTGGAGGCATCTCTTCATTGGAAAGAATGCCTGAAAAATACATATCTACAGAAAAAAGAACTGCTTATAGTCTGTTAACTGGTTGAAATGAAATAGGGAAAAAATGTAATAATATTATTCACTTTTGTTTTGTGGTGGTAATTCTAATTATAAACTATTATATTCTAAGCCCCAGAGTGCATCATGGATCTTCACCAAATTTAAGTGAGACCAAAGTGACGTCCTTTCAAACAAAATGAACATTGTGCATCCATATCAATACTCTGATACATGAACAACTATTAATAGGAGTACCTAAGGCATAAGCGTCTACGATTCTTTGAAAACAATTAAAAGCATTCACCTGTAGGTGTTTAATTTTCCTGCTTTAAAGGTTAACCTAGACTTCACTCTGTTAGATAATGCCTGGTTGATGGATTTATCGAACTGCAGCAGCACTTTCACCGCTAATGCAGGTGTTATCTGCCCATACTGAAATATTAAACAGAAATTAGAATCTCACAATAACCTACGACGTGATAGGCAAAACAGCCTGCTGTGTACCTACTTGTATCAGTTCATCGAGGCTTTCCTGTAATGTATTTCCAATTGTTGTATTCCTGTATAGTTGATAGGACATCACTGTAGATTGATAATATATTCTTTATTAATGTAATCAAAATATACACAAATAATCTTCACTCTCCAGTACATTAACATTAATAAAAAAAAATTGTCTGTGGTATGGTAACAATATTAATGTTACCAACTCTTCAAGAAAAATACCCTAAAAACAAGACGAAATACCCCTAAAGAAATACAACGAAACACCCCTAAGTCCCCAATTAATCAAATCCCATAAACATAATGTACCTATTCAAAAAAGATCTGCTACAAAACAATAAATACGTTTTATTAGAGTAACCACAAACATTTTATATAAACTATTACTTAGCTTTTTACTTATTCTCATCGATCTTCATCATCGATCACAGAGTCAATGGGCGAGCTTTTATCGGTTATCTGGCAATATAAACCCCAGTTGCAGTTGGAATCTCAATTATCTATTGTTGGCGCGGCCCCGGAAAACTGAGAACGTATTATAATATTTTTTCGTTTTGGACACAGGAACGTTGGGTTGTGTGGTCTTTACATATGTATTTATGTATGTAAATTACCTACACTAAGACCCTCCTTTGCAATTTCTTGGAGCTTGTAACAATTTAGAAGAATAAGTACCTACCTATGCCACTAAAGAGATTATTATTATTTTTGTGAAAAATGTGGTACGTAGGTCACTCAATAAATAGATCTCGAAATTAATAGCAAAAAAAGCGACTTCACTGAATCAGCCACTACAAAGTAAAAAATAATTTTATTGAAACACTCGTATCTCTCACAATCAGTTATCTTCTAATTCTTCTTCTTCTTCTTATTTTTGAGGATGGCAACCAGTCAACCTCATTGTCGAGGGACATTACTGCCAGTTTCGAGTGAAAATTTTTATTTATCTTATCTCTTCAGTTTATAGGTCAGTCTCAATCAAAACAAGTAATTCGTCGTATACAGAGTCTAGTCACGGTCAAGTCATTCTTCAGTAAAGTGGCAGAATGCTTTACAAAAGATTTTGGCGGCTTCTTGTGGGAACCCGAAAGCTCCGTTACGCACTTTAATTTACACTTCCCTTCACCTGTACACCAACACTAACGTTTGCTGCACAATATTCTGCCATTATTTCAAAAGTTAGAATGCACAAATTTTAAGACCTATAAAGAAAAATGCTACTTCACTCGCCGAGTTCCCGCCAAAAAGCCACCAAGAAGCTTATACATGACATACATTTTTTTTTTGTTTTATTTTCTCCTCTAGGAGAAGGCAAAGGGATCTAGCCCATAACAGCCATGTCTTATTTCTCTTATTTCTTCAGTTTGTAAGTCAGTCTCAGTCAAAACAAGTAATTCGTCGTATACTTGGCGTATACAGAGTCTAGTCACGGTCAAGTCATTCTTCAGTAAAGTGGCAGAATGCTTTACAAAAGATTTTGGCGGCTGCTTGTGGGAACCCGAAAGCTCCGTTACGCACTTTAATTTACACTTCCCTTCACTTGTACAACATCACTAACGTTTGCTGCACAATATTCTGCCATTATTAAGCTTCAAAAGCCAGAATGCACAAATTATAAGAATTATAAAGAAAAATGCTACCTCACTCGCCGAGTTTCCGCCAAAAAGCCCATGACATACATTTATTTTTTTCGTTTTATTCTCTCCTCTCGGAGAAGGCAAATCTAGGCCCAAGTCGTTGGCCTAATACCCAAAAGGAGTAATAGCCATAAAAAAAAATCAAGTCCCATACAGCCATGTCTTATTTCTTTAATTTATTAGTCAGTCTCAGTCAAAACAAGTAAGTCGTCGTATACTTGGCGTATACAGAGTCTAGTCAGGGTCAAGTCATTCTTCAGTAAAATGGCAGAATGTTTTACAAAAGATTTTGGCGGCTTCTTGTGGGAACCCGAAAGCTACGTTACGCATTTTAATTTACACTTCCCTTCACTTGTACACCATTACTAACGTTTGCTGCACAATATTCTGCCATTAATAAGCTTCAAAAGTTAGAATGCACAAATTATAAAGAAAAATTTATTTATTTATTAAAGAAACCAACAGCGTTACAGTTGTGGATAAATATTACCAAGTACGAATACAAAAAATAAGGCAAATTACAGGTTTCATCATATAAACTATTTTTTTTTTTCGAAGTTCAAGCTTAGTAGTTATTTAGGAACCACGTAATGGGTAGCTTTACGGACATCGAAACAACGCTGCAAATAATGCTGAGTATTCGTATGATACGTGCAGCTGCAGATACGCACAATTGCAGAATAATATAAATAAATATATTGGCGTATACATACAGCGCCATCTAGATCCACACCAAGCAACTATAGGCTTGTATCATGGATACCAGTTGGTTGATAAACTACATATATACGTTTTCTTTTTTTTTGTAAATATGTACATTAAGTGAAAAACTTCCATAACTCGGGAACACATGTCTGTATTCATCATACAAGTAAATGCCTCTAGCGGGATCAAACCCGCGACCTTTTAATAAAGCAGTCAGAGCTTCTAACCACTACACCAAACAGGTCGTCATACATACAGATTGACAATAAAATAAAAAAATAAAAAAATTGCTAAACTGAATTTTCTACCTCAATGCTCAGATTGGCACTACCTTTGTACTTGCCCTATCGTTATTTATTACTCTGTCATCTAACTCATATTATAAATGTGAAAGTTTGGATGTTTGTTTGTTAATAAATTACCGCGATAAAGTTATTAAAAGCGAAGCTGCGGGCGGAAAGCTGGTATGTAATATTTTGGTGCAGTAAAGAATACTTAAAAAAAAAATGAATGAATGAATGCCCACCAGTTGCTTATACACTACCAACCACGACACTGTCATGTACGACATGTGTACGACATGAAGCCTGATTCTCACATACTCGAGATTTCAATGTCGAACGACATCAATAGGTTTGTCACTTTTACACACGTACATAGGTGTGAAAGAGATAGACATGCCAATGTCTATCGATAGACAAATGTCGAGTGTGCGAGAATAGGGGTCCAGGAGCCTGGAGCCTGATTCTCACATACTCGAGATTTCAATGTCGAACGACATCAATAGGTTTGTCACTTTTACACACGTATATAAGTGTGAAAGAGATAGACATGCCAATGTCTATCGATAGACAAATGTCGAGTGTGCGAGAATAGGGGTCCAGATTCTCACATACTCGAGATTTCAATGTCGAACGACATCAATAGGTTTGTCACTTTTACACACGTATATAAGTGTGAAAGAGATAGACATGCCAATGTCTATCGATAGACAAATGTCGAGTGTGCGAGAATAGGGGTCCAGGAGCCTGGAGCCTGATTCTCACATACTCGAGATTTCAATGTCGAACGACATCAATAGGTTTGTCACTTTTACACACGTATATAAGTGTGAAAGAGATAGACATGCCAATGTCTATCGATAGACAAATGTCGAGTGTGCGAGAATAGGGGTCCAGATTCTCACATACTCGAGATTTCAATGTCGAACGACATCAATAGGTTTGTCACTTTTACACACGTATATAAGTGTGAAAGAGATAGACATGCCAATGTCTATCGATAGACAAATGTCGAGTGTGCGAGAATAGGGGTCCTGCTGATGAATCAGTTAACATTTTGACAAGATGTGTTCTGAAAGTATTCTTAGAATACAGGAATAGATCAACTTCACTAAATTGATTGTTATATGTACGAGCTATGCGCGTGAGAACGGCATTGTTTGCATAGTTTGTCTTATGTCGTGGTACATATAGTAAAGGTGTGTGTCGTGTACGTCGCTGTGGCGTACAAAATGTTACCCCAGCCACTAAGTCCGTACAGTCAATCCGTCCATTCACAATGTCGTGCAAGAAGCACATGTCCAGCACACCGCGCCTCTTTTCTAGTGTTAGCATGTTATTAGATCTAAAAGCTACAACCCTCAGTACCTATATGTGTCAACGGATTTTCGACACCGATAATTTAGGTGATTAATAAAAACTTTTTGGATACGTTCAAGTCTGACCTTATAGGTTGAGTATTGAGGAGACCAAATCGGGCTCGCGTAGTCTAACACACTGCGGACATAGGCATAATACAGTGTTTTAATAGTAGAAATGTCTAAAATGGCCTGCATGACCGCAAAACGAATCCTAAGTTTTTAAACGCTGTGTTCGTGATATTATCGATATGATCTGCAAATAATAATTTTTCATCGAGGAGTACCCCTAGATCACGTATACTATTAGTTCTTTCAACTGATAAGCCGTTAAAGTTATAAGTATAAATAATAGGATTCGTTTTACGGGTGTAAGATATGCACTGACATTTTTTTTTTAATACAACTTCAACTCGCCGAGATCCCGCCAAAAAGCCGCCATGACATACAATTTTCACTTATTCAGAAGGCAGACTCCCCAGAGAAGAATAAGTTCGACAAAGAAAAAAAAAAGAAAATATAATAGATTGGATATCGCCGAACGGTTCATGTCCATGCATTCTTACCATCTAGATTCTAGATAGTCAGTAGCTTTTGGCACATCGGAACCTTACTAAATATGCGTATCATTGTCCCTTGAAAGACTTAGGCCCGTATTAATAAACCATTGTCAAGAATAAGAACAGTCTTGTGATCGGTCTCAAGTAAACGTGTTGATTAATAAACCTAACTTGAGACCTGAAAAGCAAGTGCATACTCAAGCAGTATACTCACTTGAGAGGTGCGCCCAGTTTCACGTATTAATAAACGAAACTCAAGACTACCATTCATTCGCCGCTGAGGCGAATATATACTTGATAAGTGATCTCAGCTGAGTAAACCAATTTATAAACCAATCTCAAGTTCCGGCTTAAGACAGCGTCAACTGCTTAAGACGCATCTCGGGTGATACAGCCTGAAGACTTGTATTGAGATTGGTTTATTAATACGGGCATTAGTGACTTGGTGTAAGCGAAGTTTATTTTTATATCTTGTATTAACATTATGTATTTTACCATTTTTCCTAAAAAAGTGCAGATTCTTTCTTACGTACCTATATTAAGTTTTCATAAATATTTACCTATATTCACTGTCGTCCTTATTATTATTTCTACTATATGAAAGATTATCTTTCGGAGTCGGCGCTACTATTGAAAGTCTACAGTCACTGTTACACATTTGCGCCGACATCGTAAGAATTTTTTTCATATAGGTAGTATAATAATAATAACGACAGTGAATATAGAAAATAATTGATTGAGAGTACGAGCATTTCAATAAAATAATTTTTTATTTTGTAGTGCTTGCCAATTCTATGATCATTTTTCTGCGATGGCGACCCTTCTCGCTCTTACAAGTTACGTGGGCCGTTGGAGATACCAGCTCGACCTGATGATCTTCGATTACCGTCCGACCGACCTTCTCTATACTTTTCCATACAAAACCCAAGCGGGAATTTTTCAAGTTCAAAATTGAATACAAATAAAACTAAAGAGTTAATATTATTTTTTATTTTTTCGCGCTTTTTGTAACTCATTTCAATATTCGGCGATTAAGTGATAGACCAAGCACGCGATTTATCTCATCGTGGGCGCAAAGGTTCAGACAAGAAGGGACAGTGGTCAACAGAACCCCAGGACATTTTAAATGTGCGCCTGGCTAGCTACCACCATGTTATCTAAATCTGCCTCCAAACAGGAATTTAATAACGTTGTTGTGTTCCGGTTGTCAGAGATACGATAGCCAGTCCCTCAAATAGGATGGGGTTTTCCGGATTAGTACGCTTCCGCCTTCGGCCTCATCTTCACTTAACATCAGGTGTGATTGAGGTCAAGTGGTAACCCGTTGTGCGTAAAAAAAATATATAAGTACAAAGTAACTCTAGTCTAAACCATCTCCTATAAAAGATGCACATCTGCGAATACGACTGGTTTGCACACACAGCTGGTTGCGTTGATGTGTTTTGTCCCACCAGTGGAACATCGCAGTGGGACCACGGTTCCGGAGTGGTGTGTCATGGATTTGCATATAAATAAGACGGTCAAGATTTTACAAAGCAATATACTCTTTATTGCTTATTTAACAAAAAACTATATAAATCGTATAAAATTGTCTTGATTTTTTTTACTTCACAAGAGGTCCGATGGCGCTGCTTCCAATAGTGTTCTTGTGCGCTTGCAATAGCAATGCTTTTAGTCATTTCTACTGACTATACGTTATTACTTTACGATATATAATTTTACGATTATTTTTATATTTTGTATTTGTAATAATCACGCCAACTATCTACCTACTAATATAAGAATATAAGAGGTGACTGATGACTCCACTCCTAATTACGAACAACTCTCCACTAGGAACAATAGCCTAATTCAGCCGAATTCCCTTTAATATGCTGAAGGTGCGTTACAGAGTGGTTTACTTTGTTTGGGTAATAGAATGTTTTTTTGTGTGTGTCAGAACCTATATATCGAATACCTTAAACAGTTAGTACCTGCATTCTGCTAATCTACCTTAGTACCTTAAAGGTTTTAATGACATTTCATTTTTAAAGGGGCCCCCGCCCGCCAATCTGACGTCAGAATGGCGAGACCACTTGCAGTTTGTCAACACCCACTAACTGTCATGATGATCTAAAATTTATTTCGAAATATAAATAGGTACTTGCGTTTCTTACAAATGCTTAATTTTTAGCAATTTGTTACATTTACAACTCTTTATTAAATGTTTCAAGAAAATCCCGGTTATGCGTTTTTCCGAGGCCTAAACGTATATTTTCCCTGGGCTAAGGTACTAATTAAGATATTTAGATCATCATGATAACTAGCTATGTACTCGTCGTCAAAGCAAGTCTAAAGGGGTTCTATTATGTATTTTCGCAGATATCGTCATAGTTTACTTTCTGATGTGTAATGAGATGAACCAACCGTTCATCGCTCGCTCAGCAATTTGACGGTCTCATTGTTCAACATTATCGATGAGGATACCGATGAAGTTACATAATTTAAGGGCAGATAAAGCAATAACAATTACATGTATTTTAATAAAATATCTAAATACCTCAATTTTTGACAAACGATTTAATAATCGTATTAATATTGTGCGCGCCTGCCGTTAAATGGAACCTACTTATTGCTCAACATTTACTACTAGGCGGCGGAAGGTTGTTATAACTTGAAATTAACACGAGTTATGGTAGTAAACACTAAACTATTGAGATATTTAGATTATTATAACAGTTAGTGGATCTTGACAAACGGAGTGTTCTCGCCATTCTGTCAGAATGGCGCGCACCTTAATTTAAATGTCATTAAAACCATTAAGGTACTAACCTTCCCATCAAAGGTAGAAACTGTAGAATGCAGGTACTATTTATGGTATCCGATATTACTTACTACAAATGGGGAAAGGGTGGGAATCGTAACAGAAAACAATAAGTAGGTAATTAATCAGAGATCGTATTATTTATTTTAAAAAAATAGACATCTATGTAATATTATCTTTAATATTATAAATAAATAATTATCAACACTACATTAAAACGCTAGGTACTGATACAACAATAATATTGTAAATAAATTACAAGTAGGTATAGTTAATTGAAAATTTTTGACCCGTCAATGGGACATCCAATTATTGAACTACGGAAGACGACTGATCACAAATATAAAATATGGAATTCAATTCAAAATGATAATTTTATTATGCAAATACAACTAGAGTTGCTAAATACCCACATCAATATTGGACATGCATTGGACAAGCTATGTTATTAAACGATACTGTTTTGATATTTTATAGCATAATATTATTAGTTCAATCTAGTTTTAAGAAACAAAATATTTTTAGATCATCTTTTAAAAAAGTTTTCAATTAATTTTATTCATATAATTAAGAATTTTTTTCTTTCTAAATAATGTTAATAGTAGTACCATGGGTAAAAATATTTATCTTGGTACTACTATTCCAGTAGATCCAGTACCAATACAATTTTATATTTTTATAATGAGGGTCCGATTGATTGAACCACAGGCAAAAAAAATTACCCATGGATCGATCAGTAGAACTCGGCGATCGCACCACGGGCACTAAACGGATGTGATGAACCATTTCCCGTGTTGATCTGTAACAAAAAAGGTATAGGTTAACTTGAGAACATAGGTAATATGCCTAATTATTTATTATACGCTTCGGTCTAAAAACGTGGTTGTTGATACTTTGTTGGACGACGACCGGTTACTTTTATCTCATCCGGTCTCAATTTCACTGTTTCCATTTGTTATTTTCACATTTATTTATGTAATGTGTGTGTCGCTAAATGGATCAAAACGATTCTTAATTTATAGAACCTTCAACATGTCTATGTTATATCATCATCAAGAGCATTACACATCCTCGTTGTCAAATTTAAATGACTTACCTAAATTTTTCCAAGTATTAAATTCATTTTCTTCGTGATTTCGTATTGCAGGTATTCTGTCGGTCTGGGAATATAATATTCATTTGTAATTACTTGTTTGTTTTTCCTTGGATCTTTCTTCATATTATTTTGTAATTAATCTTGAATACAGTCAATAAGGCCAATTATTAACGATCCTTTAATTCTTGATGCTGCATTTTCATTCTGGGAATTTCCCCCTTCTAAGTCACCAGGGAATGTTACAGGCAAACCCACCACCACCCATGGTCCTACTAAGCGTCTTGGTTTTTGGACCGAAATCGTGAAAGGTGTGCGCAGTACTTGCTCTCGGCTCTTTCCACACGCAACACTTTCTACAAATTATTTACTTTGACCTTTATTTATTTATTATTTAGTTTTAACCTTTACCCTGGTTTTAAACAATAATTTTATAAGATAGGTAGGTAATTGTGTTTTTATTTTCTTTCAGTAGCATTTTGTTGTCTTCGCCCAATACCTGTCGATAAAAAAATTGGAATTATAATTTATTAACCTAATCCTTTGGGTGGACTCGGGCGATTCGTTATGGACTTGTCCAGTGGGCAAGAGGCACTGGCATCACAACTGCTCCATTACTAGACACACCTCAATCGCAATGCTGAGCGTGCGGATGTTGTCATCAATGACGCTGCTGCCCATCACTGATCTATACATATTTTATGCTCAAGATACGACACCCACGGGAGACTAGTTGGGTCCTATTCTACTTGAATTCTACGGGAACCACCTAAGTTAGTGGATAGTGTAAAAATTTTGTTTTCAAAAATAACTCAATGAGTATTAAAAATACATGACTCATTGGAAAATCAATGAATGGTAATGAAATAAAATATCACCTTAATTTTTCCAAGTATCTATCAAAGGTATTTTCTCAGTCGATTCGCAATGTAGGTATTCTGTCGGTCTGGGAATTACAACGTCCTCGTGTTTTCCCTTGGACATTAATTACTTCATATTATTTTCTAATTAATCTTAAATACAGACTGTAATTCTTGATGCTGCATTTTCATTCCGAAGATTTCTCTTGAGATTTCTAATCCCTTAAACATTGATCTTTCATTTTTGTTCTTATTGTATTGTCATTGGACTCATAATTTTTATGGATTCACATTATTGCGTTTTATTATTTCAAACAAATATTGCGACTTCTTCCTCTAATTATTTCAACACTGACAGCGTAGACGACTGTTGCATTCAATGTACTAGCTCTCGTCTCTTTCCACATGCAACACGTTCTTGACTTTATACAAATTATTCACGTATTTATGTATTTGTTCTTTATACTGTTTTAAACATAATTGGGCATTTGTTTTTTTTTGGTTGCATTTGGTCTTCGCCCCATTACCTATTATCAACAAAAAAAATATGAATTAATTCCTAGTTTTCCGCCTGCGTGGATTTATCCCGCGGGAACTACGCACTTAATGGGGATAAAAAATTCCCTATGTTTCAATCCAGGGTATGATCTATCTATATAACAAATTTCAATCAAATCCGTTCATCCGTTTCGCCGTGATTGAGCAACAAACAAACATCCAAACAAATTTATAATATTAGTTAGATAATTTTATTATGATTAGGTATTGGTGTCAATTCGGATGTACTAAAATCAGTTTTAAAGTAGTACCTACTGTCTCTTTCTCCCTAGAAGAGTGCGATGAGACTGCACCATTCTAAAACTGGTTTTAATTTAGTTTAGTTGGTGTACATCCGAATCGACACCATTATCGGGTGATTCAATTTGTTGCGTCTAGCGAAGCAGAAATATGTTGAGATGACGACATGAACATGACAATACATGAACTTACTGACATTAAAACAGCGAGGCTCGTTTATTTTAGCTACTTTCATAGCATTATGTCTTATGGTATACTACTGTGGGGTAGAGGTGCAGATATTCAAACAATATTTGTTCTACAAAAAAGAGCAATCAGAGCAATATATAAATTACGCTGCCGTGATTCTCTAAGAGATCTGTTTAAAGAAATAAGTATTTTAACTGTTGCATCCCAATATATATATGACAGTATAATGTATGTACGCAAAAATATATGCCTATTTCGCAAACATTCTGATAATCATAATTTGAATACTAGAAACGAAAATAAAATTGAAATTCCACAATTTAGACTTAGCAAGGTTAGCACATCCTTTGTGGGACACAGCATACGCTTTTACAATAAAATACCAGAACATGTATTGAGTTTAACAGAGCAGAAATTTAAACGCCACATTAAAGAAACTCTGTGTAAGAAGGGTTATTACAGGATAGATGATTATTTAGGCGATAAGGAGGTCTGGTGTTAGCTGGTCGTTATGTTAATTGCTATTGTTTTGTAATATGTAATATAAGATGTAGTATTGTTGTAAGGATGGAGACTAGTTGAAAAGATGTGTTGTTGCGGAGTTTCTTGTCGCTTCTTCTCCCTAACCATAACACCTTGTGAAGCGATGTAGTTAAAAAAAGAAAAATAGCATGTTGACTTTCAATAAGTGATATTTTTGTATCCTACATTGAATAAAATATTTTTGATTTTGATTTTGAATAAATAAAATTTTGGAAATCTCACCTAAATTTTTTCTCGTATAGATTATTCAGTTTCAACTTTATTCTTCTTTTGAATCTCTCCATCTTGAATCTTCATTCTTGCGGTCTTGAGTCTTCATTCTTCTCATGTTGAGTCTTTATTCTTCTCGTGTTGAGTCTTCATTCTTCCCGTCTTGAGTCTTCATTCTTCCCGTCTTGAGTCTTCATTCTTCCCGTCTTGAGTCTTCATTCTTCCCATCTTGAGTCCTCATTCTTCCCGTCTTGAGTCTTCAGTCTTCATTCTTCGCGTCTTGAGTCTTCATTCTTCCAGTCTTGAGTCTTCATTCGTCCAGTCTTGAGTCTTCATTCTTCCAGTCTTGAGTCTTCATTCTTTCAGTCTTGAGTCTTCGTTCCTCCCGTATTGAGTCTTCATTCCTCCCGTCTTGAGTCTTCATTCGTCCAGTCTTGAGTCTTCATTCTTCCAGTCTTGAGTCTTCATTCTTTCCGTCTTGAGTCTTCGTTCCTCCCGTATTGAGTCTTCATTCCTCCCGTCTTGAGTCTTCATTCTGCCCGTCTTAAGTCTTCATTCTTCCCGTCTTGAGTCTTCATTCTTCCCGTCTTGAGTTTTCATTCTTCCAGTCTTGAGTTTTCATTCTTCCCGTCTTGAGTCTTCATTCTTCCCGTCTTGAGTCTTCATTCTTCCCGTCTTGAGTCTTCATTCTTCCCGTCTTGAGTCTTCATTCTTCCCGTCTTGAGTCTTCATTCTTCCCGTCTTGAGTCTTCATTTTTCCCGTCTTGAGTCTTCATTCTTCCCGTCTTGAGTCTTCATTCTTCCCGTCTTGACTCTTCATTCTTCCCATCTTGAGTCTTCATTCTTCCCGTCTTGAGTTTTCATTCTTCCCGTCCAAGTCTTTCGGTATCGAGTCTTTATTCCTCCCGTCTCAACTCCTTATTCTTACAGTCTTGAGTCTTCTCTATTCCCGACTTGAGTCGCCGTTTTTTCCGTCTTGATTCTTCATTTTTTCCGTCTTGAGTCTTGTCTCTTCCTGTCTTGATTCTTCTCTCTTCCAGACTTGAGTCTTCTCTCTCCCCGTCTTGAGTCTTCTCTCTTCCCGTCTTGAGTCTTCTCTCTTTCCGTCTTGAGTCTTCTCTCTTCCCGTCTTGAGTCTTCTCTCTTCCCGTCTTAGGTCTTCCCTTTTCCCGTCTTGAGTCTTCTTTCTTCCTGTCTCCTCTCAGAATCTTTCCGTTTTGAGTGTTCTAAATTTCCGTCTTGAATCTTCTAGTCTCGAATCTACTTTCTTCCAGTCTTGAGTCTTCTTTCTTCCAGTCTCGACTCTGCCTTCCGATCTCGAATCTTCTTTCTTCAAGTATTAAATATAGAGGCGTAGAACCTCTCGAGTCTCGAGTTTTTTGTAGCAATAAATCTTCGCTCGTCATTTTTCTTCATCTTTCCCTTTAGAATCTTTATCCTTCCCGAATGTTTTTCTTCTCGGGCGTGTTTAATCTTCTTTTATCCTACACAGTTGCCTTTGTCTAAATTTTTGTTCTGATCTAGAATTTGATTTATAATTCTCGTCTCGTAACTCTTTCCGCACTCTGTATATTATTAAATTAATTTTCATCATACTTTACTTTAATTATCTTTACTTGCTTCTTAAAACCTTTTTACTCGATTCTTCTTGAATCGAAGTAAAATCCTCTTTTATCCAGGTCTTATTTCTTAATTTCGATAAAAGGTCGTCTTTCAGTCTTCTTTAATACATGAAGTGGTTTTCTTCTGATTCTATCTCATTTTGAGGTTCTCAACCAGTCAACCACTGTCTATTTATGAATATTCCTATAGTAGAAATTTTAATTGGCCACCTAGTGAGTTGAAATTGTATTATTATAGCTTTTAAAAAAAATTGTTTTCATATTTTAAGTATATTCTGGAGTTCAGAATCTGGACTATTTGAAATTAATATTCGTGATTTTTCAATTAACATTCATTCATATTTTATTGTCTATTTCATATTCCTTCTTAATTCCATACAATTAACTTGTCCTTAGAGTATCTCCAAACTTGTAATGTAACAATTATTTATATCGTTAAATTTCATATAAGTCCATGTGCTTTTAAATTTTATATTACTCTCATTTTCTTTCTAATATAATTTTTGTCATCCATTATTATTAAACAAATCTTTGCATCACGTGTATAGTAGGTATGATAAGACTTTATTTATTCATCTGCACTTTGTTAATTTTTGTAAAATATTTTCGCTTACAAGATAAATAAAAACCAATCCAAATATTTAGAATTATACTTTCTTTGTTTGGAACTCAAAATCAGTTTATTGAAAACCTGTAACCTTCCTTTGAATTTCAGGTTTTTTCATTGTGGCAATCATAAGATGACCCTGGTTTTTTAATTATTGATATTATTATTTCTGTTACGGCAACCTGAAAGCAAAATACTTACCACGTATGTTACGGGATTATACTATTACATAGTTAGTCCAATTGAATCGCTTTCCACTGTTGTTTCACCTCGCTATTGGCGTATTTTGCCCTTGTCGAACCAATCCAAATATTTAATAGATATACTTTCTTTACTTTTGGAAATACATATAAAACAGTTAATTTAAAACATGAAACCTTCCGTTCAATTTTAGGTTTTTTTCAATGTAGCTTTCCTCTTAACTCTGGTTTATTCATTATTTATATTAATATTTCTTTCGGCAACCTGAAAACAAAAATACTTACCATGGATATTGCGAGACTATACTGATAAGTAGTTTGTTCGTCCAATTGAATCGTTTCCACTGTTGTCTCACCCCGCTGCTGGCGTATTTTGCCGTTTTCGAACCTCGCCATTGTCGTACCTCACTGTTGTATTAACTCGCGGTTGGAGTACCTCGCGGTTGGAGCACCTCGCGGTTGGAGCACCTCGCGGTTGGAGCACCTCGCGGTTGGAGCACCTCGCGGTTGGAGCACCTCGCGGTTGGAGCACCTCGCGGTTGGAGCACCTCGCGGTTGGAGCACCTCGCGGTTGGAGCACCTCGCGGTTGGAGCACCTCGCGGTTGGAGCACCTCGCGGTTGCAGTACCTCGCGGTTGCAGTACCTCGCGGTTGCAGTACCTCGCGGTTGTAGTACCCGCCGTTATAGTACCCGCCGTTATAGTACCCGCCGTTATAGTACCCGCCGCTGTAGTACCTCGTGGTTGTAGTACCTCGTGGTTGTAGTACCTCGTGGTTGTAGTAACTCGCAGTTGCAGTACCTCGCCGTACTTAGCTGATGTCACCCACTAATGTCGCTGATGTATTTACACACTTGTATTTCTTGAGTTTCTCTTGTTTGTTGTTGACTTCTCTTGTTTGTTGTTGACTTATTTGCTGCGATTGACTTGATTTTGCATCTTTATACGTAATACTTATATATTTTTTTCTCTTATTGACGGTAACCATCGGTCGTTTAGTAATATAGCAATATACATGGTTTGCAAGAGTTGATCTGCAAATAATTGGTTAGCGTTCCCATATACATACCGACACCTATACGAATTTGCAATTTTGTCCGTCCTTTCCTCTTTTATATGTTTAGATCGATTTTTGTTTATGTATAAATAATGTTATGCCCTTCATTATGAGTTAAATTAGTTCTGTAAATTAAGTGATCAAGTATCCGAAGAAGCTGTAAGAAATATATAATTTTCTAAATATTCTAGACATTATTAATAGTAAATTAACATGAATAATTTATACCGTTTCCTGTGGGATCTGAAATTAGAATATTAATTAAAAAATTAAAAATACATAATACCTTTCCCATATCCCTGGATTCTGAAAATAATTAGGTACTTGCCTACGAAAATTGAAGGGACTAATGTTACCTTTATTTGTGTTCCGTTTACCTTAGAGCGTTATACCTATTTCCAAAAAGTCCGGTACTTTTTTGTCATCATTAATTTTGGTTGATATCTTGTACGTCCATTATTATTTATTAGCTTGTTGCAAATTATATTATAACGTTCGCAGCTTTAACATGTGTGCTGTAATTAATTTTGCGTCTTGCAAAGACGTTTGCGTCTTCCGCTTGTAGAGAACTTCGCTTGCCTCAAGTTGGTTAATAGTATTTTTCTAGAGGGTTATTTGGGTTATGTAGGAATCAAAAACATTGCTTTAAGGGAAAACACAAGGTTAAGTTGTATTAATTATAACAAAATTATTGGTCAGCGCAGAAATGTAGTAACATAAAAATTTGCTGAGAAATGTGCTAGCTAAAACATGCTCATCAATACTTGTGTACCTAGGCAGCTGCAAGTCCATAAAAAGTATAGGCTCGGTAGTAATATTAAGGAGAGTTAGCAAATGCATGAACTGACCGGACTGATAAGAGTGGAAGTGCATCCAGCAGAAGATATTAGAAGACTGATCAGCGCGGGCAGAGTAGTCCGCAGACTGCCGGCGGAAGAGCAGCGAACATTGACTGGTCGAAGTGGGCCTCAGACCAGCGCGGGCAGAGTAGCTTGCAGACTGACCGACTGATATGTTGCTCACAGATCGGCGCGGGCGGTGTAACTCGCTGACCACCGGTGGAAAAGGAACCCGCAGACTTTCTGGCCCACATCTGGACCAGCGCGGGAAGGGTAGCCCGCAGCCTGCCGGCGGAAGAGTAGCGGCCAAAGTCGCCCACAAATCGGCGCGGGCAGAGGAGCTCGCAGACTCTGACAACAAACCCGCAGCAGAGTAGCCCGGCGCTGAGCGCCTAGGTGAAAGATGAACGCGTAGTGTAGCATGTGAAATGACAGCAGGAGAGAAGCACGCAGACGGCCGGCGGAAGTAGCGCGTCGACAGGCTGACCGATGAGTAGCAGCAGACTGGGACGCCGGAGAGCAGCACGCCGTCTGGCGAGCAAGGAGTGTCTTACAAATTGGAAAACTGAAATGTCACCCGCAGGCTGGCATACCGTGAACCGTAGGCGGGCCGGAAAATGTCAAATAGGCAAGTGTGGCCAGACGTGCAGTACGTAAATTTTAAAAGGCTAACTGGCGACCCAGGTCAGCCTATTCACCGAGCTAGCTGGTACTTCAAAATATGGCAACTATAAAAGCGTGACTGACCGGCATAAGCTGACTGACTAGCTCATGAGTAGACGCAGGTGACAGATATAAAACTAAAGACGTACTGATCGGTCGAAGAGTAGCTCAAAGAATAGCCCGCCGTCCGGCAGACAGATGCGTAGCTCTTCCCTCCGACTAGTCGCCGAAAGAATTGACCGTTGTATGACCCACGCAAGTATTACCTCTGTACTACGACGCAGACTTACAGTAGGAGAGTAGGCTGTATGCTAACCGGCTAGCGAATGAGTAGGGAATGAATAGCTTGTTGAGAAGAGAAATTACCTGGTGCACGGTGGCGTTGATTAGCACTCGGCCCAGTGTGCAGTGAGATGTTAGCAGCCGATCAACCCGGCGCGCTGTGATGTGGCAGCAACGCTTTTACTGGTGCGCCATGATATTGCTGCAGTGCTGAACCCGCTGCGCTGTGGTGCCAGCAGCGCTTCACCCAGTGCGTTGTGATGTGGCAGCAGTGCTTCACCCGGTGCTCTCTGTGTGAAGTGGCAGCAACGGTTCGTCTAGTGCGTCCGGCGAGCTATTTTGTTGCAGCAGCGCTCAACTCGTGGCACACCCAACACGTGGTAGCAGCGCTGCACCTGGTGCGCTGTGACGTGGCAGCAGCGCCGCACCTGGTGCGCTGTGACGTGGCAGCAGCGCCGCACCTGATGCGCTGTGACGTGGCAGCAGCGCCGCACCTGATGCGCTGTGACGTGGCAGCAGCGCCGCACCTGGTGCGCTGTGACGTGGCAGCAGCGCCGCACCTGGTGTGCTGTGACGTGGCAGCAGCGCCGCACCTGGTGCGCTGTGACGTGGCAGCAGCGGTGCACCTGGTGCGCTGTGACGTGGCAGCAGCGGTGCACCAGGTGCGCTGTGACGTGGCAGCAGCGGTGCATCTCGTGTGCGCTGTGACGTGGTAGCAGCGCCGCACCTGGTGCGCTGTGACGTGGGAGCAGCGCCGCACCTGGTGCGCTGTGACGTGGGAGCAGCGCCGCACCTGGTGCGCTGTGACGTGGCAGCAGCGCCGCACCTGGTGCACTGTGACGTGGCAGCAGCGGTGCACCTGGTGCGCTGTGACGTGGCAGCAGCGGTGCACCTGGTGCGCTGTGACGTGGCAGCAGCGGTGCACCTGGTGCGCTGTGACGTGGCAGCAGCGGTGCACCTGGTGCGCTGTGACGTGGCAGCAGCGGTGCATCTCGTGTGCGCTGTGACGTGGCAGCAGCGGTGCACCTGGTGCGCTGTCACGTGGCAGCAGCGCTTCACCTGGTGCGCTGTCACGTGGCAGCAGCGCTTCACCTGGTACGCTGAGACGTGGCAGCAGCGCTGCGCCTGGTGGGCTATGACGTGGCAATGGCACTTCCCCTGGTTCTCTGTGACGTGTCAGCAGTGTTGCACCTGGTGCGCTGTGACGTGGCAGTGGCGCTTCACCTGGTGTTCTGTGACGTGGCAGCAGCGCTTCACCTGGTGGGCTATGACGTGGCAACGGCGCTTCACCTGGTGCTCTGTGACGCGGCAGCGGTGTTGCACCTGGTGCGCTGTGACGTGGCAGTGGCGCTTCATCTGGTGTTCTGTGACGTGGCAGCAGCGCTTCACCTGGCGCGCTGGGACATGGCTGCAGTGCTTCATCTGATGCGCTGTGTGGCAGCAGCATTCAGCTCGGTGCGCTGCGGAGTGGCTGCAGCAGCACTTTACCCGCTACCCTGCGGCAGCAGCGCTCCACATGTAGTGCTGTAACGTGGCTGCGCTCTCAACCCGGTGGGCTGTGACGTGGCAGCAGCGCTGCTCCTGATGCGCTGTGACGTGGCAGCAGTGCTTCATCTGATCAGCGGCACCCGACCGGTGCGCTGCGACGTGGCTGCACACCCAGCAGCACTGTAACGTGGCAGCGCCCTCAACCCGGTGCGCTGTGACGTGGCAGCAGCGGTGCATCTGGTGCGCTGTGACGTGGCAGCAGCGCTTCACCTGGTGCGCTGTGACGTGGCAGCAGTGCTTCATCTGATTAGCAGCATTCAGCCCGGTGCGCTGCGACGTGGCTGCAGCAGCACTTCACCCGCTACCCTATGGCAGCAGCGCTCCACCTGTTACGCTGTTAACGTGGCAGCCAACCCGGTACGCTGGGACGTGGCGGCAGTACTTCACCTGGTGTGTTGTAATGCGGCAGCAGCGCAGAATTCGGTGAGCTGTAATGTGACAGTAGCGCTGAACCAGGTACGGCGGTTGTTATTCATAAAGTGAGAAAGAGAAATCGAGATGGGTCAATCAAACTTTGTAGTTTGATTTTACCTGTTTTAACTTTTTATTTTTAAGGAAAATCAACCGCCATGGTAGATCACAAATAGCGATTGAAAATTATACCAGACAACAAATAGCAGGTTTTTACATATAGAAATATTGTAGAAAATATAAAGTGGCTTAATAAATGATAATATTCATTAACATAACTGCGCTATAAAGTTGCAGCCGCGCTTGGTCTGAAGCGTTAATTTTAATGTGGCAGCAGCTAAACTGGTAAGCTGTGATGTGACAGCAGCACTCGACGCCTTGCGTTGTGACAAGACAGTAACACGACCTTCTACGTTGTAATGAGGCAGCAGGAAGCGTAGCCCAGTAAGCAGTGACGTGGCAGCAGTGCGCTCGGCCTGGTGAGTCATAATGTGGCAGCAGAGGGTTCGGCCTAGTGAGAGGTGACGTGTCAGCACGGCTCGGCCCAGGAAGTCGTGATGTGTCAGCAGTGCTACTGCCCTTTGTCTTGCTCAAAGGGCAGTAGCACTCGAGCCTGTTGTGATGGCGACGTGGCAACAGCTCTCGTTTGACTTGCGTCACCTTACAATAGAGCTTTAATGGCTTAACTAAGTGCTTATTCATACCTACACGCTAGCACCCTGAAGCAGCGCTGGACCCGGTGATCTGTGATGTGGCAGCAGTGTTCAATTTGACCGCCTGTGACAATAGCAGTGCTCGATCCGGGAGCTGTGACGTGGCATACTATGACTTGGCCTGTTGTGGTTTAAGAAAAGAAATGCATTCCAGCTGATTCAAACTTTGTAGCTTAGGTTCACATGAGCAAGAGCGGATCCAGCCTTTACAGTAATGTTGCATACCACAAAAACATTTAGCACGTTAAGTATTAAGAAAATAACGTATTGAGAGTGTTATCATATAGCCAGAGTGGTCACCCTCATGAACTCACTTTGTCCTCACACCTGGATCTGCTGCTGCACATGAGTTCGTTAAATATTTATCCATACCTATAGTGTGCTGTAACATGGCTGCAGGGCTTCACCAGAGGCAGTGACGAAGCAGCAGCGCGCAACTTGGACCGCTGGGACGACGTAGCAGCGTTCAACCTCCAGGCGCAGCGACGCACGTAGCGATTGGCAACGGCGGAGCAGCAATGATGGGCCTCGGTGGACCGTGCCATGATAGGGCGGACATGGTGATGTTGTATTGTGGCGGCAGCAGTCAAGGACCGCACCGTGACAAGCAGTAGTGGCAATCTTGACACGCAGTGACAGCCCAGCAACGGTAACGTGATACCGTGCTTTCAGGGCGATACGCTGTGACGAGGCAGCAGCGGTCATGGCGATACACTGACGGAGCAGCAGCGATCAAGTGATGCACCTTGGCATGGTAGCGGCGGTCATGGCGACACCCCGTGGCACGGCAGCGGCGGTCGTGGCAACACACTGTGACGGGGGCAGCAGCGGTCAAATGACGCACCGTGCCATGACAGCGACGGTCATGGCGACACACTGTGCAAGGCTGCGCCGGTCGTGACGCCTCACTGTGATAGGGCAGAAGCGGTCGAGTGACGCACCGTGACGGTGGTGGTTTAAGGGGCATATTGTAACAGGGCAACAGCCGTCAAGTGATGAACAGTGATGGCCATATACATTAGTCGAGGTTTTAAACAGTATGTGTGGTCGAGCAGTAATTGGTGGTTGCAGTAAATAATAAACACAACAATAGAACTTTACTTCCAGCATCAACTAAATCCAGTTAAACAAAGAGAACATATAAGTACCACAAACATTATAAAATGTCTACTATATCTAAAATTAATTTATAATAAACAAATATGATTGCAAAGGAAATTTAAAATACTAGGCAGTTTAATTACAAATAATTCTGTAAGGCAAACTTTTTGCAAAAAGTTCTAAAACTGAATATTGTCAATATTCCACCGACATGAGCATAGCTCAAGATTGGCAATAAATAGGTAGTTGCAAAATATCTCTCAAACAATTAAGAGGGAATAAAGTGCTAAGGGCAAGTCTTTTTTATCTTAGTACATAAAGTAGGTTTCCGATGAATTTTATATTCTCCTCATTCCTGATGTTAGTTTATTTCACGGGTGCTATTCATTATAATGGACCAAGTGTAATATAATGCGACAGCATCTTTTCCAAAAACATCACATTTTAAGCAGATAGGTCCTTTATACGGAATGTCGAATGTGTACAAGGTTTTTAATATCACCTGTTAAAATCAAACTAAAACACATAAGTTACGGAAAAGACTGCGTGAACAGTCTGCAATAAATATTGCGTAACAACGTTCATATCTGAACTTATTTTTTACGGGATCTGCATATTAAAATATATTTTTTTTATTACCCGTTTACCGTGCTCCAAACAGTATTTCAAGCTATTCATACACAGCAGATAAACCAAATGAAGCTAGGTAGTACATCAAAGCCGCGCCTTATTGACATTGTGCATTATACACTACATTATAAAGCGTCGCATTCGCATTTCAGGCAGGTATTTCGAGCTGGTTACATGACTTTCCCATTCTCAACAAATGAAGTTTATTTATTTTATGATTAACTAAACATACAAATAGGTACCCAAATTAGGGAAGCGCAAAAAATATTCCAATAAACACAAAATAATGAACAAGGCATGTATAGTACAAATATAAAATATTACTTGTTCGGGTACCAGATGAAAGACTGCTGATAACAAGTGCTATAGCATGTTTGTGCTCTCCAAAACAGTTAACATAATTCTGTAATTATTCACACTAACATAAATACAATAGCGAAGTCTTGATCATATTTTAGACGTACGTTTTCTCATCAGTAGGTACATTAGCCATTCCGGCCAACTGATCACTGCATCTGATAACAATAAACTCAAAACACTAGTTATGAAGAGACTGCGATGCAGTCGTAACATTGATTTGTATCACTAATATAAACATAAAACTTTATTCACATTACTCAAATTCTCGTGATAACATTACCCACTTTTAAGGCTTGTTTCATACATTCACGTTTTCTATACTAAATTATTGACAATACCATCATTTACGCCCACATAGTTGTACACAATATAACACAAACACAATCTCCATTATCGCGTGCAGCCGGGTGAAATTTAAAACAATACACAGGAAACTATGTTTGAATTAGATTGAAATGGCCATACCCAGCAGGAAGATGCAAACATTCCATTAATTTAAGCAACTCCACTAGAAGACAGCATTGCACTTGGGAGAAAATCACATATCCAGGAAATGAGAATACGCATCACCTCTGACGTGGCAAACGCTCTGGTGGAAAGCTCAATGGGTAAACCTGTTAAAACAGAAGCGTCATGCAAAAATAGTTACTAACTTAAAGTAAATACGTAAAGTAAAGTTGCAACCTACCTTTATATTTTAGAACGTAGGTTTATCATTCAAATAGACTGATCGCTCACAGTTACATGCGTATTGATGTTTACTACTTATTAGATAGTTTAGTGTAATTTTGGGAACCCTCGATGGATAATTAAACAGGTTTGTTTTAAAAACCAGGTACTTAGTTTAAATATTAGGTACCTACAAAACATAGCAAGCGATTAACAAATAAATACGCAGACAAGATTATTTCTCTAGTCACGGTTAAATTACAAGTGTTTTTAAATTAAAATTCTATGAACTAAGAAAATAATATAGTACACACCCACCTAACAGTAACCACCGCATGAAATTTGTGCAGTTTGTTGCCACCTCATGCGGTTATGCAGCACTGTACGTGTAATAGGAGTTTATTGCGCAGGAGCATTAGATGCGATGGCATTTAGGTTATAATCTAGCTGTACAGAAACAGGACAAGATACGAACCAATAAAAAAATGTGATTAGGGTTAGGTAACACAGGGTCAACCGTGTCGCCCGATCAGAACCGGTCTGAGGAAGTTGCTGACACGTACCTACGAGTTCCGACACGCCAGTTGAATGTGTGTGGAAGCATATAATGAGCTCCATCGCGAGGTACACCGTGGGGTCGACATTAGGAGTCCGTCATAACTTCCACCGGGGCAAGAAGTTAGACGTGAAAGATTAAATGTTTTTTTAATCCAAGGTCCGTAATATAAATAGTAAATAATCAATACAATTCAAATTTAGAAAAATGTGGCAAGTGCAGCTCTATTTATGCTAACAAAAATACTAAGAAAAATATACAAACCAACTCTCATTTTTATTCATGTTATTAGGTAGGTACTAATGCCATCTCCATAGTCAAATAGTGAATTATTGTATTTTCTCCTAATTGATAATTTTAGATTATATTGTACGGGTGTAATCTGGCAATAGATTCAGTGTAGGTATATAGGTAATGTGGTGGCATTTTCCAGAAGCACCATATTAAATCAGACAAGCGTTTAGACGCTAAGTCGAATATGTTAATATTTTAACAACACTCCCTGTTAAATTAAAGCAAAATAAATACGTAGGTATAACTAATAATATAGTAAGACAGCGTGCGTGAGCAGTCTGTAAGAAGTATAAGCGTAAAAATGTTACAATGCTATTACCTAAGGTTAACGTGTCCCAAACAATATTTCAACTATCCATACACAGCAGACTGAGTCAAATTAAGCATCACCACTGCCTCATCTTCTTCGATGATGTGCGAATTCAACCATCTATACAAAGCGTTGCGAGCGTTTACATTCTTATGCCAGGCCATTCTTGCGAGTTGGGTAGGTATTAGTTGACTTTCCAATCCATGACTCTACCAATGAAACGTGTGTTACCTAGACAGACACAAACAAAGAAAAACGGCCAAATTCTAATAAACAGAATAACAGGACGTAAAATGTTACTTGCTTTGATACCCGATGACAGACCGCTGATACAAGTAGTGTTAACAAGCATGTTTGTGCTCTCCAAAATAGTTTTTTAATTACTCATACTACGGACAAGTGCATGACATTTTTTCTACCACATCTTTTCTTTCTACACGAACACAATTTAGTTAAGTCTTGATCATGATCTCATCAGTACACCTCCCAAACCAACCAACTGATCACTGCACCTGATAATAACAAACTCAAAGCACAGGTTACGAAAATACTGCGACTAAGTCGTGAAATGATTATATCACCAATTTAAAATTAGTTCAGTTCACTAATCACATTACGCACTTCTAAAGCTCGTTTAATCACTATATTGTTCGACAAGTGCTACAAAATGTCCAAAATGATTTCCATTATCTGTTAGCAAAACTTCACGACACCATTTTAATCACTCGTAGTGCACTATAATATCACAATCATAGCGTGCTTCAGCCAGGTATAAAATTTTAAACAAAGAACCGAGAAAATTATGTTAGAATTTAGATTGAAATGGCCATACAAACCCAGGAAGATGTAATTATTCCATTAATATAAGCAGCTCGTCTAGTAGACATAGCACTGAACTTAGGAGACAAACAGATAATCAGGAAATGTGAATATCCATCATCTCTGGAAGCTACAATCGCTCTGATGAGAAGTACCTGTTAAAACATAGAAGCGACATGCGAAAATACTTACCTAGTGAAGATTTACCTAACAACTAATTAATACAAAATTTATACTTGATGTTTTAGTCAATTTGTACTTATGTGAAACATTGTTTAGATTGCTTCAGAAGTTAGATTACAGTGATGCTCGGAATTGCTTATTGCATGCATATCGAAAAACCATTTGCAAGGTTTACTTTGCTTCATTTAAACAGTTTTGGAAAGCAGTTTCCCACAGCGAATATTAGTTCAGTTACGTTTTACGAAACCAGGAAGTTTATGTACCTACAAAACAAAGCAAGCGACACACAAACGATTGGCAAATAATTAGAATTACAATGCACATACTCTATTATTTCTAGTCACCGGAATAAAGAGTATTACCGCAACGGCACTAGAATTGTGGAGAATTGTGTTGGCAGCACTCTAGCAGGCAACAGAAGACTGGCAATGACTTCAGATACGCACGAGCATCAGACATTATAACCTAGCTGTACAGAAACAGGACAAGAGACGAACCAGAAAATTAAGCTTAGGGCAATTTCCTGAGTCACGTAACCTTTTATCCATATACCTTGTACTTTTGTTGAGTTCATTCGTTTCGCCGTTTCAATCTTAATATTGTAAATTAATACCAAGGAATAAATAATAAAAATTATACCGCAACGGCACGAGAGTTCTGTTGGAGATGGCTTGGCAGCAATAGCAGGTTACAGTAGACTGGCAATTACCTAGCTGAACAGAAACAGGACAAGAGACGAACCAGAAAATTAAGATTAGGATTACCGTCAATTTCTTGCATCAGGGAACCTCTCATATCCGTATTCTTTGTTACGTTCTTTTATTTCGTCGTAACAATATTTTTAAACGCTTTATTTAATATTTTTACCAAGGACTAGAGGAAAAACGATCCCGACACGGCACGAGAGACGTGGAGACGTCTTGGCTGCACTCTAGCAGGCAACAGTAGACTGGCAATGAGGTGTATAATGTAGTCTTCATTCACGCACGAGCATCAAACGGTATAAACCTAGCTGTACAGAAACAGGACAAGAGACGAACCAGAAAATTAAGATTAGGGTCAATTTCCTGCGTCACGCAATCTTTTTTTATGCACATCATTTGCTCTTTGTACTTTTGTTTCGCTGTTTCGATCTTTAATATTTTAAATGAAATTAATACAAAAGGAATAAAGAGTAAAAATAATACCGCAACGGCGCCAAAGTTCTGTTGTAGAAGGCTTGGCAGAACTAGCAGATTACAGTAGACTGGCAACAAGCTGTATACTGTAGACTTCGTCACGCACGAGCATCTGACGGTATAACCTAGCTGTACAGAAACAGGACAAGAGACGAACCAGAAGATTAAGATTACCCTGAATTTACTGCGTCACTCCACGCAACCTCCGCGGGTCAGTGCTTTATCTGAAGCCTTTGTTCTTTTGTTAGGTTGTCGCCGCATCAATTATTAATATTTTAAATAACTAGTGTTCTTCTTTGATGATATTTAATGTTCAATAAAATATCAATATCTATAAAAATGAGTTCCAAGATGAAATAATTTCACTCGGTGGTACAGGAGCAATTCTCTGCCAGAGACCTAGCTGTACAGAAACAGGACATTCGACGAAACAAAAAATATTGATTAGGGTTATCCTGATCATATTAGAAGTTGCCTTGCATAGATTCATTATTTTGTAATTCCCACCAAGTTCGTTTTTTGTTGCGTGAAAACGTTCATCAATTTTCAAAGATAGAGAATGGATAGGTATCGTAGCAGAACCACAACGAAGTCGTGTAAGTAATTTCAGTTCCTGGATCAAACAGCTAGCCAGATAGCACTCGTAGTCGTGTAACGTCGTGATGTTGTTTAGATACTTGGTAGCTTATATGGTTTACTTGTTCTTTATAATAAACTCTGGGAAAAGGTTTTCCTTTTATCTTAACGGTTGCCTCAAGAAGTCAAGTTTGTTTTCTCTGATATGGTGAATCATAGCTGGCTTCAGATAGCGCGGATAAATAAACATTAACTCATAATCTGGCACCACGACCAAGAATCGATAAATTAGGATTAACGAAGACGGTACTAAGTTCTTGTCGCAATAAAGTAGTACATATTCTAATTTATACATCAAGATCTAAAAAGTTAAAATGTTATACCATGACTGGCCCCGAGGTGTCGCATCGTGCATTTATTTGTATAGTGCAGGAGAGCGTAGTTTGGCAGGCAGCACGGAAGCAGAGACACCTCCACGGCTTGACAGCAAACAAACACTCGTAACCGGAAGCGATTTATTTAGCTGTACAAAAGAAAACACGACACGAACCAAGGTAATGTTAAAAATAAAGGTTACGATTTCGGACATCCGTCTTTTAGTAAAGTAATAAAATACCACCGCAATGATCGGCCAAGCCGCGTTGACCACACCGATGAGTAGCATTCGGTAAAGATGAAAATAGACTTGTTGCAGACTAGAAGAAAGACTGGCACTGGCAACCGTATTGGAAACCCCCACTTCTGTGCAAAACATAGCAAGCGACGAACCGAAAAAATATTAAGGGAAACAATTTATGGTTAGTTACCATTTTTGCTGAATCTTCATTTTCTTGTTTCGTTATGTTTATACGAATATCATTATTTCATTGATCATATAGATGCACAACACACAATAGATAGCAAGGTAAATGCAGGCAGGCTGTGCGATGCCTGGGCCACTTGGACAGTCAAATCGACGCCATTCACCTAGGTGTATAAAACATTAACACGCAACAAAACATTGCAAATAGGATTATCAGAATTGTGTCAGGATTTTCAGTGTGGGGTCGCACTAGTGTTTCTTTTATGTTCCATCTCTTTTGAAAATTGTAATAAGTATATAGAATCTAAAATAAAAAAAATCAAGAATTTATACCGGTATTCAGTTTTGAGTGAACCTGCTGCGGGCAGAGATGTCCTTGACAGAGGTGGTGATCATCTGAGAGATATACCTAGTTGTACAAAGCACAAGCCACAAAAAATAAATGAGAGGAAAAAATTACCATCATTTTTATAATTCCATTGTTGAAATATCCATACTTATTTGTATTTCATGTTTTTTTTTCCATATATCTGGATCATATAGCTACATAGATTATGTATGCTTTTACGCTTGTTCATTCATACAGACGAATGAGACTTGAGTCCCCTTACCTCGCTGTATAAGGTTGACAAATAGCATCGTCGTTACAGAAAATGACTTCAGGCGTAGGTCGTGTTGTGCAACTTTCAAAATACGTAGTCTTTTAAATACTTAAGTGCTTTTCATGGCATGTTGAACCGCGAAGTGTCATCGTCAAATCTCCTCATAACAGCAGCTCGTTGGAAATATTATCCGAAGATTAATATGGCCACTTACCCATGGCAGAATATGTAAACCAGGAAAATAATGTGTTGTATAGCTTAGTCCGTTGCGTAGATGTCGTCTCAAATCAATATTGTTAGAGCTTATGTGAAATATTAAAAATAGTACTCCATGTCGGAGCGTTGAAGGCACGCAGATTAGAGATCTGAAGATGATTCACGCATAATGCGACTCTTTATTATCTTGATTACACACCTGTCGTGCCAGATTGAGCAGGAAGCGGGTCATGTAGAGGTCACTTACCAAGCTGTGTAAGACAATGGCAGCATGGTACGAAAATTTCAATAACAAGTATTCGAAGAAGATAAGATGGAAAGTTCCAGTCCCCGGTCGTCATTCCTTTGTTGAACGTCGAAACTGAGGACAAGCCCTAGTAAAAGAAGATAAACTCCAAGGGCATTTTGCCTCATATGCATTTTTCCATTCATTCTTTTTATCATTGTAGCAATGTATAAAAGTGAAATCGTTGGTGGGTTATCCAAATTCATCGTTACTGTTCCATTCGTGAGTTAGGTTATGGAATGTGGCCAGGTAAAATTATTTACTGCAACCGATACCGCGGTCTACCTGAAGGGAAGATGATCAATAAAAACAAAAAATCCGCGAGCCCGCTCGCCGATTGAAAAGCAAATCTCTTCATAAGTAATAGCCAGTTTGAAATAAACATCAAGAAGCAACTAAAATTTTGTGGTTACTTATCCCGTTTTAAAATGTTACAATATTTAGTTTTTGCCAGAAATTTTCTTTACTTTATATTTTCTTGTTTTTCTGTAAGGAATATGTAATAAATAATCCATGTAAGGGTAGATGAGTAAGTTAGAATTATACAATCGCATTGTCCTCGTTTATAAGCCCATCTTGATATCTCAACTTTGTTTTTGGATTTTGCTTGTCATATTTTTGCATAATATTGTCCATTTGATGGGCAGATCACAAAATTTATATATATTTAGATATCATCAGTAGGTACATATATTACATACTGTGTAGTAGATAATTTGCAATTTATTCATTGGTAGTTAGTTATTGTGCCCAATTATGTAGGTACTATTTCATTGAAATACTTAATTTAAAATTCCATATAATTTGGAAGCGTATATGTATCTATGTGGAGCATAAACTATCCTGAAAATCAAAATTCTTAATGTTACTAACCTATTGGGCCGACAGACCATCAGCTTTGTTATTTTTTAATTCTTCAGAAATATAATTTTTTTTAGTATCTTTTTATGTCCTTGTGTCCCACACATGATATGAATCATGCATGATTCACAATCACACACAAGTGTACAGAATAGAAAGAATGCGGGCTGGTAAGAGAATGGAGCTTAAATATTGACGCTGGCAAATTTTATTTAAAGGAAACATTCCTTAATCTAACTAATATTTGTTAATAATTGAATCGCCAAAAATGTTTCAAAACCCGACTCCAGTAGGGTTCTGTGCGTTCTTTATCTCCGGACTGCATTATCAGATCATAACCAAATTTAAGTATATGGGATAACCGTGGTGGTATAACCATTCTAACAAAAAAAGAATATGTTCTCAAATGTCGGTGGTATCGCGAAGCACACATAATAAATATAAAGCAGTCGAATTTATATCCTTCTCCTTTTTGAAACTTGGTGAAAATTAAGTATATGAATGCAGTTTAAATATTTCGGACAGTTACACCAATTATCAAGGCAAACTAAGCAGTCAGTTATGTGGGAACTAGATAACGAATTATATAATTATTTATATAAACACGTGTTCATGACTCGGGAATAAAGGTTTGTTTTCATCACACAAACACTTATTCCTAGCGGGATTCGAACCCACAACCGTTGGTTACCATCAACAAATTTACTCTAGATATTGATGTCCCATTGATTTTTCCTATAATGTACCACAAAGATACAGGTGTTATTTTTAGGTACAATTCCCGGCTAAGGCAAGCGGCTTTGTTGAAACTTTGAATGCAGTTTTAATTATGTTAAAAAACAAAGGAACGTTTAATTTGAGTAAAATTTGCTAGCATCAATATTTAAGGTACTTTCTCTCCACCGACCGACTTATTTCCATCCGTATATATGTAGTTAATAGAATTCAGAATCTTACATTCCTCAAATGTCTAAACCAATATGTGAATATATTGTAATTGCAATACTTATAGCTACATACTTCGGTTCAGCAATTTATGAAAAAAAAAATGTAACCTGTGTATTCTTAATCTTTCTTTGCCCTCTATACTCCTCAAAAGTTCACTGGGATATAGCACGGACTTGAGCGTACCTGTATGTAATTCACCCGTTTTCAAAAACGAAAACTCATGAGCCATTAAAACTTTTTTAATACAAATATTAACTTGATTGATAAGTCATGTTTCATATTGCCATTTCAATTGCTACAGGAGTACCTATAATCTTTACATATTTTGAGTTTGGCGAACCAATAATGGTATACGCTCCTGTACGGCTCACCCTGGTGAACTATTCAAGTTTGCATGGGGAAATGGGCGATTAAAGGGGGGGGGGATACACTTACCTAGCAAATGAATTCCACAGGCTTCCGGTAAACTTTTAGATAACTTTTACATCCGAATTTGATTTCGTTTCCTTTCGAATTAAAGAGTTCTAGTTATTAATCTGTTTGTCAATTAAGTCGCTTAAAGATTTACTACGACGGCACCGTGACTTATCTGGGAATATTCCACTGGCTATACTGGGGCCAGATTTTGGGCGGACATGGCTGGGTCCGGCCGGCGGGGTGGCTAGCCTTCTCGCGATGGAAGGGCTTCACCAAGTTTCGTATTTAGCGGTGTGAGTGAACCTTATTCACGATACAGCCGCGGACCCCAGTACAGATGATAGCTGTGAAGGTTGCAGACAATCAATTAATGTGTATTCAACAACCTATCTTTTTATTTATGTTTAGATTGGGAATATAACATCCGTAATTTCTTCCAATAGTCGGAACCGATTTCATTTACATTGTGTGCTAAACCTACACAGTTCCAAGCTGCTCACTTCATAGCAGTCAATGTAATTGTAAATCGTTTCTATTGGATGTAAATATGCGACTTATATTCCCGGTTAATGTCACCTAGGTAACAAATGTGAAGTCAGCATAATAAAATTATACTAGCAAAAGTTGGTTAAATATATCTCAACATTTTATAAAGTTAACCTTGACAATTCCAATATACCTACTTAACCAATTTATTTGTCTTAAGTCTGCCTGCGGTTATTTAGTACAATGTTGTCAAGGTTAATGTTTCTAAAATGTAGTTGATTTGACAACCGGACTACTAATATCATTTTGATGCTGATTGTACCTTACAGAAAAAAATTGTTAAAGGCCTACATTTTCTAATAAAATAAGAGTCTTGTAAAATATTGATCTAGCTAGATAGACAATTGCGCAGAAGAAAAGTCATGACAGAATTTCAGAAACTTACCATCTATATAGTTAACCCACGTGTAGTTACCCTAATTCCTTGTTCATATAGCTTTATAATGTTCATATTCATTACTTGTTATTATAGGTATCAGCCTATTTGCTCGAGTGTCCCGGAAATTTTATCAGCCCACACTTGGTTCTTTCCACCATACATTTCGTCGTAAATATATGCGATATAAAATTGTAGGTAGTCTTTGTAGCCATTACCTAAGATCTTCAGAGATCCATATTTCACGAGCTATGATCTCGTTGCTTTCGACCTTCTTTTTCACCTTCGGGTCGTCACGCGCGACGCGTAGTCACACAATGCGACGCTGGGAATACTAAGTTATTGACACACAAAAACAATAAAAAAAATCCGTTCAGCTGTCAGAGGTACAGATAAGACCACACGTCATAAATGTTGTAAATATTTTAGTTTGCAGGTGTAATATTATTAAACAGGTAAAATAATTTTAACATAAGTTGGTTCTACACAGACTATCGAATGTAAAGTTTCATAAAAAACAACATGCATAATTCTCATTAAACCGTTATTGCACAAGTATCAAAGACCTGAGTGTTACCTAAAAGTGAAAGTGCGCCGACATCGCGCTGCCGTGCAGTAGGTAGTTACCTCGGCGGGTCAAGGAGCTCTCATACCGTTTGTTGGCGGAAGGGACCGTAGTCGCATCACACTGTACGCTAACATTATCTTCCTCGCGCGTTCTTCATTATACTTATAGAATACCTGTTTAGGTGTGGAAGGTTATTTCACAGAGATCGCCCTTGGGCCGTTTTAAGATAAAAGCATTGAGAAATTCCTACATTGTTACAAGACAGTGTTACCAGAATTGTTATGTTACAACAGCTCTCGACTCACCAAGATTTCTGGTTATTCTCTTTCGAAACAATATTCCTATTCAACTTCTCGCCAATGATGCCTTTGTACTTAGTTGTTTACTCTTCACGAGCCAGCAGAATTCTGAGAGATCTAAATATAAGTTATTGGCAAAGACCCGCACGCGGGCCGCTTATGTACAGACGATAATGATGATGAAATCATGGCGAAATCACCTAACGTTTACCTAGTGGGCTGACAACCGGGACTTGAGCGAATGATTCGTGCGTGCGCGGTGTATAGCGCGTCGTGAGCGAGGGAGCATTGTGTGCGGTAGAGAATGCTGCTAGATCTCGGAGCGGCCGTCAGCGATGACTCATACACAGCAGGTGGCGCTCGATCGCGCCAAACCGCCTCTCGGCCACATTCCCACGTAGTGACGATGATGATGTCATGGAATAACACATTCGGGTGAAATCACAATAAAAAATAAAATAGATTCAGAGAGACAACGATTCTTTTGAAAAATTCATTTTTATTTCCATACTTAAACATATGTTACAATTTTTGTATTCAATATGAATAAAACTCAAATTTCAATAAACCTGTTGAAGATTGAATTGAAATACCTATTTACATTTACAATTGAACTAATTAAATAAATTAAATGCATGATACCATTTTTTACAAACCCATTTTGTAGCAAGCTGCGACCGCGCCCCAACGGCAACCAAGATGGCGGCCGGCGGATGCAGACCCACGCGAAACGCAATGGGACTGTAATTTAGAAAAACATCCTACATATATCACAGATACAAAGACAATGTACATTACCTAGGACATTTTACTTTGGAATTGGCTTCACATTGTCTAATTCTTTGAAAAAACTATCTAAACCGCTGAGATCATTCTTCCATAAATTATCGATTTTCTCTCGTTGCTGTTTGGCTATTTCTTCTTCTTTATTGCTCAATCCGAGGTCTGCTTGCATCTGAGCCCACCTTCTAGCACGTTCTCGTTGTTTCGTAACTAGTTCACTCTCGGCGCGAGTTAGAGAGTTACTCAAAATGGCGATTATCCTCAAGTCGCGCTTTCTCTTTGTCTTTGCACTATGTGATTTATTTTTGACTTGACGTACCCAATTAGACAGGGATTCAGTTTTGCTTTCACAAAAGTCAACAACAGACTTTTCATTTGAAATGTAGCCCATATTTACTAGAGGGCAAATAATATTGTGGTGAGGACAATATTACACACCTGTATCCAACCAGGCAAAATTCACTTGGAGAACTGGAGCACTTCACAACACAAAACACGTCTGCACGGCATCACGAAGTAAGCGATTAATGGAGGGCGCTGACGTCATGGCTGCCTTTTATAACCGACGCCATCGGGGCCCCGTTGCTGCGCAGTTGTCTGCAAAATGGCGGCGTTCGGATGGTGAGCGCATGCGAAGTCAAGCGAACCAAGCCGAAAATAAACGATCAATACAAAGCGTTTCGAAAATTTCCACCAAGTAGGTATCAATCTCATGTAAGTGTCTACGTGATATGTTGGCAAATTACATAATGGAAAGGTAAATTTCATTCTAAAAAGATTTTATGTTGTAATATATAATATTTTAGCATTAAATATTTTATATATTTCTATGGTTGCAAGTACCTATTTAACTGGTTCATATTCATGAAGTATTGAAATTAAAATCATACTTTCAGAAAAAAACTTAAAATTCAAGGAATAGGTAGGTACCTATGTCCCTAAGTAGCACATAGGTATTGCTTCCTTTGGTCGTTAGGAGGATACAGGGAGATTGAATATCTCAGCAAAGCAATAAATCGAAAATTTGAATAACCCACGACAAAAGCGAAAGCGATGTACCTATATTGTATATCCAGATAAACACTGTTTAAAAGCTAAATCTTTTCAAAACGGCTTAACCGATTTCTATCAAACATTGCTAACAACCTATCCCCGAGTTAAATCTTAAATATATAAAAAAATATCTAGAGCACCTTCGAGGGTTCTGATATCATCGAAATAACCAAAAAACTGAGTTAAAAGCTAAATATCTTCTTTTTTTTTTTTTTTTTTTTTTTTTATTTCATAGGATAAAATTATCACTTGAAAACGTCACTACTAATATTAATATTACATTATAGTTTAAATTTACTGCTCATTCACAAAGCTGACTCCCCAGAGAAGAACGAGCAAGAAACTCTAGGGTTGCTCTTTTAAACAGATTATAGGTTGCGATTTGATAATTATATGAATAGACAGCTATGTCCATGCTTGCTTATCATTCAAATAGTCAGTGATGTTATAATAGCCTTTTGTTAATAATTTCTGTTTTATGATTGCTTTAAATTTATTTAAAGGCATATTTTGAATGTCTACTGGAACCTTATTATAAAAGCGTATACATTGCCCTTTGAAGGATTTACTAACTTTGTGAAGTCGGCTAACATAAATAGATAACTGGTTCTTATTCCTTGTATTAACATTGTGCCTATCACTATTTTTAGCGAATAAGGTTATATTTTTTTTTGCATATAACAAATTCTCATAAATGTATTGAGATGCCATTGTTAAGATATTAATTTCCTTAAACTTATCTCTAAGAGACTCTCTAGGTCCTAATTTATAAATGGCACGAATAGCACGCTTCTGCAGAACAAAAATCATATGTATGTCAGCAGCGTTTCCCCACAACAATATGCCATATGACATCAAACTGTGGAAATAGCTAAAGTAAACCAGTCTTGCGGTATGAACGTCTGTTAAATTTCTGATTTTTTTGACTGCATACGCAGCAGAAGCAAGCTTTTTCGCTAGTTTCTCAATATGAGGCCCCCACTGAAGCTTAGCATCCAATGTCAGTCCTAAAAAGACAGTAGTGTCTACAAGGTCCAATTTTTCACCTCGTACAAATATGTCAATAGGCATTTGTTTAACATTAGGTAAAGTAAATTTTAAGCATTTAGTTTTTTTTTCATTCAAAAGAAGATTATTTACTGTAAACCAACTTTCTTAGGGAAGGACCTGTCCCATCGTTTTGTTTTTAATATAAAAGACCACACACAACTACATCAAACACGTCATAATGTCGTCAAACACATTACACCCAACGTTTTACGTCGGTAATAATAAATAAAATATCCTTGGACATATACAGACAGCGCCATCTAGTTCACTAAGCAACTAGGCTTGTGTTGTGGATACCAGATGGTTGATACACTACACAAATACATTTTTTTTTTGTAAATAAATACATATATAAATGAAAAACATCCATAACTCGGGTACACATCTCCGTATTCATCATACAAACATAATATGTCCCTAGCGGGATTCAAACCCGCGACCTTTTGGTATAGCAGCAGAGTTTCTAACCACTACACCAAACAGGTCGGTGGTAAAAAATTACATCTATAGGTATTGAACGCACTCGCATAAACTATTCTATGTTTTTGGATAGCTGATTTAATGGGCAAGCGTTTCTAGGGGATAGTGTAATGTCATGTCATGTCATAGCAATTAGACAACATACTCGTATTTGGAATCTTATCAAATTAACTAAATATTATTTTTGTTATGGATCGTAATTTTATATTGTGAAGGAGTCTTGAACTTTTTATGATTGTATTATCTAAGTCACTGATATGATAATATAAATGAAACCCATCCAACAAAAGGATTTTTTTAAATTTGTTTTAAAAAAATATTCTGGGTGAGTAACAGAAAACCTGAAAATTAAAAAATCTCAAAGTGTTGAATTTGGGCTATGTCATAATCTATCTACCTATGTGTGTTAAAGTTGTAACGAGGCGTACAACCTCTTCTAAATTCCGTCTTCTTTTCGGTAAACTCTTTGGCGTTTTCTTTTTTGGAACATTATTCAAAATTCTGAATTCTAAATTATTTTCAAAAACTAGTCAGTCTTGACGCAGCTTGCGAACAAAGCTATTCTCTTCTTTTCCCTTTTATTTCTATTTTAAATTATTATTACAATATTGAGTTTTCGAGTGCTTTTCCCTTCTTCCTGCCCATCACCTTCTTCATCGTTCGTCAGTGGCTGCAGTCCTGGTAGGGGCCTGAAATCTACGACCCTGGACCTCATCCTCTCTACGGCGCCCAATCCTACCTACATCGACCTACAGCAGCTGAGCGTTCGCAGAACCGCGACAAAGTTGCATTTTAACTCCCATATCACGTCCTGCCAAGAATAGATGGAATTTCCCCTGTGTAATTTGGTTGTAATTCTTAGGTAATTGCATCTATAATTTGAAATAAATAAGCGGTTTTGCTCTAAATTAAGTACTATCTATTGATTTTATCGAACGACAACGTTAATTCAGGTAAACCTAGACCAAAATATAGTGTTAAAAGCTAAAGATCATCGAAACGGCTTAACCGATTTTCGTCAAACATGGGTAAGAACTCTCGTCCCCTCTTTAATATAAGTTTTTGATTAAGTAGGTATGTATCGTGTCGCATCAAGAGGTTAAATCGAGGGCGGAAAGTAGAGAAACGTGAACATTACTCCACCGACACGGGCATAGCTCTTAAATTGAAGAAGGTATGTATTCAAAGCAATAAGGTCATTAATATAAAATGTAATAGTTTTTGAGAAAAACTACTGTGATATACAGGGTGTCCCTGGAAGTATGGATCAAATCGAACAGGGGCATGGGGAAGGTCATTCCCAAACTTTTTAACCCTATGAATGTCGGTGCCATTTTTGACGGTTCAAAAGTTATGATCAATTTTTTACATTTTCATATTATCGAATAGTGCTTATACAAAAAAATTTTTTAAAAGAAAACTAGTAAAGCTATCAGCTTAATTTTTTAATTAAAAATAATTAATTAATTTTTTTTTCTTATTTTTTTTTTTTATTTTTTTATTTTTTTATTTTTTTTTTTGCAGCTTAAGTTTGGGAATGACCTTCCCCATGCCCCTGTTCGATTTGATCCATACTTCCAGGGACACCCTGTACAAATGAAGAGACAGACACAAAGGCTAATCCCTCACCATTCATTTTTGGTTCTACAGAATCCTTAAACATATAGGTATTGCTAATAAATACCTAATAAAAAAATCGACAGGGCAAAAATTCAACTAAAAAGATGGATTTAGAAGATCTACACACGTCTGCTGTTTAATATGTCTCACTTGTAATATACATTTTCAAAATCCTCATGATGAGCTCTTTTCTATGACACCCATAATTGTAGTCCTAGAATTTTGCTGAGGTTTATCTACTCTTTTAGACGTAACCTATCATATGACACCTATGATTGTCACTTCGAATCTAATGTTACCTACTTCATTAATTAATTCATCTAGCCATTGGATGCTACGAGAGAATAAAAATCTCACATAGGTACATAACATAGTTAGATAACATAACATAATTCAGTCGGGTAAAAAGGGCAAACCTTACAACAAAACCAAACATCAAATGTTTAGCCACTGGAGTGTTTCCGAGTGTGCCTCATAAAACCGGAGCGGAGGGGCATGAGGAGGTATGGGGAGGAGGTATGGAGAGGAGGTCGATAAAAAGGCCACCAAATATCTAGCTGGCTACGTATGTACTACATACGATGTACAGGATTTTCTGGTGAATCCCAAAACCCAGATTTAGAAAATTGGCTAGAGCAAAATGAAACTTGGGTACCTACGTACCTACCTACTTTTAGGCAATACAATATTTCTTTATTGTTCTCTCCAAATTAGGTACATAGGTAGTTACAATAAAATACGTAAAAATAGTTATTTACTTATAGTTTTAATAAACTTAAACTCGTTATATTCGCATAAGGAGATCAACGGTTTTTACAAATTCAGGTTTCAAAAGCCAATTCATATTTTAGACCCTTTCCAAGGGGTTCTGCCCAAACCAGCACAGACAAAGGCAGGCAGGTGATGTTAGTTCCCCTATTCATAGTCAATAATAACACAGTGAACAATAACATCTATGAAACTCACAACGTTTCACATGGGAATTTCGTTTACTCGATAATTTCTGTGGTGCAGGTAAAATAGTTTATTACACCGTGATCTCATCATTAACCGAATTTCCTAGAATACCCTTTATGAAGGGCGATAAGTTGATTACGTTTTGTCGAAGTTGAAGACAGCAAAATGTTATTAGTTTATTACCATGGCCAATTTACAATGTGTGCTAACTAATTACAAATAGGTAATGGATGTAATTTGTACATGCATTTGTTTTCGAAAAATGAAGTCGGTTAATGACATGTTTTGGAAGCAGCGAACTTGTTTTGATTGATTGTTCTAGGAAAATATTGATTAAATACCTCTGTCTCATATCAAAACATTCGATCGATATAGTCAGATGGCATAATATTTATTTATTAGTAGATAGGTATAATAGGCTTTGTAAGAATAATGAGGTGACGGATCTGTGACGCATTATTTGTGAGTCAGTTGTTAGCAGTCTCAGTAAATGTTCAGTAAACTATCGCGTTTGCATATGTAGCATAAAGTTTAAAATTCCTTTTGCTTTTATTGAATGGCGTACCTATAACAAGATGGCGTCTTTGCGCATTGCAAAGGCCATTGTGACGTCAGTAGGAATAATACCTACTGTTCGTGCGTCAAGCCCTTCCCGCCATCGACCAGCATTTTTGATATTTATTACAAGTTTTCCGCCCGCGGCTTTGCCTGCGTGGAATAACTTTATCGCGGAAATTTGTTTATCCCGCGGGAACTACACACTTTATCGGAAAAAAATAATATCCTATGTCTTATTCCAGGGTATTTTCTACCTATATACCCATCGAATCCGTGCATCCCTTTTTCCGTGATTGAGCAACAAACAATTAAACAAACATTCAAACTTCGCATTTATAATATTAATTAGATTGGACGTCCTGTGGCTGATAAGTTGAGGAAGATTATGTTTTTAAATATGAATAGCACATCACGACAAACTGTCCAAAAATTGATCCTTCCTAATGCATAGTCCTCCATGACTCGTGGCGTAGACCACGAGCTGTTGTCTATTTACGATTAAGTACCTACCTACCTACACCATATAAAATGCTCTGCTTACCAACGTTTTCATGTGATATTTTAATCAATGAAATAGATTCAATAACTAAGCAGCAGGTCTATTGGGTGCTATGGGATTGTCTACTTTAGAGAACTACATAAATTAAGATATACTAGGACCAATCTCTTATTGCCATGGGTGCCGTAAAAGGCGACTAAACAACCGTGAGTGTAGCAGCATACATCAGTGATGGGCAGTAGCGTTATTGGTTGGTCCGAAGTTTACAGAAAAATGCTGTGATCGCCAACGCGCCTACCCAGCAGCGTGGCCATTAAGACAAATCCATGGAAAGCGATGCAAATGAATGTTCAACTTTTGTGTAAGTGTGTAAGATATAGGTAATTTGCACAACAGAAAACAATAATAAAATTAAATAAATACACTCCGCAACGTAAGCTTAACTAAGTTTAGGTAAAATCCTCCAGTCTCAAACTAAGTAAAGCTTGTACTATGGATACTTGATAATGGATAAACATATATAAATATTTATATAAACATCCATGACTCGCGAATAAATGTTATTGAGAAACTAGTCAGTTAAATCAGACGAAGTCAGTGTTTTGCGATAATGCGTGAAGATGTAAAAAATGGTCAGCTGAAAGATTTATTACTGAATATTGTTGTTAAAGAGAGAAAAGCACAAGAAGAAAACATCTAAAGAAAAGGAAACAATTAAGAAAATGGTAGATAAGAAAAAAATCACTAATAACTAATTTCTTTAAGAAATCTTAATTCCTGCATTAATTTATTATACTAGATGTTGCCCGCGACTTCGTTCGCGTGTACCAGTTCATCAAAGTCGGTTTAGCAAAAAAAAGTTGCCTTTGTTAATTCGGTAATGGGACGGCGGAGGCCAATTACTAAGTCTTTATTATTTTTATCCCTGACAGTCCTGAGTCCTAACACCTACAATCCTATTTCCTTAAACGGTCAGTTAAAGTCAGATTTTTTAAAGTCTGAGTCAGCAAAATCAGTTATTTTGGGCTGTCATCTTGTTTCGACCACTGCTATCCACTACACAAGTCGGTCGTCTACGATAATTGTTCATCAGCATCGTGTATAGACAGAATCAAGACAGTATTGAATTCATGTACAACGACACGACCTTCATCGAGGGCTTGAAACCGGTTAATATTATTTACGAAAATACTTCTCCCATGTATTCCTGATATTATTCCTAAAGATTGATTTATAGAACTTAATTATATTCAAAAACCTGTTAAGGTTACATAGTTAAACGGTTTCAAGTGTTCCTTCATCCTTAATAGAATGGGGTGGTCTGAAATATCCCAAATATGAGCGTTTGGGTGTTCCGAACATTATAATGCATAATTCATAAAAACAACGCCCACGGTTCACCTTTCAAAATTCACAAGTGACTGGGGTGAGCCCTGTGTATAATTAGATGTTTTTTTTTGGTATAAACTCTCTTGTCGCCTTTTATAACACCCACACGAAAAGAGACGGGTTGGCTTAATTTTTACGTGCCGGACCGGAATACCTAAGTACTTGTTAATAACTCACAGGTACGTACACTTGAGCATATCACGAATCAATATTGCTTGGTTTTCTATTTATATTGGTTAAGATGTAATTCCATAACCGTTGGGGTGCGTTCGACCACACATCAGACGTAACACTTCAACCTTTGGACCGTCCATGCTTTGTATGGGCGAGCTACCGTACCGCAGCTCAGCTTATACTGGCGAAGTTAGGTTGTGCGATCGACTATAACTACGTATGACAAACCAGTAAGAATACTACCTGATGTTTATTGTGTAATTTAGATTTTATTAAGTACTAGATATTCTATATCATAGGTATCCATGTGTGAACAGACCAACTGTGGGTTACCTAGTCTACTGAATCTTAGACTTACTACAAAAAATACGGCGGTCGATGTACCCCTGATTTAACATCATGTTTAACAACGGGCCCTTATTTTATTATGAACATGTGAACAGCTGCTCATAACGGTTATCGGCCTTGCCGTCTACCATTGCTAATAATTATTTATGCAAGTTATAACGGATTTTAATTTCTGTAATTCTATAATCATAGTAGGTAACCGTATAATATATTAATTGTCAAATCAGACAAATCGAAGAAAACTGAAACGGAGAACAAAAGATAATTTTGTAAATTTGACTTCAGAATAAACTGCGTATTTCATACAAAATTAACGAAAAATATGTGAAAGAGTCGATATCAAATATTATAAATGCGTTTAGATGTTTGTTGATTTTAAAAGATTGGCAAATTAAGTGGCACTAGACTGTAAATAGACACTTGCGTTACATATAGGTAGAAATCACTTCCAAGCTGCTCTATCTTCAGGTTTTAACCTATACAGGGTGTAATCGTTAAGTGTGCACAGGCGATTATTCCGTAACTATTATAGATATCAAAAGACTTTAAACTGATATCGAAAATACTTTACCTAATATGTAAAATGACATTAATAACTTTTTAAAAATAAAACGAGAAATATCCAAAAAAATACATTAAACACTCCCATACATTTAACATGAGATAATAGAGATTTTAGTTTCCTTATTTTAAGTGGAACAGTATCAACTCATTTTACCCTTATCATTTCATAATTAACCGCAATGGAACCTTAACTGGACAGAGATATCTCACCTTTGTACAAAACGATCGATCGACGAAAGCTAAGTCTCTTAGAACCAATTACAGACGATGAAAGAAGATCGATAATTTTTCAACAAGATGGAGCACCTGCACATAATACAAATGTTGTAATGAATTTCTTACGAAACAATTTTAATGGCTTAATAGCTAATAATAGTGCAACCCCTTGGCCTGCCAGATCACCGGATCTCACGCCTTGTGATTTCTTTCTATGGGGATTTGTCAAAGACCACGTGTACGCTGAGCGAGTACACAGCCTAGAAGAGTTACATAATCGTGTACGTCGTGCAATTGCTTTAATTACCCCGCAAATTTAAGGAAAGTTCATTTAGAAACTGTAAATAGAGCTCGTCATTGTATTGCACAACGAGGACGTCACTTCGAACATCTGCTTTGAATAGGTACAAAATTTTGTACTTATTAAGAAATAAAATGTATGGGAGTGTTTAATATAATTGTTTTGGATATTTCTCGTTTTATTTTTATTAATGTCATTTTACTCATTAGGTGACGTACTTTCGATATTAGTTTAAAGTTATTTGATATCTATAATAGTTACGGAATAATCGCCTGTGCACACTTAACTATTACACCCTGTATACCTACACAGTATATTCGTTAACTGTCGCCACACTATTATTCCATTCAATATAAAAAGTGAGGTCAAGTACCAACCCTTTGTGCATAAAAAAAAATATCAACATGGGTGGTACAGTCGGCTCCATAGTTAATCGTACAGGGCTATTTAACATGATTAATGGTAATTGATTTATGGTATAATGGTAGATGAGCATCGGTGACTCAGTGGTTAAGACGCGGTCTCCCAATTTGGGAGGTCCAGGTTCGATTCCCAGACAGGCCATGTACTAATGAGTATTTAAATTTAATTTAATTACTTATGTGCACTTATCAGACTGCTTTTAAACGGTGAAGGAAAACATCGTGAGGAAACCTGCATACCTGAGAAATAAAAATTCTAAGGCATGTGAAGTTCCGAACTCGCATTTACCTCGTATAATGAGGACCCCTCATTATGGAGGGTTGTGGCCATAGTCCACCACGCTGACCCATGCCCCTCATCATACGAGGGAAGGCCTATATCCCTGTGGTATGTTTACGGGCTGAGATGATACTCCGGATTAAAACATAGGATATATTTTAACCAGATAAAGTGAGTAGTTCCCGTGGGATAAACAAATTAAATATATCCGTGATATAAAAGTTATTCCACGTTGGCGACGCCGCGGGCAGGATAAGTAGTAGATAAAATTCGTAGTGATAGAGTGATTCGTAGGGTTCCTATCATGCAAAATTTATTTGGAACTCGTATTTTCTCCAAGTTTTCTTTGTTTATTTAATTTAATGATGTGTAGGCTACAAACGCGACCGTCAAATGACACAATTAACGCTTTATGCGATACCTAATGGTTGAAATTTAATTTAAAATTAAACTACCTATGCCAATACCTTCTATTTCACTTACCTAATACCCATGCCCTATTTTTTCCTTACGGTAAAAAAACTCATCCAGCACAATGTGACGTAAGTAATGTGTAGTATAGTTGTTTCCTAGAAGAGTTTACCGAAAAACATTCCGTCCGTATCAGTAACCTTCACACGTGCAACGTTGTCAAACCAATGTTTCTTATTTTGTTGTTGTTGTTGTTGTATGTTCTAAATAACGCAAAATTAAATGAAATATCGCATTTGACGACCTGTTTGGTGTAGTGGTTAGAAACTCTGCTACTACACCAAATGGTCGCGGGTTCGAATCCCGCTAGGAGCATATGTTTGTATGATGAATACAGACATGTGTTCCCGAGTTATGGATGTTTTTCATTTATACATGTATTTATTACTAAAAAAAATGTATTTGTGTAGTTTATCAACCATCTAGTATCCATAACACAAGCCTAGATGCTTACTGTGGACCTAGATGGCGCTGTGTGTTTGTGTAGACATTTATTATTATTATTTCTAAGAAAAGTAAATAATTCTAACTTCATACTTAATCGTTCTTTTTACACTTTTGTCATGTAAATTTTACAATTTTTCAACAGACATCGCAAACAAGGTTTGCGGATAATTTTAGGAAACGAGTCGAGGCTTGTGAGGCTATAATGTAACCTCTATTTAACCCTGTGTGAATCATAATGTAGAATTCAGTTTACGACAAAATGAGATTCTTGTTGCGCAGATAGGGCAATAGCTATTGAGGTAAGTTCTGAAATACTTATGCCCGTATTTCAAAATGTTGCTCAAGACTAGATCTGCGTTTGAGCATAGTTAGAAAGAGATGCCGCTATACAAGATACATAAATCTGTCCCTTTTTAGCTGTCCTCAAGCGGAGATCTCTGCTTGAGTAACATTCTGTAATACGGGCCTTAGCCACCTCTATTTTGGTTTCTTGTATGTTGTTGTTGTGGTTTTTTTTTATCTTCGGTGGGTGGTTGAAATGGTAATTGGTTTTAAATATTGATGTTTTTCACTATCAGATCCCAAAAATTATAAATTATATTCGAACAACGAAAATTAAAGAAAGACTTTTTTTTATGCACAACGGGTTGGTACTTGACCTCAATCTCACCTGATGGATGTTAAGTGAAGATGAGGTCGAAGGTGGAAGCGTACTGACCCGGAAACCCCAACATATTTGGGGGACTGGCTATCTTATCTCTGACAACCGGAACACAATAATGCTATTAACATTGCTGCTTGGCGGCAGATTTAGATAAGATGGTGGTAGCTAGCCAGGCGGACATTAAAATGCGCTACCACCAACCAAACCGAGTACTTAAACATGTACCCCGCTGCGGATCGAACCCGCGAGTTCCGAATCGTAAACCCAAAGTTGTTTACATTAAGCCACGGAGGAGGCGGGAGGAGGAGGAGGCGGAAGACTCATGAATTCCTTTCTAAATGCGAACGCTTTAATATTACTTTCAATAGAAAATTTGACAAAATCAATAAGTAACAACTTTAGAGTTTCTTCTCAAAGGAAGACTAAATTCAAGCTAATTTCTTTACCTAGTACCTTTAAAAAGTGATTATTAATTTAAATAGTGTGTAATACGAAATACGTCCGAACTGAAAAACGTCTAATCCAAAAAATGTCCAATGAAATAAAATAATAAATACCTACTTATTTATTATAGTATCCTTAGACATACACACAGCGCCATCTAGTTCCACAGTAAGCGACTATAGGCTTGTGTTGTGGATACCAGATGGTCGATATACTACATAAATATATTTTTAATTTAATTTAAATTTTAATGAATTTTTAATGAAAAACATTGAAAACTGTTGAAAGTTTCTAGTTAGGTTTTTTTTAGTTTGCCCGTTTTTCAGATGAACTTTATCTATGGTTGGATATATTTCGGTTTGAACATTAGTACCTACTGTAAAGACACGTATACTATACAATACTAAATTGTCCATTTTTGCGGACACTATGTTATATTTTTATATTATAAAATGTATCTTATGTATGATATTCCAGGGATCAAAACGAATCTAACGACATTTGCACTGTGAAATTGGTCAAGTCGGTTAGGCTACAGGAGGTAATATAGAAATGTGCATAAATACATACTTACACTCGAAAAACATTACGCTCCTTCCTGGAGCAATCGGGTAAAAAAGTGTTCAGCCGTAGATAAAGAACAACCATTGCCTAAAGTCTATGAAAAGCGGCCAAAACGAAAATTTTCCGATGAAAAACGTAACTTTAACCGTTTTCAAAAACAGCATTGCAACGTTTGTAAATCATGCACATCCTCTAGTTTCCGAATAAGGAATGAAACAGAAACGATGTTGAATTCTTTAGACAGAGCAAGAAACATCGCACCAGTTTGGTGATTATCGTCTAAGACATTGACTAGGATATTGGCAAGTTCATGGGCTGCGCCATTGGGGATTTACCGTTATGGCAACCGAATCGTATTCCTGCCGGAGTAGCATGCCCCATAGTCTCCCTACAATGACACGAGGTAAAAACTTTGCGTCTCTTTTATTCGCTCAAACGGCGAACAGCAGGTTTTTATCTCGTGTCTTTGCGGGTCATGCTTGCCCTCCTGATTCCTATCAGACTCCTAACTACATATTTGACTAGTCTTCTTCATAACTCTTTCCAAAATCTCAGACATAATCAATAAGATTGAAATGAAACTAATATTGTAAGCGAAACTTTGGATGACGCCGAAATAGCTGAAAGGATTTGGATGAAATTTGGCACACAGGTACATTATGTCCTAGAATACTACACAGGATACTTTTCAAAGTAGATAATTCCCAAAGTAGGTAATACATTTAAACCAAAGAATCGTAGGAATAAAATTACAATTTAATTGTTGTAAAAAATAACTTTATTACACTGGTTTTTAATCTATTCATTACATTTCAGCCTCAAGCACTGTTTCACCGTTTTCTAAACAAGAGCTTGTAATACTAGGCTACGTCATGTTATAAAAGTAATATCAACAATATTAACGTAAATATAACCTATACCGTAAGACAGTTCCAATCCCTCCATATCCGTGCGGTTCCTTTGGTTACGTAGTGGCGTGCGACATGATCATTTTCTAGAACAAAACATGCAAAATCGTTACAACCACAAAAACAACAAAATATTATTGATGGCAAACAATAACAAACAAAACACAAGGATAAATAAAAAAAGGGAACAGTACAATTTGGCGGTTGTATTACTAAAGGCGATCCCTTCCACGCAACCTTTGGTTTAAGAAGCATTACGCACATAATAGGCCTTCGTTACTTAAACTAAAAATCTGGTTTCTACATAATTTTCTATATCGAATATGGTCAATGAATGATTCTCTTCTTCTTCTTATCTTTTTATCTATGTGTATAATAACACATCGTGTTAGACATTGTGATAATTATGTGCAATGAAAAGGGTTATCCCATTTCATTGCACAAAATTCATTGAACAAAAAGAAAAGAAAAATAAATTAATATATAAATGTATTATATATTCATTTATTAGTTGAAATAGAAAAGGCAAAAAAGAATAATATTTTGTTTAGTAGGTTAGTACATGGATAACATTTATGCTAGAAAGAAACAAATTTAGAATAAATTAAATTCTCAATATTTACAATTTAATGTTATTATTATTACTATCACTGAGCAATAATTTTACTAACGTTGACGTCAGATGCATCAAATCTAATGACAGCATCTGGGAAAATTGAACGCGCCAAATAAACTGTCTTTCTCTTCTATCATCATGCCAAACCGAAATACGAGGTTTGCGAGAGTCTTCTAAACAGGAGTGTGTCCTTGTCTAATGTATTGCAACCATAGAAATACTTCCATGTGGTATAGAAATTTCTGATATCTTAAAGTCTTGTTATTTTTATAGTCTTTGAATTCTAATTTTATCTCAATTTACGTTAGAGTACTCGTATATATACACGCGTCCATAATACAACCGTGAGTTTATGGTGGATTATGGGGAGTTAGGGGACCCTCACCCAGAGAGATGAAGCTGTGCCCGAACAGTGAGGACGCTTAAAGCTGTTAATAAATGAACTAAGGATTACACTACGAAAGAAAACCAATAAGGCGGTTATTTCTCTGTAAAAATAATTTATTGTTTTCTTTTGTTGTTGTGGAAAGGATGTATTAGAGAATCTCATACTTGGTGTTGTTCCAAGTTCTCATGTTATAGTATCGTTTCCTAAGTAATATTGTATATTATTTCTCACAAATAAAAAAAACTAGCCTCAAGTCCTTGGTTGGTGGAATCGTAACGTGTGGCCACTATTAGAAAAAGACGCACTCATGCTTAGCACTATCTCACTTCGGTCGCGAAAGCATTGTGATACACAACCTTGATTAAATGTAATAACTTTGAGTTAATTAGCGTTTATTTTGAGGACCCACCTTAACGGGTTGGATGGCGTTAGTGAGCTGTAGACCCACGCTGCGCAGGAGAACTAGCGGGACCACGTCCAATGTGTACAGTCGATGCAGGGCGTCTATCGCCAGTTGAGTAGGCACGTTGTGCCTCTGCCTGGAGCTCTCATACTTCTTTAGCCAGTTTTCGTGAGCTAGGACGTGTAAAATTACAATTAAAACAATGTCGAAGACTCGAGATGTGGTACTGGAACCTTAATTGCGACGAGGAGGTATGGGGCAGACTGTGTGCGAAGTGTGAGTTTTGTCTCGTTTTTAACTTTATCATCGCGTTCGCGTTTACGAAAAAAGTCCCTATGAAAAAAATCGTTTTGCAAACTATCCGCTGGAGGCGCTGCACATTTCTCCATACAAATCGTCACGTAAACGTGAACGCGGTAGTAAAGTTAAGTCGAAACAAAACTGACACTGCCCTCTGAAGTATGACTGAGATGCTTTCAGATAAGTATTCTTGTCTGAAGCTAAGACAGTAGATAACACACCCGGGAGTAAAGAAAACGGGGCCGCCTATTACATCTCCATGCAACTGGTTTTCCAAAGTAGATAAAGTACTTTATCGATTTTAATAATACACCATCCTCCAGAAAATAAGGTCCATGTTTGTTTGTACATTCACCTATAACTATGTTAAAATAGTAAACAGTGGTAGACATTGAAAATTTAACAGAATTAATCAAATCAAAATATTTTATTTCATACGATAAAATTATCACTTGAAAACGTAACTATTAATATTACATTTAAATTTACTGCTCATTCACAAAACTGACTCCCGAGAGATGAACGAGCAAGAAACTGTAGGGTTGCTCTTTTAAACAGATTATGGGTTGCGATTTGATAATTATAGGAATAATAAGACAGCTATGTCCATGCTTGCTTATCATTCAAATAGTCTGTGATTTTATAATAGCCTTTTGCTAATAATTTCACTGATCTTTAGCTATATTATGTGTCGTACCAATAAAATTTCCATTTTTTTATTTTTGAATAATACAGAATCAACAGCATCATTATAAAAACTATTACACATAATTTATATCAATTGCAGATTCTCATTTCATATTACAATTCTTCTAAAATACGTCGGTGGAATTTGTATTACTAAGGATAACGAACAGGTAACAAACGTATATTACATAAAAAAGTTGTACTACGTTTGTAAACAAAAACGGTATTGCACACTGACGGCACATATTTAATATTACTTACTGATATCGAAACCGCTGTATAGATCCTCCGCAAGAAAATCTGTGAGGTCTTTGACGTCACCAAAGCCGAGATTCACTCCCTGTCCCGCCAATGGATGGACGCGATGTGCCGCATCACTAAAAGCATAAAAAAGCTATAAATTGAAATACCCTAACTAGCAAATCACCAAAATACATACATGCGACCTCTATCCCAAATGGGGTGGTCAGAGATGCCCTAAACAATAGGGTTTGGGTGTTCTAAACACTAAAAGTTTAATGATTGAAACAATATCCACGGTTCATCTTATGAAATATACAGAAATGCACACGTGAGTGAAATGCAGGGGTGAGCCCATCGCCGTTGAAATCTATTTGAGTGCGGAAACCACACAGCACACCAAAATACAACAATTTAATAATTGGTTGGTCCTATGCCATTCTACTGGAAACCACGACTATTCACGGCCTTTGTAAGCAAAGCTTTTGGAGCACTCGTGGCGCCGTCGCATTCGCTATTCGTTTTCGATTAATGAATTGCTTGAATGGGTGACTGCTAGTGGCATTTTCATTCGAGTGTTTCTTCGGATGGCTCGCTAAATAATCGGTCGCTGTTGTTTCAATTGAAGGCACTCGTTAAGCCAACTCGGTGGCCTACAGAGGCGGCTTAAAAACTGACTGTCAGGTGGTTACTAGTCTAAAATCCACCAATCTGCACTGGGCCCGCGTGGTGGCTTAGCCCCTACCCTCATCGTGAGAGGAGGCTGTACCTCAACAGTGGAGACGTGTAAGGTCATATTCACGTACCATAGCTTATCGGAACCGATTCGCGCAAGTAGTCGGCGCAGGCAGTCTTCTTACTTTGTGCCGAACAAGCGCCGACAAGTTCCGAATATTTCCGATACAACGACAACCTGCGCGAGTTGATCGATAAGCGCTGGTAACCAGCTTTCTACGCGAATACAGCTTAAGGATGTTGACGAAGCAAAGAAAGTTCGGTTGCGATCGATTATAGACCCGGCAAAGCGTGAGTACACAACGCGAATAACTTGGCTGTTTGCGGCTACGAACTGTGTAAACCGTCCTCAAGAAGCCTCGCAGAAATGACTTTTTCAATTTTATGACTCAAGAAATGTTTTAGGCGTATTCCACATAATATACGAAGGCTGTGACAACCCACATTTTAACAAGCAAGCCTAATTTCTTTTTCCATCAGTCAATGTTAGCCCATATCTTTCTCATTACAGTTAAGCCAATTCTTGCGATTCAAAGGGTAAGTTTCGAGGGGTATTTAAGTGGCCAGTGCATCGGCCTGTTATACGACACTGCAGCTTATTTTTTAGTCACGGTGTACTTCTTACCCACTCGTAAGCTAACTATAACAGAGTTTTGGTAATGTGAAATTTCGGGATTTCAGCTCCACCTCCCTGACGGAAAGCGGGAGTTACCTGATGCCTGCCACTAGTGCGACCCTATGTCTCACCCTATGAGCGCCACACCCGGCGCTACATAGCGTGCGCTGTGTCCGAAGCCTAGCGGGAAGCCGGCACGGGATTTCGGCACCACCTCCCTGATGGAAGGCGGGAGTTGCCTGGCCGCGCCATCCGGGAGGCCCGCACGTCGCAGACAAGACACCACCCACGACATGCATGCGTCCACACTGCCGCTGCGGGGGTACTGCTTCCACTATCACATTATAAAATTATGAATGGGTGAGGAACAAGGAAGATGTTTGACTTGATGGTCTGGTAAATGATCGATTATTGTCGTCTAAAACTACGTTTGGCTGGCCTACGATGTTGGTTCAATTTTTGTGGGTGGTCAAAAACCCACATTGCGATGTTGCTTAGTAACCTCCAACAGATAATAATACTCTGTCGACTTTTATTGCACATCAAAAATTAACATAATTAGACATATATTTATTTGACACCACCCTATGTCATTAGTTACCAGCCACTACTGAACTTAGGCCTCCCCCATAATTTCCACAGCGATCAGTTGGAAACATAATGATGTCCAGAAAAAACAACAATGACCTAATAAATATCGCGGCTGCAATGCATGCATGCAATGAAAAAACAACAATTATAATTTCTTCAATTATTGACTTTAAGTTATCTGTAACTTAAGTTATCTCTGTCTGCAGAGAAGTTAAACAATGGACCGACCGCACAGTTGTAAAGATATCTTGATCAATAGTGTTACAGCTACAATGGTATGGACTACGCTAACAGTAACGCTAATTTACGAAGTGATTAGACAAGCACAGTATCCTAATTCCTGTCATTCAAATATCATCACATTAGTTTTGCCTACGGCTTTCTCATGTGCACCTTTGCACGTTATTTATATGAGAATTTTATATATTAGGACATATAGGTATGTACAATCCGGTCCGATATTAAGTAAAATTCTCATATGAATATCGCGCAAAGGTGCAGATTTGAATGACAGAAATTAGGATACTGTCTTTGTCTAATCGCTAAAATAGCTTTACTGTTAGTATAACACCATGAAGCTTATTGTCAGCTATGCTCTTATTTTACATACACCATACACCGGAGAAACCGTATTTACAGCAGCCGTTGGAGGTTGACCGTCGTGGACTAAACCAGTAGGTGCAACGTCAATGAATTATTGTTCTTTTGTAGGTACATACCGAGCAGTGCAGATGAACGCATCAACGTACTGCTCATTTATGTTCCATCAATACTTACCAGTGCATCGTTGAGCGCGTCGACGAACCGCTCCTCAGGTAGCAACAGAAGTTGGTTAGCGTGCTCGAGCGTGGTGGACCACACCAGAGAGCTGCGCCGCGAGTCCAGCGGCAGCAGCGCTACAGGGCCCGTCGGCAAGAACCGCTGCCATGCCGTGTTGTTCTCCTCCTCCTGGAATTCAGACACCAAATACGCGTTACTGTTTACGATTCCGTACACAAAAGGTAAAAACGGGATCATTGTAGGATTATTGTCTGTATGTTTGTCTGTCCATCAAGATCCTTTTTATTTATCAAGCTGAAGTTAATATCTAATGCTTAGAATAAACATTCAAGTTCTAACTCAATGACATAAAAGATATGACCTTTCAAAGGCATATTTCTGATTTAAAGTGGATTATTGTCAAAATTCCGCCTATCCCCGTTAAGTTCAAAACAAACTTTTTATATTTCTCTATGCTAAAAATACCTTACTTTGTTATTATTATATTTTTTTAAGTAATTTCCAATAATATACATATAATAGAAGAATGAGCCAAGGTCTGTAATAGACAAAAGTGCAATTTCATAGATAACCTAATATTAAACATTCAGCACCTGAGGTTAAGTGAAGATGAGGCCGAAGGTGGAAACGTATTCACACGGAAACCCCATTTTATTTGGAGGACTGGCTATCTTATCTCTGACTAGCGGAACACAACAATGCTATGAACGTTGCTGTTTGGCGGCCAACTTAGAATGTTGGTATCTAGCCAGGTGGATATTTTTAACATGCCCAAATGTTTGTATTCGAAACAATAACCCCGGTTGGGATTCGAACCCGTAACCGTTAGGTTTGAAGGCAGTGCCATCGAAGAAAGCTCAAAAGGTAAACTTACCTCAGCCAAATAAACGGTTGCTACAACACCCATTTGATCGTAGTTCCACGACAGGTACTGAACGCCCATTGTTTTACGAACTGCTGAGTTTGCTCCATCAGCGCCGATCTGGAAAGATAAAGAGAAAGAAAGACATAGAGACTGTTTCAAGAAGAACTTATTGCAAATATAATATTACAATACATTACATTTTTACTACTAAGTAAAAGAATACTTTCATTTAAATCAATTTCGGTATTTGCTACAAATATACATTCAAATGTTTAAAAAAATATATTTTCAAACTTGAGCGGGGGTTTGGAGCGGACTTCCTACATTTCATTTAAAATTCTCCTTTTCAAGCATAGCCAATAAAAGTATAATTTTTATTATTTTGGAGACATTAAACTATTTTTAGAACCCGGTTATTATTTATTGCAGTAATATTATTGTTAATATTATTTTATAATCTTTATGTTTATTTATTTCATCATCATATCAGCCGAAAGACTTCCACTGCTGGACTAAGGCCTCCCTAAGAGATCTCCACAACGACCAATCCTGCCGTTTATTTATTTATTATAATTATATCTGTTAACCAGTTTCCGTGCGTTATTGGAGACACCAAGGAATATGAGCATTGTAGTAGCCTTCTATGCTGAGCTGTATTGTGGCGTTCCGTTACGCCACCATACCAGCAAATCATGCTTATGTTACTGAATGCATATAAAAGTCTATAATAATTATCTGTGTACTAAGTCAAAGAAGCTCTCTACGCTGACTAACTTCATCGATAGTATTGGTATGGTGGTAATTCTAAAATGATGCGGCACATAGTTACCAATTCTATGGAAAATGCTCAGTAAACAGGTGTAACGATTGCTTTGTAATTATTGTTTCTGTAGTGTTTATTTGTGTTTGGTGTGTGTAAGAGCGCCTAGCGGGACTCGGTGCAGTGTTGTTGAAGTGTTCCCGCTAAACGGAGTGTTTAGTTCAAGTCATTCCTAGTTGAATTTCACTTGAAATAGATTCGTACGGGCAAGTGTCATGTGTTGCGCTAAGAAAATAAATAAGCTTCAAAATTTCATGCGATCAAATCATTCATTGCACACTAAAGAATAAAAGCTTTGTAAAAGTTATATACGAGTATATAAGCTATTTGTTTGAGTATTAGTTACCCTACCCATTTAAACCTTTAATATATAACAGCTGAAATCAAATAAACACAATCCGTGGTTTGCAATATTGATCTGATTTTGTCATAATTTTCCATGCAGTTGTATTTTTGTTTTCAATTAATACTGGTACTTTTCAAACATGCGCATTGCATATCTGTACTTTATTTCACCTATAAGGTAGTCTTCAATATATTTTATACAACAGGGAGTGTTTTAAAATCTGACGAGTTCAAATACAATTTTATGTCAATTGAATATGAAAACAATTCCCAGATAATTCTTTAAATCCTATCAAAATCCATGGAGTTATTGCTCAGACCAAAAGCTTATCTTTAAATCAACCTACATTGAAAATCTGTTTAATATAACGAATCTTTCTATCAACGTAAATGACCTGATTGTTGAGAAATCCAAGAAAATTACACCTGAATCAAGATATTTTCCGCCCACTTAAATCGAAATTGGGGCAAGGAACGGAAATGAGATCCGTCGATCTCGGTTGGACGGAATAAAAGTTGAAAATGCTATATTTTTTTATTTCGGACAAGATATTCTCTCTACATAGTATGTTGTTGAACCGTTAAAAGTAAAATTTTGTTGCAGTATTGTTTATTGTGTTTATGATAAGTTATGATTTTGGAGGAAACAGTCATGTATGGCGAATCTATAACGGAATTAACAGACAACATACAGGCGGTGAGTGAGATTTATTATTTTTGAAGGAATTTCTTAGTGCGGAATATTGAATAACACACACATATCAACAGCGTTTAATAGTCCACTACAGGACAAAGGCCTCTCCTGGACGTAGTCCTCTCCCGCGAAGCGATTTTCATCATTTTCAGGAGATGGGAGAATCCTTGGACATACAATGCCATCTAGTTCCATATTAAGCAACTATAGGCTTGTGTTGTGGATACCAGATGGTTGCTATAGGCTACATAAATACATATTTTTTTGGTAAATAAATACTTATTATACATGAAAACATCCATAACTAAATAAATATAATAAATACACTTCCTTTTAATGTTGAAGACTTCTGTGGCGTAATTTCACTCTCAATCCGGGCTAAACGTAAACAAGTATTTTTGTAACATGCCTTTTAAATGAAAATAACATAACTTATTTCGGAAAAAAAATATAGTTCATCGCATAGTTGAACTACTGAGAGTTTTGATCCCAGTACTTCATTTCTTATCTCTAAATATAGTATAAAACTATTTGCGTGGGTCTATCTGTGCGCTTAGAAGTTATAAACTATACACTATCATTCAGACAAATTTTTCAGGAAGGTAGATATGGATGATACAATAATTGATAGTTAATTTCGAAACTCACGTGGACGAAGTCGCGGGCGGATAGATAATATTATATTGTGGACAATAGGCTCAATTAAACACTGGAAAAGAACAGTTCACTATAATAAAATAGAAAGAAGTAAAGAGAATTGAATCGAAGTGACTATGATTACCTTGCATCTTAAAATTCTTTAAAAGTCTGATTTGTAACCTAATAAGCCATCTGTAGAAATATCAAAGGAAAGAAAAAGTTGCCGAAAATTGTACCTACTTACCAAAAAAGACCATCGGGAGGCAAAAAACATCAATTGATAAACAGCTCCTCTCACCAGGAGAAGGATTAGCTGAATAGTTGAACATACAGCAAAACATCAAATGCGAACATCATCAAGACTATCCAAGTCATTTCTCAGAATGAAGCAACACGAGGGTTTGATAAATGTGTTAGGCGAGGCTAACGAAAAAGCTCGTCAGAAAGACGTGTGTCTAAACAAACTCTAAAATAGAGATAACCCCAACAGTGCAAATATTTGTATTAATGCGGTGGGAGGTATTTTTATACTGTATACCATAGCTATAGGGTTGACATATTGGTAGTTTGGGTTCAATAGGGTCTTCATAAGAGCTTTTGTCACTAAGCACTGTTTTACCGTCAATTAAAGGGATTATACCTACATACTAGATTTAATGTTCATTCCTGAGTCATGGATTTTTATATAAATATTTATGTATGTTTATCCGTTATCTAGCATCCATAGTATAAGCTTTGCTTAGTTTGGGACTAGATGATTGATGTAAGTGTCCGAAAAATGTATTAGATATATTTATTATTATTTATTTATTATAATTTAAGTATGTGTGTGATGTGTGTGACTAGAGAACCAATTAACGCTTTTATCTACACACCAGGCTCGTGCGATACTCATCTACCATCGGCTTCAACGATACCTATTCATTAAGCGTAATTAGACCAACGCCGCACCTTCTTCCGACGCTATTAAGAAATGTACAAAATTACTTAAACGCCAGTATTAATTAGTTGGCTATGTGTATATACTAGATACACATAACCCCTAGAAAACACTTAGTTGAATATTGGTTTAATATTCCTAGGATCTATAATTCCCACGCGCCATCACCCAGAAGAAAAAGTCATACCAAAATGATGTTAAGAAAGTGAAGATTTCATTTGATTATTTTATGAATGGGCGATCACTAGTGGCATTTTAATAAGTGTTTCCATGTTTACGAGGTCATAGTCGGTCCCGATTGTCTTCAATTGAAGACAGCTCTTAAGCCAAGTCGATGGGCTATATGAAACATTGACTGTCGAGTAATTAATTATACATATACATGAAATATTATAATATAAAATAATATTTAATGATTTGGTAATATAAAAACCTTTTTTTTAAAGAGCGACCTCTCGAATTTCTTGCTTGTTCTTCTCAGGGGACAATTGCCTTTTGAACAAGCAGTAGCTTTAAAAATGTAAAATCTGACTATTTTAAGTGTAACCTGTGTACCTACAAAATAAAGCATTTTTGATTTGATTTGACATACGGGCAAAGGTCATTCTTTGTACTCAGGTACACATACACACAGCGCCATCAAACACATAACACCCTTTTTTTAATCGGGGGTTAAAACCTCTTACAATGTTAATCGTAGCATTTCTTGACTGCAGTTTTCATGCAACCACTTAGTTTCAATACGCCTTCTATTTCGGCACGTCTAGTTTGATTATGGCGGGCTAATATTAGCTGTCGGATAGGTACTAGGTGGGGAAGTACAATTGTTTGCATTTTCCACAGCAGATGGTTTCGGTTACAATTTATTTTAGTTTACGTAGTTTAAAAGTCTCTATTTGACTACTAAGATTGAGATATGGTTTCATCAATATGGTTATCATCAATCTCGGCCCATATCTACCCACCGCTGGATACAGTTCATTAAGCCAGCTTTCACATACTTATAAATGGAAAATTTAGTAAATCCCCGAGAATATCTCCAAACAAAAATGTCATCTACACGAACTAACTGAGTTTTAAGCTAAATATCTTTGAAAAGGTTAAACCAATTTCCATCGAACATGGCTAAGAACCATCTCGCAACCACCAGGTTTCGAAAATAGAAAATCGATTTTCAAATCGGTTCAACCGTTTTGGATCTACAGTGCCACAGATAGACATCGGCTTCAAACTTGTAACATTTTTGCGTGAGCGGTTAAAGATCCCTATGCTAATTCTTTGCTGCTTTTGTGCGCATTCACTCCTTACTATTAAAACAAATTTTAAGCTTCACTTCAAAGAGTCTTCTAGCCGTTATTTGGCCAAATATGTCGATTTTCTACAATTTCAAAGAATCACGCGAGCGGAGAACGTGTGTTGAAGCTGGGTGCAATAAATAATGCAGGATGTAAATTTAATATCAAAAGGCAAATCCTTGTGAAAGTAGGATGAAAGCTTAGTTTAGAAGGGCAGGTCTCAAGACGAACGCTAAATACAAGACAAAATTCTTGAGCTCCATAAGTATAAAATTTGGAACCTGGTCATGAAAAGGCTCATTCATTAATTAGGTCTACAAAACAAAGGAAGCAAAACCATTCGAATGATTTGAAAATATAGATTGTAACTGAAAAAGTAACTATCATTTAACTCACGTAAACATAGAAACTAATTTATAAAAATGTACATTGATATTCATGATGTTTATTGTCGGTAAAGTCGAACATGAAGGTGTTTTATCGGATTCGACAAAAAGTTAAGTCACAAAAAACTAAATTTTATTGAAAACCTTTCCATTATAATTTATCCAGGTATAAAAAGGAGTAGATACCTAACTGCTTGAGTTTTTAAAAGTATCGGATCATAAAAAACCAACTTGGCAAATTATTTTTAAAAGAGAGAAAATAAGGCCCTGCTTTCAAAATCAACAGGCGCGGAATTTAATCCCGCTAGGGGTAAATGTTTGTGTAATGAATACATTTATTCTGAGTCATGGTTTTTTTATATAAATATATACGTATGTGTATTTGTTATCTAGTAAACATGCCGTAAGCACATGGTGAAATTAGGGATTCAATTAATGCCTAGGCTGATGCCAATGTACGGCGGACATTTCCTGCATTGTTGGAAACTGTGCCCCCTGAGCTCTTCGGTAACTATTATTTAAATGAACCTCATTATTACGATCCGCCTAGGCATTTAATTGAATAGCCTATTCAACGATTTGCCGTGACAATATGTATGTTAGGTCTAGCTAGACAATTGGTGCTAGTATCCGAAAATTTTATTGATTATTCATCATCTTCTTCTTGATTATCGTCACCAGAATTAAATTTATCTAATTCACCTTATTGTGCTGAGGTTCTATCAATAAGTTCAAATTAACCATCACTGACGTCAAGCACAATATGATAAAGAGGGAATATTAGGGGAAAATGGTGCCCGGGACGCTGAGGCACATCAATCACACCTAATGATAATTGAAAATGAGGCCAAATGTGGAGGAGTAGTGCATGGAATTCCAGACTTATTTCGGAGATTGGCTATCTCATCTTAAATAGCCGGAACATAATATATTATTTTGCCATTCTCTGCTTTTTTAAAACTTTGATATTTTTCTTAACTTTTAATGACGTGTTTGGAAAGTATACCTGGAGGAACAAAATAGACACGACGTTGCTTTTGTTCTCATTGTAAACTAATTCGGTCGTAAAAACAAAGTAGATGGTGAGGCGTGGTATTTACGTCATTAACCTATACAAGAATTTGGGGCAGATCGGTAGTAGGTACCTGCCTAAATTTCTATTTTTAGGTACGAACTTACATGCATGGAAATCAAAATTTGTAATAACTATTTAAATATTTGAAAAACAAAAACCCCAACTGCACTTTTGTATTTTGCGGGCGCCATGTTGGATCTTTACTACAAAATATATCCTATGACACTGGAGATCAAAATGCATCAAACGGCAAATTCAAAATCAGTCATTTATATAAATACTGTAAAAATACTAATAAAAAGTAATTTATTATTTGTATAGATTTATAATAATTAAAATGAATACACATTCACAGCTACAAGCACCTGATTAATTCGGGCTACAATTATTTACGATAGAGATTCGTTAGTAAAGAGCATTGTTGCTACTAAGTATTTTTTAAACCTAGATACTAAATGAGAAGTGTTATAAGTAATCTATATCTGTCTGTCTGTGGCATTGTTGACTGTAATGTCAAAACGGGTGAGAATTTAATTTTTGAAAGCTGGTGCTTGCGAGGTTGTTCTTAACCATGCTTGATGGAAATCGGTTAAGCCGTTTCGCAGATAGTTGGTTTGTGACCAGATGTGACATACCTGGGGGTGGATCGCGCTAAGTTTCAACGGTATTACCAAAGCTAAACCATAATCAAAAACATTTCGTATCGCGCTAATCTTTTTTTTAATACTCGTAGTTAGCTCTATCTTTTGGGTTCGGTTTTACTTTGGTAAAGTCAACGATATAAACGTTCACAAAAAAATAAACACGATACCATTTTTTTACATTAGAGATGTCAGGAATGTACAAAGCTAAACCAAAAACGTTCCTTTCGAACGGTAAAACCATTGTAAAATAAAGCGATTGGTCTACAGCTCGAGCTCTTATAAGCAACATAAAGCTGAGTCGTATTCCTTTCCTGTTATTTTATTTGTCTAACAAATGTTGTAGCAATATGTATCGAAGTGTTGAATAAACAGTTTCAGTTTTTTTGTTTGTTAAAATATTAGTTTTGTTATTAGATACTTATTTTTGACCAACCACAAAAAGGAGGTGGTTCTATGTTCGACTGCATGATTTTTTTTTAATTTTTATGTATGTTCGTCCATATTATTGTGATGATTGCTTTTTTGTTTGGTAGGGTTTACCAACATGGTGACCCATATAAATTTGGTTACGATCTGATGGTGCACTCCGGAGATAGAGAGTGGAACCTTACTGTATACTTGTTTTGGCAATTTTTTTGGTAACTAATATGTGGGTATAGATTATTTTCAATATAATATTCATCGTCATCACTCCGTAAACACCCCACTGCAGGGAGTGTGGGTCATAGTCCGCCACGCTGGCCCAGGGGGCCTTCACATGCCTTCGAATTTTTAAATTTCTCAGGCATGTAGGTTTCCTCACGATGTTTTCCTTCAACGTTTATGAGCATTCGGATAAGCACATAAGTAATTAAATTTAAAAAATCATTGGTACATGACCTGCCTGGGGATCGAACCTGGAACTCCCAAATTGGGAGACTGTGTCTCCTCCACTGAGCCAGCGACGCTAATATAATATTATATAATATTAATTTCGCTTCTTGTCCAGTGTTAAGAAAATCCGTAGAAAGCGCATGATTGGCTCAAAAAGTGATCGCCTAATCGTGTCAATGAATACGAGATGTCAGGAATGTACAAAGATATTCGCGTGGGAGCGATGAGTGTCAAAGCCCACAGACGCCGCTACCAAATAAATTAATTATGGCATTGAACGCAAATACAACAAAGTTGACACCAACAAAATAGCATAACTATAGTCATATTATGACTAAATAATTTATAACAATAAATCCGAATGAACTTGAAAACAAAAATAACGTCTTCATTTTTCTTAAGTATTTTTATGATTGAAATCTGCCCGAACAGGGGCGCCATGCGCAAGAGCTTCCAGTTTTCAGTAGACCGTGCGCGGGCGCCCATACACTCTCGCGCATTGTGATGGCTACTAAAAACAAACTCAAGAAAAACGCCAAAAGGAAGGTTAATAAAAAGATCACGTTTTAATACTTCCTGCTATAGACGTAAGGTGCATTCTGTAGTTTGAATATCCGTGCGAATCGATGTGTAGTGTAGTTTGTGGAAAACTATTGAAGAATTTGGGGATATTGCAAGTGCTCAATATTTTTTATAAATATTTGTATCCTTTTGTTATTAATTCTTTTGCAATTATTTTGTACCTACCTATATCAGGTTTTGTTATTAACGTCTAATTTTAATTATTAGTGACTTCATAATCGGTTTCACACAAAGGTTTTCTCGTTTCACACTAAATTGTCTCCTGCGACGAAAATGTGTAATATAAAGCAAAAATTCCAACCACCAATAAAAATTACCTAATAAATGTTCACCAAATTGCGTTCACAAAATATCTACTGTTTAAACGTGACTCTATTAGCAGTTGGGCAATGTGTTACAACGGAACAAGAAGAATGTGGATATTTACAATGTTAGGACTTGGTAGATGTCGCAATAAAACGCATCCAACATAATATTGTTATGCCTGTTTTATGATTGCAGCTTTACTGACTGCAATGTAAAACAATAATTGCGCACTGGTGCTTAGCATTACAAACGAAGATACCACAAATCTGTGTATAGCAAACAATGAATGATAAAACTATAAAATTATATAATTATAAAAAATAACTCAGTAATAAAATGGCAAAGGAGTAAATAAATATCGATAAATAAAAAAAATGTTCCTCTAGGTCGGGTAGGTTTGTACTTTGTTAATTGAATTTTATGCGCAATGAACACTTGAGAAACTTTGGCTGAGAACAATATGTCAACAGTTTTTGTGACTTATTAGTGCACCGTTGCGCAGATCTACCGCGAAGGCAGCGCACGATGGTGCGTGGGTATGAGCGAGGTCCATGAAGACTCGGACGACATCGAGGCAGGGTACATCTCGAGCGACGAGTCTGCGCATGCCGCCGACCTTGGCGAAAGGCTCCGGGTCAAACCTTCCAAGGATATTTGGGAGCTGGGTAAGCGCCAAACATAATATAGAGCTACCAGTTTTCATACAAACTGCTATCTATCAAACACATTAAAAAAAATATGCGATATTTTCTGTCTTTTGGTAAATTAAAGATGGTTTGGGCTAATTTGTGTGAATATAGTGATGTGTTAAAAATGTTATTTTGTTACAATTGTTTGTCAATGTTTTGTATTTAAGTGATGGAATAATACCATTATATGAACTATAAATTTTAAACAAATTTCATTCACGCAAACTAGACCCTACTAATTTTAACTTTCATTACTAAAATACCGAAAATATTGCTTAATATGACAGAGGAGATTGGAAGAAAAAGACGTACTGCCCCGACCCCAAATAAATTGGGATCAGAACAAGAAGATGACGATGATGATCGCAATATGCAGCTAGTCAGGTGCTCGGTTTAAGGAATTAAAAAAAACACCACTAATTACTAACACGTCTCCCCAGGAATTGTAACAATACATAATACAAAATTCAATAAACATTTGACATCAGTTCCTTTCGACATACTCTTTTACATTTATTTACAATGTAGGCATCTAATGTTCTTTTTTTATGTACAACGGGTTGGTACTGACCTCAATCCTGATGTTAAGTGAAGATGAGGTCGAAGGTGGAAGCGTGTTTATTACTTTAGCCTAAACAATAATTTCAAATATTTCACAGAGGAAATACAATTCGCGCTACGTCAGTTGCCATACTCAGAGGAATTATCAGCGTTAGTGGAGGCTGGCGAATATGAGGAAGTGATCACTTTGGCGTCAAATACAGTGGAAGAAGTGGGAGCGCGGACAGCGGCGTTGTGGGCTTGCTGGTTGGGCAGAAGTTCACTGCTGGGCAAATTGTTGAGAGTCGGCGTCGATCCCAATGCGACTGATATTGCCGGCCGGTAATAATATAAAATTTTTGATAAGACTCACTACAAAAACAATAACAAAAATCATTACGTTTTCTTCATAAATAACCATATCTGCGGTCACGATATAACCAGCATTGACTTTTCTTCGTGATTCACGAATCACGAATTCAAGAATTAGATAATTAATAAAGTTATTGAGATGTTTTTATTATTAATTTCTAAGTATCCCTACTAATATTATAAATGCGAAAGTTTGTGTATGTGTGTATGTCTGTATGTATGTATATTTGTTACCTCTTCACGCCTATACGGTTGAACGGATTTGGATGAAATTTGGTGGGTAGACAGATTAGGACCTGGATTAACATATAGGCAATTTTTTTTGCTGAACCGATTTTTATAAAAATCTTCCACGCGGTATAAGTTGCGGGTGGAAATCTAGTGTACAATAATTTAGTTAGTGAAGTAGTTTGTGTCAGTACACGCTAAGCGGAATGCTTGTGGAATCGTCTTAGTGTCTGTCCGTCTGTCACCGCCATATATTCTAAAAACTATTTGACGTAGACAATTGGGATTTGGTATACCTACAGAAAATGGTATTTCCCATTTGGGCTGTATTTACAGACGCGTAGTTAAAAAATTTAAATTTGTAACGAGACTAAAAAGAAAATTAAACACGAAGATTTGTATGGTCAGCATGCTGTCTTCCAACTTATCTGTATTAGCATCGCACATTGGAAATAAGCTGTAGATGAACGAATTTTTTTAATTATCAAGAAGCCTATTTACGGTGTTTGTTGAATAATGAGTAATTTAAAAATTACTTAAATAATTTTTCTTAAACTATTTCTCATCTCACTAAATAAAAAAAGTCCCTTTGGCAAGCATTGTTTTGCAGTTTAGTTATCTTTGCTTGAAACCACAGTTAGGAATGCAGAAAAATCAATATCCACTATTACTTACTTTTACAGCTGTATTATATTATAATATAATACTTTAGTAGTGTGCAGAGTGCAGTTGTTGTAACTGCAATTGTCAAAGTTTGTAGGTAATAATTATGATTACTTTTAGAATTGCAGTAAAAACAGCCCAAAGTACGGAAAACATGTTACCCGAGATCTGACTCTTATTTGGGCGGTTTTTTTTTATATGTTGTATTTGAAAACGGTTAAATAGCTTTTTACTTCAAATTGAAGGAACAATCTAGCAAATTTTTACAACCGATTTCTTTCAGGACATGTCTTCATCTAAGCTGCTTAGTAGGCAGCGAGGAATGCGTTAAGGCGCTACTAGAACACAAAGCTGATCCTAACCGGTGGGATTCGTCCCACGAAACTAAAGCAACACCACTTCATTGCGCTGCGAGCGCTAAGAGTTTGGCATGTGTAAAGGTAAACAGGACATGAGATGAAAGGCGGGAGTGCCGTGACCCCAAAAAGGTGTATTGATACTGTCATTAATTTTTTCCAGGTGTTATTGGAGTACGGTGCTGACGTCAACGCTGGCTTGAGTGAACGTTCTCCCCTACACTATGCAGTGCTCAGTGACGCACCGGAAGTAGTGAGCGCATTGTTAGGAGCTGGCGCCTTCGCTGACACGCCACAGGTGGGAGTGTTACAAATATAATGAACTCTAAACAAACAATCGACTCTTCCATTAATGTCGTAAAACGTGACTATTCTTAGTGACCAGTAACATGCTTTGAGATTAAATACTCCTTTATGAGACTACTTTGAGTCGACCGCGCATTGCTTGCATGGCTGTATATTTCAGACATACAGCTACACAAGCACGGAGCCATGTCCCCCTTCTAGCCTTGCTTTGGTAATTTGTTGTTCGGAAATATCAGAATACAGTACAAGCACATATATTAAAATTATAAAACCAACACCAAACAAGCCTAATGAAAAGCTAAGGCAAATTAATGCTACCACTAAATGAAGTCTTGTGAGAGAAAGTCCAGCAGTGGACTAATTTAGATTATTCATTAAATTAGAAAAGAACACAGAAGGTGAGCAAATTGATAAATTAATTTCCATGGATAAATAGAATCGAATACAAGGAAATAATAATAAATCCTTACAAGTGTTCCAGCGTAGTTAACTCTAAATTTAGTGTGAAATTCATATGCATTTGTTGTCGTATGATGTAATTACACAGAAACCTATACTTGCAGGTTTTCACCGAAACGCCTCTACACGTAGCAGCTTCCCTCGGTCTGGCTACATGTACGAAGCTCCTGCTAGATGCAGGAGCCGACGTACGGGCTGCATTAGGTGCCGGCCGAGCAACTGCGCTGCATTTAGCAGCGGAGGACGGGCATGCAGAATGCGCTGGTTTGCTACTAGACCATGGAGCCCAAATTGATTGGCCAAATTACAGAAAGCAAACTCCTTTACATCTTGGTATATATTAAAACAAGTTTTCCGAATATCTTATGTATGGATGTCTTCAAAATTCACGAGTTCTTAAAAATATCTTTGATTTTCAGCGGCGTTAGCACAATCGGTCGAAGTTGTTGAGCTGCTAGTCGGAAAACGAGCCGATGTGCGCGCCCGAGATGTAGATGGCCGGACACCTTTACATGGGTCAATTGTGAGAGGAGCCCGAGCTTGTGATGTAGCGCGATTACTGCTCTCAGTAGGGGCTGACCCTAACGCTCCAGACAACTTTGGTTACACTCCGCTGCATATAGCTGCGTTGAACGAGTTCTCAGCGTGCGTTTTGCTATTGTTAGGTAGGGTTTATACGGAATCAATAGATCAAGCGATCATTTTGCATCCCATTTTTGGGCACGATTGAGCGATAAAACTGTTGATACTTTTCAGACTACGGAGGCGACGTGACACTACGTACGAATGGAGGGGTATCTGCGCTTTCGTTCATCGTTCGACGAGTACCAGACGTGATACCGCGGTACCTGTGCAAGTTTGATGAGTCGGTACACGTCAGCGAGCACGAGCTGGGCGATGTAGACTGCGAGTTGACCATCGACTTCAGGACGTTGGTTCCATGCTTATCGCGCGGAGAAGCGGAGTTGCTTTTGTCTTTTATTGAGGTTCCTAAACTCTAAATTCAAATGACAAATAACAATTTGTTTTCCAAAGACGTTGAAGTTAACTATATATTGCAGGTGGGCCGCAAAGATGTGTTGAAGCACCCAGTAGCAGAAACTTTCCTTTTTTTGAAATGGCGACGTATAAGAAAGTTCTTTGTTCTGAGTTTTATTTACCATGCTATTTTTATTTCACTTTATAGTTTGTATATACTCCGTAAGTATAATTGTGTTCTTTACAAGTTATTTCTAATTTAACGATATTTTTTCAAATAATTTTTATGTTTCAGAAATATTTTTATGTGAAGATGTAACTTGCGACGTGCCACCATATCTCAGACCAGTGCAATACCTTATAATACTTCTGAACCTTTGTTTTTTGGGGAAGGAAATATTTCAAGCTTTCCTTGGTTGGTCCACCTACATCCGTCAATGGGAGAACTGGTTACAAATATTCATTATTATCGGAGTTTTCCTGTGTACTGTAAGTAATCACTTTGCAAGCTCCTTGCACTAAACGTGACAAAGAATTAAGACATCAAGATTACATTTTATAGATTTGTAGACATAAGTCACACGATTTTCTTAATTTTTTTTTGTTGCAGATTCCAAACTGGGATTCGAATAAAGGGATGGTAACGAGCAATACCGCAGATTGGCAGCATGATGTTGCGGCTACAACGATATTCTTCTGCTGGCTAGAGCTAATGATGATAATAGGGCGATTTCCAACCTTCGGCCTTTACGTGCAGATGTTTACAACAGGTGAAATTGCACATCTCAAAATATTCATATGAGACAAGTATGTGGAGAGGAAAATACCAAACAATCCACTCAATTAATCGTTACGGCTATAAGGTAAAGGCATACTTGAATACTAAATCGGCAAAAAACTACTCTTAGTGCAAACGGTTGGTTCAGCAATAGACTGTAGATATATTAAGTTGAAATAATCACAGTTGTGGTGGATCCTTTTCCTCTCCCGCCTCACTGCACATTCTTTATTTCGATTGAATCCCTGAAGTTACTCTAAAAATGTTTAATTCGTAGTGACGGTGAACTTCGCAACATTTCTGCTCGCCTACAGCTGTCTTCTCGTAGCTTTCGGACTGGCATTCAGTGTGCTCTTCAGCAACTATCCAGCTTTCCACCTGCCTGCCGGCTTGGTGAAGACAGTCATGATGATGTCGGGCGAGCTCGAATATGAGGACATATTTTACAACAATTGCACCAACTCGCAGATACAATATCCTTTAACGGCGCACGGGATGTTCCTTATATTTGTACTGCTTGTGACTGTGATATTGACGAACCTGCTAGTTGGCTTAGCTGTTAGTGATATACAGGTGGGTAAACTGTTTGTTGAAAGATATTGAAGATGAGAAGGAAAATAGGAACTAATATCCAAGACATTTTCTGTAAATATGTCTCTGCGAGTACATACTGACAACTAGAGACGAGAAAGGCCCGGAAAATGATAAATTATATTTGGGGGACTGGCTATCTTATCTCTGATAACCAACTAAACTGAATACTAATCATGTATCCCGCTGGAAATCCAAATCGCGGCCACCATTTTGTACCTCTAAGTATATTGTTCACATTGAGCCAGCTGTAAATTCAATTAATATCGAAAAAAATTTAATGACAAAAAACTCAGAAGTGTTTTTTATTATTGCATCGAAGTTTTTAATTAATATTATAGGCCCGGTAATCTACCTAAACAAAAAATCCACTATGGCGCCGGTGCGGCGTACTTTGCATTTAATATGTTTATGTTTGTTGTGTATTTATCTGAATTCTGATATAATTGTAGAATTGGATAATTTTAAATTCTCTTCATCAATTTCGGTCTGAAGAAGAAACTTCAAAAACCACTTTGTAATGACTTTAGAAATTCGTTTATTTAAGAACCTTGATTGCCATTTGAGTAAGGAAACCTAAAAAGCACAAAAACCTAACTTTGAATGACCATATTTTGCAGGCGTTACAAGAGAGTGCGGGTCTGGACCGGCTCGTTCGGCAGACACAGCTGGTGGCGCACCTCGAAAGCATGCTGTTCAGTTCTCTGCTGTCGTGTGCACCCAAACAACTCTTAGCCGTGCTGCGATGGGGCGCTCTCCTTACGGCCTCCCACACGCGTACATTGAACATCAGGCCCAATGATCCCAGAGAGAATAGGGTAAGTAACGAATAATGCCGTCACTGAGATTTGATGTTAATTAATAAAATTATACTTAGGCACATATGACACATTTCTAAGAATATAGGACATAATGAAAGATATTAACAAAAACATACTAAAAAAGAGATAAATAAAAAAGAAGTGCCCTGGTAGCAGCGTCATAGGTAGAAGCGTTTGAGGCAGGGTACCCAGAAGGCTAGCGGCGTTGCCAAGTTATATGCCAGACTTACGCGCTGGCCCAAATATCTGACAACCCTCTGATCTCCCGATACTTCTACTTCGTTTTCTTCTTTCTTACAGATACCCAAAGAATTAATAGCTTCCATATATAAGATGGTGGCCAGTCGAAAAGACACAAAGAGAAGCGTACGCAAAAACAACAACTATGAATGTCGAATAAGAAAATGTGGAGGTGAAGAAGAAGTGGAGAAACAGCAACAACTTGTGAAACGGAAAAGCAATTTATATGACCGCTATTCATTTGAAAGTCAAAATGTGGAACGTCGAAAGAGAACGGTATCAGCAAACAGGCCAATGTCGATGACGATCAATGCAATCCAAGAAATTTGTATGGTTGACATAAAAAATCAATTGATGGAATTGACAAAGAGGGTTAACAAGCTAGCAGAAACCACAGACACAAAATTATGTTCTATTGAAAATAAATTGGACAAATCTCAGCCCCCTTGACTATTTCCGAAGTTTAGTATATTCTATAATAACTAACATTATATTGAAGAAATTTGTATTAAAGAATTAAATTATTTTGGTCAATGAAAAGTGCCATATTGTGCTGACGTTCCTAAATTTTCGTAGGTATCTTAGGTTTTCTTGTAATTAAATTAAAATAATAATTTCAAGCTACTTAACCTTTTTCGTTCAATTATTTTATTTATTCTGGATATCTTTTTTAAACAATGTTCAATTAAGTTGAGACTTACCAGTAGGTCGCATGAATAGGTGTCTCCGTTGTTCATTTTTACCATACTTTCTGGTGTTCCATCTGTGTCCAAGTGTGTTGGCAGGTCATATCCTGATATCTGAGCTCCATAAAGTATATCTACATTTTTAACTGCATCATTTAATTCTTTGTTGACTGAATTCAATAGAACATCATTCTCAACTATGTAGGCTAAATCATCACCAAGTATGTCAGAACTATTAAATGATATTAAGGCATCTGAACATGCATCCCATACCTGAAACGAATTTAAAATGTCAAAAAAATACACACAACCGAAAATAGAACCTCCTCCTTATTTGATTAAAATCGGTTAAAAATAAATGCCACGACTTCTTTTCTACTCCTTGGCAATATGATCAGTGCTAACCAAAGTGTCAATTGCTTCGCAAAACAACTCGCTGATTAATTATCCAAAAAGTAGAAGTCAAAGACATAGGCGTGCGTGTAACGTATGTGCAAATATGCAAGTACAATCAAGTAAAGATTAATCTGATCATAACTTTATTACATTAAAGAAGGGCGACGGACATCATAAATAACCAGCATCATAAATACGGGTTAAGATTTTTACGGTAGACAATTAAAACAGATTTCTATATTACAATGGATTTATTTAATTTTATAGTTGTTATTCAATGAAACAGCTTTCACAAGCCCTTTATTAACACATAACTACCTCTAAGAATTTTAACTTTGTTTACCCCGTATTTCATTTTGTCAATTACACAGCTATAAAGAAAGTTTTATTTAACCCATCTCATGACACAAACAATAAATAAATTAATATCCTTGGACAGACACACAGCGCCATCTAGTTCCACACTAAGCAACAAGGCTTGTATTGTGGATGGTTCATATACTACACAAATGCATGTTTTAGGTACATACATGACCTTTAGTGTAACAGTCAAAGTTTTTAACCACTACACCAACAGTTCGTCCAACAATGCGTGTGTACGAACACTAAGATACACAATTGAGAAACATGCAATAAAAACTTTTAAAGAAGGTAGTGACCGACCGAAGATTCGGTTTAGGAAGTTTCGGCAAAAAAAAATCTAGTTTCAGTTTCGGACAAAAATCAGCCGCTCTTTGGCCGCGCCGACACTCAGTTTTTGTAAATGGTTGCGCGTTATTCGGCTAACTTCTAATAAGTTCGTGGCTCGTGAGGTCGCCAGCTGAGTTCGCCAGCCGGGGCGTGATTGTGTCGAGTTTGTATTTTTTTTCTCTGTATGTATTCTCGCGCATATATGAATTTCATTTAACACGCGTTATCTGTCTGTATGGTACGTGTATGTGAAAAAAAACAATATACAATGGAAATTTTAACATATCTAAATAAGTTTCGGTTTTTCGGCCGAAAATTCGCCTTCAGCTGGAAGTCCTGTTTCTGTTGGACATTAAAAAAAGGTTACAAAAACCCATCTACGGTTATAAATATCTACCTATAAATGATCAACAACAAGAAGAAATAACTCAATGATTTTAGACCGGAGCTGGACGCCTCTATGAGGCTCCTCGTAAGAATTTTTTTTTTGAGTACTTGACCTGGCGTTCTTCCGTGTGCTTCGTACAATTTCTGATTAGTGTATTGAGGTATGTTTTTAGGTATTGAGGTATTTATTCTTGTTTTTATTTTTTTTACAGGTATAAATAACCATAGTCGGGTTTATATAACTTTTTTTTATTAAATTTTTATTGAGACATTTTTTATAAAATATTGATACTCGTTTCTGAACTTCTTTCGTAGAGGCCTATCACTTGTTACTCATCTCGATGGGTGCTGGTGCTGGAACTTTTTGTTGTCAAGTGTGACAAAAAGGCTGCTAACGTCCGTTCCGTTGGATTTATCTAACTGATATTATAAATGCGAAAGTTTGGATGTTTGTTTATTTGCTTCTTTGTTGCTAAATCACGGCGAAACGGATGAACGAATTTAGACACAGATTATCTGTGCCGCGGGAATAAACAAATTTCCGCGATAAAGTTACTCCACGCAGGCGAAGCCGCGGGCGGAAAGCTACGCGTGTCATAAATATACAAACACGTTGAAAGTACGAGTATTACTTACTTGCATATGCCTAACTGGCCGCAGACGACAATTCTCCACATGTTGCCAAATATTAAGAGACGTCATCAAAGATTTGGTATTTTGATTCAATGCTACAACTCTATTGCTATATTCTGGTGTCAATTCAAATTTTTGGGCCCGACCACCTTCTAATAGCAAGATTTTTAAGTTTGAAATGAGTGGATTTTTACCTGAAAACAGTAGTCATAGGGTAGTTACATTAGTTACCTACTACCTTAGAATACAGAATATGTCAACAGCCTTACATGTCCACACTGTTGAAGCACAGCCTGCTCTCACTGGGAGAGGGTATGGGCCGTAATCAACCACGCGGAACTAGTGTGGATTTTTTTTCTTAATATTTTTTTTGTGAAAAACGTAGTCGTGGTTTTATATCTAAAAAAAAACATATATAGGCTGGTACGTTTCCACGACAATGGGCCTATAACCTATCACGTGTGCATTTCGACAGGGTTCACGTTATTTCAAGCATTAAAATGTAATGTAAGCCAGAAGAGGTAGGATGGAATTGGCGTATACTCTTTTGTATATAATCATCATCATATTAGTCACAGGACGTCCACTGCTAAACATGCCCTCCCCCCATCCCCCCATAGAATTCCAGAGCGACCGGTTGGAATCTGCCTGCATCCAGCGAGTTCCTGCGACTTTTATGGTCGTCACTTTGTAATGAAAGTCGCTACACGAACATTACAAAAAAAGTGAATGCTTGTAATATCCAAACGCATATGTTTTGGATATCTATCTCTGACCATTCCATTTGGTATAAAGGTCGTGACATTATGTATAGATGTTAAAGTTTTCATTTAGTCAAATTATTGTATAACTTTAATTTTTATATTTTTTTTACATTATTATTTAGAACTTTCTTTATAAAGTACTTCAAAAACAAGTACCAATGTAGGTACCCGTTTATGAATTGCTTTCGTCGAGCCCTGCATGTTTAGTGCGCCAAATTAATTAAAGATCATCTCTATGATCTGGCTGGACTTATTTGTTGTTAAGGGTGACAAAATGGCTGCTATTGGATATATCATGACGTCATATTTACCCCATGACACTCCCGGGATCAGTACGAATTTAACGACTTCCTACTTGTCCAATCCTGATGGTTCCGACCGAATTCGGCCAAGGCGACCACTTCGACTCCTAATCGGTTTGGCGCTGGTTCACTTTCCTCTTGGCTACACCATAGTCAGCAAAAAATTTCAATACGATCAGTTCAGATGCTCATTTGTGACAACAAACAGACAGATTCGCTTATCGCTATATCGCAATTATAGTATATGTAGAAGTGTAGATTTGATAGTGCTTACCTACCTAAGATCTTAAGGCATGATTCTATTAATAGGTTAATGAAGCAGCAGGGTGATTCAAGTTTTTTAGTTAGCTGCCATGGGTTATTAATAGGAGCTACATTGAATACATAAGCAAATAGGGAAAATTCAAGGACAAGTTAAAGGCCAAGTGCGTGTCAGATCACGCATTGTAGTATTCCATAGTCAGAATATACATATTAATATACAAGCTATTTTGGCAATTTATTTATTTTGTTACATTGGTATGTAGTTTCTATGACCCTTTTACATGTTATAAGTTGGTTGACTTATTATGAGCACTTTGTGCTTTATGGTTTTGACATGTAAAAAGAATAGAAACAACCTTTCTCTTCCCGTGGGTGTTGTAAATGGCTACTAAGAGATTACACCAAGAAACATCTATACTAGACTTGTATGTTTCAATGGCGATGGGTTCATGGGCAATGTCACGGGCAACTAATCTGCTGGAGGAGACGAAAAATCAGCAGCTTTTCTGAGTCCATTCATCTCAACTCTGTCCTGTTCTATTAAACTCTTAGTTTTGTTAATTAATTTTGAGATGAATCTTTTTTTCATACAAAATTCATTCAAAATTTATTACACTTTGTTAAACAAAGAGTTTATTAGAACTAGGACAGAGTTGAGATGAATGGACTCAGAAAAGCTGCTATCTGAAAGATATAAAAGATGAATAAATATCTTATTATTAATTTATTTTTTATTTGAATGCATATCTGTCATATTCCTATAGCTTATCCTTTGAATTTAATTGTTATGCCTCAGTGTCGAATTAACTATACTCTAAACAAGACTTTAATTCTATCTTATGGAATAATCAATGAGTAAGTACTTATTGAGCTATTGTCAAGATGAGCTTGACCAAAAATCTAATTTTGGATGAAAATGAAAACAATGAAGTTAGAAAGGCAAATACCGATGCAAGAGCTATTTTACCAATTTTTAGTAGTTCAATTATCTCGAAACGGGCATCGCAGCAATGGAGAGATTTCAGTGGTCTATTAACTAACTTCAGCAATGTCTAATCTTTGAATGGGTGACCACCAGTGGCATTTCCTTTACCTACAAGTGTTTTGAGGAAAAGTAAAACAGTTGGTACTATTTGTTTTCAATTGATGGCATCGATGACCTACAGAGGCAGATTGAAAACACTAAGGTGACCACTAATTTGATAGAACTCCACTAATCAATCCACGGTTCGGAATGGGGATTGATTAGTGAAGTTGTATCAAATTAGTGGTCACCTTAGTGTTTTCAATCTGCTTCTGTAGGTCATCAATTGAAATCAATCCCCATTCCAAACCGTGGATAATGGCTCATACCTACTCAGTAACCTATTGATGTTTTAAAAGTTCGAAAACTATTTGTAGAAGTTTTAATATCTATATAATCCCTTTTACATAATTTTATTTGACATAAATGCTTCCACTTCAAGAAATACTGTAACCAGATTTATAAAATAAATATTTTACCTTTAACAACAGTTGTTTTGACATAATATCATAAGACTACAGATTTTCAAAAAAACCAAAGTATTATAACACCACAACACAATTTCTAAATTATGACAAATTTAAATTTTAAATAATCAGAAATTACAGAAGTCCTAATTCAGGGTTAGGACCCATGCAACCTCGTGGCACACCTAGTGTGTTTTGTTTGTCCTGTGCAAGTGTAGCAGCCGCAGCCATTGCACTTACAGAATTTATACTGCATGCATGCTTGACTGCAAATTGTGTATTACACAAAATAGCAAAGTGGCAAATAGAATAATTATTTGCTTCAAAATTATTTTAGGCTTAACAATATGGTTTTTAAAAATTTGGAGAACAAATATAATATAATAATGTGGTTTTCGTGGCTATGGAAAGTCGTTGTTCTCCGTTATAACACATTGGAAATACAAAAAAGGGCAAATTAAAAATCTGAATTTTAAATTTATGGACAGGGTTTTTCTGGAAAACAATAATATAGGAAATTAAAAAAGGCATTTACTTACTGTTCGGGAAAATAAAATTTAGAAATAAAAATTCGAACTTGTGATAGTCTAACCCTCATACTCCCTTCTAATGAGTGGAGGCTGCGATGTGAACAGTAGGAATATAAAGGCTGTTGATCTCGGAAGTTCTAACATTGTGTTTTAAAGTTGTCTTACCTAAAGAGCATGCCAATGTGCACCCTACCATTCCTCCACCGGCAATAATAATATCATACTTTCCTTTAAAATTTTCATTCTTCCTGGTGCACAATTTACGAATAGAAGGTAAAGTCCTTGCATTGTGTTTTATGGGCGATGCAAATAAATAATGTAGTTGGATGCCTCTACTTTTTAACATTTCCGTTTTCTACTTATAAACAAAACTCTGATGGGATTCCAAAAATTTTCTTCGTTTATCAACAAATCAGTCTGTAAATAAATAAATAGGGCAGAATGACTTCCAGACTGGTCGGTCTGCAGATAATAAAATAAATGTCATCCATCTCTCTCATCTTGATATCTGACATAGCTAGTGATGCAGTCAATATATCGATAGTCTTTTATGTAATTCATAGCCATTCAAGTCAAACCAAACATGACTTATAAGATGAGTTGTAACAATAAAATATTACTTAAACATTTTGCCTATGGGTGAATCAACACTCATTTGAATGCAGAGACCACTTGGATGTTATCGCGCTAAAGTTAATTAAAAAATTAGCATGATTGCGAATTAGGCACTTAGGTTTTTTTATTAAAATCAAGTTTAGACTTTAATTATTATTTTTAAATGAACGCAAGTCTATAGTCCGGTCAGGCATTATAACATGATTGGGGAATAAACAACCACATATTCATATATCCAGGTTTCCCTACTTCTATTTCGTTATTCCTACTATTGCTGTCAGCCTATTTAGGCGACATTTGTGCTCCTGTCGAGTGAGCCAATATAAAAAAACGTTATGTAAATACAAACTACATAAGACGAAATGTAATAAGTTTGGTAAATAAAGATAAAAAAAAGCCATCCATCCAGGTCCATACTTTATTGAAATTGACCGGAGTTGATTTCTAGTTGCACGTCATGAAATAAATCTGCCTAATCTACATCTGTCGGTTAACCACCTTATATTATATCGATATCGCTGGTTTTTGAGACATGCACAACCTTAATTTAAATTTGTCTTAATTTATAACTTTTAAAAGGCAAAGGAACCTTCTCCATACTTCCATCCGAGTATTGAGAAAATGTCTCTGCTGCGCCAAGGGCAATGACGAAGGAATAATAGTTATCTCTATGGCCAAGGGACACGTACATGTACATAACTACTACTACGATACCACGCAGAAAGTTTGTGAAAAAGTTTTTATATATGAGACACGGCCAGTTGTAATTTATTGTAAAAACCACGATTTCAAAATTTCCCTCCACTTTTTACGAGCTAATTTAAATTGTCGAGTCTCATTTTCATCATTCTCATCTTCCTTTCAACTCTTGTACTTTTTTACCTTGATGCATTTAAACATGTGTTCACGTTAGCTATTATACATATTAACTCCAGGCCATTTCAACCATTGCACATTTTGACGTTCATACTTTTGCTACATGGACAACCGGTCCATATGGACATTTTGACCCCTGCACATTCCAACCGTTGAACATTTTTTCACGTTGACTACCCACTCCACGAATAATTTTTATGATTTCAAATGTCGCTTGAAACCGGAGGAATCGTATGATAGACTTCAAATGGTATTTAGCTATGAAGGTCCTTCTAAAGCAACTGTGTATTTTCAACTTGACTGGGTACTTGGTTTCAATACCTTTACGAAATCAAAGCAGCATCAATGCTAAATGGTATACTACTAAATGCTTGTCAGAGATTTCAGTGCTCTGTGAGCAACAAGCGACCGAACATAGGACTCCGTGGGGTGCTGCTTCGCTACGGCAACGCGCCAGCGCACTCAGCTATCAAAACGAGGGACCTCCTGGACAGCACACCGGTCAAACTCCTGGCTCACCATCCTTCCAGCCCTGACTTAGTCCCGTTTGACGTCTGTTTGTTCCCAAAAATAAAAAATCAACTCAAAGAGATATACAGTTTTCAGGGCCGGAAGACGCGCTGTAAGCGTTTGAGAAGACTGTAGAAGAGGTGTCTGAAGCAGACTGGAAAAAGTGTTTTGAAAATAGGCTCAGACGCATGAAACTTTGTACAGAGCTAGTGGAGAGTTCGTTGAAAAGATTAAGTACCTAATAAAAAAGTTACCCATAGAATATATTTTTTTAGTTTCGCAAAATTTCTGAGTGTCCCACGTATTTTTCATTCTATTTCTTGGGAAATAGAATAATGACGTAATTGACTTAGTTTATTTTTCAAAAAAATTTACCTATATTCAAAAAAACTATTACATTAACACGAACATACATTAAAAATGTAGGTACTTAATTATAATATGTCAATATTATTACAATTAAAATGTGAAATCGGTATCGGTACCTAGGTATGAAACGGTTGTCTTGACGACGTTTCACATAACAAAAGGTTTACACCTGCGTCCGGTGTATTACAAGGTGTTAATAATGGCGTTTCAGTTAATCATTCGTAATGATGAAGCATCACACTAGTGTTTTCGCTAACTCGTGCCTCAATGTTCCGCTCGATCCAATAACTAAGATGCCCAAATCGGCTTATGAACGTAAAATGAAATGTGTGAAGGCGGAGCAATGTTCTATTGATTCGGTTTCTACGACGACCTGTTCTGTGTCTACGGCTGACGTGGACGCCGAAAAATTGAAAGATTTCTATCGGAGCATTCCCGATTATAGTGACATTAATCATTTACCCACAGAACAATTTTATTCCACACTAAAATCATTAAGACATAAGAAAAAAATTATGTTAGGACTCGCTGCAGACCACATAGACGATTCCTCTTATCATTTTAAAACACCCGAACTTGTTATTACTAAAACAAATGATAATGATCAACTTCCCTCTGCGGTGAAAAACAAAAGCAAATCTAATACAAACTATATGACGAGAAGAAGAAATTCAACAGATAAAAAGAATATTGATACATTGGACAACGGAAAAATCAATGATGCAGGCAAAATGTCAAATTATGCTAATCTTTTACCAAGAAAGATTAGCGGTGCATCCGCAAACAAATCTTTACACAAATCAGCAAACGCTGATAGTATCGGGAAGAATAATTATGATGATTCTAAACTAACCACAAATACAGATCAAGGCGAAGAAAATCCTGTAATTAAAAATTATCGACCTAAGAGGATCCAATCTGCTTGTTCTATAACTTGGGACGATGCAAATATTGAGAATAAGAGCGAAGTAGATCGAAAGTTCGATAAATTTTTTGAAAGAAAGAAATATTCGAGCCTCAGTAAAATAGACATAGGTGATGATTTCAAAACTCAAAGTATGCCGTCAAGTCCTTTAAGGACTAGACGAACAGAAACCCCTCTAGGAAGACGTAAAAGTATTACTATACCTAAACCTTTTAAAATGACCGAAAGGTTCGTTATCTATCATAATTTAGTTGTATTCTTCATTTGAAAATGTTATTATAAGTAGTTAGGCCACTTTTTAGGGATGAAGACGAACGTATGGTGAATGATTTACGAAGTCTTCGCAAATCTTTCTCTGAAGACATGCTGCACCAGAAATGTGAGAGGAGGCAGTTTAGAGCTAATCCAGTTCCCATAGAGTCGAGAATTCCTCTCTACGACAAGATTCTCGAAGATCGGGCCATGAGGTTTTCACACACGCACGAGCACCCTGTAATGCTTCTTATTAGTTTTCACTTATATATTTTAATTTTAATAAGTTAAGTGTCAGTTGTTTTGTCGCAGATTTCTAAAGGCTTGTATTACGTTTTTCTTTTTCATGTCTAGAATTCTGTAAATCTTCTCTTTATGGTACCGCACCATTACTTATATATTATTTATGTTGTTACTTATGGTATTATTTTTTGCTCTTAGTACCTAAAGTTAGAAATTCACATTAGATAATTTAGATAGGTACGTGGAAAATATTTGAGTCAGACTTTGCCCAGTACAGTGCTATTTACCTTTGAGGTTAGGGATTTATTATAAAGCATTATGAACTTTCAACATTTTGTTTTAGTTATTATATCTACATTACTTATTTATTATATTCTATTCGTGTTGTGCTATACAGAGCTATCATATTCGCAAATATAGAGTGTATAGCGCCTAAGTGTCTTCATAAAATAGAAAGAGTGCTGCTTTACGTACCCACTTTGTTGTGTCGTTCAAACACTATACGTCGAATTATAGGCTTATAGACAGTACAATACTTGTACATGTAAAAAAAAATTGGTGGATAGTCGCTAGTATCAAAGTAAAGTAATAAATAAACAATTCCTTTGTACTATGTTCAATTATTCGTTGCGACTATACAAATTAATAGAAGAATTATCACTTTAGGCATTACATATCTCTCGGTAGATACCTGTTAGGTTGCTGCCCTGAGGCATAGTATGGTACCTAAAACCCGGGAGGAAATTGGTATGTACGTACCAATCCTTAATTCCAAATAAGCAAATAGTTACCCTATTCAAAATTACTATACATGTATAGTGATACAGTCACTTTACCTGACACCATAGTTACCCTCGTAACGCCCAAAGTTTAATACGTAAGTAATATGACACTATGCTATTTATGTAGCATGAAGATTTATGGGAACTTTCATCCTACAGGAGAGCAATCACAAAGATAAATAGCGAAGCTGATCTCCGAGCAAAAATGAAGCCGTTTAATTTCACTAAGAAAGAAGAAAAGGGCCTCACTGGTCATTGCGAGCGAGCTACCCACGTACAGCCGAAGACCAAAAAGAGGAAAAGATTCAAAGCACGACCTGTTCCGAAGAATCTATTTTCCAACTACTTTTACGACAAGATGAAGGAAGAGGAGTTTTTTAGGTAACAGAGCTTATCAAGTGGATTAATTTCGTAAGAAATCATAATTTTTCATGCCTGTTTTGAAATTATGTTCAGGAATATGAACCGTCGTATCAGGGCTGAGGAAATGCTACGTAACGCCTGTCCACCTGGATCAATGGCAGTCCGTGACCGTAGTCGGCTTTCGACCCCAGCAGCGCACAGTGACCTGCCCATCGACCCCTCACCAGGTGCACAATCTGTGACGTCATCAGACCAAAGAAGATGCCCAAGTCCTACCAAAGAAAAAAAGAAACGTGATAAGTTTCTTAAAGAAGATTTTATTACTACGAGTCCTCAACCTTTCCACTTTAATACTGCTGATAGAGCGGCTAAGAAAGTATGTACGGTCGAAATAATTTAGGTAAGTATAATAAAATTATTTACGTTGGTATATTTCTTTCTTTTTATACATTTCAGATACAAGATGTAGCTAGGAAAATGTACCAGGAAAGCAAAAGCACTGACAGTGTTGCCTACACTGGTGATGGAGGTAGAGGCAGAGTTTATTCAGCACTCGACCTTCGGGCGGCTGCAGCGGGAAGATCAAACCTTGCTGCTTTGTTGAGAGCTGAAGCGGTCAGGCGAAAATTTAATCTGGAAGAGACTCTGCGATTAGAGGAACAACACAGACGCCTCGAGATGAGACACCGAAACCGTCAACTGCGCTCGAAACCTGCGTGGCATCTAGTTAAAAACAAGTAACTACAATTATTATGCTTAATCCTTAGTCTTTTGAAATCTAATTCATTTAAAGTATTAAAATTCGAAACTAGTATTTACTCTAACAGCCACTCCCCGGGTCTTGACTTGGACTTGTCCTATAGTTAAGTACTACCTATGTTAATCACGGATTATTTTAAGAGTTACGGCCGAGTCGAGGAGTTTGTAACCGTGTTTCTTAGAGAAAACATAGACTATACTCACAAGGCCCCATCGAACATCTTGGTTTTTCTGGCCGATTCTTTATTTTTACAAGCTTTTGTTTAGTTTCCAATGATCGTATGTAAGTTGTCAGTTTCAAAATTTACAAAGCATTTTTCAACTACTTGCTGGTATTTGTTTGAGCTGAAATTTGGCATATTTACATAAGTTCGGTGACAATCCAATATTATGGTACCATTGAGCTGATCTGATGACGGAGGGATTAGAATTTGGATTAGTTTGTTTTGTTGCCATGAGCACTTTCCATTACACATAACGACGAGGGTCAGAAAATGGACTCAGAAAATTGTCACTGTCTTTGTGCTAGAATACCTAATATTATGTGATAATCATGATGGAGCATTAAACGCATGTTTTTAAAAGTATTGTTAATGTAGAACTTGTTTAACTTAAGTTCATTTATTTCATCGTGATAACAGCTGTGACGAAAATAATATTTTACAGTACATATAACCCTAACGCCAATTACAGTTATCCATTTTATATAAATTGTATAATACTAATCCATGACGTGAGATCTAAGTACCCATAAATATTTTAACAGTTTATTACGTTGATATGTAAGTATGTGTTTATTAAACCATGTTTTAAAGGTGTTCTGGTGCATACCCGTGCGTGGCGTGCGTGGCTGGTCACGCCAAATTCATACCATTGGGGTCTTAAGATTAAGACTACTCCCATGGGAATTTTTTTGGCACGCATTTCTTAACTCTCTATGCTTATTCAGACCTCATAGTTTCTGATGCTATTAATCCCTTTTGGGACATGCTTTTAGAAACCCATAGCGATTTGGCGTTCAGACCCATCAGCCCACTCTACATAACAGCGTCTTATAACAATTTCTATTACTGAATATACAGTCAGCTTGTTTCCCGCGCCATACGTATGCGTAACTAATTCTGAAATTAGCGAAGTCCCCGCGAGATAGCCGTGGTGTACACAAAAGTTTCACTACGAATTCTCTCGCAGCCTTTTTCGGCACTCCCACGGCATGCTTCTTGTCCTCTTAGTCTTCCTGTCGCAGTAACAGCCTACTACAGTCAGAGCGGGCAGCCACATTTAAATCTGCATTGACCCCCTCTCTACAGCATAATAGATTAAATTACATGTATTTTTTTTCTCAGTCATGAAGAAGACATAGCGATGCGACTACAAACGCGAAGAGATGAGGAAAGGATGAGACGCGAGGAGTTTCTCCACGAGATGGAGTTGATGTACGGAAGGGTGCAGCAGCAGCCAATGTTATTCGAAAGATATTACACGCCTCGAACGCAATCAGCTCTCATAGACTCCGTCCAACTGTCGCTAGGTAAAGTAAAAAAACGGAGCTTGAAGAATAAAGCATATCATTATAATAGTCCAAATCGATCTCGAAAGGTGTCTATAAACGATACAGCTGAAGCATTCAATGGTGAATATTTAAATAGAATCGATAACGATTTGTCAGATTCAGATGTTGGGATAGATAGTGATCGTGGAAAATTATAATTTCAATGTCGTGATTCAATATAACCGTGATTTATAACTAAACTAAAACCACTTTTAAGTTGTGCTGTCTTTTTCTTCCTGAAATAACAAAACGCGATAGTGCCAGTCCAAAGCCCGTATTAATAAACCGTTCTCATGATTGACATGGCCTCAAGTTGACGTTTGAGAATCTGTCGCATATTAAAACAGCATCAGAAAAATGGTCTTGAGACTGAGACGCGATCTCAATCTCAAGAACTATTTATTAATACGGGCCTAAGGCCCGTATTGCAGAATGTTACTCAAGCAGAGATCTCAGATAAAGGACAGTTAAAAAGGGGCTGTTTTATGTAACTTGTATAGCGGCACCTCTTTCTTACTTTGCTCAAGCGCAGATCTCCGCTTGAGCAACATTCCGAAAAATGGGCCTTAGGCCCGTATTAGTGACCTATTTTCATGATAGAGATGACCTTAAGTTGACGCTTGAGAATCTGTTGCATATCATAACAGTATCAAAAAAATGGTATTGACACTGAGACGCGATCTCAATCTCAAGATCGATTTATTAATACGGCCCTAAGGCCCGCATTAATAAACCGTTCTAAAGATTGAGATCACCTTAAGTTGGAGCTTGAGAATCTGTTGCGAATTAAAACAGTATCAAAAAATTGTATTGAAAGTGAGACGCAATCTCTAGATCGATTTAATATGGGCCTAAGACTTGTTTTAAACTTAAGGAGAGTTTAGAGACTGCACAGTCGACCGCACATCAGACTTCAATTCAATCTTTGGACCGTCCGCTGGTTGTATGAGCGCGCCATTGCAGCTCAGCTCAGCTTTTACTGGCAGTGTTAGCTTGACGTATGCTCGACCTTAATATGAGTGAAGTACTAGATTGCGTTGATGATCTGATTATCTTTGTTTTTGATCTGCCCTCTAATTGTCTAACTTCAATGGTATTAAATTTCTTCGCTAACTATAAATTTACAATTAAAATTTAACAACCGTTAAATTAGACGAATTTGTAGGGTATCAGCTGTTTAAGTCGACCAATGGCGAAGGAGATGGCATAATGAGCTAATCTGAAACACGTACCTAAATATACGTATTTATATTGAATCGATACCCTTTTAAAATGCAATATCTTTTAATAAATTTTTAGTTCATTAAAGAAACGAAAGAAAAGTTACAGAAACGTATAAACATTACATAGTATGCAAAATCTAAGGCAAATTACAGGTTTCATCATGTAAATCATTAACGGAGTTTTAAAAGGGTAACAGTGAAATGAAATGAAATGAAATGAAATTACATTTATTTGCTTGGATTCTGGGTACATTATAAGTTGGTATTATCTCTCCGTCCCTACAAAATCTGCCTACTAAGGCGTGCAAATTTTCAAATAATTAATATTTACATTTAATTAAAAAATAATATTAATTTATGTTACATTTAAATTCATATTAAATTAATTATACATCAATATATTATTATAAAAAAACAACGTCGTGGTGGCGTCGCATCGTACTGTTCCAGGGAGAAAGAGACAGTACTACTCTAAAACTGGTTTTAGTTTAGTTGTTGTACATCCGAATCGACACCATTGCCTCCATAAATAGTTAAATCGATAAGGTAATCAAAACAACATATGAACTGAATGAGCAATAAAATTTAGTTTGATCTTGACTTGTATTTTATTATCAACCTATTCAAACTGTATAGATATTACAATAGTCATATAAATAAGTTAACTAAAATAATAATTGTATATCTAATAATGACAGATGCTTTACTATCACGCAGTAACGAGATTGTCAAGGATAAATTTAAGAAAGTAAGTGCACGATGCGTAGACGCCTGGTTTTTTAATGCCACAAATTGTTGGTCCGAAGGACACAACTCCAACTAAGAAATTCTTCGGTCCTTCCGGTGTGTCGTACACCTGAAAGTGTGACAATGGAGTTTTTAAGAAGTTCTTCCAGATAGATACTTAACTGGTAGGTATAGGTGAGCATGTAAATAGTAGGGTAGGTATACCTACCCGTGTTCTCCGTGATATATTTACTAATATCATGGGACGTTTAACCGCTTCCGTGGCTGAATGTAAACAACATAAGGTTTACGAATCGGGGATCGTGGGTTCGATCCCCAGCGGGGTATATGTTTAGTACTCGGTATGGTTTGTGGTAGGGCATTTTAAATATCCGCCTGAGTAGCTACCACCATCTTATCTGAATCTGCCGCCAAACAGCAATTTTTTATTTTTTTTTATGAACAATGCTATTAATAGCATGATTGTGTTCCGGTTGTCAGAGATAAGATAGCCAGTTCCCCCAAATATTTGTGTTTTCGGGTCAGTACGCTTCCACCTTCGGTCTCATCTTCACTTAAAATCAGGTGTGATTGATGTCAAGTGTTAACTCGATGTGCATAAAACAAAAAAAACCATCCATCATTAATGACGAATGGATAGCCACAGGACGTTCAATGCTGAACATACGCCTTACTATAGTTTATGGGACTTTGTTACACCTTTCATTGAGAAAGGGTGCGTATGAAGATGTCATTTTTTTGGCGAAGATTGTCAGTGTTTACCAGTCTAAAATTGTATGAGCATAAGAAATATATATTCTATAAGGTATTTAAATGTACCTTCCTTATTTAAACAATAAAGCGTATTTGCTTGATTGAATATATATTGCTCTTTTCATTTACTGATTACTCTACAACTGAGAAAGCTTAGGTATTTTAGTATGTACAAATCTTAAATAATGCCAACGATGAAGGGAATCATTGCCGTTAATTTAATAGATAAATGGATTATATCCATTTACTATTGTGCGATACCTCGCTTTGCAATTAAGTCGTCCGGAAAGAACAGCAGTAGCCACTGAAAAGTCCCACGATGAAAGGAAAATTAATGAGTAATAAAAGTTATTATTTAAGAAAAATCTAAACTGAATTCGTTGATGTCTTTCGCTCCTCAATCCTAAAAGACATCAACGGGTGCTCAAGATATTATTAAGGCTGAGCCCACGGTCGACTTCTTGTAGGTCTGGCAATCGGACGGACCTTAGCGACGACTTTTATCGCCGATTTTTTAAAGCGACTTTAGCAGGACGTGTGCGTTTCAATATTGCAATCTGTGGGTTTAATTTTTTGCCGACAAAAAATCGGTCACCGATTGTCGGATGTGTGTAGCCTTATATACATCAAAACATCAGTAACTGTAAGTCTACTATTGGACATAAATGGTCTTTTCCATGGAATGACTTGCATCGTTTTTGATCTAATCGCTACATTGGACAGGCTGGATAGCTATCGCAGATCTTCGGGAGCTACGCACAGATGACGCAGCTGATCATCACTGGTCTGTATTGTTATGTTCACGATCGTTTAGTCGCTTTTTATGACATCCACGAGAAGAGACGGGTAGGTCATATTCTTCTCTGTCGGGAACCACCTAAAAAAGTTCTCATAAAATTCCAAGATAATATTTACTTTCATAAGAGGTCCTCCAGAATCACCACCGCAAGCGTCTTTATTGTGCTGGGCGCCGGCGCATATCTCAGAGTTTCTCAACTTGAACCCTTTGCCAAACGCATCGCAAGTCTCGGGGTCCACAACAGGCAACTTAAAACAGAACTTTAAGGTAATCACAAGCTTTTATTCATATAAATATTTCGGACGCTTACACCAATCATCTAATGCCAAACTAAGCAAAGCTTGTATTATGGATACTAGATAACGGATAAACATAAGTACATAAATATTTATATAAACATCCATGACTCGGGAATAAATGATCGTATTCATCACACAAATTTCGAGCTACTTTCGACTACACCAATTGGTTGTGCATGTGTTAGTTTGTTAGATGGTAAAGGTTATGCAAGTGAATCAAAATTCAAGCTCACTTCTAGGTATTCAATTGAGCTGAAATCTTGCATACGTATTTGAATCGGATGGCAATGTAATATTATAGTCAAGGAAACTCTGTAATACGAGTATAACAATGCAATCCCACATAAGTAGTCTAATCCTAGATAGTATCCAGGGTCTGACCATAGAGCCGGAAGTATAGATGAACTCAGCAACGGCAAAAGTTGTACTTTCGAGTTGTGCTTATATCTGTGAATTCTAAAATAATATGTGATGATCGCATCGCATTTAGAATATGAAAACTTTATTTGATCCACTAGCTTTCCGCCCGTGGCTTCGCCTGCGTTAAATAGCTTTGTCGCGAAAATTTATTTATCCCGCACGAACTATTCACTTTATCGGGATATTTATGTATGTTTATCCGTTATCTAGTATCCAAGCTTTACTTAGTGTAAGACGTAATAAATACATTAAGCTATTTTACTACTTATTAATTATTTAAATTGGAAACTCGTTTGGATATAGCAGTACACATGTGATCGAGGTTCTACCACTAGGTCGCGCCACGTAGCTTTCTAATTTATACTATTTATTTTAATGTTATATAACTGTATACACTACTTTATGACTTTATTAATTCTATGATTTTAGGTTAATCCCATTGTGGTTAAGGATAACCCATAACCCATATTTTAATTAATGAGATATTCGTTTGATGATTGGCTACGAACCGCTAGGTGGCGCGACTACGAAGAGGGGGCGGCATTCTGTTCACGAGGCTCGGGCTGAGGTGTCGTTCACGAGTGTTAACAGTGTGCATTATTATTATAGTGTTGGTGACAAGTGACAATATATCCTGAAAATTATTATCCGCGTTTCATTTCGACTGACCTCTAATATCTTAGGTCCATCTAGTCCCAAAGGACTAGATGATTGGTGTAAGTGTCCATAATATTTATTTATTTTTAAATGACTGTGCTGCCCATCGCTGGGCATGTGCTGTCATGACTCAATAATAAATTCTTTAATCACTTTTCTAAACACACTTCTAAAATGTCACATGTTATCAGATGTATTGAGGTCATGCGCTAACCCGTTATGCATAGAAACGATTCCACATATTATATGAAATCTGCAGGGTGAATTTGACATCGTCTAATTCCATTAACTGCTGACGCCACTCTTAATTACGATCAACTTTCCCCAAGGAGCCATAGTCGGATTCAATCAAAGAATTTTCGATTACCATTCAAAGGAAACCATTCTAAAACCACATTTAGTACGGAAGTCCAACAATTTTCGGCTGAATCTGGCTATGGTTCCTAGTGGAAAGTTTTTCGTAATCAAGAGTGGAGTCATCAGTAAACAGGAATTACACAACTTAAATTTCACCCTGCATTATCTATTAAACTCCTGAACTGTATTTATATGGCGAGAGGGTTAGGTACTTACGGAAACGAACTGCAATATGTCAGCTCGCTGCTCAGTGGACATGTTCATCTTGCCCCATCCGGCCACTGTCACCAATTCTCCTATCTTCAGATCCTCGGTCTGGGTGTCACGCGGTAAACAAATCGGTGCCACGTAATCTGGAGACATTGACATACAAGCATCCATAGTTTTTATGCTTAGAAAACTGCAGACATACAAGCGCTAAGCGGTGTATCAAGAATGTACACATGACAGGAAATAATTACAGCCACGTCACTATTTATTGAATATGAATATGTAAATTCCTCAATATGATAATTTCAATTTTCAATTTCAATAACATGCATATAGACATAATGTTCCGACCTTTGTATCCCAAACGGGCTGGCCAGAGATATCCTAAATATTAGCGTTTGGGTGTTCCAAATATTACAAGCTTAATGCTTGGAACAACATCGAGGATTCATCTTTCGACAGAAATGCACACGGGACACGAGGAGCCCATCGCCATAAGACGTCTATCTCTGGATGATGACATCCACAGTTGTGTACGCTGATGATGTCACTGAGAAGGGTCACATTCATGTAAGCGACCCACTCCACCGTAGATCGCAGACTAGATACTTAGTTATTCTAGTAATTCCACATGCATCCTATCTATCCTCTGTCAATCGTATTACAGCTGACATTATATAACTGCATTACTTGTATGCTGTGTAGATGCTACTAACACTCTAACTAAATAAATGATTATACCCTCGAGCCCAGATTATTGCTTCAATGGTTCTGCGAGCATCCCAGCACCTACTCATTGTGAATCATGTGGACCTGGTAGCTGGCACAAAAAGTCGTATAGAGTACAACGCTTTTGAAGGTGACACCATAACGAAACGAATAACACAGCATATAGTAGACAAATCAGTTGTTTTTTGGTTCTATTATGTGCCTTTTTTATGCACAAAGGGTTTGCACTTGACCTCAATCACACCTGATTTTAAGTGAAGATGAGGCAGAAGGTGGAAGCATACTGACCCGGAGAGCCGATCTTATTTAGGGGATTGGCTATCTTATCTGTGACAATCGGAACACAACAATGCTATTAACATTGCTGTTTGGCGGCAGACATTTAAAATGCCCACCACCAACCAAACCGAGTACTAAACCTGTACCTCGCTGGGGATTGAACCCACGATCTCCGATTCGTAAGCCCTATGTTGTTTAACATCGAGCCACAGAGGCGGTTAAAATCAGACATCAGCATCTGTTCGTATATATAGGTAAGTATGCTGTACGAGGAATATGCGATAACTCTACCCAGAGAATAAAGGAGGTGATAAATGTGTCTCCTCTTAAGACATGGTTAACACACCATTCAACTCGACGGGTGCTTCCATTTCAATGACGGCGATGTCGTTGTGGAACGGGGGCTTGTTGAATTCAGGGTGAGACCGCACTACTTTTATGCGGCGGTCCTGGACAGGCGGTGCGCACACCTTCATCTGGCAGTCCGGATCCGAACGTGTATCGTGCTCGCCGAGCCGGATGGAAGACCTGTAAGTACCGTGAAGTACTTTATTATAGCTAATTGTCTCGACTTGTCAATATTTCTAGAAAAGCATTTTCAAAGAACTAAATATGTCTACCACGATGAACTAATTATATTTTATTATAATTAAACCGACAAGAATTTATAGAACAACTGATTTTAATGATTCCTGCATATTGCTGAAACGCGGATACAAGGTTTCCAAAAAGGAGTCATATTTTGATATATCAAATCATTATTCTTTAAATGAAATCAGATTATCTTTTGTCCCGGAATTGTATTGCGTAAAATGTTATACGCCTCTGCAACCAAGTTTCATGGAACTCTCTAGGACATAACACAATTAATTTTATTTATTTGAATAAAGTGATAATAACTTCTAATTCTTGGAATCTATAATGAGAAAATATTACTTAATTCTCATTGATGGTAATATTGTGGAGTTAATGTCTTTAGGATTAAAATTTGAAGATTCTATTTGTGAAATTTGTCGAGAATAGCATTTCTAGCACAATAGCTTCCACAACACTTAACTGGAATGCCAGATGTTTTCCTAAAGGTGTTAAATAACAGCCAGTATATAACTATACTAAATACGAGTCGTAATCTCTGTGGAACTTACATCTGGTATTCATCATCTGGCGATAGCACGCAGTGCGCAGCTGTGACAATGTGCCGGTCGGTGACCAGCACACCTCCGCACATCCAATCCAGATCACCTTCATTTGACGCTGAATAAATAATTTAACTTTTTATAACTTTTAATGAATATGTACTTAGTTAATTATTTTATCTGTTCACTTCTATTATATTATTCCCTAAGTCCACAGGCGCAGCTCGCATCGGAGTTTACGGTGAGAACCCAAACGACTACAAACTAGTCAATGGCCACTGAATATCGCATCACAGATTCGGACCGCAAGTCGCACAAATAAGGTTACAGAATCGACGCCCCGAACCCAAATACAGGGATTATAAATACGTTGCCATGTCTCTCTCAGGACTCAGATTTAATAATACATTTATCGAAAATTTCTCGTCTGAAAGAGGTTTTAGGGCCGTATTAATAAATCGATCTTGAGATCTTACAGGAGGCGGTTTTATATGCGCAGCGGCGCAGCGGTCTCAGGGGGCGTCGCCGAGTGACACTCTTGACGCGCGCTGCCCGCGGCCGCTGGCCCGGCCACTTTCAATGCACCCGTGTTATGACACCGGGCGAGGTATAAGAAAGAGCTCCGGTTTGCATACATTTTGTATGGCATCCGGAGCTCTAAAATGTGTCTAGTTATAGCAAAGTAAGGTGCGGCACCAACTCTTTAACCGACTCTCTTTTTAACCGACTTCAAAAAGGAGGAGGTTCTCAATTCGGCCGTTTGTATGTCCGAGATTTGGCGGTTGATTCACATTTTTCTTTTTGTATGAAAGTGGATTGCGTTAAGACTTACAAGAGTATCCGATGCGTGCGATCCATGGAAACTGTCCTAGAGCTGCGTTATGACCTCCAATGATGCGGTCGGCTGCGCTGTCTCCGCAATCAAAATTCGCAAGGCTCTCCCATGCAGAATGGTTTGCTATGGTCTGCCATACACTCTCTGTACAGTTTGATTTTTTATATTACTCGTAGTAAATTAAAGCAAGTAAGGCCTATATTACCTAATAATAGATGTAATTTGATTTTTAATACTATTTTATTGATACTGATACAACAATATTTCAAATGTCAACTTAAATTCGTCTTAATCTTGTGATCGGTATGAACTTTAGTGTCCGAATAAATACGTGTGAAAGACATTTTGTACGCCTCAAGAGGCATATTACAAAGGCTGTAATTTACTATATATTACTATTTACTATATTTATAAATAAATCTAACTTCTACTATCTAATCTTCTAACATTCTAATCTTGTAACTTAACATTTCGATTACAGATACATGAACCGCTGAGCGATATTCAATCTAATTATTGTTTTAGGTCTTTGTTTTGCAATATGACGATTTCAGATGTTAGTTTTACAACGAAATAAAATAATTAAGGGTTTTGTATTCCATTGTTACTACTAGTAAGTAATGAAGGTTGCGATGTAGGTGTGTACGAGTAACTGTATACTGCACCGGCATGTTCATATAATCGTTATCTAGATTGATTCTAAAGGCAATCAAAATTATCACTAGTGTCGCATCGTGCCAATAAAAATTTGTAATTCGTTGACTTTTGTCTTATGCCTGTTTACCATCAAAGGGAGTCTTATAACCCCCGACGTAAAACGATTGCGTATGTGTATGTGTGTGTCCAGACTTTGTCCGAGCGTATCAAAGCAATGCATGGTCCGATTTGAGTGCGGTTTTTTTCTTAGCTATGTTTGATAAAAATTGGTTAAGCCTTTTCGAAAATATTTAGTTTTCAACACAGATTTTGGGGTATTTAGATGATATGATTGTCTAACGAGGGTTATGTAATTGTTATTTTTTTATATCCAAGATTAAACCCGGAGATGCGTTCTTAGCCATGATGGAAATCGGTTTAGCCGTTTCAAAATATCGTTTGGTCTAGACTATCTGGACGATATAATCATTAGTTGCATCAATGTTGTCGGGGTTTTCTAAATTTTCAGTTTATAGTAATAAAATACTTAATTTAGCGTTGATCGTTTGATAATAATTTTATAGGTTTAATAATGTACTTGTGAGTCACACTGGAAATTATGTGAGTAATGCAATTAGATTCCACTAGGGGATATACCTGTATCTAAATGGATGTGTTACTCAATCTATTTGGAAACTATCCGTATACTCATGCGGAAAATTGTTGTTATACCGTTAGATATACCTAGATACAAGATAGTATTTACCTGCTTAAAGCTTATAAGTTTGTCAATCTAAAGTATCTTATGCAAGTTATAGATAATCACTAAACAGTTACAATTGGTTTCATAAATTAATATGCTGCTAAAAATAATCAGATTTCTTTCGAAAACTTCGAAATTAAAGCAATTGTCGTAACAGCTAATTCTTGTGTAATAAGTATGTATGTAATTGTAATGCTTAAGCCCTCCAATAAACTAATAAACCTATCCTCTCTTAGGGAGAAGAGGGGTGACTGAAAAACAGTGCTGACCGTGACAACAGTCCCGGTATAGCAAAGCTGTCACTCCCTTTTGCCTCAACTATTTAAAATGCCATGTCGATAGCATTACGACGACCGATTGGTGTAGTGGATAGTGACCCTGTCAGCGAAACCAACGGTTGCGGGTTCGAATCCCGCGACGGGTAAATGTTTGTTTGATGAATATGAACATTTATTCCTGAGTCATGGATGTTTATATAAATATTTATGTATGTTTATCCGTTATCTAGTATCCATAGTACATGCTTTGCTTAGTTTGGGACTAGATGATTGGTGTAAGCGTCCGAAATATTTATTATTATTATTATTTATTAAGTTAAATCGAAACAAAGGCAATACATATTTTTTTATATTATTATTATTATTAAGTACGACGTTCTAATGTGCAGTAATTCATGGTAGGAGGTACCTATGTACTTCCCGTTAGAAGTACAAAAATGTTAATAAAATAAAAACTAGCTGGATCTGGATAACGCAGTGTTAAAGTCAAAGACAAATAATTTATTTGCAGTCTACTGTTCTTTACCCTTAAGAATTGGCTTTGAATTGTATATAATATTAATTAATTTTCGAATCCACGCTTGCCTACTGTATTGTCTTATGCAAAGATTTCGCATTTATTCCAAAATGGTAGATCACTGTGTTACTCATTCATCATATTGTTTAGGTATTAATATTTTTACCTGTGAGTCACACGAAAATTAAATTGAATTGAATTTACGGTTGTAGGTACAATGGTACTCAAAAGTAAATATACAATCCAACAATTTTGTTAAGAATGCTTTTTAAATTTCTGACTTACAATATTTTGAATTCTTGTGCAGTAAAAAAGAAATAAGATTAGTATGCGAAACTTGCCTTAAATACAAAGGACTTCAATAAAATCTAAATCGTTTGATAGTATATAGCACTTATAGACCCCATTGTACATTATACAAATTTTCTCACTTAAAATTTAATGTACACTTTTCAATCCGATTTTATTGCTTCTCATAAATTATACATACCTAAATCATACAAACATAGGCGTTGTATAAAATGTTAATTAAATTCTTGTATTTCCTTATTACAAGCAGCGCACAAAATAATATTCATTGAATTGAAAAACAATTATTTACGCATTTACCAGTCAATAACTAAAACACCCGGCACACAACTCACCTGTATTACTTTCCCCTAACATAAACAAAGATAGTATATAGTATATTATATTCCATTTCATATCTAAGTTTTTGAGATAAGTTGATCCGTATTCTTTTATCAATTGATAAAATGTATGTATTGTTGGAAGAAATGTACATGACTGGTGGTTGGCTTCAGTAAAACGCTCTAATGAGGCTGGGAACCGCGCAGCGTTGAGAAACGATTCGATCTGCACAGGCGCGAGCAAGCCCGCATAACGTCTGCGTACGCATTACAACAGCATTAACAACAAACCATAAAATGTTTGTTTCGTGCTAATTATTTTGAATCTGATAAGGTGATAAACGAATGTCATACATGTATGATCGACATAACCAAATCTTAGCTACGAGTGTCTACGTAATCTACAACTTGGTATAAACTGAGTAGTATTTTTGACGAGGTTTATATTAATTTGGGTATGGTATACAAGGAACTCGGCAGTTCCGGGTTCCTAGCGGGGAAGATTAGGTTTAACCCACCTCTTCCTGTGGGTGTCGTAAAAGGCAATCGTGAGCATATACTTTACAATGCGTCTGAGATGTTCAAACCAACGCGCCTGTCCAGCATGGCGTCTCATAGATAACGATAGAGAGACTCAGTCAGTTTCATTTTTAACCCCCGACGCAAAGAGGGGTGTGTGTGATAAGTTTGAAGCCTTTATCTATATGTGTCGGTTTATGGCATCGTTACGCCAACGGCTGAACTGATTTGAAAGTGGTTTCTTGTATTCGACAGCTTGTTATTGGGTTCTTACGTTGTACATTATTGATGGAAATCGGTTCCGACGTTTCCAAGAACAAAATTCTTGCTTTAAACACGGTAGCTTTTAACATGGTTTGTTTGATGGTTCAATATTAGTATATTTTTTAATTTTGGTAGTGTTCATTACTGCAGCAGGAGACAAAAGAGGCAATGGACGAACGTGCAAAGTACCAATGTAAGTATACGTAACTTGTGGTTGCGGTCAAGGTTTTTCTCAAAAATGCGGGAAATTCAAACTAAGTAAGAAATACCTCATCATCTCAGCCCTTATATATCCCACTACAGGGATATAGGTCTTCCCGCATATAATGATGGAGTATGGGCAATAGTCCACCACGCTGACCCAATGCGGGTTGCGGACTTCACATGCCTTATATTTTTTATTTCTCAAGCATGCAGGTTTTCTCAGGATGTTTTCCTTCACAGAGCAGTCGGATAAATGCACATCAGTTATTAAAATAAATTTAAAAACTCATTGGTACATGGCCTGCCTGGGTATCGAATCCGGACCTCCCAAATTGGGATACCGCGTCTTAACCGCTGAGCCACCGAAGCTCTACAACCTATGAAGAACATTTTCTTTAATTATAATTATATTCACTCCCCACCCCACTCATTAATTATAATTATATAAAGGTGTATAATTTCTATATTTGCGCAAACACATAACAAACTTGTTTGACAAACACTCACACAATACACCTACACCCCCATACATACATACATACACACACACACACCCCCGCACCCCCTCTCACACACACAATTAAAGTTTTTGGACACATACTGACCATACTGTCTCACAATGTGAGGGGCTGGTGATCTGTTACACAGGTTTCCTAGTACGGACACCAGTCTCTCTCAAAAACTATTTTATACACGTCATAATTTTAAGCACCTATTGTTAAATATTTTAATATTTTATATAAATAAAAACCTTTTCGTATTTATTATTGTATTTTGGCGGCAACAAGTTTTCTATTCTCTTTCTCCGCCACTTTAATTTCAGATGTCGTCAATGTTCTTCACACTGACTGTCTTCACTCTAACTCATTTTGTGAAATTATCAACACAAATTATTAAATTGCCCTTGTGTTAGTAGTGCCATAGGCTAATACCATTGATGGTACAAATGACACAAGTTTGTATCCTTAGTACATCAATGGTACTAGTGACACTAATCTAGGATCAGTAGTACCATCTTATTGTTTTCGAGTCGAGGCAAGTTTCAGTAGTACCATTGATGGTACAAAATTTGTACCATGTGTTATTGAATGACTCAAGTACGTATCCTTAATACCATCATGAATATTGTTTTATCGCTAGTACTTTGAATAGTACTAGTGACACTTTGATTCGATCTACAAATAAAGAACTCGAAGGTTAGATCAAAGAAACTACTTCTTATAAATTGATACGCCAAAGTACTGGCACTTAAATCAATGACGCACAACAATACTTTTCAGGCGCCAAAATATTCATTTGTTTTCTTTTATCAAACAGCTTTTTATTCGCAAGCCAGTTCGAAATTTCAAAATAAGCATCGTTAAATTACCCCCGTGGTCGCCATATTTAGGAGTAAAAGGAACAGTTCCATTTTTAAGTTTCCATAGTAATTTATTCGGCCGCTAAACACGACAGATGAGGATTTCTATACAACTTTGCCGGCCGCTGCTGCTCGCATAGGTACAGCATTTTAGATTTATCTCGAAGAAGGTTGTCAAAATAACGCTCAAACCAAGCATGTGTGAGAAAAGACAATATAATTAAGCCGCCAAAAATTAAAACAACCGACTTCAATAAGTAGGTTTCTCTTCAAGCAAACGTTCACAACTGGTTTTAAGGTATCGCTAAATATATATGTATAATATAAATTGAATTTATGATGGAGTTCTAGTGAACCGATTTTAGAGTTGGCATTTTTTTTTATATATATATTTAGCGATACCTTAAAACCAGTTGTGAACGTTTGCTTGAAGAGAAACCTACTTATTGAAGTCGGTTGTTTTAATTTTTGGCGGCTTGAGACTTGAGACAGAACCGCTTGTTTCCTGGCAAAGAAAAAGAATAGGACAAGCCGATCTCTTCCCTTAACGTGGGTGTACAAAAGGCAACTCCCCTAGTTTATTTATCAAAGAAGGACATCGGCCATTGGTCAGTTGCCAAAATATAATAATTCCAGTTCCATGGCAGAAAATTGTATTCAACCATGGATAACCTTATATCTACTCTTTCTTTATTAAATACTGTGATGATCCCCGACTTTCGTTACTGGCCACATACCTACAGAGTGAAATTTAATAAATGTAAGTAATTCCTGATTACTGGTGACTCCATACTCCTGATTACGAACAACTTTCCACTAACAACCATAGCTGAATCCAGCTGAATATTGTTGGACTTACCTACATACTAAAGGTGGTTTTAAAATGGTATACTTAAACTAACTTTATATGTTTTACTAATAATAATGAAACTCAACCTGATAGAAACTTTAAATTAAAAATACATAAATGTCTTGACCTAGATCCTAATTGCAATTGTCCAAATATAGAGAGGGTTGCTTTTACAAAATACCTTGGTATAATAGTGGACCAGAGATTATCATGGCACATGCAAATCGAGTTAATTATATCTAGAATCAGAAAGCTCACGTGGATCTTCAAAACTCTAAGACACATAACTACAAAAAAATTAATCAATCAAATTTATGTCTCCCTCGCTGAATCTATATTATCCTACTGCATTTCTATTTGGGGTGGCGCTACAAAAACTAAATTCTTAGAAGTAGAGAGAACACAACGCCATCTTTTAAAAGTAATGTATTTTAAGCCTTACAGATTCCCAATCAATGACCTACCTATATAACATTAGTGATTTACTATCGGTCAGAAAACTACTCGTATATGTTCTTCATGTGACACTAAAAAGACATAAAACAATAGGATATGATCCCAAAATACTTAAAAAGAGAACTTGTCACATTGTGGCACATTCAAGTATCGTGAAGACAGAATTTGCTAGACGCTCAGCACATCTCTATAATATGATAAACAAGAAACTTGCTATCTACTCGTTGACCTACTTTGAGTGTAAAAAAACAATAACATCCTGGCTTAAAACCCAGAGTTATGAACACACAGAAACACTCATGGCAGTAGTTTCATAAAATAGGTAACACTCAACATAACAGCCCAGTTAGCACATGTATGCACTCACCCTTACGTAAGCATCACTCATGCGCACATACACGTACACATTAGTTAGCGAAAGCTGGTATCCAGCTTTCGATCCCAAGACACTTTCGTAGGGCTAACATGCGCACATAACACACATACATACACACACGCGCACACGCACACACTCACACGAACACGCACACGCGCACACGCACACGCACACGCACACGCACACACGCACGCACGCACACACACACACACACACACACACACACACACACACACACACTACTTATATTTTAATTGTAAAAATTGTGTTTTACTTTCCTATGTTGCTGTAACTTGAACTTGTAACGAAGAGCGGGAACTCCTGGTACAGGTATTTATTTACTTAATAGGGGTCCTCAACAACTAATTACTGTCGTGAATTATTGTTACGCAATAAATCATCTTCATTTCAAAAAAAAAAAAAAATATATACTTTGTATGGGTGATCGCAAATTTTTTGATCGAATTCGACTATGGTTCTTTGAATAAAGTTGTTCGTTGTGTCGACCCTGTCAGCGAAACCAAAGATTGCGGGTTCGAATCCCGCGAGAGACAAATGTTTGTGTGATGAATATGAACATTTGTTCCCGAGTCATGGATGTTCATATAAATATTTAAGTATGCTTATACGTTTACTAGTACCCATAGTACAACTCTTGCTTAGTTTGGGACTGGATAATTGGTGTAAATGTGTGAAATATATACCTACTTATTATATAATCAAGAATGGTTTCATCAGTTAATGTAAATTACACTAATTCAAATTCACCGTGTATATTCCTAAATGAAAGGCTAATGTAAATATCTTCGACTTTTACTCATTAAAAGTCGAAGAGTTCAGATCAGTTCAGTTGAGTGCCACATGCATAATTATTTTACAATACAAATTTGTAAACAGAATACGCGACAAAAATGCTATGCCCTTAATTGTGACATGAAAATAATTTTAGAGAGTTGTAAGTTTAAAAATTGATATTTCCACTTGATATCTCCTTTGGTTTGTTATATGTATGTAGTGTGAGAATAAGTAAATAGTTTTCGTATTAGTATTGTGTTGTATGTAAAAACTCATTGAAAGGTAAAGCTTCAGTGAGTTCGTAATCAAAATTCAAAATGCTACAGTATATTTAGCTGCGAGACGTGATCAAATATACAGAAAATGCTTACGAGATCCTGTGATATTTACATCTATATGCAGAAGAAACTGAGAGGTCCAAAAAAGTCCTGTTAAGATACAAAAGGCAAGAAGCAGACTTGGCGACGCACATGAAAACGGCGAAGTTGTATGGCCGCATCTGTTTTTCCAGTGTCCGTCACGTGATAAATGAAACGTGGCCTACCAAAAAATTACAAGGAACAATGTGCTTCCAAAGTTTCGTCGCTACAAGTGTTCTCACGAAAAGAAACCCAAAGGTGTAGTCCATTGAATTCAGTTTGTTTTTGTAAGATTGGCATAGTCCTTTGGAACCATGATGGAATAATAGATAGCGGATCATTCGTCTGTTCAATTTTAATATTATGTAAAGCAATATGCTTTAAATATAACAATATTTAAGCACCGTAAAATATGCATTATCGCCTGTTTATCGAGAAACTTAGCACCAATTTAAAACTGTGAAGTTGTAATTTGTTCACTAATTTCATGGTGATTTTCATAAATTCGTTACAGACTGAAAAGCCTGGACCATCACAAATAAACCGCTCGGAGGTGTTCAATCAAAACTAGGAAAAGTATAGCCAAATCCGGATCAAGCCATGCCCTAGTTATAATTTCCTTCATGAAGGTATCTACTCGTTAAGTACTTTGATATTAATTTGGCAACTCAAGTCAAGACACTCATCAAGGGGTTTAAAACAGCGCATTTGGGATATATAGAATCATTGACAACCTGTTTGATTTTGTGGTTAGAAACGCTGACTGCTATACCAAAAGGTCGCGGGTTCGAATCCCGCTAGGGGCATATGTTTGTATGATAAATACGGACATGTGTGCCCGAGTTATGGATGTTTTTCATTTCCCTATATATGTATTAATTTACAAAAAAAATATATTTGTGTTGTAGTAATATCAACCATCTGTTATCCATAATACATGCCTAGTTACTTAGTGTAGAACTACATGGCGCTGTGTGTATGTCCAAGGATATTTATTTATTTGTATGATTTATATTTTCTTTCTTTGGTAATATTACATCAAATAACAGTCTATATGAAATGAATTAGTGTCTTTTAAGTAAAATTTTTAGGTGTACGTCAACAGTTTCGTCCCCACTGTTGGATCACAATCCCCTCTCACTAAGGGAGCTATAATCTACTACGCAGGTCTATTACGGATTGGTGCATCTGCGCCGTCAGAGTAGTGACCGCAGTAAATGTTTTCAAGCCCCTCAGGAAGGCACCGACAAAACCGACAGTTTAAATTTTAAGCACGGAAACACTCGTATGAAATCCATTGACCCAACCATGGAACCACCGCGCTAGACGTTGCTTAACTTCGCTAATTGATACTGAATTGCGAATGCGAATGTGCTTCATAAATTGCGTGGGCATACTAAAAAAATACAGAATTTGTTAAAAATCTGTTGGAAATTCGACAAATGAATTGCATTCAGATGAATGCGGTCTTTTAGTAGTTTAGTCATGTCTTATAGAATAAATAATGCGCCATCTACATACAAAAGAGGTAATATAGTAATAACGTATAATTTTAGGTTGTAAGTACAGAAGAAAGACAGCAACAAGTTGCTGATTCACACCAAGACGGCATTGAGCGAGGTGCGCGCGTGCGAGTGACGTGTGATGTGATACAGTGTTTTCCCGTGGAACTAGTATGGTAATTGAGCGTCTTCTTGGCAAATGTGGCCACCGACACCGAACCCTACATTATTCTGTCTATGTCTTTAACCAATTCGCGTCTGATCCAAGACGAATCATCTCCGGAAATAATATAATTTTACAAAAACTTGAACCAAAACCAGCTGTATATCTTGCCTTCACGGCGAGCGAGAACGTCACTCGTTCTGACCCTAGATAGCGGATAACCTGATTTCGCATTATTTTAGTTTTATTTGTTTTTAATATGGAAACTAGAGAATTGAATTGTATCGCATAGAGTTATTGGAAAACATTAATTAGTTGTCAGTGAACAGTGATGTTTCGAATTTAACTTGTGTGTGACATGTGGACAAGAGCGGTGCTCTCGAAAAATAGACATTGGTGTAGTAGGTAATATACATTACCGCCGAAGTTTAACAATGTCAAAGTGTCAGTTTGTTGTGACCGTGACACTGCTTGTGCCGCTACTGCTTCAGACAAGTGATTGTTGTAAGTTAATTATGTTATTGTGTTAGAATGGCGCGCAATCAAAACGTGGATAATCGTAATTTTCACGTCAAACTCGAATGTGAATAGAAATTCAAATAATACATACATATACTAATAATATGGCTTGCTTTATAATAATTATCAAATGTTATCTTGAGGTTAATCCAATAAAGTATAATTACATTTTTGACATTATGTTACATTTTTAACGTTTGGAGAAAACAAAGATTAATAATTTTTGACACGTTCGCAAAAGTGTGGTACAAATTTGCGCTTTCTGGAAAACAAGTAATAAAAGACCTGTCAAGTGCGTGTTACAGAACTCAAAGTAGGGTCCTGTAGTAATATGTATATACAAACAAGATTTTGCAATTAAATATGTTACTTTGTTATGAAATTTCGTTGAATGTTTTACAGTACCAATGTACCACAGTTCTACAATAAATTGATTCTGATTCTGACAGACCCAACATCTAAGTTGGAAGACTGTTACTCATAAACTAGTAGAGCCTATACTTATAATATTCCATTCAATTTCTAAGTCGTAGATGGTTAAATTTGCTATTAACTTGAATGCCTCGGCAGATCGTAATGTATGGCGGACATTTTCTGCATTATAAAAAACTGCGCTGCCCAGAGGGAAGCCATACCAACTTAACCAACCCTCTCTGAATAGAGCACTTTTATGTGAAATCATACAGTGCCATTTACCTAAGCATTCAACGATCTGCCTACGAATATACTTAAATATATTTCCAAATTGTTAGCTGGTAAGAGGTAAGACACGTACCAAATTCTAATACAAATTACCACTAACATAAATACTCCGTAAATCCCTGTGTTGGATAAAGATTGGTAAACCCCAATATTTTGGAGAGACCTATCCAACTATACCGTATATGATATACTCCCTAAATACCCAATAATTGTTGTGGATAACGGAGTTGGTTACACAATGACCTCCATTGACTACATATAAGATCATAAAACATATCTGTATTGTGTAGCTGTTAGTTGTCCTGAATAAAATAAAAATTAAAAAAATACCTACGAGACACTGAAAAATATTCTTTGCAGGCAGTTTATATAACCTATTATCTTATTAGACAGTAAAACAGCTGTTCGTTACAGACACACAGACAGCGAAATAGTAACGGTTCTTAATTCGACTACAGAACCGTAAAAACTGACAAACCTAAGTGTAATTCAAAGGCAGCAGTATACATATTTATAATTCGTAACAAAAAAAATCTATTCGTTATATTCTCTTATTTTCTATTGGGCCCAGTACCGTAGCTTTTACCGTTTGAACGTAACGTTTTTGGTTAAGGTTTAGATTTGGTTTAGCTAAAAATGGTATAGCTCTATTTTTGGTAAGGATCAAATCGTTGACGTTACCTTACTAAAACCAAACTCACCATGAAAGCTTACCACGAATATTGAAAGTAATAGGCTAATTTCCGTTGAAAATAATAGCGCGAGACGAAATGCGCTTAACGTAACGTGTTTGGTTATGGTTTAGTTTTGGTACATCGTTGAAACCTAATAACTGATGTTTTTGATGTTTTTGGTGTAAAGACCTATTCGCCTTTCACCATAAGTATCTACCCACGGGAAGAGACGAGTTTCAATTAGGTTAAGTGCCGGAAACCACACGGCACTTAGAAAATATGATCATATAATATAATTTCAGTGTTCGCTGGCGACAGTTGTGTTGGAAACGAACGAGCAGGCACCTGCAGGCTGCTGTCAGCATGCCAGCCCCTGGTCGCCGAGATCCAGGGCGCTGGAACCCCCATGCCCGCCCGGCTGCGCAGAAAGCTACAAGCTCTTGCCTGCGGCTTTGAGTCAAACGAACCTCTGGTATGCCTGTGTAACATATTTTCCCTTTCATTTGTAACGAAATATCCCATTTTTTTTTATTTTATCAACAAGAAAGACATAAATCAACATTTAATTCGCATTATAACTATTAGTATGATATTATTAGACAGTTACGTTTAAAGTAGCGGTGGTTTTTAACCTATTCCCAAAAAGGAGGAAGTACTATGTTCGTCTGTATATATTTTTTAATATGTGTGTTCATCAATATTGTTGTCAATTGTTAACCTATTTCGATGATTGTTTTTTCTTTGATGGGGTTTATCACAAGGGTGGTCCCATGTAAACGTTAAGATCTGATGATGCACTCCGGAGATGGAGAGTGGAACCTTGCTGAAGAAGTTTCTAAATTTTATTTCCATTTATTATTATTGTTGTATGACTAATTTTATAAAGTAAGACTTACTAACCTAATATGGAATTCCGTTAGTTACTTTAAAAAAATCTTTTATTTCAGACTACTTTGTCGATTTTGAGTTACTTAATATACAATTCATAAAAACTATGTTAGTAAAAATAGGAAAATAGACAATAAACGATCACATTCATCGAATTACACGCTTACGTACGTGTAATTCGATGAATCGACCGAAGACAGCTAAGTCTATCCTCTCAGAAATTATCCTTAGGATACTGTTGGCGCTTTCCCGTATTCGCAGCATTACCGAGGCAGTCTTTTTTCGCATGATTGTGTAAAAATCATCAACATCGGCGTCTGAGTGCCCCATTTGAAGTTTACAGTCACTGTATTATAATGCTTACACCTAAAAAACTCTTTTAGGTTTGCTGTGTATCACCGTTCACGAATACAGTTGCACAAGATTCTGGAAGCACTGAGGGCTGGTCACCTCCTGCAACTCATGGCTTGGGAGTTGGTCCAACCACATGGCTACAACCGCAGCCATCGGGCGGCACTGTGAACCCATGGGGAACAGATCAAAATTCAAATACCCCGCCACCAGAACCAACAAGACTGAATCCTGTACCGTCAATAAATAGTAATAATGGGGCACCACCAAATATTCGAGGACATAGAAATCTCAATCTTCTACCCGATAATTGCGGGGTCCTTGAAAGCGACAGGATATGGGGTGGCAACAGAACTCGGCTGTATGAAATGCCTTGGATGGTGCTTGTAGCATATGATTCAGGTATGCTTAGCTAAATTGACCAAGTTCTCTTTAGTGAAATATATAATTCTTTTTGAAACTTTTTTAAGTATTTCACCAATATTTCAGCCCGTGGTACTAAGCTGAGTTGCGGTGGAACTCTCATCACGGAGAATTACGTGTTGACAGCAGCGCATTGCGTTACATTTCTTGGCAGCAGACTGTCGTTACGGGGGATTGTACTTGGTGAATATGATGTGCGGACAGACCCTGACTGCGAGCGAATGGAAGGAGACTTGCATTGCGCACCCAACATCAGGGTTAGACTTTTTTTAATTTGAAGTATAATATTAGCCGAGGATTATTAGTTAAAATTTAGCCAAAGTTAAAAATTAATTCAGTAAATTATGCTAAGTTGAACTAAAATTATAAAATATGTATTGAATTATCACTGAAATTCCCAGGGGTCTTAGACTGCAATTCTCTCCTTCATTGGTGGAAAAGAAGCGGCACAAGAAACCTAAATTGGTTCTATTAGTTAAGAAATATATTAAATACAATTTTACAACTTTTGGGAGCTGGTAGAAGTATTTTCTGAAGAGTCTTGGACTTATATAATTCAAGTCTACATAACTATTTATTTAATACTGAATACACACCGAAACGTTTAAGGCTCATCCCGTGCGGACACCGAATGTAAGCTGAGCGAGGAACGCAGTAGAAATTAGAACCGTAAAAGATACATGTTTTAATAAAGTAACAAAACCACACTATTCAATATTTGTAAATTGTAAAGTAGTTTATAATTAGTTTAAAATAGTATTTCGTTAAAAATGCAGAATATACGGTTACAATTGATAAAAATCGGGCAACTTTAGTTATTTTTTCTTCCATTCTACAGAATTATATTTCAATTAAGTATATTCAATAATATAATTTACAAATTATAATAAACTTTGGGAAAGACCACATCACTGCTCATATCTTGTAGATTACTACGTACTTTTTCAAAAACTGATTAAACAATATTACTTAAATTCAAGGTGTTTTGCGAAGGAGAAGCCTTAATGGCTTTTGAAGGCACGAAATTGGTGTCTTATAGCATTAAACCTACCTAAAAGAATATCTGCATAGATCACCATCTTATTGATAAAGTTGATAGTTGTTGTTAATTTGCAGAATGTGACCATTGAAAAAGTAATAGCACATCCTGGATACAGCCCTCAGAATTTATACGACGACATTGCGCTGGTGAAGCTTTCAGAACCGGCGGATTTTAATTTAGGTGATGTACGAGTATTAAACCTGAATTGAAACTGTAACAGCGATGAAAGTTATGGTCTACAATTCTTATTAATTATTGTTACAGATAATATGAAAGCATTGTGTTTGCCGAGCACACCGGAACTCCAAACGGAAAGCTTAGTTGGTGTAAAAGGAATAGTAGCTGGCTGGGGCGCCACTGAAGATGGATTACAATCCCCAGTGCTTCTCAGTGTAGAACTGCCGGTAGTTAGCAACAAAGATTGTCAAGACGCTTATAACGGGTTAGTTTTTTTATGGATCAAACAGACTGAAATGTGAAGTTATTCTAATGATAGACTTTGAAAGTGTTATATTATCATTTCAGTTCTCCCCAAATTTTCAACCGTCAAATGTGTGCTGGCGGTGTTGAGGACAAGGATTCGTGTGGCGGTGACTCTGGTGGTCCACTTATGTACCCTGGCCGCATCAGAACTGGCGGCGTGCGCTATGTGCAACGAGGAATCGTCTCGTACGGCTCCAAGCGTTGCGGGCTCGGTGGCTATCCAGGCGTCTATACCAGGATTGCCTATTATATGGACTGGATATTGGACAACATTGGCAATTAGTTAATGAAAATAATTTTAGGAAGATTAAAGTACGTCTAGTCTATTTGTGAAAATATTTTATAGCTTCCAATTAAGGTTAGCTAACAATTATTTCTTTTCTGATTTTTTTATTTGACAATACATCTATATGGTTATGATTTATAACTTTCAGAGACGTTTACACAAAATTTTGGAGACTTTAATAATAAATAAACAATTTTGATGGTGCAACTAGTTTATGGGTAGGTTAAAACATATCTACATCTTATACAAAACTTTACACGTGTACATAAATATGTAGGTAAGAATCTATTCTATGAGTCTTGTATAACCTCAAAGTAAACCTACCCAACTTCATTGATCCACTGTTTGCCAAATTTTGTTAGGTGCGCGGTGGATCAACGTAGAATTTCAAAGGAAAAAATATGTGATTGCATGAAGTTAAAAAGATTTTATTACGAGACTTTATCCTTCATGTTTAATGATTTGCTTTGTGCATGGTGCGCATCGTCACAGTATTACAAACTATTGTAATACTGTGGCATCGTATTCTAATAAATTAGTCATCTGTGCATGACACCAAATACACGTCATTATTCTGAGTAGAATACAAATTGATTACATTATTCTGAGCCTAGAAACCTACCCCTTCTCCTTGCCCTATGTTATCCAAAGAGTTGTCCAAAAGAATCTCTATGGATGTCTTATTTACTTATTTTGATGTTTGACTATTTTGATCCCTTACCGACCTAGCTGTCTTTATTTATTTTCTCTTTCTGTTTATCTTGTTCTATCCACCGGTATTCCTAATCCTGTTTTTCTCAGTGTTTCTGTCAACCTTGACTTTGGCAGAATCATCGTCAAACACGATGGAGCCATAAAACCTCCAAAAAGTGAAGTGAAGTGACCTAGATTTTTGACATTGTCCAATTTGCCCACCAATATTATTCCCGGCTGTCTCAAACAGTATGAAAGAAAACTAATAGAAATGAATAACATAAATGGGCAATACCAATTATTTATGATGTGACGTAATTTTGTGAGGCCTCAATGAGCAATCATTGGGGTTCTTACTGTGTTACAAAATCAAAATTGATATGACTAAGTGTAGCATACCTGCGTGCAGGTCCAAGTCAGCGAGCTCATCTGAAGGCGGATCCTCGGGCCGATCGGTGCGCCATGACTTCGGACCTCCAGCGAGTGTTAATATCTTTTATCTTTCATGATTAAGTAGGTAGATATAATAATATCTAAAAAACGGTCAAGTGCGTTTCGAACCATACGCTGTAGAGTTCCACAGTCACAAAATATATTTTATAACTATATTATTGAAAATTTACAAAACCCCCAATAACATTGATTGAACAAAATGATTATATCGTACAGGTAGACCTAGACCAAAAGATAGTGTTAAAAGCTTCGAAACTGCTTAATCGATATCCAACAAACATGGCTATGAACCTGTTTTAGAAAACCCTAGGACAATGATATCATCTAAATACACGAAAAAATGTGATAAGAGCTAAATATCTTCGAAACGGCTTAACCGATTTTCATAAAATAAGTACGGGTAAGAACCTGTCCCTCGTTTAGTTTTTAAAATAAAAAAAGTGCTCCCAAATCGGACAACACATTACTAGATATATCTACGTCGGTTAAAAATGCATGCAATATACTTTAAAATAGCTATATCAAAAATGGTACGTTTGGGGTATGGTAGCTATTTTTAATTTCCAAATTTTTAGAACGTAACAAATCGATCTTTCGATTTCTTCACGACCTTGTGTTTGATAGAAAAGTTTTTTAATGCACAACGGGTTAGTGCATGACCTCATACAATCACATCTGATGTTAAGTAAAGATGAGGCCGAATGGCTATCTTATCTCAAGCAGCGGGGATTCAACAACTACGCTATCAACATTGCTGCTTGGTAACAGATTTAGATAGATGGTGGTAGCCGTGTCTTTGAGGTACACTTTTTAAAATTGCCCTACCACCAACCAGAGCACATGTACCCCGCTGGAAATCAAACCCGCTATCGCCTTCTTGTATACCTTATTTTGTATACATTGAGCCACGGAGGTGCTTGAAATATGTAGGTAAATATTAAATAGGTGGACATGGAAAAAAACAGATTTGATATGGAAAATTTAGATGAATTTATATATTTCAGCCTCGTCCGATGAACATAATCTCACAGCTATGGCATAATATGTATACGCGAGCCCAAACCTGGAGCAAATTTTTAAGAACCAAAGTTTATGGTGACCGGTTCTATTGGGAACTACTTAAGAGTATCTTTTGGTTCACGATGGGTCTAAAACTTTTCCATGATTTTGCAAGACATTTACTCGCATGTTCCGATACTGGCAAAAAATGCAAGAAAAAGTGAATGTACTATAATTTCTTTTTTTGATAATTTATACAGTGTAATAAATTGTGTACTGTCTGTATGTTGTTTAATTTAATGTGGTTTCTCACTTGGGGTTACATCGCTGCGGTTCATGGCTGCTCTTTGAAAATTATCCGCCGCGACAACATAATATCTAGTTATTAAAGGTTATACAAGCGTTTCTTTCTGGGCATTGCCTGGTATACGTTACGGTTTTTATGAGTTTTTATTTGTATAGCTAAGGCTGCCCTCCCAAATCAGACTTTGTAGGTGCGATAATCGCGCTGATTTTTTCCGATTTCTTGACCGATTTTTGAAGGATTTTTCAATATTGTAAATAATCTGTAGGTTTCATTCACTTCATCGGTCGGTCAAATCGGTCAGTGAGTAGTCTAAGTCGGATAACTATTGAATAATAGGTTAGCGAATGTAAAACGTTATCCTATCTTTAAAATGAATGCAGTTTTCTTTCTCGTTTCGTTTCTTTGGAAAGTGATAGGCTTGTGTTTTATTTGAAATCAGAATTAGTTTGTTTGAAGATAAAGTGAAAAATAATGTTTTATTCGAGTTCCTTATTGTTAGTCAATAGTTACCAAAGGTAAAACCACATACAAACGGCTGCTTACTATAATCTTAAAGTTACTAATTTTTTCACATGTTTGAAGTATACCTATCAGTAGGTAGGTAATAGGATAAAAAGTTGACTAACAAATTCCTAGTTTGCTTTAGATATAGGTAGTGTAGGTATTAATTATAAATCCTACAATATCACATTAATATTACCATTGTGAATTTGTACAGGATACCAAGATCCCTAAAGCTATTTTCTAAAAAATAATTTGGTTTTTTCTATTTTCTGAAAACTGTTTAGTCGCAATATTTGCATCCGAAGAAATTTTTAAAATTATATAAAGTTAATCATCGATATTTTAGAAAATAGTTGCGCGAGTTCAAGATATGCCTATAGTATAATATCATCCGCGACGCATTAAGTCAGAGTGGTCATTTTAGTTTAATATCATACATTTTATTACTAGATGCCTATACTATACGTAAAGTAAGCTACCGATTCATTAGAAATTAATTTTATTCTATCACTGATATGCAAAAAATTAGGAACGTTAAGTCTATCGGTACCAAAGATTTGAATCGAGACTCTGCTTTTGGCATGGCATTCAGGATTCAGACCAATTCGATATTTTGCATACTTGAGATTCGACAGTCAACATTCATTCGACGTTCGACCTTCAATTGGGCTGTTAGCACTAAATTTCGACTTTTGGCCGAGTCGCCCCTAACATTTTTAAAAAGTTTGCTACTCGACTCGTTGATTAGAAATTGTTGGGGTCGAGTGGCCACCTAAGCCTTATACTATATTATAACAATTATAAGTATAAGTAGAAGCTACGAGGTTGGTCCCATATAAATTTGGTAAAAATCTGATGATGCCCTCCGGAGATAAGAGACCAAACCTTACTGAAGTAGCTTTGCAAATTTTTTTCTATTCAAATTATTGATTGTCCACTTATTTAAAACATTTTGCATGAAACTAAAATTCTATAAACAAAAGGCTAAACAATCTACAAGTAATACTTACCTACCTAAGATTTGGATTACATTTTACAATAGTAATTGTAAGAATGTCATCTGCAGATGAGCGCCCGCGTGGAACAAGGAAAATCCCGAGTTTAGATGAGCAATATAGGTATTAATTAAACACGGGTCGCATATATCGTATGACGCTGTGCGTTTTCATAAAAAATACTCGTATTTTGTTGTTGTGTTGATAACCTTTGCTGCTCCGGCCGTGGTCAGGGCCGGTTTTGAACTATCATCACCAGTTGTGCGCGGACTCTATTCAATAACAGACCAGCTAGCGTAGGCATTTATATTATTTATGTGAAATTAAAGCAAGTTACTGGAAAATGGATATGTTGTGCAAAACAGTGGTAATAGCTAGTGCTTTCGTGGTGATTATATCGAATGTAGATGGACGTAAGTACATATTTTTTAAGAAATATCGTCACTTTGATAACCGCAGACTAAATAAGAGGCTTTTGTTTGACCTCTTGATAGCTTAGTTGAATCATTATGGCATATCGCAACGCTAAAAACCCGGTTCTTATAAATGGCTGTAATTAATTATACTGTTCGGTACGAACGGTGACACTAAATTAGACAGGTAAAATGAATAACAGGAAAAAACTGCGTCCATGTGTACATAATGTATTACTAATAATTCTATAAAAAACTGTAAATATGAAAGGAGGGAGACTGGACAATAACCTATACGTACCCACTGGGGAATTTCCCTACTAGGTAGATTTATATCTAAATACGCAGATGTAGATATTACTTATTTTCTAATTACCGTCCCATATTTGAAAATTATTAATTAAATTAGGTTTTGTATACTTACGAGCTTAATCTTTACGAATTACCTAACCTAATGCCCATTTTTAGGGCGTTTGCGCCGCACAACGATCCATACAAAATTTTAAGTGAAATTATTCGAAACGAATACACAGTATTTATCCGTCCATACTAATTATATAAGTGTGAAAGTCTGTCTGTTTGTCTGCTTTAAACCGTTGAACCGGCCATATTGAAATTTGGTAGAGCAGGTGGTATGAGAACCGGAGGACATAGACTACTTTACATCTTGAAGAATTCCTCTATAAAATAATTGCATGGTTATCTAGGAAGATAGTGCACAATCCTGGAGGAGAAAATCAGGGGCCTTAATGCTCTTTGGTCGTCCCGGGTGTCCCCCACTCTCGCTGATAGGGAGGGGAGTCCCACACAACTGTCTCGCCGTACCCCAGGCGAGCGGTATGCGTAAAGCATTTTCTCCGCGAAAAAAAAGGGGGCCTTCATCCAAAAGACAGAACCTAACTTGTTATATTTCATTTAATTCGGCAGAAAAGTAAATTACAACACAAAGAAAGACACTATAAGATAATGCACTATAAGACACTATATGAAATAGAAAAAATACGACTTCCACGTTGACAAAGTCACGAGCGATAGCTAGGTAGTTATGTAGGTATAAATGTTTCCGCTATTTACAGCGTGGCCAGCTTTCACAACAACCCAGCAACAGACTTGGAGCGTTTTTTTATATTCATTTATTACATAGAAGAGATTAATTATTTTTAGTTTTAAAATTTCAGAGCGCTGTAATGGCGGGGTGGACTGCATCATGTTGAAAGAATGCGTGGGGTTGTTCAATCAACTGAGCAATGGCAGCACGCCACAATTGACTCGCCTCTTGAGGACCCTTCATTGCGGCTTTCATGAATATGAGCCTATGGTAGGAGTGAAATCTAATGATTGCATAGCTATTTACCTATTCTTATATGTATGACACACGGACCTATTTGCTGGTATCTATGGTGGGGGCAAATAGATATGCCATCCTATTTATAAACTAGATAGGCCTAAGAACAAGGCTGAAACTCTGTGGATGTAAGTGTACCCATAGTAGGATACTAAATAACTTGCTAAATAATGTTATTTAGCAATTTATTGTGAAACGCCACACTGGAGTGGTACGTTCCTTGGCCATACGTACGAGTGACCACAAAATGTAGAATTATTTTCGTGGAATTAATAATAATAATAATAAATAAATAATAAATAAATAATAAATATCCTTAGACTTACACACAGCGCCATCTAGTTCCACTACTATAAGCTTGTGTTGTGTATACCAGATGGTTGATATATTACACAAATACATTTTTTTTTTGTAAATAAATACTTATTATGAATGAAAATATCCATAACTCGGGTACATATGTCCGTATTCATCTATCTATAGGTATCTATCTATAGGTAATATCAAGATGGAGATCTTTGGGGGAGGCCTATGATCAGCAGTGGACGTCCTTCGGCAGATACGATGATGATTAATCTATATAATTACTGTAGTTCTGACGTAAACACCTTTGCCTGCGCTAAAAAGGTTTAAAGAAAGAAGAATTCATATGTTCTTTTTCTTTTTCTTATGCTTCCGAAGCAGCGAATCACTATAAGTTGAAAATTTGGAAATCCAGGGGGCCGATCGCGCAAGTTTGAACATTACCAAAGCTAAACCAAAACTAAAAACGTTACGTTAATCATATTTCGTATCGCGCTAATCATTTGAACGGAAATTAAACTAGGTTTTTTTTACCCGTGGTTAACTCTAAACATTTTGGGTTTGGTTTTACTTTGGTAGCGTCAACGATATAATCATTCACAAAAAATAGCGCAATTCTATTTTTTACATCAGCTACTAAAGCTAAACCAAAACCAAAAACGTTCCGTTCGAATGGTAAAACCGTTATAAAATAGCGCGATTGGTCCCCTGGTAAACAAAACGCTTCTTCTGCGTTGAAAACTAAATATGTTCTAACTGGCTTTACTGATTTCCATCAAACATGGCTAAGAACCGTCGTGCAAACACCAGCTTTTAGAAATAAAAACCGTTTTTAAGTCGGTCCAGAAATTCTGACACCATGCACCATGCCACAAACAGACATAAGCTTCAACTTATAACCTACCTAACAATGCTGGTCGTACATTTATTTATACCTTTATTAAGTACAACTCAACATTTTCAGCTCTGCTGTCCCCCCGAGTTCCGTTATAATTCAAACGATTTCGGAGTTACCGAGTCGTTGCAAAATGACAGAGGAGGGGAACGAATTGGCGGCGGCAACAGTCTGCTGCCAGATAACCGCGTATGCGGCATCCAGAATAACGACAGGATCGTGGGCGGCACACAGGCGGACATCGACGAGCACCCCTGGATGGTGCTGCTACGATATGACAAACGTACGTTTCTAAGTGCACAGTGTGAGGCCGCAACGCCAAAATTCGCCTCTAACCCCTACGTTTAGATTTTTAGCTAACTAACTTGATTTTCGTCAGTATTGCTTCTTCGTATAGAGGGCACTCTCATTCAGTATCTTCAGTTCAACCATTGCAGTAACATTAGGGTGAGTCTACCAGTCATTCCGTGCAGCCTATTGTTTAGTTTTCAGCAACTGAACTGTGATTTTGGTGAACCGAGTAAAGGTGCAGGCACACTGAGCCGCGAGATACCTTCCCGCCCCTGTCACATCGTGACTACCATTACGCGATTGTCTCTATTAGGACTCACAGCTTTGGCTTCCTTAATAGATAAACTGGTTTTCCCTTTCTCGATTCTACTCTTCAAACCTACAAGGTTCCAACGAGTACCTACATCCAGAGGTCAATCAGAGTTATAATATAACATGTTCTAAACTTATAGTATGCAAGTCAGTTCTACTGTTGCTATTCATGCCGAAATCTGTCAAGATTGTAAGTTTGTTATGCAACTTGTTACTATCAAGCTATACTTATCACTTTTATTTATAATTCCAATTGAACTTGAAATAAAATGCTTTAAATATATAATTTCTTTTTTTTTTAAAGAAATTTAAAATGTATCGCCCCTTTTTTGCATGAAAAAGCTTTCATGCAAAAAATAGTTTTTAAAATTCCTCGAACGGCAGTTTTTCTTATCTTTAAAAATAAAATACCTTCCTTTTAGACAATTTCCAGTTCCCCTTTTATACATGGCTTATTGAAATTGGACACCCACACAACGATATATTTTTCAATAAATAAGAAGGCAAACGTACTAACGGGCCCCCTAATGGGAAGTAGTCACCGCTGTCCATGTCCATTGGCCAGCCGCTATTCTATTGATTTAGCAAAACACTTACCTACAGTTGAACATTCTTTTGCAGCCTACGGGTGGGGCTTCTACTGCGGCGGTGTGCTGATATCTTCCAGATACATCTTGACAGCAGCGCATTGTGTCAAAGGAGAAGACTTGCCGACCAATTGGAGATTGTAAGTCTTCACTTTGTCACTTCTAAATCCGCATCCACTTCAACATCAACAAACACGTCCTCACTACAGGAGCAGGGCCTCCTCACCAATGGTACGAATTGATGAATTTAAATTACACTAATTGACGACCTCCGAGAGTGGCTAAGTTTTGGTCCAATAAAATTTGGAAGTTACCTCTACTCGAAAATCACACTAATATTAGCCCACCAGACAGTCACTGTACTCAATGTTCTGCCCTGTGTAGGTATAGCCTGTAGTGTACCCACCGATTTACTCATATGCCCCTAACGACGACCTTCAAAGCGTACTTCCAATATCATCCATTGTTTTAGGCCCGTATTACAGAAAGTTATTCAAGTAGAGATCTCCGCTTAAGGACAATTAAAAAGGGGCAGCTTTATGTAACTTGTATATCGGCATCTCTTTCTAACTAAGCTCAAGCACAGATCTATGCTTGAGCAACATTCTGAAATACGGGCCTTAGAATTCGAATCATCTTTGCCCATCTTACACTTGCCTGGGTTCAAAGCACGGATTATACCTACAGGTGCAACCGTCAAATGTCGCCAGGTCATTATCGCGTTAATACAGTTACTAAACTATCCTTTCAGAAAGGAATCGTACATAATTAGTGAAAGCACTTACTTTTAAAGTACTAAACAAAATGCGCACAGAAAAGTAAAAGACCTCATCGTGACTAACATCAACACACGGACAAGTTCACTCACTATGCCGAAACTATCACCTATTAACCGAAGTATCCGATAGCAACCGATAGTGTAAAATTAGCCCTAATCGCGATGTGGTACTTAAGTTAATGACGATTCTCATTGCAGATATGTTTTTTTTTTCGTTTTCAATTCAGTTTTCGATGGTACGTCGACAGCACGACGACCGTTACACTATAATACCAATATGTAAGCTGGCCATGCGACGCTAAAGGTAATGTGAACGCAGAGAGACCCTCTTATACTGGAAGTGTTACGGCCGTCGTACGGCCGCATGTACAATATTTCTCAATTACAATTATGTCTCCAAAGAATATATCGTTTCAGATATACGCCCTGTATAAGATATCAACGGCGGATGCAGCATCATGGGGTCTTAAAGAGATCTAGAAATTTTTCAAGATTTCGGCTCAATTTGACAGAAAAATGTACCTTGGCTCAAATTTTTCAATATGTTAAATTAAAGGCTCATTTAAAGAAACAATTTCCTAAATCTATTTACAAAAAAAATTGTTACTTTGATAGCTAAAGATTTGAACGTTGGATTCACGAAACTACAAGCTTGCAAGAGATTTAAACGTCTATGAATTAATTACTGCGGTAATAGATTAATGTATGTTTATCCGTTGTCTAAGCATTCATAGTAGGTACAGACTTTGTCTAGTTTGGGACCGAATAGGTATTTAAGCAAGGGTCCGAAATATTTATTTATTTTAGTCTAGGTACTGCTGAACTCTCAGCATGCCACGGAAGCAAATATTCGGTTTTCCGTTTCCGTTACTACCACCCCCTTGCCCGGATGGTCACCTGGACGGTGGGCATCGCATGCTATATTTAAATTCCCGAGAGGCGATTTTCCCCAATGGCGATGATTTGTCATATGCGTCGGATGTGGTCAACCAATTGCCACTTCTGGTTACCAGTTCCCTTATAGCTATGTCAGCAATACTTGTTCTCTGATGAAATATCTCACTTCTTATCATATCCGTTAGAGAAATTCCGAGCATAGTTCTTTTGAGTTCATTGTAGGAACCTACCTGCTTTAGTAATATGAATTCCATGATTTCTTCTTTGTTAAGTTCCATAGATATAGTTCAATCACTTTAAATTAAACGAGCTAATTTCTGTCTGTATTTGTACTTGCCATAAAACATGAGAATAAAATCTTGTTTTTATGTCAGATCGCAGGTCCGCCTGGGGGAATGGAACACGTCCAGCTCCACTGACTGCGTGATGGACGACTGCGCACGCCCTGTGGTAGACGTGCCCGTTGAGCAGATCATCGCACACGAAGAGTACACCCCATCAGACGCCAACCAGCACAACGACATCGCGCTCCTGAGGCTTGCGCGGAATGTCGGCTTTAATGGTAAACATCAAGCTAAGACTCGATTTTCAAAATACCACTGGAAATCCGTTGATGGATTGATGTCAACCCCTTACTATTCGCAGCGAAGTGATCACAGGTACTATTTGATCCTAAGTGGACCCCACCTTGGGGCCTATCACAACACCAAAGAGCACTTGAGCACAGCATTATTGTTTGTTTGTTTGTAAACGCTTTATTGTACAAAAAGGCAATACATTAATTCATTATTCAGACATTAAAATTCATTATTAATGAAGAATTCAAGAAATTGCGATAGCAAAATCGTTTGCCTAGTCAATGGCCTCTATGCTCCGCGCAAACATATATGGCCGCCTATTTTCTCGGATATGCACTCCTTTATGAATCAAAAATATCTTATAATTGGGTTTCGTACATAATACCATATTTAGATCGTCGAACATCAATACGTCGACAACGAGTGGTCGAATAAACAAACGTCGATAGACCATTAATTTGATACAGTAAAATGTCGAGATTTTTAAACTTCGAAGCGTTATTCGAGTGACTCGAGTCACAAGTATAATTTTAATATTGGTTTGAGTTCAGTCCTCCTTGAACAGGCAGAAATGCAAAACGACAGCATATATTTAAGTAAGGTGGCTGATCAATGAACGATTGCACCATAATTCTTTTAGGTATGATTTGGGACTGACGCCGCCGTACCTGTGGCTGCTAGATAAACATTCCGAATATTCCGCAGCGAGCAATTCAAATACAAATAATATATTTGCAGGCTAACACGGTACAATCATGGATGAACATTTGTTTTAGAGCAAGCGTATTGCGTCATTTAATGACATGCAAATATTTAAAAGTGATACATTATTCAAATTAATCATTAAAATATAATTACAATAAAGGCAAAATATAAATGTCAAGATAATTACTCTGTGACTAAGTCACCATGTCAAGATCGAACTAATTGTTATTGCCGTTATTATAATGTCAGTCATTACATTGACAGTGAAATACAAATGTTATTGAATTAAATTACAATGTCTAAATCGAGCTCTCAAAAAATATAATTACCTCATTGCTATGTTTAGGCACAGCGAGGAACACTAAGTAGACAGAAAACAACACATAGGCACCTAATACAACACCAAAATAACCGAAAATAATCAAATTATACTATTCATAAAAGTCATTAAGACTTATAAAACAGTTATCAATCAAAATATTGTATTCTTTTTAAATTTTGGCTATGGCAAATTCGCACTTCAGGCAAGAAGTTAATTGTTTTAACTTTTAACTATTTCTAGAAAAACACGTTGCAGTGTATCCACATGCTATATGTACTGTTTGAATTCAAAGTAAGATGTTTTTAAACTCTTAATTTCAGACTTCATCAAACCTATATGTCTGCCTCTTACCAACGAGCTCAAACAAAGCGCCTTTGATGGGAGCGTGATGGAGGTTGCGGGGTGGGGCAAAACTGAATTACGTAAGTACATTTCAATAACCAACGTATAATCGTATAATTTATGTTTCTTTCGACGTGTTTTTCACTACCTACATGTAACCTATAATCCAGTCAGTTACTTATCTCATACAGGGGTTTCACATGATTAATGCTAGCAAGCTACCTATTCAAATACCCAACGCCCGCAGTTCTTTTAAATCATAGAATAATTCTATGTTTAAAATAGACACATGGCATATAACTCAACCATGTCAAGCAACCTTAATTGTATGGTTATTAATTATGGAAAAATGGAAATAGGGATCTACCAGTTTTTGGTGGAACTATGTAGTTTTAGGTACTTGTAGGTATGTAACTATTTAAGTACCCAGAAATTATTAAAATAAGCCCAGTTATTTAGTTTTTCCTTAGTAGGTACAGTCGACAGCACGACGAAATCGGAAATGTGAACGCTCGGACCCGGCAGAGAAGTGTTACCAGTGTTACGGTCGTCATGCGGCCGCATTTAAGTATTGGTATTACCGACCTCTTGAAAAATTAGAAACCCAATGATTATATAAATAAATAATAATAATAAATATTTCGGAAACTTACACCAATCATCTAGTCCCAAACTAAGCAAAGCTTGTACTATAGAAACTAGATAACGGATAAACATACACAAATATTTGTATAAACATCCATGACTCGGGAATAAATGTTCGTATTCATCATCATCACACACACATTTACCCCTCGCGGGATTCGAACCCGCAACCGTTAGTTTCGCTGGCATGGTCACTATCTACTACACCAATCGATCGTCAAATACAAGGTACATACATAATGTCACGACCTGTATCCTGGTCAGAGATATCCCAAACATTAGTGTTTGGGTGTTCCAACATTCCATCTAGATAAACCAGAATCAAACATAGCTAAGATCTACTCCCCGAGTTTAAATTTAGAAAATCACCGAAGTACCTACTATGACATCGTCAAAATACGCCAAAAAAAAAGTATTCAAAGCTAAATATCGCCAAAGCGACTCAACCGATTTTCATCAAACATGGCTAACAATCTTTCCCCTTGTTTAGTCTTTAATATAAAATAAACCATATTCAAATCGGACCTAGCGTTACTGAGATAGATCCGAGCATCGCCAGACCAACCTAAATGCTGGGTCTCCAATCCTATACCTACATTATATAAAGAAAGAAAGAAAAACATTTATAAGGTAGGTATAAAGTTTTTGTCTCCAAACTTCACCTGTACACAACGAGGGCTACGAAATAGATACCGATACCGACCGAGTGCTACTGCGTCCTAATTTGGAACGGCCCCACCACACACGTTGGGAATTTAGTTTCCTCTGTACTGTTGTAATGGGGTCGATGTTTATTTTCGCTTCGATTTGATAATAGATACCTATTACTTTTTCCAGGTTCTGAATCAGATGTTAAGCTCAAAGTTCGTGTGCCAGTTGTAAGTAGGATCAACTGCGCCAATGTGTTCAATCGAGTTGGACGTGAAATCGTCGAAACCCAATTATGTGCGGGGGGCAACGCGGGGCAGGACTCGTGTCGCGGGGACTCAGGGGGCGCGCTAATGGGGCGCACGACCAAGGCTGAGAACTGGCTCGCTGTGGGGGTTGTGTCCTACGGCCCGTCACCCTGCGGCACCCCAGGTTGGCCTGGCGTCTACACGCGCGTCGGTGCATACGTAGACTGGATACTATCCAAACTACGTCCCTAGATTTAAGTTGAGGTACTTTGTGCACCCACTCGTATGCATGAATAATTGTACCGCCAATAAATTGCCAAAACAACCGATTACAGTAAGGTTCCATTCTCTATCTCCGGAGTGCATCATCAAATCTTAACCAAATTTATATGGGACAAATCTGCCGGTTTAAAAAAATAATCATGAAAATCGGTTAACAGTTGAAAATATACCTAGGTTAACAACAACCTCCTCCGTTTTGGTAGTCGGTTAAAAAACATGTACGAATTGAATGACATGAGTGAGTGCACGAACAGCCCAAAGGTAAGCGCTTTTTATGACGGGCATCATCGGGGCCGATCGCAAAACAGCTGTTATTAAAATATGAATACGGGGCGAAGCGGGTCGTATTATTGCGAGGCGAAGTGTGGTATTATAACGTCGTCGGCAGTTTTGTCAAGAGAACTAAAAATTCGTCAATAAGCTGCGTGCGATCCGAACCGCCTCGTCCGGCCCCGTTGCAACCGGACACATTAATTTATTATATACGTATGTGCTTTTACCTTTAGGGTGGTTTTATACATGCGGTTGCATCAACCTCCTCGCGGTTAGTTTTCCACTACTGCGTATCGATTGAGAGGATTACGATGATGGATGGCGTAACCGCGAAGATATGTGAAAGGCTTGACCGTTCCAGAACGACCGTGCCATGCAACCGCAAGTCTGAAATATAAGATATTTATACGAGTAAGTAATATTGACTGATACATTGAGATTTTCACACTGTTAAATTGGGTACTCACCTTCTGTCTTATTTTGACAGCATGAAACCATAATTTTAGTGATTAAGTATTTAAGGTTAGGGTATTTTAAATACCTAGATGACAATTTGCCGAGAAGAGGAGGAATTTAATTTAACAAAGAATTGATAGGTATTCTATGGGTAGAATGGCTTATTTGACCTAATTTTCATGTTACACTTGTGAGCAAAAATTTTAAACTTCCAAAATGCATGCATATTAATATTTAACCCTAGACCACGCCCATAGATGTAATTTTCTGTTGTGCAATAAATTGTATTCGTATTGAAAATTTTTAAATGTCTTGCACAAATGACGGTCTCCTCATTCCGGATTAAAAACTAAACAGCCCCCAGATTCGATATCGGACAGTTTCAAATTTGGAATGCGTCTCTGTTCACGAAAACGTATTCATAACATAAAGTCACGACATTTTTCCCAAATGGGGTGGGTCAGATATATCCCAAACGTAACCGTAATAATTCATAATTTGAAAATTTTCGATACAGAATCGAATATCGATTGTCGTACCATTTAGATTACGGGCCAAAGAACATGTTGATGGTTCGAAAGAACAAGTTCTAGAATAATGTAACTTCGGACTAAAACTAGATGTACTAGTTTCTTCATAACAAACCTTGGAGATTACTAAGATAATTAACTAATTACAGATAGTTGTGCTAAATGTTGTAAATTACGCAACTGTAAAGCAAATCTACTCGAAAAGTGCCATTAAATGTATCTAAGTAGACACAAAATATATTTTAATAAAGAATAAATCCGAATACTTGGCTATTTTTTTCTCTGCTTAACAATTTTACTATTTCCCAAACGTATAATTTCCGTGTCCAGCAGCTAACGGGTATTTGCAACTTTAAGAAACGGGACCTAAATGAAAGATTGTTTTTCTATTTATTCCTATTTAATAAATTTTTTTATGTAAATAATTCACAAATAATTAGTAGATCTACAATGGCCAACTAGTTTCATTTCATTTGACACACCCAGCACCTTTCTATCACACACCTCCATGCCATACACAAATTGGAACTGTGATGAAAATATATTAATATATTTCTTAAGACAATAATAAAGATAGCCATCTACAAAAGCATAGTAAGTAAACTTGGCACGTAAACTTCCTGTTTGTACTTATGCCACTTACTTTAGGAACTTCCTATTTTAAAAGGGAATTACAGCTTGCTACAATTATGTAGAAAAATTATCGATAATAAATAATTCTCATTAATTTATAATACTGTGCAATTGCCATTATGTGAAGGTGTTTTGTTTCGATTTAATTTTACTATTAGGTTGCACTGATTACAATTTACACAAACAATCAGTTTGTAACCAAGAAATTTATGCAAGGAGGAAGGGATTCGTGGATATCTTGAAGCTTGACCGGACAGGCCTTCTGTAGATTCCATACATATCCTTTGCTGATGTTGCGCACTCATCCACTATGCCAATTCTTCGCCTCCGAGATATCTTGCGCTAATAGAGGTAATGGTACAATGCTTGTGAAATTGTGAACTACGCTCTCATTAAAATAATTGTCATATTTACTTAAAAAGTGGCTATAAAAAATCGCTTCTTTCCACTAGTGGCGGCGTGCATTTCTTCATACAAATCACATAAACGTGAACAGCACAGCCACAGTAAAATCGAAACAAAACGCCGTTTTAATAAATCGTTCATGAGATTGAGATCTCATTCTCAATACTATTTTTATTTTGAAACTGTTTTATCAGAATGCAACAGATTTCAGTATCAACTTAAGGTCATCTCACTCTTGAGAATGGTTTATTAATATGGGTCAAAGAGCTCTTCAACTAAGTTTTTAAGACATTGTGCTATACAACATCATAATAATCCACATTCCAAAATATGTTGTGGATTGTGGTACTATGCTATTCAATCAAGCACACCATTTTATCTTTGATTTACAAGGATATAATCACACTTTCAATTACTTAACAACATTGTCAAATTATCATTAATGTAAGATTTACATAACAAGTTCTAGCATATTTGGAATGCCATAATTAACACATGGAATGTTAATAAATGCTTTCTAAAAGCTGTAAAAATACAAAGCTGCCTTAATAATATTGATAATGTCCTTAAACTTAGCCTTAAAATCTACATTAAATATAATAAAGGACTATTTGTCATTGTCCTGCCATCTCCACATTTTTAAAGAAGTCTTAGAGATTCGTTAAGCAAATAAATAGAATAAAAAAACTGTGGGTATGGTGTTACATAGTTTCCATTCTCATCATGTTAGGATGTTGCCGCTATTTCAATGGGCATATTATCTTGAGCAACTGCTGGAGTCTCTTCTTCTTCAGGGATGATTTCTGCCACAACTGGTTCATTGCTCTGCTCTTCGACACTCTCACTGTCATTGGGAGACTGAATCTCACTTGTTCCATTTAACTCTCCATTAAGCTCTCCATTTACCTTTGGTCCATTTAGTAAAGCTTCTTGTAATTTCTTTCCAAATTCTGAATCCATGTCTGTCACTCCTTTAAACAGTCTGTCCTGCTCATCTTCAACCCATGTAGGGTACCACTCGTTGAATAATTTAATCTGAAAAAATGTTCATTCATTAGTGCAAGGAAACAGAACATAAAGCAGTAATTCAAATTCAAAAAAATATTTATTTCGAAGGATGAAGTTATCACTTGAAAACATTTTGTCATTTTGTTTTTTGAATTTTTTAACTTAGTCCCACAAACCCTCATCTATAAAATTATGTTATGCATGATTCAGATTTATTTGTAATAAATAGTCTTATACTATCAATTATTAAATTCGCCAACATTGTCAATATTTTATAAAAACATAATATTCTGCACAATTCCATGAAATTTAATTCAAAAAGTAAACAATTCACTTATCCATTGATTCAATAAGATACATAATCAATTAAGTAATGCGTCAATTAAAAATATACAATAAATAAATAATTCAGTGATTAATAATTCAAAAATAACAATTCATATAATAAATAGTATATTATGACTGATTGTGCTCATTCATCTAGAATTTTCATTTACTGTGTAGTAGGCCTTCTTTACACTATGCCATGAGGCTTCTGAAATAATGTGATTTAACAACAAGTCTGTACAACTAAAAAGTTATTTCTAACACATAAATTTGACTTTACTATGCTATAGCTATGATTGATAGTGTTATATAACTTATAATCTCTAATGGAGTCAGGATCTTGGTAACTTATATCAGTGGATCTCTGTACTAAATCTCTTGCATAATATATGTTTAACCTTATGAATAGTCGGGAATCATTAAAACATTACTATGATATCTCCTTTGTCATTTTACACAATAGTGTTTAGCAAAATGATAGAATAATTAAGTGGCTACATTACATAACATGATTCATATGACTACCAGCATTCAATTTACATTGGTCACATTGAAGGTATTTGTTTGTTTCCACTAACAATAAACAATGACTATGTATAAATGGAAACATATACATAATTAATGCATGCCTGAACAGTGATTCATGTCTCTTAATGACAAATCCTTACAATTTAAATAGTTTATTTTCAAATGTATATTTTAATGACAACTAGGGTGTTTAATGAAAACTAGACAGCAAGTACACTACTAGTCAATATCTACAACCACAGAATGACAAATTACTAGGTTCGAGTTATCTAGAATGATTGTAGGTACAATCCATTTTTTAATAATAGTTTCATTTTGAGAAAAGAACTAGTCAGTTCTTTTCTCAAAATGAAGAAAAGCAGAGAGCCCTAATAACAATAAATTATGGAAGGTAAATACATTACATTGCATCAATAGCCCAGCCACGGGATGGAAATGTTCGAAAGATATTTTTGGAATTGGAATGAATGGGGGCAGGTTTTTGGTATATCTCTAAAACCATGATGGATGGCCAAAAATGTTTAGATATATTTTAAATCAATCACAGATTTGGTTCTGCAAGGCACAGTTCTGTCTAGAACCACTTTATAGCGCTCATGGTATAGGTCAAGTACTCAATGTGCTCGTTGATTGTGCTACAAAATGGATTGTTATTGTGTACAGGTACACTTACCCGGCACTGAAACAAGCTGACAGGTTTGTCCTGGCATGAGAGTCTAGCCAGACAGGCAGCTAACTGATCCGATTTGCCAGTCTTTGCTGCTGCTAGTATTGGAACAAAATCTTCACGTTGCAGTTCACTGAACTCTCCAAACCATTGCAGTATGTACCTCAGCTGAGCTTCTGACGTTAGTCCTGGCGCTGACATCATGCGAGAAAGGGTACGGTGCTCCCCTACAACAGATTCATTAGGTTATACAAAAGTATACTCTGTACTCTTCAATATTGCACATTATGATAGAAATAAAAACCTAGCCAACACCTTGGACCTAGGTACTATGTTGTCTTTGCCTGTTATGTAGGTGAGTAGATTACAGTTATTATACTTAAATTAAAGGACACAAAAAGTATTCTGGTTTGGGCTTTAACAAATAAACTCTTAAAAGTTATTGTGGGTGTTACACCTTCAGTCTTTGTGGCCTTTTAATTAAGCTTTTGAATACAATATGGAATAGGGAGTGAGTAGCTATACCCTAACCCATATTCCTTAACTATTTACCTTCAGATAGGGAAGCCAGGCAGACAGTGGACCCAACTAACAAACTCATTAGAATTAATTTACAGTACAATATCACACGCGCTACGTTCACGGGAGCTACAGAGAAACTAACTATGGTCGATTAGCTTTCTATTAGCGAATGGTAACTGCCTGTTTACCATTATGCAGTTAAAGTTAAGAGCAGTGAACTGTATAATGTGTTGAGCAAGGTTAACCACCTGCTATATTTTCACCTTTCAACTTTATTAAAATATCACTTTCTATCTCGAGACCGTCATTTTTGTTGTTTACGTAATAAACAACAATGATGGGCGACTACAAACAAGTTTTGGTTGCTTACCTGTCGAAAGGAACTTGTTACACTTTCCGTGATCGAAGGTTATTTTTAAGAAGATATGAACTGGAGAACTTTCCGTGTCTGTTAATTTAACGTTCTAACTTACTCTTTGATAAGGACTAACAATATCTAGTTAACTACACCCAAATCAAAACACGGTCGTAGTGTAGCCTTCGCGGCGGGTTCACAGCAGGGGGGGCACACTTCAAATGTCATCAATTTTCATAGCAGATTGCGACCTCTGAACTGCGGTTGACGAACTAACCGTTATTAGTGTTCTGTGGCAGCAGCCGCCATCTTACCGGTGGGTGTCATGTCGAGCTCTCAGTCAACGTCGATTTCCGTTTGAAAGTTTTTGTAAAAGTTCAGATTTTTGTTAATTTGTTGTTTGTTTATGTTATACTTGTTTTTCATAGCAAATTTAAAGAAATTAGGTATGAGAAATAAAAATTTCCTCATAAACAACAATACCAATTTCTAAACCCAGTTTCTACCTATTATAATCAGTGTACGTAGGTATGTATAGATAGATTTAATACCTCAACCAATCGCTGGCAGCAGCACTGTCTATACATGCAAATTTAACCACGGAGTTGCCACTCTTTCTCGGTAAATAGTTACTATACTCTTTGGTTCACAGATACCCAAGAGGATATCAAGCAGTCACCAAGTGATTATATTCTCTTTGGCAGTCACTAGATAGGTACGTAATTACAATTACAAAAAAAACAAAAAAATCTATAGGATCACTTTTTTTTTTTTGGTTTCATTCTCTCCTTTAGGAGAAGGCAAAGGGATCTAGCCCATAACAGCCATGTCTTATTTCTCTTATTTCTTCAGTTTGTAAGTCAGTCTCAGTCAAAACAAGTCATTCGTCGTATACTTGGCGTATACAGAGTCTAGTCACGGTCAAGTCATTCTTGATGAGCAGAATGCTTTACAAAAGATTTTGGCGGCTTCTTGTGGGAACCCGAAAACTCCGTTACGCACTTTAATTTACACTTCCCTTCACTTGTATACCATCACTAACGTTTGCTGCACAATATTCTGCCATTATTAAGCTTCAAAAGTTAGAATGCACAAATTATAAGAATTATAAAGAAAAATGCTACTTCACTCGCCGAGTTCCCGCCAAAAAGCTCTATAGGATCACAGAACAGGAACGAATGAAACGAATTATTCACGGAAAGGAAATGAAGTACCTGAAGTACCACGATATCCTATCATTCAATCAACAAAACAAACCGAATGACGGCTTTTTGGCGGGAACTCGGCGAGTGAAGTAGCATTTTTCTTTATAATTCTTATAATTTGTGCATTCTAACTTTTGAAGCTTAATGTTCATACTATTCCTGTCGATGGCATCTAAATCCGGTACGTCGCTAAGTGCGGTATTGTTTAAAAAGTGATTTGGTGTTAAAGCGACCAAAGTATCCGCTTCAGTGAGGTAAGTTAATGACCTGGAATTAATTATCGCTTCGCAGTCACAAAGTATAGTTATCAACTCTGTATATCCCAATACAGCTTTCCCCAAAGTCCTTTTCAACAGGTCTTTTACGGACCTAACCAGCCTTTCCCACCATCCTCCCCACCAGGCAGCCGGTATTGACGGTGACATCCGCTTCAACATCCGACCAATTAATACCTTTGAGATAATTATTAGCCCCGATGAAATTAGAACCATTATCCGTGTAAATTGTATTTACTCTACCCCTACGCTCAATGAATCTCCTTAGGGCCATTAAAAACGATTCAGTTGAAAGAGAATTTGTAAGCTCTAAGTGCAGGGCTCTGTAAACCGCACAAGTAAATAAAACAATGTAAGCCTTTTCTCCTGATCGCAAAATTAAAGGATCCGCGTAATCTATACCGCAGGTTTCGAAGACCGCTGCAGCGTTATTGCCCATCTTAAAAGGAAGGAGGGCAAAGGGAACAGCACAGGATTTTGCCCTATGACGTCGACATTTAACGCACGCCGCAATAATACTCTTGGCTAACTTACGAACCCCAATGATCCAATATTCTTCGCTTACACCAGCGTAATATAATTGCTCGTGTTTCTGCTGTACCAACCTTCTTATAATCTCGTGTTTTCCCGGAAGTACCAATGGATATTTAAAATCAAAATCTCCGTCGCAAAATAATAACTTGGTACGCCCTCTAATGAGCTGGTCTTCATCCTTCTACCAGGTAACAAGCGCGATACAGAGAAAAACGCGGCATGATGTACCTAAATTTTTTAAAAAACCCTGGAAAAGCGGCCTTGAATTTTAATAACTGTACTTGTAACAGCGACTTGTAACCAATTTTATTACTTTAAAAATTCTTACTTTACTAAGCGTTTTATTTAAATTACTCGAATAGCTTGAGTAAAGCACAATACATACAAATCTTGATTCGCACTGACTACATTGCTGGCCACCACGCTCCGGCCTTCTGGTCATCATTGCAGACTTGCTGTCCGCGCTCTAATAGCCTCGGCCTTCAGTCTTGGCTTTCACTCCAGCTTGTCCATCAGAGGCTGCAATGCTGATCGCGCTATGATCATCTCATCATCAGCTCTGCCAACGCTGTCATTACAGATTGCAACAGTGCTCTTAGGACTAATTTTACTTTTATTAGTTTAGCCATCTACCCCAAAAGGTATACCATACATGTGAGGCGTCCAGTAGCAAAACTCGCCAAATTAAATAAAAAGAAAAAATTAGCCTTGAATGCCTATTTTTCAGGTTGGCAACACTAGTTTGAATAGTAAATTATTCCTTTCGGTTCCAAAACTGTCTATTTCCATAGAAATTAGAGTTTAAATGAATATTGTTGGAAAACTTGCCTATTTACCCAGAAGAAAACGAACGAAACTTGTCCATTTGAGTATGCAGTTTCAAAACTCGCCTATTCTTTTGATGAATCGGAATGAAAAACGCAACTGCAAATGTCGCCAATTTAGCTGTCAAACTGTCAATGCTTTTTGTAATTCAGTTGGGTAGATAGGATTATTTAGATCATTTTAAAAATGTTTTCTTAAACCAAGAATCAATGGTTATGGTACCACATCAAGAAGCTGAAGAAAATCAAATATATATAGAAGAAAATGACTCTTTGAGAATTTAGCTTTTAGTCCCGTTCCACAGTCTAGCTAGATTAAGAAAGAATATGTAATTTGGTCATACATAAGACATTTCCCAGTACATGACTTTTAATTTCGATCAGTAATGATAAAATAATATATTAATAAAACCCTTCTTCGAAGCTTATAGAACTAATAATGCTTTAACAATATAAAAACCATAAAATAACCTTTTTCATAACTTGGTACTTTAGGTTGCCATTATCAAAACTTGCCTACTTTGACAATAATTTAATTTTCAACATACTTGCTCGTAAAGTAGATCTAATTTCAACGATTTTAGATATATCAGGCAGCTCATAAACACGCGCGTGTCATAAACGCAAATAGTGAAGTTATATTCTATAACCGCACTATTTGCTATGGCAAAGAACATAAGTCTCATACAACCAAGTGATAACACCATCAGCCCGGGGAATAAAATATCGCTAATCTGCATGTGTTATGGATATCAGTAATAAAATATGCTTCAAATTGTTTTTTTTTATCAAATGTCGAACTGGCCCGCCAGCCAGTAGCAGGCCGCGTGATTTTTAATTCTGTTTCCTCGCAAGTATATTGAAAAACTTGTACGATATACTTGCGTATATTGGTTATAGCCACCATAACGCACTTTTACCTTAATGTACTATTTTTTACATTGGTCCAATACAGCAGCATTTTCTGATTATAATTTTATATTCATGATAATCTTTGATCTATTTGTATAGGTACCTACCTAAATACTTTTTTTATGCACAACGTGTCAGCACCTCAATCACACTTGATGTTAAGTGAAGATTATAAATATAATAGATATAAAATAAATATTTCGTACACTTACACCAATCATCTAGTCCCAAACTAAGCAAAGCTTAGTGCTATGGATACATAAATATTTATTTAAACAACTATAACTCGCAAATAAATGTTCTTATTCATGACACAAATATTTACCCCTCGAACCCGCAACCGTTGGTTTCGCTGACAGGGTCACTGTGCACTACACCAATCGATCGTCGATTAGGCCGAAGGTGGAATCATACTGACCTGGAAAGCTCATCTTATTTGGTGGATTGGTTGTCTTATCCCTGACAACCGGAACACAGCAATACTATTAACATTGGTGCTTGCCGGCAGATTTAGAAGATGGTGGTAGCTAGCCAGGCGGACATTTAAATGCTCTACCACCAACCAAACCTAGTACTAAGCATGTACCCCGCAGAGGATCTAACCCGCGACCGATTCGTAAACCCTATGTTGTTTACATTGAGCCAGGGAGGCGGTTAAGAGTTGTATTTAGTTTTTAATGGTTGGGCAAGTATAGTTTATAGTGGGATGGTTGGTCTGTGATAGTGTCAAAACCACAGACCAACCACCCCACAAACAATGATGTACTTAGTAATTTTTAGGTTAAAATCTGTTCCAGATTGAATTCAGTTGCAAATTGTAATTGTAATAACTTGTTTTTTTTAAGTGATTGTGGTACGACGATTCTGATTAAGATGAATGTTGATTTTTGAAAGACATATTTCTCATTACCTCATATACCTTAGTAGAGTATGATGGTATCATCTGCGAACGACACTTTATATTAAATGACGGTAAATCTTTAATGTAGGTAAATATGAAACATTGTTTGACCGATCACACTTCCTTGGGTTACTCCGTACAGTACTTACATTTTCAAATGGCTCAATATGTGTCCTAACTTTAACAGCTTGCCTCCTATCACTCAAGTAACCGGTTAGAAGGTCAATTGGTTCACCCCTCACGCCAACATTATCCAATTTTTGTACAAGGATCAGAGACGATGTCAAAAGCTGCATGTATCAATGCAAAATTAATGTATTGCCTTTTTGTACAATAAAGCGTTTACAAACAAACAAACAAACAAACAAGCTTTTCATAAATTCAAAAATACTGATCGGCTTTTTCCGCTTTACCTAAATTATCTTATAACAAGCATCTTCTATTGATTTTCCCTGTCTGAAGCCGTACTGTAAATCCGATTTTTTAATTTGTATGTAGTATAGGTTTTTCTTACATTTTTGAAATTGTTGATAGCACAGAAATTGGTCTATAATTACTGGTCTCATCTGACGCCACCCTTGTACACCCGGTGGTGTAATAGTTGCTCTTTTTAGAAATGAGGGAAAAACTCCCTCAGTGAAGCAGGTGTCAGTCACTATCAGTTTTAATCGTACTAGATTTTAACAAAACTTAAATAAAGTTATGGGAATTTTGGTCTTAAAACGAAATTGTAATTTGAAGATCTACCAGGGTAAATTATCCAAAAAATTCGATCCTGAAGTGATAAATAAGAATTTTCCTCCAACAACGAATCTCGGTAAGTCGAGTCGGTTTACGCCGCATCATTTCATGCCGATTGAGTTTATATAGAATTTGCGACGTGTTTCATTTCATTTTATCATGAAACGTTCCGAAACGTTTTTCCCATCGGAATAAACCAGCCGGAAAATGTCCTGGTTCGGTTGTTATTTTGGGTAGGCCCACTGATGATTACAAATAATAAAAGATATTTTTTATTTAAGTAAGTACATAATTTATTTACAAATGTAAAAATTATTTACAATAAGGTAGCTTAAATAAATATAACAAAACATACTCAAAAATAGTTTATACTTAGTTAACTGCTAGAAGTTTGTACTTCAATACTATTACTTATACAAATTTATGGCCTAACACAATCCTCATGTTAATATAATATCACAGACCTATATACATAAAAATCGTTTCGTTGCACATTTTGCTGATGTGGTTACAAATGTGGTATCTTAATTTACCACCGTATTTCCATTATACACAGTAATATGTCTTCTTCAATCAATCCGGTGGATAAAAATATTTAACAAAAAATTTTTTACTAAATGGGGAGGGATCGTAGGATTATAGTATTGTGAATCTAATTCATTTTCGTTTAGAGTCACTAAACTTTACAATCTACGTGAAAAACGCTATCGTAAAAAATACAATGATGTTGTGGATTTTGGGTTTGACGGGCTTGGCTCGCCCGGTTATTTATAATCGGACAGTTATTACAAAATGGCGTATTCCATTGAGTGGTTTACTGACGGAAAATCTTACCTAGTTACCTACCTTCGATTCTTGAGCTGGTAATATTATAAGTAGGTAACGATTACATTACAAGGTAGGACATAGCATCAAAAGTTTATAGATTACTTTTATTCTTATATTTTGTAATGTTTTATTCAGATGACTAGATCATTGTAAACATCACTTGTATGTAACCATCTATAAATAAAAAAACCAGCATGGTCAGCATCTTGTTAAATCGAGTAATTTAAATCGAGCATCGTTCCTCAAAGTTTTTAGTGTCGTATCCCCCAAATACTAAAAACAAAACAAATTCACGGTCATCAATCCCGCTCCGGAGTCAAACAGTTTAGACATAATAACTTGATAAGAGGAAGAATTGACAATAATCAAAAGTATAATTGTGAACTTGTTCCCATAAGTAAAGAAATACCAACCGAAATTATTATTTTTTTCTGCCCACATGAGATCAATTCAATTACTGGTGCGCTGTTGTAATCGCGAGACATGTTGAGAAACGATGAAAAGTGTTCATATTTTGATCTACAATAACTATATTTACAATAAAATTAAACTTACAGCTACGCTCACAAGTAGGTAACGTAGGTCTTATGTGAACAACCCGATCAAAATACCTAGATAGACCACGCTTCCTTGATCCCCTGTCTGTTTTAGTCAGTCTCCCTGACCCTGAGCTCACCGATTCTGTATCAGCTTCTTGACGTTCTATAAGGTTAGTCGGTAAGTAGGTACTAAGCTAAAATGGAGTTCTTAGGTTTCACGAGTAGAACACATTCTAAGACTTAAAATTCTAATTTCCAAGAAAAAATTTCGAGTCCTCTTTACTGAAGTGACCGTGTCTGTTGTGGGTATAATCATAAAAAACTTGTAATTTTTTTGGAAACAAAATATAAGTATGTCGTCTTCTATTCGCCCATTAGGTCTTTCGTCTTACTTATCCCCTTTTCGATTACCGTTGTATAGAATACTTTGTTTGGGTTGCGCATTAGATTATAACAAATATCACTAATGGACACACTAATGGCCATGGCCGTGGTCGTGGCCGCTGCACTCGTCGTCATCGTCGAAATTGTGTGAGTGTGCGTGAGGTGCTGTAACAGAGAATTAACATTACCATTAGGTTAGTATACCACTTACTTATGTGCATAATAGTTAGTAATTAATCAACCGGCAATGGCATTACCACTAACTCTAACTTTAGAGGGGTGAAATTTAATTCTTTGATATCCTTTCATGCGGTTTGGATCATGAAATCATGCTACCGTTACCCTTATTTCTATGCCTATCACAGTTAGATTACAGTGCGATCAATTTGGACGGCATTAAAATGGATATAAGAGAACATAGTATACACCCAAGAGCCCGTCAGAACAACCATATACAGGGTGTAACGGTTAAGTGTAGTCATATTTTAAGGGCTTGTTCTACCCATCAATACGAACAACTTTTACTATGGGGGCAACTTCGAAATCGCGAAAAAAAAATCAGCTGTTTCATACATTGCATCGGGAGGTTATTGAAATTTTCTATGGAACAGCTGATTTTTTTTTCGCGATTTCGAAGTTGCCCCCATAGTAAAAGTTGTTCGTATTGATGGGTAGAACAAGCCCTTAAAATATGACTACACTTAACCGTTACACGGTGTATATAAACAAGAATATACTTACATAATGGAATCAAAATCTCCAAACTCCAAAATTCCAAAGGAAAATTCATTTATTGAAAAAAATTAAAATGGATATTTATTATTAATATATTATAATTTATTAGCTCGACTAAAATGATTTTTTGAGACTTTATAGTTGAAGCCAAAGTGAACGTTGATCGGTTTGATGGTTCAAACCACTATTATGACTTATATCGATGTTTTAAATTTCACCCTGATAACGATTAAAACCCTCATGGTCAACTATTACGTATGTATTCTGTATCGTGAGTATCGTGGCTTCGCTATTCGTTTTCGATTCGCTGTCACTCCTTGGTTGGTCACTAGTGGCATTTTAATAAGAGTGTTTCCGTGCTTCGGAGGCCACGCTAAATAGTCGATCTCGGTTGTTTTCCATTTTCAAAGTCTGTGGCCTACAAGAGCGGTGTGTGGTTTGGTAAACCGTACCTGATAGTCATATCAGGTGGCCACTAGTATGACACAAATTCACCGAACCGCACTGAACCCGAGTGGTGGATTATGGCCCATACCCTCTCCCAGTGAGAGGAAGCTGTGCTCCAACAGCGGGAACTGATTATGACAATTGCAGATTTTTTCTGGGTGCCCGGACCAATGACGCTGCTGCCAACTGATCTATGCTGTTATGCTCACAAACGTTTAGTCGCCCACGATATCTACAGGTATCTGGTATAGTTAAACACACGACTTACACACACTACATAATGTAATCTTTCCCAACTCTCCGGCCAAAAACGTGATACCAACGCAACACTTACTTAGGAGTTGTAGTCCGAACATGAGCCCGAAACCGATCAGCGCAGCGAAGTACTGCAATATTCCAGTTCTGTCGCCCTTCCAGATCTCGAAGAAAATGACGTAGAGCAGGGTTCCTGACGCCAGACCCTGTAGCACGACGGAGGAGACCCCGGCAGCCGTGGCTCCTTCCCCTCCCACCAATAGGATGCCGATACCGATCCCGAGTGGTGAGACTATCGCAAAAGTCGTGATGTACACAATTGACAAAGCTGTTTTGGTCCTGGTAGCGATCAGCTCAACGCCTATACAGAACGCAATTACGAGTTTGTGGGCTGACACAGCACCCAACATGTACCTGTAAAGAAAAATAATTGTTATCAATGTGTAGAAATTACAAGATCTAGTTTTTAAAGATGTGGACCGGCCTATAAAACGTAAATTAACTTTTTTTCGTCACACGTAATAAAATTTGGGTTAGCCTAAAACCATACAAATCGTAGCATAGCAGTCTGTGCTAAGAACTCTCCGCAGATTCAAAATAATTTGATTTAGCGCGGGTTGTTGTGGTTGGTTGAGATATTTATAAACAGCTCCGATAAACCTGCCGTAAGCTGAAGAGAGCTAATGCATATAGAAAGAGACATGTACATAGATAATTAAATACATACATATATTTACGGTCACATTCATTACGACGCAGTGCCACCTGTGAGTGAGTAGCAATATTACTTTATAAGTGCTTGTAAAGTTCTTCTGGTCCATAACAGGTGGCGCTAGTATCAATATAAAGCTGCCATATTATATTATCATTAACTTACCAAACATGAGAAGTACTGGCTTCCAATCCTACAGCCAGCCCCTCAAATAGTTCGTGGATTGACAGGGCTAGCACGATGAGCAAGCCTCTGAGGGCCGAAGTGACATCATCTCCAGTGTTCACCGGCATGTGGCTATGGTGATGAGAGTGGCCGTGGTGATTGTGTTCTGGGTCCTATGACAAAAAGTTAACCAAATTAAATAACTACACGTGTAACTGCGAATTTCATTTGTAGACTTATTAATTTTTCTAATGGCAACAATCTCCAGTAAAAGCACAGTATGGTAAAAGTGCAATTTGTATCAATCATGGATAAAAAGAAAATTTTAGCGGGAATTATTTTGTTGTATTTTTGTTTAGCTATTTCCTGCAATTTCTATATTTTTAGTGTTAATGAGTAATATAGATAGAATATTAAGACAAAAGCAATAAATGTAAGTAGTAAATTACTGAGCTTTTGTGTTCCTGTAAGACACCTAACACATTTCTCTTTACTTATCTATATTAAACAGAAATGAAACATTACTCAATTACTAAAATTATTTTGCGCTCGCCACTGACAGAAAAGTCGATTAGAATACGCTGACCATTGTCATTAGTAAGAAGAAAAGAGACGAAGAAAGCTGGTATTACATTAAGATTGATGCAATATCGAAGTTTAATTATTGCTAATTAGGTACTTACTTCCACCTTCCCTATACGTCGTAGAATAGCAATAGACACCTACTACGTTTATTTAGTAGGTATTTTTCATATACAGTAATTATCAGTTGAAAACAGGGTAAGTATCGATTTATAGGGTTACGTAGCCATATGAAACGGAACCCTTGTGAATAGAATTGCGTATACGATACGGACATAACAAAGTCAAGGTAATGTATAAAGGACATATTACACAGTACAGAATTTGAAGGAAATCCTAAGATAGCTCGTCTGTAGTTGATAAAACATCAACTGAAACACTAGGTAGGTTTCTACCTACTTCTAGGTCAAAATTAAGTTGCTTTACTCCAAGAATACACGTGTTTAGTTAAATAGTGTTAAAAAGATAAACACTGCGTCCCCTTGTTTTACACAATTAAAAGCTAGGCAAACCTGAATTTATGGTATAACACTAAACTTTTCGTAAAACTTTGAAAGTTAACAAAAGATATCACATTTGTGCCTACCGAGTACTACACAGGTTGTAATTAATTGTACTATACAGGTAGTAAAAATAACCCACCTTCTCAGTGTCTCGCTCAACGAGATCAGCGGTAGAATTGGTGACACTCTTGGACCCGCTCTCTTCTGCCGTCCCTGCGATCCGTTTGCTCTGTCGTATGCTCAAATTCCTGACGAGCGGCGACGCCTGGCCGTTCTTTCTCTCACGATGGTGGATGTACATGTGCACCAGCTCCTCAACCAGATACATGATGAAGAAGCCGCTGCACATCAGCAGGGCTGACAGGCTGAACGAAAGGTCGCTTATCAACTCTCGACCTGTGAAAGAATTGTAAAGTTTGAAATGTGAATATCAGATTGTATATCTACGCATTTTTACTCACTGACCAACATTCTTTTCATACGAATTTCACTATATAATTTATTATTAGAGGAATAGTAAAGGATTTATCCGTTAGTCTGGTCCACGCATCTGGAGATGTGAGAGCTGGTGCCTACTTTGCTCAGCAGCTGAGCTTATGCATTCAGCGGGGCAATAGCGCTAGCGTACTAGGTACTATGCCCACGGAAGCGAGTTGGACGGCGTATTTTTTCTATAAGATATAGGTATTTTTAATTGTGTTTTATAAATTTGTTGTTTCACGTACATACTTAATAAATTTAATGTATAATAAAATAATTCGATGTATGATAAATGATCGTATACAGAGGAGATTACAACATTAGTTACAGATCCAGCTTCACCTTGTCTCCGTAGTTCACTTGAGTTCATATAGTTACAATAGTAGGTATCCGAATTTGAAGGTGAACAGCGAAACGTACATACCTATCCAGAGAATGCCCATCTGGCTAAAATAACTGGTTCTAAAATTACTACCTACTTTTTATTACATAATAAGAAAATTAATATTCCGATGGACACCTGCGATTGTGACAGTTATGTGAGAAAAAACCCTATAAAGGATTGTTTAGAGCAAATAGATTAAAACCGCTTTTTTTGGCTCAATGTTAAGAGGAAGTTAACACCTAAACATGCTTAGCTAATAGTGAAATGTGAAAAGTGCCCCTTCGGTAATAGTGAAAAATTAAAAACTTAATTAATCAATTTTATCTTATATATTGTATACTAATTTCCAAATAACTAAGTAGTTCCACTGAGAACCAATGTTATGTTTCGTTACATTGATTCCTATGGGGACGGTGGGTTATGTCGAGCTACGGGTATGCTTCTGTGCAGTTACTGACATAGGTATGTACCCGTGGCTTCGTCCTCGTTCAATTACATTCACCCAAATTTTCTATATCAAGTCATATCTCTCGTAACTTTTATAATGATGAACTTCCATACAACCTTTAAACACCTCTTTCAATAATTTGGGGTTGAAATTTAAAAAAGTCTGTCTTAATGGATGTTTGCATCACAATAGGAACCATACTCTCCATTTTCGTATTTCTAGCATGAATAGGCTCTGCGTTAATGAATCAGAAAGTAAGGTAGTACCTAATTTTATAGAAATACCTAGATTTAGACTTTAGGTGCTACATGTTGCCTCACCTTATTTATCTGCTAATGATGAGACGACAGATACATTCTAATATGGCGTGATGTCAGTTTTATTTGTAGTCAGATAGTCTGGCAAGTATCACTAGCCCACGCAGTTAACTCACGGTTGATCACCATTAGTCGATAAAGATACGGATCTTTGATAGTACCTTAGTATCTAAATCACCATTATACAGGGTGTATAGTATTGGAAAAAACAACTGTATATGAAAACAGTATCCTAGAATTGCCGATATGCATATTCACAAAATGATATTGTATCGTGTAAAATATTCAAAATTTTGAGATAGTTCGACTCTTGTAAATGGTTAACCCGAAAGAGGGTGAAAGTACCCATCACTAACAGCGTTTGTGCTACAAGGTTTGGAAATTCGCGGAAAAAAATTTCGCTTCTCCAAACTAAATGTACCTACTTACTGGTCACGTGACCACTTCGTATGAAAAGCTATATTATTTACGATTTTTTGAAAATTCTACAACTATAGTAGTTGTGATGGTTACTTTCACCCCCATTTGGCTTACCCTTGTATACCCTTTCTGTTGTATAGAGTTAATAAGTGTAATATTACTTTAATGTTGATGATACCTTTAAGAATTTAAGAATATAGACGGATGAAACTAGTGTTCATTTTTTTCAAGCATCGAAATTATCCACGTAGGATTGGGTTTGCACAAGTTTAATTTATTTCTTTTTAATTTTCTGAACACGATTATAGCGCTTCGTCCATCTACAATTAAAAGGTTACCCAAACACAGCCTGTATAATGTTACCTCATTAAAATTGTAAATTATTATAAGTAAGTATGATGTAGTATAAAGGTTTCATTCATTCTTATCGTTTATTTATTGCATACCAAATGTTAATAGAGTTGATTGTGAGATGAATGGAAACAAATAAATTGTATATTTTATTCTTCATTTGCCTAGATATTTTTCTAAAGATGTCATCGAATGAAATACATGTTGAAGATATTTTAAATACCATTTAGGTACATTATATAGGGTGGAAATTATAAATATTAATAGACGATTACATTCTTATCAAAATAAACTTTAAACATCAATACGTCAATATCAATGGAAACTGTTTCCTCAAGGAGTATAATTGCATTATATAATCTTAAAAATAAAAGTTCAAATATATTTACTGATTACACCCATTTATTTACGAGCAATACACACACATTATATCTTTATTGACTGCCGAAATGTATGGAAAATTGAATTTATGGCGGATGCTAAACTCTAAATTTTAGAAATATCGCGATTGTTTTACCGAAGAGTATTGCTATCATTTTAATAATTAAGCAACGCACTATCGATATCAGCTTAAAATTTCTTGATTTCTTATCTTATGGTATAAACTGCTGGCGACACTCGATTACACCCTGTATAACACTAATTTTGTGTACATGCAGGAAATGACTTCTACGTACTTCCTCGATAAAACTATTTATGGTCGACTGGCGGTTAGTTACCAAATTCTTATTGGCTTCCAGCGGGAAAATATAAATCACGGTAGGGTAAGAACCCGCTGAAATATATCATTCAATGTCGTAAAATCGTAAGAGTATGCGATAGACTTTTCATTTTTTTAAATTTATTTTATTCTTTATCTTCTAATTTTTGATGCATTATAGAATTCCTTGTTTTCTTATAGTTCTATTCATCAGCTTTGTGTACAATGGACATGATGACTGTACTTAATGTGCAAACGACAATGTATTTCAATCGATTACACAAACAATTCAGTTAAAAAAGGATGTTCAATGAGAAGACCACTAGGTCTGAGAGTTCGTAATCGTGCAATTGCAAATTGTGTGTTGACATAGTATGTCTAGACGACTTTAACCTATGCTTTTGTAACATCACACGAGGTCGCGTTACACCTTATTCGTTACGATATTATAGTGAACTAATAAGATACAAGACCAGACGTACAATGATGAAATCATACAATAATCATCGCAGGTAAGTACTGGCGGGCAATTATCTTTTGTTGTACTTACCTATTATCTTTCATTACACAACCTGTTATAAAATTTATCGCAATACATTGTAATTGATATAACAATACTTGGTTGGAGTATGACAGGGAGGTACTGAGTTTTAAATTCGGATGCGTTTGGATATAAATTGGATTTTGCATCTAAATTAAAAAAAAAAAATTGTTCAACAAGTATCGGAAATTTATTGTCCTTATACAATATAAAAAATCTAAATAAAAAAAAAATTGTTCAATAAGTATCGGAAATTTACTGTATAAGGACATTTAATATTTAACTAATTTTATATCTATAATTAATTTTAAAATTCTACAAAGAATTCAGTTGGATAGTTTTGCCAGATACACTGTACAATACCTTTTTCATATTTGAGTATAATCATTATCAATTAGCTAGCTATCGGCAGCGGGCAAGCATCATCGACAAAATAATCACTGCCGAAAATTTTAAATTACTGACGAAAACGATTGCAGTTTATTTATAATTTTAAATTGTCGAAAATGGCAGTAATCAAATTTATTTCGATGTTATTCATAATTAGCTTTTAGGCGTTTCGAGTGCAACCAGTGAGTTGACATTATGTTGCATTTGAAATTTTAAATTCATCAAATGAGGGCTCAAATGGATGGCCCGTGCTGTGCCCCTGCCCATGAGCGCTATTTTGTGATAGATTAATAACATTTGGTGGCCATTCTACCGATTACACAAGTAAATAATCTGCTAGATATCGCTGTTCTATGCCCACGAACTGTGATTCCATAATCGTCGATTACGTCATCCACGGGAACACACGAGATGGGTTCTATTCTAAAGCTTGTCCAGAATATACATAAACATAAATACGACCAATATAGGTAACGTATGTAACTTATCATTTCAATGTTCTATTTTTGTCAGTTTTTGGTAATTCAAACATGTTAGAACCAAGGCCGGGTAATTGTAGGTATATATTCGGCTTACATGACTATTAAATAGCTATTATGGCCATATGTTCTGTTGACTTCTGTTACAAATTAAAAAAATAAAGCTTATACTTAGTTACTATAAACGATGCCCTTACAATGTACATGCAATAATGCACAAACCGCCCTTCCACAAAAACACACAGGAGTAAACAGACACCACCATCTAACCCGAGCACCATACGACAAGCAATCATTCCTACGCATTTCTCCTCTAAACAAGGCATCATCAGAAAGCACATTCCAGTTGAATGCAACAGATTCTGGTGCATTGGGAAAGCATCGATCTTGCCTTCTAAGCTAGCACAAATTGAGTACATATGATTCATAAACAGGATATTCACTATAATTTTTAATGTGCTTTATTAATGATGATAAAAATGTTTACTTTGACATTTCTATTCGGAAGACATCACTGTCTACCGTCTGTCTACCAATCAATCTAATCAATTCAGCCTGAGACTCAATCTATCGACACGAAAGTGTCACCGAGTGAGTTTGCTTGGAAACTTCATAGATTCTTGAGAGCTGTAAGCATGACCCTCTGTAATTTTGTTTTTTTTTTTGATTGCTCATTAGTATTTTTTTTCATCTGTTTATGGTACAAACCTCCCAACGGCGTATCGGCACAGCCAGCGTTTTGACCGACTACTCCTGCTTTAATTTAGAGTGCTCTCATACACCACTTTATGTAAAGCAATTACCTCAACTCTGTTTTCAACGCCTGACTAAAATCATGGTTCCAAATTTCAATTCATATAAAAATAATTACTTTTAAATTGCACCATTATGTATATGGCCAGACTACTTCTTCAAATAGTCTACGAATACCTATGAATTATGGAGTTATCACAAAATATGAGTTACTCGGTTTCCACTTGACTGATACCAAACTGTGTACTCGTATTTAACCATAAGGTAAACTGTGATTAGGGTTAGTTTACCGGTTGTACGTGTTTTTTATCGATTTGTAGTAAAGTCAAGGTTAAATCATATTTGTTGATATTTGTTACGATAACAATAGTTCGATTACGACGCAATAAAATAAATATATCGGTATGGCAAAGTTTGCAATGCATTTATGCATCATCATATCAGCCCCAGAACCTCCACCGCTGCACATAGGCCTCCCCTATAGATTTCCAGAGCGACCGGTTGTAAGCAGCCTGCATTCACCGTGGCCCGTCTTACGCTCCACTCGACAAATAGTCCAGGGAAAATACGGATTGACCTCGGAAAAACGAATAACAGCGATTTTCTTGAAACATTTAATAAAGTGTTGTAAAGTACTAACAATTGTTAAAAATTAAGCATTTGTAAGAAACGCAAGTACTAAATAAGCAACTAAATAAGCTAAAGTTGAAAAATGTGTTTGTTTAAAAAAAATGCTCAATTGATGGATATTTCTTTAAATTCAAAACATTTAGGGAAATTATCGTTACAAAATATTAGTTCTCATTTTTATTTCTATAGCTCGACGACATTTTCAGCTAAAACACATGCATGCCTAACTATAACATGCTTAGTTTTTTATCCATCAATAAGTTAACTGTGTTTAACAAAAGTCTACCTAATTAAATATCAGTTAGTATTTATTGTCATTAAGATCCTATTTGGTTTAAAAAAAAACTAGACTATGCGCTCGTTTTTTTAGGCTTAATTATTCAAAATTAATCTCTAATATGCCTCTATAAGATAGCAATTATATAAGTCGGTTCTGAATTATGTCTAGCTAAAAAAATTTTTTACCGTATTTTCCCTGGGCATTTAATGCCGTACAGTTCTTCGAGCTATGTCGCTGCCCACTGCCACTTGAACTTACTAATTCGTTCCTCTCCGGGTTAAATGAGATCTCGGGTGACAATAGACCTGGCAGCTACCTCGGGCAGCGGATTGGCCTTGTCATTTAACGGGGTAATGCTAGCAGCATTACCCCGTCTTTTGGGTACCCTCCCTCACACTTCGGTCCTTGAACACGTTTTCTACCTTTCATAGTTATGGAGAATAGAGGGCGTGTTCGGGTCTATTTCTATTTTTTTTTCTGTTATTTTAACTAAAATTTAACTTTATCAGTAGAGCGTTTAAGAAAATGTATTGTAATTTACAATCTAAGAAGTATCCTATTAATTCATATATAATGATTACCTACATGCGTACGTAAGTAATATAAATATATTGAAGATTGGCTTAGAATAACTTTATAGTGGTTTGCTTGCAGGCGGGAACTCCTCACTTTATCGGGATAAAATATATTCTATGTCTTAATCCACGGTAAACTACCTGTATACCAAATTTCATCCAAATCCGTTAATCCGTCTCGCCGTGATTGAGCAATAAACAAACAAATAAACAAACAAACATCTAAACTTTCACATTTATAATATTAGTTAGATAACATGTTCATAGCTAGAAACCATCTAGAAACAGAGTAGATCTATTAGAAGGTCGTTTTCAAAACTTAGGACTGTGTGCGACCGCCGAGACGTAGAGTTTGCTCAACGAAATTATGAGAGAGAAAAAGGCGGGCGACCTCGAATGTTTTGTGCTAATGTCAGTGCAATATACTGCATAAAGTACAGGAGATACATTTCTACACCGTTCTAATGATTATATGTATAAGAAAACGAATACATGTATGGAAATACTGTCAAAACTAAAGAAATAATGTATACTCTTCATTTAAAATTCATGAGTTCCAAGAAGTGTATTCAAATTTTTAAACAGTGGTTACAAGTTTAATCTCATAATCGAAGTCTATCAGTAAAATTGCTCGTTCCCGATGCGAGTAACAGTGACAGAGCTATAATTTAGTGTAACGAAGGAGGTTTGGTACAAGTAAACTACGATACATTGTAACATACAACCACGGGATGAGCAATACCTGATTAGAGAATACACTGACCAATTACGTAGTGCGTGATGGTATTCCAGAGTAATTGCTTAGCCTTACCAATCACGTCGCTCTCGAGTGTTACAACTAATTTTAGTGGACGCAATGACCAATCATGTCGCTTCGAGGGTAAAATGCTTTGTTAGTTAAGTTTGCTCTAAAAGTCACTATACGGCACGTTTAATCAGATAATACACCAGTCTCTAAAGTTAGATTTAAAACAAGTTGATCTATGTAGTTGCATGTAATATGACGACTTATTTAACTACCTGTTTGGTGTAGTGGTTAGAAACTCTGACCACTATACCAAACGGTCGCGGGATCGAATCCCGCCAGGGGATGTGTTTGTATGATGAATACGGACATGTGTACCCGAGTTTTGGGTGTTTTGATTTATAATAAGTATTTATTCACAAACAAATATGTATTTATGTAGTATATCAACCATCTGGTATCCACAAGCCTATAGTTGCTTAATGTGGAACTGGATGGCATTGTATGTAATTATATAGGATATTTATTTATGTATAGTTGGGTCAAGATATTATGATGTCAAAAAGTTCCTGTTTCGATCCTGTAGCATCTTAGTTAGTCTTCTGGAAAGAATTTTCATCTATAAGTGTTATCAACTCTATTGGTTCCATGTTACAAGTTTAGTTAAATACACGTACAGTCTGAATTAACCTAAAAATTGCTTATGGTCGCGAGGGCTACAGTTAAAACTTGATACGATAATAAATACCGTTAAATTTATTTATTTACTCACACCAATATAAATATATTATAGAAACTATGTCAATAAAAACTTATAGCTAATAACAAAAGATTAAACCTAAATAAAATACTGATTATATTATTAAAAATATTTATAAATAAAAAATTTGTTTGAGCATAGCTTGCACGGCCGGAAGGGTCCCGAGTAGGCTGGCGGCTTTGCCTCGTTGGATAGCAAGGCTCCTTTGCGCTCGATAAATTAGTATAAAGTAGTATAAATAAATACCTTTTATTATTTATTCATTCTTATTATTACAACCTAGAACCGAATACCTAGAATCTAGAACCGTGTATATTATTATCTAACACTTGCCTAAATTCTACGTTTATATTTAAATCACCATACTTCTGTATGTGAAAGAATATGACAATTTGTTAATGAAATTAGACACAAGGGTCAACACAGTGTAGTACGTAATGAACAAAATTGACTGTTATCACATCAAACTGAATAAATAGGCAACTATATAGTATGTCCTCTTCTGTTTGTCGATAAAGAGATATGTGCTAAGAAATTTATTTTAATAGCTGTTCAAACAGCATATTATACGCAAATTGTATTGTACTCGTACAATTCGCCCGAAATATATAAGGACTCTGTTTAGTAAGTAAGCGATGTTTATATGTGTACAGATATATTGGCCGTGTTATAGTAGGCACGTATCTATACATCGCATTTGTTTAAACTATGGAACACGCGTGATGCGCGCGCCGATAATCATCAATTTACTTCGGCTAATTATTTACATGCGTCGTAATACAAGCGTCGGTGGCTCAGCGATTAAGACGCGGTCTCCCAATTTGGGAGGTCCGGCTTCACTCCCTCATATACGAGGGAAGGCTTATATATCTGCAGTGGGATGTTTACGGGCTGATGATGATGATGAATTATTTACATACGGTACAAAGGCTTTACGTCAACTTATCAGTTTTTTTTTATATTACACGACATAATAAAAAATATTAACAAAAATAGGCTAAAAAAGACAATAAACAAGAAGGGCCCTGGAACAGTTTTCAGTTTTATTATGAAGTTTTTGTTGTACACCGTGAGCCTAAGCATTCAAAAAAGTTCTTTTTTTTTTTTTTTTTTTTTTTTTTTTTAATTAGAATGGGATCGCTCTTGACCTTAATCTGGACTAATGTCGAGATAAGGTCTACGATGGAACGAGCTTTCCCAGAAGATGCCTATTTAACCTGACTTTAAAGAGCTGCGGTCTTTACCATCTATGGTCCGTGCTGGACGGGGGGATTTTATCCTGGCTTTTTCTTACTGTTCCTATAAAGTTTTAAACCTATAGTTTGTAAGAAATATCTTTTTATAACATACGAAAACATTAAAATAGCAGAAGTGTGACGTCGTTTATGTAGACGGCTGTGTCTACTTGTCAGACTGTTTGTTTACCATGTGGTTTGTAGGCCGTAGAACCAAAAGAAATTGATTTATCTTTTTCGAAAACAATGAAAACTTGATCAAATTATTTTCATTTGAAACACCGAAACAATTATTAAAATTCATCGGGCAGCTAGCTCATGTATACAGGGTGAAATTAAATTCATGTAATTCCTATTTACTGGTTACTGTACTCCTGATTACGAACAACTTACCCTAAAGAACCATACCCGAACTATCAAAAAAATTTCGACTACTCATACAAAGTAAACCAATGTTGGACTTCCTTACTAAAATTGGTTCCAGAATGGTTTACTTTGTATTGGTAATTGAAAACTTTTGAATCGAATTCGGCTATGGTTCCTTGGGGAAGGTTGTTCGTAACCAAGAGTGGCGTCACTAGTTTTTTTTTTTTTTTTTTTTTATATGAGAGAGCCGCAAACGAGCATGCGGGTCACCTGATGGAAAGTAATCACCGCCGCCCATGGACACCCGCAACACCAAAAGGGTCACAGATGCGTTGCCGGCCTTTGAGGAAGGTGTAGGCTCGCTTCTTGAAGGTTCCAATGTCGTACTCGTTCGGGAATACCGCTGCCGGTAGTTAATGGGAATTACAAGAATTCCAATTCACACTGCATTATTAGATTCTTTGTTGTATATTAGAGTGATGCCGACTATCCCACTTTATAAAAACGCAAGAAATATGATATCATCTAAAAGGACTACGTGGCTACAAACCTCTTACACAAGTATTTTCCCGTTGCTTCGTCATATACCTACTTAGATTAAGTGTGGTTCTGTGGTCAACATCCGCCACTTTTTGCTTCAATTCAAACTACAACAATAGTTACTCATCTCTAATCTGCATTCTTTATCGTAATTATGGTACTGATTTTTTTATGCAAATTGACAAAGGGCATGATGATATTTGACAAGCAACAAGCTGTTATGTTAATGACACTGTGTGATAGAAAAATTGGACATATTCTAATCAGTTATATAAGGTTGCTCAATACGAGGAGGATTGTCGAAGAATTGTTAAATTATGGATGCGTGTACCTTTTAGGGAGATAAAAATTTACCGGAACATAATTCTATGGGAGATATACGATATTTAATTTCTCTATTTGTACATAATTAACAAACAAACAAGTTCATTTTCAAACCATAAGACTTCTTATTGCCGGGCCGTTTGTTTGCAACACTTACCTATGACTAATTTCTCAAAAACTATATTATTGGTCTCAACGACTTATTTTGTTTCTTTTATATGTTACCTACTTGGCTTTCTGACAAAATTATCTCATTTATATAATTACCACATAAGTCTGAGAAACTCGTTTATCTAGTAACTTACAATTTACATGTGGGAACTTAACATTAACATGTCACATCTTAAATTGTCTCACATATACTTGATTCTTGTTGTTAGTTTTCCAAAAAGGAAATAAATAAATAGAGATTCTGTTTCACTTTTTCTAGTAGTAAGTAGTAATAACACCTAAATCTCTACCACCACAAAAATTCCCCTTACTTGTTAAGATAAACTTTCCCTTCGTCTTTTGTACCTAACGGGAAATGAAATTTTTGATATTTTTTTCACCATACGTGAAAAATTTTACAACGCAAAAAAAAAGTAAGTTTCGGAAAATTCTTCAATTCAATTCAATTATTTATTTGCAAAACTAAGTGTATACAATTGTGTCTTATGATAAATGGTGCTTATAACTTAGTCGCCCTTTTTCAGTTTGACTATTGCCTTCGTTCCAGCTCTAGTTATGAAAAAGTACATGAAACAAATATGTAATATACTTCATAGGTATGAAAAATATTTAAAACTTTTCCCCTCATGTTACCAATTGGGTTAATATTTTATCTGTCTGGTTTATCAAGGTAGCTTTAACAAAAATAATCGATAATGACGGAAAAACATTAAAAAAAAAATATATTTTTTAATATTTCCGACACTAACACCAATCAACTTGTCCCAGACTAAGCAAAGCTTGCACTATGGATACTAGATAACGGATAAATATACGTAATATAAGCATCCATGATTCAGAAATAAATGTTCATATTCATCACACAAACATTTATTCGTCGCGGGATTCGTGCCCGCAACCGTTGGTTTCGCTGACAAAGTCACTATCAACTACACCAATTGGTCATCAATTTCCTAATTAACTGTAGATATGGAACCCTAAAACTACCTCGTAAATTATGAACCTGGGGTTCTTTTACATAATTTCATCGTTATCGTCATCGGTTACGTTCTGACATGTGATTGGTTGATTCATCGCTCACTCGGCAATTTGTCGGTTTCTCATTGGTCAACGTAATCGATAACGACACCGATGAAGTTACGTAATCTAAGAGCTGGTTTTGATCCCGATTGAGTTTAACCTCACTAGTTACAAAAGAGTTGTCGGTTGTAATACAAATAATAAGGAATAAATCCAAAATGAAAGTGAATTTCCGTCACACTAATTCGCGTCGTACCTATTCTGAATATTCCGCAAGCAGCATTGCATGAAATATTACCTACCCGCATTGTACTACTTACTATTTTGCACATTGCACATCATCATAACTACGTATTGCATATGTGCCTTTGTGATGATGTCCTAACATGTTTCCTAAAACTACATTGTGAAACTAACCTTGATTACGAAAAGGATAAAATAAGCTTAATTTATAAGTAGGTAGGTACCTACACCTAAGATTTATTCACAATCCTTTCGTTTTGCCTCGTAGGTAAATAATTTTAAAATACACATTGAAATACCTACTAAAAAAAATCCCTTGCTGATGATAACCAGCAATGTGAATAAGATCGACAAGAGAGTTCGCGAGTCTTCACCGAAATGAAATATCTGGGACCATTTGGAAAGTCTTAATCATATGACTATTTAGAGAAATAAGATTTATTATATCTTAATATTTCATTTTAGTTAAGAAGCTTAGATCTCTGTTGACAACTATCAAATCAAGATTATGACCTTAAAAAAGTATTTTCATATGCCCCAATACAAAGTACCCAAGTACCAAGTACCCAACATAACTACAACCAGTAACCAGCCAGCCAATCAAACCGGACGGGATGTGGGAAACGCATCGGTAGCGCTAACTGGTAAGCCACGGCTGCGCACGAGTTACCACCGCCTGTCGACGACTGGCTGACCTTGACATGTCTACGGTCATGAAAACTGGATTCGCAAGTGAGTATTGTGAAGAACCCTATGGAAACAAAGGTGCAAGAACGAATAGCAAGGTCAATGAGGGTCAGGTTTAACACATTGTCTATTCTTATTTTAGCTAATTTTACTTATACGTACTTACCAACTCTACTCCCCATTGAGAGCTCCTCATTAGGAACATTGGAATGCCAATATAAATTAGTCAGGTACCTATATAAAGAAAGAGGACAATTTGCAGAGATTTTCTTCTCTGCTAATTGTCCTTGGTTAAGAGATAACATGTTTTACTTATTATCCCGTAATATTTGCAGTGAACGTCATGTGGCGATATGATGATGATGATTTGCAGAAATTACCAACTTATTAAATTATTTCAAGAATTCTCTCAGGGGATGTTATTTAGGCATAATTCTTGAGAGAGAGGTTAAAAGAGCAGTATCTTTCTCGATCATTGGTATGAGTTTGATTAGGCATTTATTATTTGATTCATTATGTATTTATATATTTGTGTAATTTATATGTATTTAGGTATTTGTTTATAATATTACAAGTAGTTATTATATTTATTATTAAATATACTTGTATCATAGGTATATATTATTAAATTAAAAAATCCAGCGGCGTACATGTTTAGTACTCGGTTTGGTTGGTGGTAGGGCATTTTAAATGTCCGCTAGCTAGCTACCACCATCTTATCTAAATCTGCCGCCAAACAGCAATGTTAAAGCATTGTTGTGTTCCGGTTAAGATAGCCAGTTCCCCAAATAAGATGGGGTTTCCGGGTCAGTACCTCCTCTTCACTTAACATCAGGTGTGATTGAGGTCAAGTGCTAACCCGCTGTGCATAAAAAAAATAAGTATATTATTTTTGGTTCCGAATTTTTACGTCACCCAACCCGTATAACTTTTCTAACCTCCGGTAGGGTTGCGTGGAAGATATCTCTTTAGAGACAAGCTCACCTTTATACATATTTTCAATTTGTACTATGTCGGGCAGTAAAGGTTTATTTGCTCGTAATTCTAATTAACCATACATAGTAATCTCAACAGAGATGATTAGCTGTACTTACTCTGTTGTGGTTAATTTAATTACGCAACTAGGTATTCTGTCACACTATGAAGTACTCGTATGTGGAACACAAAGTTTATGGTTCGGTGAAAAAGTATATTTTACATTATGTCCAATTGAAAAGTAAGAGGCGTGCATCATTATAACGGAAGTGTGCTCGTTTACTTATTACTTAATCGGAAATTAACCGAATTAATTAATTATTATTGATCTACATTTTAACAGCGTCGATGGCTCAGTGGTTAAGACGCGTCTCCCAATTTGGGATGTACGGGTGCGATTCCCAGGCAGGCCATGTACCAATGAGTTTTTTAATTCTATTTAATTACTTATGTACATTTATCCGACTGCTGAAAACCGATGAAAACGGTAAAAGAAAACATCATGAGGCAACCTGCTTGCCTGAAATATAAAAATTCGAAGGCATGTGAAGACCCCAACCCGCAGTGGGCCAGTGTAGTGGACTAGGATACTCCCTCATTATAAAAGGAAAGGCCTATATGGGTGAATTGCCCAAGCAAAAAAATACACGGCAAACCTGAGAACGGTAGTGCAATGTGCTGATTATTAATTTTATATATTTTTTCTCAACAACGTAAGTATTTCTCTACCTTGGCAAAAAAAATCATTGGTATCTACCCTCTAATATACCCAAAAAAAAAAATTACAAAGTGTTATTTTATCATCACGGTGACCTGTCCTGAACCCAATTCCGCTCATAACATACCTTCTCCTGCAAATACATTCGTAATATGGATTTAAATTGATTTTGTTATCATTAAATTATAATATATTCGATCAAATAAAACAATTTTTGTTTGTTTATCTTCTTTCTCATGGATTTGACAGGCAGTCAACTTTTGTCTGGAAAAAAGTTATCATTTCAGAGGACAGTAAGTTTTAGTAGAATAGCCACATCAACATTGCGTTGTTACGCCCCTTTCACCTTTTCTCACTCCGGATCAGTCCGGCTTAAGCTCTCGGCGCGAACGCACCGGTCCCAACGTCTTGCGGTTTCCCGCCAAAAAAGTAAGTTTATCATTTCAGTAATATGGGGACAAAAATAGTTTCATTTCGGTGGCTGTTATAACTCGTGCTAGATTTGTTTAATTTGTTTCAAAATTGTGTATTAAATTCGCAGTAAGTACTGTTTTGTTTGAGTAGTGTTCATATTTTTTAAATAATTTTTTTTCGGAGTTAAATGTAGAACTAACCTCTATTTTATCATCTCAGTGTTATCATTTCAGTGGATTCGGTGGACTGTTATACCAATTACAGTCCACCGGAATTAAAAGTATCTCCGAAATGATAAAAACATAAAGTTTTAGAGATCCTGGTGTCAAATACAAAGTCATAGTTTTGTAATGTACCTACTTTTACCTAGAGTGTCGATTAGATTATTTAGGTGTATTTGTTGTGTAATATTTGTGCTTAAGATATATAATATATACATATATCTATGTAGTTAGTACATGTTTACTATACTTTAGATACACATTTGTTCGGCTCAACGAAAATGTGATGAGTGTGTGGGTCACCACAGTGTAGATTATTATACCTACTAATTGTCAACAAAATAATTATTTCGAGGGTTTACCTTCAATATAAGTCACTTACCTTTATTTTTATATCATTTATTACGAGTAAATAAAAATAATAAATAATATTTGATATAATTACAAAATTTCTTAATTTTACAAGATATAACAAATAAGTTAAAGAGCATTTAAACGTTATATGAAAAAAAAAAAGAGATATACCTATGTGATGAGAAATTGCCTGTGAGAGTGTTTGTCTGAGTCAATGCAAGAGAGCTAGTGTGTGAGCGCGTGGTGTATCTGAAGGTATAGTATTTTATAGGATCATAGTATAGTGTGTATGAATGTATGTCTGTGGATATGAGAAAGAAGAAAATTGAAAAGCGTGTATTTTGATTTTAGGATGCCGCGGCCTAAGCAACAGACTAGAGAAGAAAGGTTGGAAAAAAGGAGGTTGTATGAAAGAAGAAGAAAAGAGAGAATTAAGAGCAATGAAGTCTCACGCGAAGAGTTTTTGAGAAAAGACAGAGAAAGGTATGCCAGAAAAAAAGCAGCGGGATTAATTGTTTCAAGGCATCTAATGACCCCTAAAAAATTAAGAATCCTAAGAAGAAAAAACAAAATAAGTGCTGCTGCTTATTACCAAAGAAAAAAAAATAGAGCAGCTCCAGCTCCTATAGCGGCTCGTGCTAACCCTCTGGATGAGACAATTGGGGATCAAAGTGATGGTCCTGGACTAAGCACTTCCTGTCACAGTTCCTTCTTGCCTACTTTACGGCGCAGCTTACGATTGAACAGCAATAGTATTAGTACGAATATCCAAATCCAACGTTCTAATACTACAGAAGCTAGAAGCTTTCATCGGGTATACACAAGCAGTCCACGACAAACTCTGCTATCAACGCATCAAAATTTTGTAAATTTTGACTATAGCAATCCTGGTCCAAGCACTTCTCGTCAAGGGAATCCATCTTCGGCTCGGCGCTGCTTGCCGATGAATAGCGATAGTACAATTGGTTCCAATATTCAACATCATATTGATGACAATGTAGTAACTGGCACTCATTGTGTACAACCAAGTGGCGTACAACGAATAACATGTCCATCAAATCTAAGTAGTATCGAGTCAACATTATGCCCCAACAGCCCTGTTTCAGACTCGTCAATTACATCTGTAGAATTCAAGCGAGGACTTAAAGACAAATTTCGAAAATATCAAAAAACTAAAACTAAGCTAATAACAGAATTACAAAACAAATTATTACAGGTCACTAAGGAAAAAGAAATGTTCAAAAAAAGGTGTAACAGACTACAAAGCAATTATATGATTTTGAAGAAAAGTACCCAAAAAGGAGAAAAACCAGCAGTAGAAGTCATAAAACCTGATGAAAAAAAAAATCGAATTCTCAGGAGGGTGGTGAAATTTTTAGAAGATGATGAAAATTCAACACTGTGTCCTGGAAAAAATGACACCATATCTAGACATGGATTAAAAAAACAAAAAAGACTATTGACAGACACACTTAAAAATTTACACTTGAAATATTTGGGATCAGGAGAACCACCGATAAGCTATTCAACATTTTCAAGAATGAAGCCTTTCTGGGTCACTCAACCAAATGTGAATGCACGAAATACATGCCTATGTGAAAAGCACGAAAATATGAAACTTTTGATTGAATCTATGAAAAGAAACCGCCTTATCAAAGAAAATACAATATCCGACGTTTTAAGTAGCCTATGTTGTAGTAAAGATAACATCGATTGTCTGCAAAGAATATGCTCAAGTTGTAAAAATAGACACATTGATTATCAAGAGTTTAATAATGAAGTGAACATAGCGTATTGGGGTTGGGAGAAGAATAAAAGCATATATGTCAAAAATAATGTAGAAAAATCTGCTATTAAAGTTGAAAAAGTAAGGCGTTGGGTGAAACCACTAGATTTAATAAAAAAATTCGAAGATAGCCTGAAACCATTCCTTAAACATTGCGTCAATAATAAAAATCAAAATCAAGCTTTCAAAACGTTAAAAGAAAATATGACTACGGAAGACTGTATTATACAAATTGATTTCAGTGAAAATTATAATGCCAAATATGGATCCGAAATTCAATCCCTTCATTTTGGTGGTAGCAGACAACAGTTCACTTTGCATACTGTCGTAATATATTTCAAACTCGACAACGAAACTTGCAAAACTCAGTCATTTTGTACTGTAAGTACCTCTTTAAGGCATGATGCTGCTGCAGTATGGGCACACCTCATTCCTGTTTTGCAAGAAATTGAGATAACTGCTCCTCTGGTTCGTAAACTTTACGTTATTTCTGACTCACCATCTGCGCAATACAGGAATAAAAATATATTATATATAATAACTCAGTTATCCTCCTATTGTCCGATGCTGACCCACATAATTTGGAACTATTGTGAGTGTGGTCATGGAAAAAGCGCAGCAGATGGAGTGGGTGGAGTATTAAAGAGAACGCTAGATAAACAAGTCTCATATCAACATGATATTACCAATATTGAATCGCTGGTACAAAACCTACAGTGTTATGTTAAAGGTGTGAAAATTGAAACAGTTGAAGATTATCAGGTGACAGAAAAAGATTGGCTCTTGCCCAAAGACTTAAAGACTTTTCCGGGAACTATGAAAGTTCACCAAGTTGTTTGGTCTAAAGAGTCAGGAAACCGTTTGGCACTTCGACATCTGTCCTGTATTGAAAGAGAATGCCTAAATAAAACTATTAGGTGCCCTCACGGCAAGCATTTAGGTTTTCATGACTTCACTGGGATTCAATCAACGAATTTTGCAAATAATACAAATATAGCACATCTGCGTCCAATTCAACTGTCAGAAAAATTAGTACTACGTCCCAAGCCATTCAATGAAAAGAATCTTTCCAAAAAATTACAAAGGAATAGTTTCATACATGAACCACACACACACTCAATCACAAACATTGAAATATCAATTATTAAGCCCTCAACATCCCATTCCTTTGATGGAATGAATAATCAAAAAGGAGAGAATGAGCAGGAATCATCGATAATACCCAAATCATTGCTCGAAAAATATGAAAACTTCAATGAATTTAGCACTCCATCGTGTTCATTTTTTGAAAACAATGATACTGAAATTATTGAAAAGTATGAACGGACAAGAAATATTGACAGCGAAGAAGAAATCATGATTACAGCCAAGAAGAGAAAAGTAAGAAGATTATCTTCGTCTTCGTCCAGTTCTGATTTGAATATTTTTTGATTTTTGTTATTGTATATTTAGTTTTTTAAATATTTGCTGTCATTTAATGGCATGACTTGTTTTAGGTAGGAAGTTAAACTTATTAAAGAAGACTGATGACTATAATAATTATAGTAAAGACGTGCTGTGGTGTGATAATTAAAGAAGATTTGTTTATTAGGTACATATCTAAATTAAAAACCTATATTTATAGTCATGAAAAGAGGCTGATTAGTGAATTTGAGAAATAATTGTGTGATTTAAAGTGACATGATGAAAAATTAATCTTTAAGCTACATACTTGAACCTACTCGTAAATACGTACCCAGAAAGACTGTTTTATTGGAATAACTATAATTCGCATTAGGTATAAGAATTACTTATACATAATTGCGAATTATAGTTATAGGTAGAACAAAACTTTGTTGTTTTTTGTTCTATTTAGATATGTACGTTTCTCTATTGTTGTAGTAATTTAAGAATAAAGTGATCTCAATCTCAGGTTTCTGTTATGTTTCATACGTTTATGTAAAAGGATTAAAAGTACTAAGCTATTACTACTAAGATATTTTTATAATGTTTCTTATTCATTTATTGTATTTTAAAAATATAAGAGTTGATTTAATTTTAGAAGTTTTACTGATATACCTGTAGAAACACTATTCTCCTCTCGTTACCAATTTAACTAAATTATACCTAGCATTTTTCTCTTAGTGCAATAGGTAGACATTAGGTATTACTATTAATGGCATAACTTACAAATGCAACCATCATATTAATCAGAAACTTTAAGCTTTCTAATCGCGATACGTTGATTCTTTTGAAAATATATCAAGTAAATTAGTATTAGTACATAAACAAGCAAAAATATTTATTTAAGGTTACCAGCATTTACGATAAAGTTTTCCAACATTTTCACACAACAACAACCACAAAAATTACCAAAGGTTATAAAAGTAAAGAAACTATTCATTCATATCATAATAAACATTACATTACATTAATATCATTCTTTGAGGTTATTGTAACCTCAAAGAATGATATATGTAATAATACTAACTGTAATATCTGTATATTAATGATGATATTAAAAAAACTGTGTACTGTCCTGTCTCAGTGTTTATCTAAAATTTGTGGAAATCAAACCTAACAAAGTACGGAACCCTGGCTGGGGGCACGGTTGTTCTTAGCTGTATCATTTCGGTGGATTTATCATTTCGGTGGTAATTTTTATCATTTCGGTGGACACTTTTAATTTCAGTGGACTCTTAAAACTTTATCCTTAAATATTTATGTAAGTTTTGATAATATTTGATGTCCACTCACGCACAATGTTATAAAATAGACTAAAGTATTATTTGTCACTAAAAATATATAGATTGCATTGAAATAAAAAAATCCCACCGAAATGATACATAAAAATCTCTTGTTGAAATTCACCCATATGCGTGCAGTGAAATGTTTACGGGCTAATGATGATGATAATGATTTACATTTAAAATACATTACATTTAAAAACATATTTGACAGCAGATTGGTCTAATGGGTAGTGACTCTGCCTTGAAAACCGTTCAAATTCAACAGGTGTAATGCTCGTGTAATGAAAATGTTATTAGCCCAGGGAAAATACGGTTTGAACTCGGAAATACGAATAACCGCGATTTTCTTGAAACATTATAAAGTGTTGTAAGTATAGTAACAATTGCTAAAAACGCAAGTACTAAGTAAGTAACTAAATAAGCTAAAGTTGAAAAATGTGTTTCTTTTAAAAAAATGCTCAATTGATGGATATTTCTTTAAATTCAAAACATTTAGGGAAATTATCGTTACAAAATATTATTATCGTTTCTCATTTTTATTTCTTAAGCAATGCAGCTCGACGACATTTTCAGCTAAAACACATGCATCATGCTTAGTTTTTTATCCATCAAAAAGTCTACCTAATTAAATATCTGTTAGTATTTATTGTTTGTTACCAAGATACCCTATTTGGTTTTCTAAAAAAAATCTAGATAAACGCTCGTTTTTTCTTAGGCTTAATTATTCAAAATCACATCTCTAGTATACCTCTATAAGATAGCAATTATATAAGTCGGTTTTGAATTATGTCTATAGCTAAGCTAATTTTTTACCTTATTTTCACTGGGCTATATCCCGAGTCAAAGCGACCAGTGTATGAGGGAGTCATGCAACAAAGGATTTGGATGACGTTTTCGTCCTTTAGTATTAAGGTTTTGCTTTTTATATTTAATATATTTTATAAAAATAGTTTTTTAATATAATGAAAGCTTTCTATACTTCCTCAGTCATGCATGTTTAATGTAAAAAATTATGTATGTTTAGCTGTTATCTACCGTATAGGCCGTATACCGTATATCCACAGTATAGGCTTTGCTTGGATAATTGGTGTAGGTGTCAGATATTAGAAGGAGTTTTCTTTTTACAAGTTTCTTAACCTTATTACCCGACTACCCCAGAAGGAAGGTAATGTTTTTCAAATGGATGTATGTAGATTTCTATATTACCTCCTGTAGCATAAACAGCTTGACCAATTTTGGAGTGCAAGTTATCGTTCGATTCGTCTTGATTTCTAGAGTGTCATAGGACAGATTTTATGGTAAAAAATCCAACATGACGCCCGTAAAATACAAAATATGCTGTCGGGTTTTTTGTTTTTAAATAATTATTATATACTTTAATAGTTAATTTTTTGACATACAGAGGGCTGTCCTACAGTAATATGTTTGTACAATCGATGGCACGACGAGCGTTAAACAATTTTTTTAGTCTGTGCCGTGAACTACCATTGTAGCTGGACGCGCGAATGTCAAAATCAATTTCAAAGACACTGGTCTTCATCACTCGCACAACCTATGCTATTGTATCGATATCGAAGCGAAACTGGGCCAAAATTAGTATCAGACTCGTCGTGGGCCGCGTGGGACAGGTACCTGCCTAATTTTATTTTTTACTTATGCCTAAATTCTTCCTTGATTAATTGATTAATGAATCAATCAATCATTCTCAACTGTTACACTGACGGAAGTGGGGAAGGGGGGAGGAGACGCCCGAACGCGTCGAGCAGACCGTACCCGTATTCCAATATCCCATTCCCTTCCATTCAATCACGCACAATGACATCACATTACCGTTCAGAAACTCACCTATGTATACAAATTAATATATAAACACAAGCTTTCCGCCCGCGGCTTCGCCTGCGTAGAATAATTTTAACGCGGAATTTTGTTTATCATGCGGAAACTACTCACTTTGTCGGGATAAAAAATGTAATTGTGTCTTAATCCAGGGTAACTATATTCATCATTTCATCCAAATCTTTTCATCCGTTTCGCCGTGATTCAGCAACAAACAAACATCCAAACTTCGCATTTATAATATTAGTTAGATTGTTTAGTTATTATGATAAAGAAAAATGATTGTTATTAAAGTTTACGATATCCACTCACAAGGTGGACAGACGACATTGCAAGCCGTTTCCAACCGGTAGCTTTGGAAGTCTTTGGCGGAGCATGTTCAGCAGTGGACATCCTGTGGCTGATATGATGATGATAAAAGTTTTCACCCAAGTAGGTAGGAGCCATCTATTTTAAACAAAACTTGCCAACTCCAAGAGTTCGTAAGGTATCTTCGTTTAAGCCATTCTAATCGGTTGTAAAATAATTTCTGCGTGATTTCTTCATTTTAAAGATTTTATAGAGCTTGACATCCACTTAGATCTCAAGTCTTTTATTGGTGAAGTTGACAAACCTATTGTTCTTTATACCGAATTTAAAAGTGGACTTAATTGTATCCGTATTTAAGTAAATGGATGAAGAAATATTGATCCACTTTCATGGGTATACGATTTGTATGAATAATTTGTTGTCAAATTAATGTTTTAATTCCATTAGTAACGCAATTGTATAATATACGCAAAGAATACGACCTCTTCACGTTATTGCATTTGTGAATTAAATATTTTATTACATGTTTAACACATGTTTCAGTGATTCATGCTATACATAAGTACACACTTATAGCTTGCAGAACATGTTGGCACGATTTTAAAAACGTTCATTGGCTCTATTGTGTGGTATCTATATTTGCACGTACATTAAGTATGTAATATATCTTAAATTTTAAACGTGATAATTTTATGTATGATAGTAACAATGTTAGTTAGTAGTTACGTTAGTTAATAATGTTGTTTATGATTTACTGGATTGATTGATTTTGATGGATTTGAATAACTTCTCCTACAATATTAGTCAGTATTCTTCGCTACAATGATATAAATTTAATAAAGCTTTTTTACTAGTATTCTGAATTCGTATATTATATGAATTCAGAATTACGAGTATATAAATAACATTAAAGGAGTGATAATCACTACTAGATTGGAACGCATTATTTATGGTACACAAAGCGAAGTCGCGTCAGTTGTATGTTTACGAGTATAATTTAGTTCCGCGTCTCAATAAATTTGTCTATCATACAGGTACGTACGAGTTATTACTGCCGATATTTCAATGCCCTTATTGTGTACAATATAGAGTTGACCTTGAAATTTATGTGTAAGTAAAGTACTATCGACCTAGTCGCTTAGTACCTAAGGGCTAACGGTAATCAGGCAATTTTCTTAACAACTCTGCGATCACAACAACAGGAAGCAATTGAACTAATCAATATACAATAGGATATTTTTAAAGTTTTATTTAGAATGTTAATTATAATAATACTTTGTAGATATTGGTTTACATTTTGCAATTGAAAAATACTAGAGATTTTTTTTCCGGTTTTTGAACATCAAATAAAAAATACATAAATAAATATCCTCGGACATGCACACAATGCCATCTAGTTCCACTTTAAGCAACCATAGGCTTGTGTTGTGAATACCAGATGGTTGATATACTATATAAATACATTTTATTTTTGCAAATAAATATTTATTGTAAATGAAAACATCCATAACTCGGGCACACATATCCGTATTCATCACACAAACATATGCCCCTAGCGGGATTCGAATCCGCGACGTTTTGGTATAGTGGTCAGAGTATCTAACCACTACACCAAACAGGTCGTCATCGTTCACTGCACTGTACATACAACCAAAATAGAAGAACACAAACAATAACACGTAATTCACACAACAGAATAAATTAAAGTATAATTCACTGACGTAGCATAATTTTCCCAGGGATGGGCTGTACCTACTGTGCACTGAAAGGGCTCTGACTCATTATGCTGCAGTACAGGCAGTATCACTGCGCTGATAATTCTCCCAGTACCGCTTACGAAAAAAAGCACGCAACATTTTTTTTTATGATAACTGGATACGCGTTTTGGATGGTCATTACTGTAGCGAAACCAATACAATTATTATACCAATATAATTATTATATTTTCAACTTCCAAAGAAAACGACGTGCGTTACGTATTTGACAGCGATGTGTGTGTGTCTTTGTCGGGATGTATTTCAATTATGGGTGGTCCGATTTGACTCGATTTCTTCATATTTAACATTAAATTAGAGGAAATGTTTTATGAAAATCGGTTCAACCGTTTCGAAGATATTTAATTTTTAACCCAGTTGCTCTGTGTACCTAGATGATTATTATCATGTCTAGTTCCTCGGGGGTTTTCTCAATTTTCAGTTTATTTTATCTAAAAGAAAATCGGGTAGAGTTTATTACTAAGTAAATAACGTACCTATGCCATCATAAGTATAGGTTATCTTTATAGGTACATGGTAAATTGCAATACTAAAAATAATTAGGTAGGTAATTAGTTAAAAGTATATAGGTACCTGCCCATATCTTCGGAGGATATAGATTGATAGCTATTATTTGTTTCGTTATCGATGTTTCAATGTTTTTCTAATATAATTTAGGGCTTATTGGAAAATTTTAACGAAGATAAAGAATTTTCCAGTAGTTATTCAAAGCATTTTATTTGTTAATCTAACTAATATTATAAATGCGAACGTTTGACTATTTGTTTGTTTGTTGCTCAATCAAGGTGAAACGCATGAACGGATTTGGATGAAATTTGGTATATAGGTAGATTAAGACAGGATATTTTTAATACGATAAAGTGAATAGTTTCCGCGGGATAAACAAATTAATACATAACCGCGATAAAGTTATTCTTGGCAGACGAAGCGGCGCGCGGAAAACTAGTTATTTCATAAAAAAGCATGACAACAGTGACCGACCGACCATCGACGACCGATTGGTGTAGTGGATAGTGACCCTGTCAGCGAAACCAACGGTTGCGGGTTCGAATCCCGCGAGGGGTAAATGTTTGTATGATGAATACGAACATTTATTCCTGAGTCATGGATATTTTTATAAATATTTATGTATGTTTATCCGTTATCTAGTATCCATAGTACAGGTTTGCTTAGTTTGGGACTAGATGATTGGTGTAAGTGCCCCGAATATTTATTTATTATTATTTATTATATTATTATTATAGTTCATGTAAAAAGAGTGAAATTAATTTATTTAAACCCTAGTAGTGCAACTTGATCTGGAAATAGGTAACTAGGTACCTACTTAATTTTCCAATAGAGCCATGAACATAGTTACATTTAAGTGCTTCGGCGTGACTACGCGCACGAATATTTCTTTGTTTCAATTCATACCTCTCCATTGTATTTAATACCACGAATAATTTATTTTGAAAATAAAATATTCATAATAATGAGTCTGATTGACCTGAGCTAATGTATCCATATATATTGGACTACTATGAAAAGCTTTTCCGACCTCAACCCCGAAATAGCACTGAGAATGGACTTCTGATAAAATTTTTGGTGTAGTTTAGTCTCAAGTTAGATATAAAACAAGTTGATCTGTGTAATTGCATGTAATATGACGACTGTTGATATTTAACGACTTGTTTGGTGTAGTGGTTAGAAACTGTGATCACTATACGAAAATGTCGCGGGTTCGAATCCCGCTAGGGGTATATGTTTGTATGATGAATATGGACATGTGTACCCGAGTTATGGATGTTTTCATTTATAATAAGTATTTACAAAAAAAAATGTGTATACCTAATAACCATCTGGTATCCACAACACAAGCCTATAGTTGCTTAATGTGGAACTAGATGGCATTGTGTGTATGTCCAAGGATATTTATTTATTTATTTTTATTGAAAATATTTAGAAATACGATTCGATTCCGTTTAATATAAAGCAAAAATAAATACAAAGTAAAACGAAATGAATCATGTTATGTTTTCGTTCCTCGTTGTGAAAAAAATGAGTTCAGTGCTCCGGTCCCTGAGCTAAGGCTCGGGTCGATTTCCGGTTAAGAAAATTTGTCAAACCACTTCTTTAAGTGTTTGGGTAAAACCCCGAGTCGCGGCCGAGCGGCCAGTCGATTTGACTATCATGTTTTAACACTAACTTTTCATACTCTTTTTTTACTAATGAGGTACCCGTAGACGTTCCTAAAATGTTGCTGATAATAAAACATTTCATATTTATTGTACCACTCCGGACAGGCGGATTGGTGATCTCACCAATAATGCTGATACGTCATATGCTATGCTAATATGCTCACAATCCCATAGTCGCTTTTTACGACTCCTACGAAAAGAGTGGGGATGAACTAATCCTTCTCTGTCGGAAACTATACAGCTATCAGTCTGTGTCTTATTATTATATTTGTCTCTGAATTACATAAGTTAAGACGTCTCGATTTTGTTCGAATCTCTACAGTCGTCATGCCTGACTTAAACGATATTGTCTAGCTTCATGAATTTACGTCTAGTTTTATGAATTTACTGCATGTTTTATTCATGATTTCTAAGAAATAACGGACAACCATTAGTACATAAATTTAATTGCAATAACCATAGCCAATAAACATTTGCACGAAAAGACACTGGAAGTGATGTACTCGTACGTTAGTTACGTCATGCATGTCCCATTGGCACTAATCGCTCATGCTTAGGGCCTTTACAGAGGGCCGATTTTTGAGCAGAAAATTGGCGAACATATGACATCATTTCCCATTAACGCCGCACTACCCCAGTCTTTATTTGACAGCACTCAAACTATACTGCCGCCTGCGCGGTAACTAATAACTACATTACAGGTCAATTGCGAGAAAGGAAGGGAGGATCGCGGACGAATCGTCAACTTTACGTTTACGAGTGGTTAAACAACGCGTGTGGACGGTCTCTCACAAAGCAGGATTCGAGAGCGCGAGCCGTGAGCGCCACTATGTGAAGACCCTTAGCTCTAAATTGACCTTGTCTACTCTCCCACATGACAATACATGGTTAGAGGTATTAAGAAAGTTATTGTCTTGTTTTTATTCATTGATGGATCGCAGTATCCTAGAGGTACGTCGGTAAGTAGGAATACTTATATGCATTATATATGTTTAGAGTGTTTTCCTATTATGAAAATTTTTAACAAAAAAGAGGAGAGTTACTTAATCTCACTACGTAGAGATGGCAATTCTGAAACTAAGCTAGCTAGTTATGCAAAGTTAAGAGTGGGGCGTATGTCATGAGGATTTCAAAAGTTATTTTTATAATATTAAGACATTAAAATATTGTTTTACTTCGCATTTATTCAGGTGCGTTCTAAAATTTTAGAGTTCCAAATTGTCAGTGTATCAAAATATTAGAGATTAGAAAATAAACTAGGTATTTAAGTATTTAAAACCACAAAGAAAAACCGACAGCATATTTTGTATTTTGCAGGCGCCATGTTGGATTTTTTATAACAAAATGTATCTTAGGACACTCTGTGCATTAAGACTAATCGAACGACTAGCATACACTGCAAAATCAGTCACTCCGTTTAGACTACAGGAGGTGAAATAGAAATCTGTACTTTTCTTAAGAAACTTCCTACCACGTACGACCACCCTGTGGAACGGACTTCCTGTAGCGGTATTCCCGAACGAGTATGACATTGGAACCTTCTAGAAACGAGCCTACACCTTCCTCAAAGGCCGGCAACGCATCTGTGACCCTTTTGTTGTTGAGGGTGTTCATGGGCGGCGGTGATTGCTTTCCATCAGGTGACCCGCATGCTCGTATGCCGCCCTCTCAAATAAAAAATAAAAATCTCCATACACTCGATAAACATTACGCTCCTTCCTTGAGTAGTCGGGTAAAAAGGAAATTTATCGGAATTTGTAAAGTATTATAAAGCACTTTCGGGTGTTTAACGATTTCGTTTTACGAGCCAAGAAAGTGCACCGTTAGTGTCCCAATAACGCATGCACGTGCGGCGCATGCGCGGCACAGACCACATCCACCATACTAATCTGTGTGTGAATCATATAAACGTCGTAGGCAGATCATTAAATTGGCCATTCATTTGAATGCCTACATAGGCAGGTCAAAATCAAAAATCAAAATCAAAAAATGCTTTATTTTGTAGGTACACAGGGTACACTTAAAATAGTCAGATTTTACATTTTTAAAGCTACTGCTTGTTCAAAAGGCAATTTTCCCCTGAGAAGAACAAGCAAGAAACTCGAGAGGTCGCTTTTTTTAAAAAAAGGTTTTTATATTACAAAATTATTAATTATTATTTTATGTTATAATATTTGATTATTAATTGTGAAATAGCCTGGTTATGCGAACGGGCTGGTTATGTCCATGATTGTTTATCTTCTAAATAATCTGATATTTTATAATATGCTTTCTTAATAAGTTTCTGTTTTATAGTATCTTTAAATTTATTGAAAGGAAGATTTTGTATATCAACAGGAACTTTATTGAAAAAGCGTATACATAACCCTTTGAATGAATTACTGACTTTGTGGAGGCGACTTATGTGACCTGCAAGTTTATCTTTATTTCTTGTATTGACATCATGTTTATCACTATTTTTCCTAAATGATGTTATATTTTTTTTTACATATATTAGATTTTCAAAGATGTACTGTGACGAAAAGGTTAGAATATTATACTCTTTAAATCTATCTCTAAGTGACACTGCAGGTCTCAATTGATAAATTGCGCGAACGGCTCGTTTTTGTAAAACAAAGATTGTATTTATATCCGCGGCATTTCCCCACAGCAAGATACCGTAAGACATCAGGCTATGGAAATAACTAAAATATACTAATCTAGCAGTATTTACGTCCGATATTTGTCTAATTTTTTTGACTGCATACGCTGCAGAGCTGAGCTTCTTCGCCAATTTATGGATATGAGGACCCCATTGTAATTTGGCGTCCAAAGTAATGCCCAAAAATACAGTGGACTCAACAAGGTCTAGAGTGACATTATTTATCATTATATTTGTGGGCACCTCCCTGACATTAGGCAGTACAAATTTAACACATTTAGTTTTTTTTTCATTCAGTAACAAATTATTTGCCGTAAACCATTCTACTATTTGAGAAATAGCGTTGTTCACGTCGTCATAATTTAATTTTAGTCTATTTACTTTAAACAATACAGAGGTATCGTCAGCAAACAATACTATTTCATGTTTATTCTTTACAAGGTTTGGCAAGTCATTTATGTAAACCAAAAACAAAAATGGTCCGAGAATGGAGCCTTGTGGGACGCCCATACAGACTGTCGACCCTGACGATGTATTGCCACTGATATCAACCCTCTGAACTCGGTTACTCAAATAAGAATTCAGAAGGTCGAGAGTTCGGCCGGTTACACCATAATGACGTAATTTCCTGATTAAAGTGTCGTGATGAACGCAATCAAAGGCCTTGGACAAGTCGCAAAATACTCCTATTGCATCCTGCGCATCTTCCCAAGCCTCAAAAATATATTGTAAGAGCTCGACACCTGCATCGGTTGTCGAGCGGCCCCTAGTAAAACCGAATTGTTTATATGACATTAGATTGTTACTGTAAAAATAAGTCGATATCTGATTTAATATAATTTTTTCATAGATTTTGCTGAGAGTCGGTAGTATTGAAATAGGTCTAAAATTAGAGGGGTCTGATGTACTACCGGCTTTAAATAAAGGTATGACTTTACTGTGCTTCATCAGATCAGGAAATATGCCATCATCAGTACATTTATTAAAGATATAAGCTAAGTGTGGTGAAACACAATCAATTACGGCACTAATAATTTTTACTGATAAACCATGAAGGTCGGCAGTTTTTTTCTTGTCTAAAGATCGAAATGCTTTTATGATGTCTATAGGACTTACATGATTAAATTTAAAATGGGAGTCACAAATCTCCACATTTTGTTTAAGTAGCGATTCAGCGAGTGTGGGACATGAATTCAGAGATTTTGTAGTTAATATTGGAATATTAGTAAAGAATTTTTCAAAAGCTTCTGCAACTTCTAATTGTGAAGTTAGAATTCGATCATTAATTTTTAATCGCGTATCAGGGTTACGAGTTTTAAATTTACCAGTTTCGCTATTTATAACTTTCCAAGTTGTCTTTACTATGTCCGCGCTGTTCTTTATTTTGTTATTTATAAAATTTGCTTTTGCAGTGGCACACGCTCGCTTGAATATTTTCGAGTATTGCCTAACATATTCAATAAAACTTTCGCTCTTATTATATGTCCTTTCATCATAAAGCTCATATAACTTTTGCCTACTTTTATGAATTCCCACCGTCGCCCAATCACTAAAAACGAGGGAATTGTTGATTTTGACAGATTTTGTTAAGAAAACTTTATTACATTCAGTTTTTAAAATGTCAAATACTGATTTATATAATACATTAGGATCGTCACAGTACGGTAGATAATCTAGTTTCGCAGTCACTTTACTCTTATATTGATCGAGTAGTGACTCAGTTACAGGTACGTATGATATATCTCTTTTCAGCGTTTTATTAATTGCTATGTTAAAAATCGCTAACTGACCACAGTGATCTGAACTTAATTTATTTAAAATAGATTTATCACTGGGTTGTAAATTCGAGAAAATGTTATCAATGCAAGTAGCTGATGTAGAAGCTATTCTAGTGGGCACTGAAAAAAGATTAGCAAGATTATAGCAACTGAAGAAAGATTTAAGTCTTCTGGTTTGAATGCTATCTTCTAATATGTTTATATTAAAATCTCCGCAAATTACAATGTATTTATTTGAATTACTAATTTTACACAGGATTTCATCCATGATTTTCTCAAATAATTCATAAGATGAAGAAGGGGGTTTATATACACATAATACAGTAAGCCGCGCAATTTCCACACAGGCTATTTCAATAGTTCGCTCAACAGAAAGGTTTACAATGTCGAGGCGCTCTTTAAATTTAATATTATTACGAATTAGAATGAGACTACCGCCTCGTATTGCCTTCCTCCTGCTGAACGAGCTTGCAATCTGGTACTCCTTGAAGCCGAACATGAGCTCACATTGCTTATACCAGTGTTCCGTTATACACAATACATCAGTGTTAGTGCAGCTCATGAACAGCTCCACCTCTAGTTCTTTGCCACTCATACCCTGAATATTTTGGTGTACCAGATTAATACATTTTTGAATTTTTAAACCATTTTTTTTTCTTTTTTGGGGTGTGGCAACCCTTTTATAATTATTTTTTTCAAACATATTTTTTATAATGCCAGAGGTGGTCTCTGTTGTCTTATGATTTAATTTAAATTATTTGGAATGATTTCCAAGGATTTATTAATAATTAATGGCTGCCCAATAGACACTAAAGTGACTGAATTTAAAATAAAATAAGATAGCATATTTGCTAATTGTCTTCTAAAATATTTGGGAAGATAATAATTATCTCCTGTCACATAAAAATATTTGGAACTAATAAATTTATTAGTGTCAAAAAAATGAAATTTATTTTCATGACGACATGTCAGAGTGTGCAAGGTTAAATTTAAATTATGTCTAAAGTCATTTTCATTTTTTATTAAACTCTGGCTAAATGGAAATGCAAACAATAAAACCTTATGAACATTTTTTAAATTATTCAACTGAGAGAAATAATTTATCAGAGTTTTTTTATTTACATTTCCCCGTCGTCCTATAAGAATTATCAAAGTAGTATTCTCTTTAAAAGTCTTTGATAAGATCTTTTTTAATATAATTGAGTAGGTGGCACCAGGCATACAGTTATTAAGTATTGCCTGTCCCATATACTGGCTAAGTCGCAAACCCATGTCTTTACCAACTTCATCACTAAACATTTCTATGTTATGTTTTTTGCCGGTACACTGAGAGGAGGAAGTATGTCTATTCTCATCATATTCACATGGCTCCTGCGTCAGAATTATGGAGTCATTTGTCTGACACACTGTCGGGGAGAAATCTGTTGACGTTTTAGTCATATTAGTACAATCACATTGGTGATTATTTGTCAATGATTCAAATCTGTCATGGTTGTATTTACACAACTCCAACAGATTGTCCATGGCCAGTGTGTGCTCCTTAATTTGATTCTGGGATAATTCATATTGCCTGTTAATATAATTTAAAGAATTATTTAATTGTACTATTTCTGACTGGAGGCGCTGTGTGTCACAATCATAGGCATTCTGAGTTTTTTCTAAGTTTAATTGAAATTTATTTAATTCACATAATAATGCCTTTCTTTCTTTTATAAAATGTATATTTTTACAAAATACTTTATCTTTTTTAATTAATTTATTTGTCTTCTTAATATATTTATTTATTTTAATATATTTTTTTAACTTATTTTTACTTGAACACTGAACTGACGTGGGTATTGACTTGTCACTGTCAGTAGGGTGCTCACGGGAGGAGATGGCAGAAATCATGGATGGCGCAGTAGTGACAAGTTCTTCAAACAGCGACTGAGTTTGACTTGATTTGAGGTCAGCATTTTGGATTTCTAACGCCGAAATGTGGTTATGGGCGTCGCGTAGCTCCTTCTCCAGTGACGTAATACGTTCTAGTGCATCCTGGTACAAGCTGCAGCTCTTATCAAACTCATCCACCACTCGCTGTAGTTGGTCTCGATGGTCTGCAACCTCCTCTAATCCAGTAGACATTTCTGCCATCTCACTCTTTAAGAGCTTGTATTTATTGTTGATAGACAATATTTCCTTCTCATGATCATCTCTCTCTTGGAGTAATTGCTCACATAAGGTCCTTGATGTTTGCAGTTCTTTTAGTGTCCGTTGAAGGTTGTCCTCCAACTGACGAGTTTTGATGGACATACTAAAGAAATAACTAAAATAAAAAAAATTAAAGAAATAACGTAGGTACAAAACACGAATGTCAACAAGGGATCGAGTAAGCAATCACTACAGCTGACTATTTGAGGTTAACTTCAAATTACTTTATTAAGAACTATATTAATAGTACAACAATATAATATAGTTTTATGTACTTACGATATAAATCCAAAAATAAATTCCTCAAACAGTCACTGGAGATGATTTAAGAAATTTGTATAGGTAAGTTTTACGTCACTATACATACGTTGAAAAACACAATTTAAACACTTACAAACTATACAATTATCTCATTTATACACTTAATTATAGTAATGAAGTTGGTTTATGCGTAAATTATTGTAATTAATATTAAAATCCAAATAATATTCACGGAGTTAATTTATTTACGACTTAGCCTCATGCCTACCCTCACAAAAAAAAACCCAGACATTTCCGCTTTTACAGAAGCCTGTGCTGCTCAGGGCAGGTTGGTTAGGTTATGTAGCAGGGTATGTCTGATTGACCTGCTGACTTGATCTGAAGCTCGGAACTTCTAAGGATGATCTACTTGGTCGGATCTACATGCGGTATCAAGCGATGGATTAGCTGGCATTGTGGTCAGTCAAAGAGGTAATGTTGCCAGCACTCTGGATACCACCGGCATCATAGCGACCGTGAACATGTTTTCTACTCGCATAGTTTTCTGGGCGGTTAACATGTTTATAGTCTTTAGTTGTTTGATTTTCTCCAATTTTTTATGTATAATGTAATTTTTAATTTTTTAAATGTTGTGTACACTATTTTCTGCCCAAACTAATAAACACTATGTATCTCTAAGGTTTGCTGGTAGAAAACTCTATCGGGGTTAAGCTCGCCATTGTAACTTTTATATACAATGCATATTTCAGTAACAGTTTTGTGTAGGTACAATAAAGATGTTAAGAATGATTACAAACACTCCATCTCCAAAATTATAACCAAAGCCACTCCCACAACCAATTCACGACATTTTTTAAATATTTCTTTTCTCAATTCGAATATTGCCAAATTTTATTTATCTTGAAATATATTACTGTTTTCTATGTGCCTGAAGATTACTAACGAAGGACTCATACTAACATAATTAAAAAGTATTAGTCAATTCTCCTTTTCTTTGAAAATATCTACGGAATTTAATTATGAGTCGATACACTTTGTGCCCCTCGCGTGTAAAAGTGTGATTATTGGGTGTGCGTGTAACTTTTACTTTATTTATTTACTTTTACTAAAGTAAAACTTTTAGCGTTAGTTCGGATTCTCTGAAGTTTTCAGAATATAAGTTCAAATTCAAATTCAAAATATTTATTTTCATTCAAGCATAACAATCTTGTACACAATTGGGAGAGTATCCTGTTAAGCTTCATAAAACTTGTGTTAGGATACTCATGGAGTGTTAGGATTTTAGATAAGGTTTTTACTTTATGCGTAATTGAAATTGAAAAACCTGGATTAGTTTGGTTAGTGCTTATGTGAAAATGTGTGTAAGTAATGAAAGGAAGCTGCGTACACCATAAATTAGAAAAGTACATAAGGCTAGAGCTTGAATACAGATTTACGGAGGTACCTATAAGGCAAGTAAAACAGGTGTTGGACAAATTTTTCTTACTTCATCTAAGGGATGAATTGAAATAAAATAGAATAAGAAGATAAGAAAATATTACAAAAATGAGAGGAATGTAATAAAATAGTAAAAGTAAAACTAAATGCTATTACAATGGCATCACCGTGATGTAAACTATAAAGAATAATTATCGCTGTTTGCAGGAGCTCAAAATATCTAATGTAAACTTATGTATGTAAGTATATCAATAAATGTACCCTTAGATCTGTTGGTGACTGTACTATTTATCTACCGGGAAGTCTTTAGAGACATCATCATCGTTATCGAATGTACACGGTGTATTCTTTACCTGAGGAGGCCACGTCAGCCACTTTACGACAACTCATCACCAATACAAATATTAATATGGAAGTCACGTCTTGAAAGACTGCTTATTTCCTAGTTTACGATGTAAAACTAGAGTTATGTTAAGTACAATCTCTCCTAATGTGCTGCGTGTATAAATTAAGTAGGTACACGCAGCCGCACGAACCCGTAACACAAATAACCAAGTCGAATGTACTTATTGCGAACTTTCCACAAGACCGAAATTTTGATAATGACGTCGCCTAATTAATCTGTGAAAACGGTGTAGTTTGCTTAGGGTAATAATATAATTTGCAGTGGAGTTTGACTACGGTTCTTTGGAGAAATTTTTGATAAAAAGGGAGTACTTCACCTGTAAACACGATTTACATGAATTCAATCACACCCTGTATAGTTGACGTTCTAAACAACTTAAAGGCTTCAAGTAGTTACTTATTTCGAGAAATGAAATATACCGTCAACAGTCTACACACGGTGTTTATACATAAAGGTATCTAGATTTGTGTCGATGAACGAATACGAAGTTGTAGATATGCATTATGCATGTGAGCGTGACTCAAATTATGCTTTTATATAACCGTTCGGCGACGTGCTGTTGATTGACCGTGACTGTTTGTGTGAACTTAACTCTATTGCCTTAGTTCCACAAGCGACTATAACTTCCGACCACCATTAACTCGGTCACAAGAACCATCACATAATCGCATCGTCTCCATATCAGTCCATATGCAATGGCCTCTATTTATTTTATTTCTATTAAATATCAACCAAGAATTTGTGTTCAGTGGCTGATGGAAATGGAAACCTGTGCGTTTGGTGTGGTAGTTAATTTATTGATGGAATTATGTGGAATAGGCTACAAACACGACCATCAAATGACACAAAGCTTTATTCGATGATGGATTTGAAAAAAAGCTACCTATGCCAATAACTTCTATTTCACTTACGTTTATGCCCTATGTTTTCCTAATGGTAAAAAAACTCATCCGATAATGAAATAAAAATATTTACAAGTTAGTAATTTGCTTCCCCGGGCATGTTGGCATCGTATTGCACCGGTGAATGGGAGAGGAGAGACAAGAGTATGACATAAATAATAAGTAAAAATTATTAATCTAAGTACTTATGCGCCTCTACAATTCTTTGCCACAAACGTGATTCTAATTTAAAATCAACCGCGTTGAGCTTTTGCAATGAGCAAGTAACGATGAAGGACTACGAAGTATCTCGAAATAAATTACAAGAGTCTAGTCTGGCCACAAACAATGTTACAATTAAAAAGTTTTAATTATCTTTTTAACACGTTTTTATTAGCTTCACTTGTAAGTGACTAAGTAAACAAATTTTAGAAGTAAATTTTAACCTACTTCTAATATTGTCGTAATGAATTGAAAAAATCTATGTATATGTAGTTCGGATGACAATACTATAATTTGGTATCTTGAAGCTGAGCTGATGATGAAGTCAGGAGGTGGATGGTGGAATTCTTCAGTGGCTCCTGGGCCACCGAAGAAAAGAACCACTCGACTTTGGGCTTATATAATTCGTTTCGTCGAGACGATTTACTGTCGAGGGTTTGATGATGCAGTCAGGACCTGGGCAAAAGCCGTATGTCAGTCATCCAGTACACCAACACTTCCTCTATAAAGGACCATAAAAGGTCGCGGTAACCGCGTGCTGTTAGGACCAGCAAGGCTAGCACAATTTAGTGCCATTTGAGTGTGAAAGAATTGCAGATGCGACATAGAGTCTATGAAAAAATACTCATGTTTATCGTCGTCGAGATAGTCATGTGACCTCGGACCAATCAATATGACGCTAATTTTCTCAGCCTGTCAAGTGTGCCACGAAAATATAAGATTTGAAAGACGTAAAACTATGTCTAGTCGCTATCTACGTCACCTGATAAAGTTGTGCTAGCCCTGCAAATAGGCTGTTAAAACCAGATTTAACTGGAACTCTACCTGAAAAGAAAAACATCTTCGCTTGACGAACTGGTCGCAAATTACCAAACAAGATCTCCGTTAGATGCATACCGTCGATAATAGGATATGTTCTAACTCTGCAGCTTAAGAGATTGGAGCTATCAAAGGTTTGCTATCCCGATACGATGGTCAAAGACAGAATTACAGGTTACAAAACTTTACAATTGAAGAACACTACAACTAGTAAAATGACAACGTGTATGCTCACACCTTTAAAGAAACTTCGCAACTGCGTCATCATCCTGCATCAATCATGATTAGGGCGTGTGGTACAAAAGAGTCTCTAATCATATTTTTTTAAAGAAGTTGTTCTGTCGTGGCCTTTCAGTGACATGCTTTTCAATAATCTACCGTGGACTTTACAACTAGACTTTGCTTCTGATTACCTACACATACGGGTTCGATCCCCAGCGGGGTACATGTTTAGTACTCGGTTTGGTTGGTGGTAGGGCATTTTAACTGTGCACCTGGCTAGCTACCACCATCTTATCTCAATCTGCCGCCAAACAGCAATGTTAATAACATTGTTGTGTTCCAGTTGTCAAAGATAAGATAGCCAGTGCCCCAAATAGGATGGGGTTTCCGGGTCAGTACGCTTCCACCTTCGGCCTCATCTTCACTTAAATAATACCCGTTGTGTATAAAAAAAAACACAAGGCAAGAACAAGTCAAACCGGGATCGAGAACAATGTTGAGAGATGAAGACTGGCCTTTATCCAGTCCAGACTTCAGCTCTGAATGTCTTGTACTGTAAATTGTACCTACTCAGTATAATCTAGAGGGCATGACCTTATTTAAAAGTCATAATTCGACATTAAGCGCCTCAAGAAATCATTACAGCGAATAGTGGCCAATTTCCCATGGAGACAGAGCGTAAATCCATATTCTTAGAGTTGCAACATCGAATACAATTGTTTTTAATTTATTGCTAAGACATCACATACATAATAAAAAAGTTACACATGAATTTATTTTTATTACAATGTTTCTCAAGATCTAAGCAATAAATTGTAACATAATTTATGGCCATACTATGGATAAGCATTACTTTCGCATTAAGCCGTCATGCTAATGATTTCTAGGTAAGAACTAAAACTAATGTAATAGTATGTGACCGAGCATTAAAACATGATAAAATTGAATTTATAGATGAATGAAAATTATTCGAATAATTATATTTTAAATATGTGGGTATAGAAATTGAAAAAATGATTGTCCACACTTTTTCCCTTCTCACATCTATATTACCTTTTTTACCCTGCATATATCTATTTCTATTTATTTGTCGTTAGGCCACGTGTAAAGAATTGAACCAACCTTTGTTTTCCCGTGGGTGTCATAAAAAATTTCTAAGAGACTTTACACCAAAAACATCTATAGTTTCAGCGACGATGGACTCAGCCGCAGTCATGTGCGCATTTCAGAATATTTCGAAAGTTGACCTGCGGATGTTGTTTCACGTATTAAACTTTTAATGTTCAAAATACGTTTATGTTTGATATATCTCTGACCACTTTATTTTGGGAAAAAGATCGTGACGTTATGTATGTATATTCCTCTTTTAATATCCCTATTGCTGTATCCTATCCAAATAGATACATAGTACACATTGCAGTACGACGACCGTAATACTTTTAATACATAAGGGTCGTAACGTTATATACGTTTTATCTAGCCATATATTCCCTCCGTCATGTCGCTTTCTTCCTTCTTCATGACATGTCCAAGTCATTCCGTCACCGGCCATACTTTCAAACTTCCACTGAGTTCCAATTTATTCAGAGAAAAACCCAGTTACCTAATGTTATTGACACAGAGAACACACTCCGACCGGACTACAAACTTACAGGACAGGACATTACACTTGCGGAAGATATAAAAATGCTAATCACAAATCAAGTTTCATTATTATGTAATGGGCAAGCTGAATGAAACAATTCCTTGTTTTCACCGTTTATTGTCGGTCGATTTAAGTGCTTAGGTTTCTTTATTATGTGGTCACTTTCATTATTGTCATTGTTGGCGGCGACGGTTGTTGTCGTTAACATACAATATAAATAGCTTTATTTTGCATGTTTACCTGAAGTACCCATCACCGGGTTATGCCTGTTCCGTAGGGTACTCGACTGTGCCACGAGAGCTTCTAATAAGTCATTATTGTAATGGATGATGAACACCACGTATGTACGACAGGTTAATATTCAGAGGGATATACCGGATATACGAACAAAAAATGTAATTTATAAAGGTAATTCCCATGGCTTTGTTAGTTACCTAATGTATGACTAAAAACAGGTAACAAACAGGTAGTACTTGCATTCATAAAACCATAAAACCACAAAACCCCGGACAGTGAGTTCATCTCTGATACATCACTTTAATTAAATAAAAAAGGAAGTCTACAAAAACATAACAAATTTGTTAAACATTAACATTATTTAGAACATTGTCTAACTAAAATAAAAAGTTTCGAAGATAATTCCTAACAAATTTAGAGATTAAGTGGCTGTAACCGAAAGTTATGCCTGTCAATCTTCAATCAATTGTATACTATTATGAGAATACATTCGTGTTGGTAAGCAGGTTTTGAGAGCTCCGCACCAAAGACATCAACGATCTCTCCTCTAATGCTGCTTTAACCAAACCAATAAGATCAACGTTTTCAATTTTCATTAAAAAGGTAGCGTTTTCACCCAGAAGTGTTACAGTGGCAATTTCACTGATTCTCTTAAACCTTCACTTCAGAACACAACAGTGTTGGCATTGATACATGGCGGCAAAAATTTTCAAGAAATAAATATAATGTACATTCGAACGCACATCAGATGTAACACCTTTGGACCGCCTGCGGGTTACCATACGGCAGTTCAATTTATACTGACAATGTTACGCTTGATGTGCAATCGACTGTACACTGTATACAATAGATAAGCAACCTGATTTAAAAAAATAAAAACCCGACTGTGTATAAAGCCTACTAAAGAGTTGAAAAAAAAATGATATACATATAAGCTCTCCACACGTCTGTTGCTTAGTGTGTCCCATTTGTAATATATATTTTTCATAATCCTATCCTATATTATACCCATATTATAGTCCTAGAAGAATTTTTTATTTTCGTTTTGACAAACTTTAACTCTGACGCCGATGTGGTTTTTTGTGACGTAGGTAACATATCCTTTTACAGTTGGACTGACCCGACGAATCTAAGGTTACCCATCCAGCAATGCATAGGTGCTATAAGGGAATAAATCCCACATACATTCATACGCGCGAAAAACATAACCCTTCTTCCACTCGGATAATTAATGATATTTCTATTGATATGGAACGAATTTGATTTCTAAAGATTTGTAGGTAAAAAATAAATATAAATATTTGGGACACTTACACCAATCATCTATCTAGTCACAGATTTAATATAGTCTAGTCTCCAACTAAGCAAAGCTTGTATTACATTTTAGATAACGGATACATATACATAAATCCCAACTAATATTATAAATGCGAAAGTTTGTCTGTGTATGTCTGTATATAATGTTTGTTACCTCTTCACGCCTATACGGCTGGATAGATTTGGATGAAATTTGGTTGGTAGACAGATTAGGATCTGGATTAATGTTTTGGCGAACCGATTTTGATAAAATCTTCAACGCGGACGAAGTCGCGGGCGAGAAGCTAGTATAATAGTAAACATCCGTTACTACTCGGGAATAAATGTTCGTATTCATCACCGTTGGTCGTTCGTTGGCTCAGCGGTTAAGACGCGGTCTCCCAAATTGGGAGGTCTGGGTTCGATTCCCAGGCAGGTCAATGAGTTTTTAAATTTAATTTAATTACTTATGTGCATTTATCCGACTGTTCTCAAACGGTGAAGGAAACCTCCATGCCTGAGAAATAAAAATTCCAAGGCTTGTGAAGTCCCCAACACGCATTAGGTCAGCGTGGTGGACTATGGCCCATACTCCCTTATTATACGAGAGAAGGCATATCTGCAATGGGATGTTTACAGGTTCATGATGATGATTCATCACACAAACATATACCCCTCGCGGGATTCGAACCCGCAACCGCTAAACGGTGTCACTTTATATCCACTACACCAATCGGCCGTCGAATGCCAAGAGATATCACTTCGTTGTCGGTCGTCGTACATGGAAATGTGAGTAAGTTTATATGTGTTGATGGCCGATAACACTGTAGATTCAAGATAATTACAGTACACTGTTGAATTTCCGTATTAATATAATTACTTATATTTAGTGTTTAATATAAAAAAAACGCCTTAGTGAGATATTCGTACATCCGAACAAAGACTGGACACACACACACAACGCCTTTAAACATTTAACAACCCTCAGTTTTTCGTCGGAGTTAAAAAGACTACCTTTTCCATTAACGATAGTAATTATCAACGAAGTCTATAAAGTATGTATTCTCTTAATTCATCAACCGTCAGCATTATATAATTCAAAATGTCAGCATCGAATTAGCAACAAGAAAGATTCTTTGACCGTTGTATCACTTAATCTAACCTAACCTGTTTAAAAATTTTTGTAGGTTCGTATAATTTCTTAACGGTGAATGAATCATGATGTTGAAGATAATTTAATAATCATAGCATTACGTGTCTGCGTTAATGATATATCTAATTAGAATTGAGTGAATAAAATTGTTGACTAGTAGACTCTATGCAGTTCTAACCGCCTCGGGGGCTTCTAGGTTCGATTCCCAGCAATGTTTACCAAGTACTCGATTTTGTTGGTGGTAGAGAATTCTTAAATATCCGCCTAGTTCGCCACCATCTTATTTGAAACAGCAAAGTTAAAGCATTTCGACTTCCCTCGTATGAGGGAGTATTCGGTCATAGTCCTCCACGCTGGCCTAATGCGGGCTGGGGACTTCATATGCCTTTGAATTTTTATTTCGCAGGCATGCAGGTTTCCTCACGATGTTTTCCAGCACCGTTTTAAGAGCAGTTGGATAAATGCACATAAGTAATTAAATTAAATTTAACAACTCATTGGTACATGGCCAGCCTGGAAATCGAACCCGGAACTCCCAAATTGGGAGGCCGCGTCTTATCCGCTGAGCCACCGACGCTCTTCTATTATTTGTCCTTATTTCAAAAAATTGGGTTATTTAAGTTCTCTGTGTACTCACAACTGTAGATAACGACACAAACGAAGGTTAAAACTTCCAGACAATACAAGCAAAGAAAACAGACTCTTAACAAATCCAATAAATGTTATACCTTGAACGTGTATAGTACTTTCAAGCTCTATAGACCAATATGATAATCAGCAAGCGTATTGGGAAGCCTTTAACTTTAATTAAACTCTCCATAAAGTTTAATTTAACCTCAGGCTAGTCGAACTTGGATCCTCTGGAGGAAACAATAAATTTAAAAAATCATAAAAGATAGACGTAGTTATATAAGTAATCTAAGGTGTATATAAATGTCTAGCTATGTATACAGGTTAGACAATAAACAATGTGGATCCTCTAAGCATACCAAACAGCGCAGTAGGTAGATTTTGTAGGTAGGTACTCTATTTGACTCAAAATAAGTACATGTATGGGATTTCCCCGGTAGGTTGAACTAAGGCACGTCGGTATAATAAATTGCAACAGCTTTCCTTATCCTAGACAGTTAAGCGTACGATGTAGGTATATCTAGATAGTTAATAGATATAATTAGGCAGACATCGTTATTCATACTTCAATACAAGTATAACATCCATACTAATATAAATACGAAAGTTTGTCTGTCGGTTCGACGTTCACGCCTAAATTTATGAACTAATCGTATTGAAATTTGGCAGAGGTAGTCTGGGACCTTTTTTTTATGCACAAGGGTTTGGTACTTGACTTGATGTTAAGTGAAGATGAGGTCACCACAACAATGCTATTAACATTGCTGCTTGGCGGTAGATTTAGATAGGATGGTGGTAGCTTGCCAGGCGGGCATTTAAAATGCCCTTCCACCAATCAAACCGACCGACCGGACCTGGAGAATATAGACTGTAACGAGACGCCATGCGACTCGTTGGTTCTCTTTTTGCAGTATTCTCCTTGTTTGTTTCTTTTTCGGTTAAGACATAATATTTTAAATTCAGAATTTGAACTCTGCCTTTTTTCTTTCTCTCTCTCTTTCTGTGTATCTTTTGTTTAATCAGTTTACGATTTATCGTTTCAAAGACTGGACGTATACCTTTCTATTGTTATTGTTTCTATTCTATTTTATTCAGTCTAAATATATTTTACGTATAAACAGTGTAAAGTTCATCCAGTTATTTGTGTACGTGATTCCCTTAAAAATAAAGTTGTCACTGACAACGATATCAAGTTTTCCGCCGGCTCATCATACTGTACTATTTTCTTCATACTGTGGCCTACTCCGGGACATCTACACCATCAGCCTGGGAGTAGTGTTTCAAAACTACTTTTGAATAAAAGGAAGAGGTCGAGTCCTCGATAAATTAATTCCACGTAGACAAAACCGCTGGCGGAAAGTTAATAAATGAGAAAGTCTGTTTGTCCGGCTTTCACGCCTAAACTGTTGAACCGATCATATTGAATCTTAGCAGATACATAATCTGGGACCCGAAGAACGACATAGCCTTCAAAACCGACGTCGCTAGTTCAATTCCCAATAGTACGTGGTTTGGTTCCTGGTAGAGCATTATTAAATATCCGCCTGATCATCTACCACCATCTAAGTTTGTGTTCCTGCTATTTAAGATAAGATAGCCAGTCCCCCAAATAAGTTCATGGTGAGCGCGCATTCACCTTCGGCTTCACTTAACATCAAGTGTGCCTGAGGTACAGGGCTAACCCCTTGTGCATAAAAAAAGTGCTATTCGTCATCCTATCAAAATTCTTTTTAGTTACAGAAGAAATCGTGTTATAAAAAACAGTGTAGCAATAGTAATCGAAAACCATCCAAAACTTAATAGTGAAATAGCAAAGCAAGAAATGAGTAGTTGTGTCGTGCGGAGGCTCTGTTTCCCTTCATTGAATTGTTAATAAGTTAATTGTTGGTCCCACGTCCGCTCCAGCAGTGACTAGGAATGACGTAGACATAGCGTCAATCGCCGTCTCATAGTGTCTACAGAGTTGATCAACCATGGCCCGAGAGTATAATTTTCTCTACACTCACTTCAATTGCCTTTTATTTGACATACTTACGGCCAATGAGCTCACCTGATGAAGAGACATCTGTACCATCTCAGAGAAAAAAGTCGACACTTTCAACCTCAAATGAATGTCACTTTATTGCATAATTTCATAACTTATTTTCTGTGATTATTATTATGGTAATTATTGGCAAGTAAACAAAAATATTCTAATAGCAAATTCACCATTTCTGCAATATCAAAATAGAACATTCAGATGACATCGGCTATTTGGGTTAGTTAGAAGGAAATGTAAAAACAAATGAGACATTATTTTAACCATTACGTGACCCTGTGTAAAAACGTGGTAAAACTGCGCCTAATAGCCGTTACGAAATGTTAAATCTGGTTTCCAGTCATTATCTTGTTCTGAAATCCGACGACCCCAATTCTCCGAAGTTTTAGCAGGAAAATCCTGCTAAAATACGGTCCAATCAAAATTGATGCACAACACTAAAACCATAGGTTTAATTTTACGTTAGCAGGGCTGGATAATACATTGGCGGGAATACCATCTTGTTGGGAAGGTAAAAAAGGATAACTATTTTATTTGACTGGAAGAAAAGTATGGGATAACTCGGCCTTTGTAGTCATGTGGATCGCCTATTTTTGTACTTGCGAAGTTACAACGCTCGATTGTTCAAATGCCTGCAAAACCAACGGTTGCGGGTTCGAATCGCACTTAAGATAAAATGTTTGTGTGATGACTTTGTGTTTGTACAAGTTGAATTTGAAATGTTTGTAGATATGCACTCAAATTTAACCGCTGCGACGGAGAATAACTAATCGCTACGGTGGCACTTTGTTTTTATTATTTTACAAGAATAAAGAATTAAAATCTTATATATTATCAATTTATCATAAATAATAAGGCAAATGTTTATTAGACCGATCTCGATGAGCTTTGGTGGAGGTGCACTAATAAAGGATTTTGTAAAACTCCCATTGGAGCAACATCAAGGGGCGTCCTTTAGGATAATATAAATACTTTAGACGCAGAATTATCTGTCCCAAACTACGCAAACTCGGGAATAATTATTCGTATTCATGGCACATACATTTACCTACCCTTAGCGGGATGTGAACGGTATCTAGTGATACCGTTCACTGTGGTAGTACAGCACCAATCGGATATGAAGTTATATTACCGTTTTTACAGACACCATTTTTCAGACGGGCATTTTTCCTATAATCATTGTTTTTTCATAAGTTTAGAGTGCGCCCGAGTGAGTCGTGGCACACATTCTAGCAGACAGCCGGCGCTTGCGCAACTGTTAGATAATGACTGTTTGACTATCCTCTTGGCCATGCGACTGACCGTCCGTTCGCACATTCTAATGACCGCCGAAACGCAGTCAAACCTTGAAACTTATTTAGACCTCACTCACAACACCATGCGTATACAACTTGTTTTAAGGCCTAAATACAAACGTAAACACTCTTGACTAATTTATTAATAATAATATTAAATTTTATGAAATCTTTCCTATGAAAAATTATTATGAAATTATTTTTTCATAGGGAAAATAACACTCTAAAATTAAAAGACACTTTTATTATGTTGAGAGTTATAACCTAGACGCAAGAAGAGTTGTAACTTTAAAGCGTATGTCGTTTTGGGGTGCCAAAATAGCTGAGCAAATATTTATTATGATTACTAAGAACGTCGGTGGCCTCGGTCTTCCAATTAGGAGGTCCCAGTTCGATTCCCAGGTAGGCCATGTACCAATGAGTTTTTCAATTTAATTTAATTACTTATATGCATTTATCCGACTGCTCCTAAACGGTGAAGGAAAAATATCGTGAGGAAACCTGCATGCCTGAGTAATTAAATTCAAAGGCATGTGCCCAACCGCACTGGGCCAGCGTGGTGGATTACGGCTCATACTCCCTTATAAACGAGGGAAGGCCTATATCTCTCAGTGGGATGTTTACGGTCTGATAATGAATGACTAAAAATCTGCTCATATTGATTATGAGTATAATAATAATAATAATTTCCAATTTATGTTCTTTAAATATCGAATTTGAGTCGCAGATTTGAAATGTAAAATTTCAAATGTTGTCCATTGAAAACACATTCAACTCACCAAGATCTGTACCTAGACCTACTTTCATGTAACATTCGTTACCGTTACCAGCGTTGTATAATAATTATAAAAACGGAAAAAGACTACATTACAACGAACACAACATTTAATTCCGGTTTAAGCGCTTGCTGTGTTCACGTTACGTTGTGACAACGCTTTAAGAAATTTTACATCATGTACATTATGTTTTATTTATAGAAGTTTTGGTGTTATTTATAATGCTCACATGAAGAGGTAATGCACCGTGTGCAGTAATTTCAAATTAACTTGTCAATCTGCCATCTGTGCCATAATGTGATTACAGCGGTGGTAAAAGCGATTATTGTTTACAAAAATAAGTATAATCGATCGATACTATTTTATACTACTACTATTTTATATGAACCTTCAAATAAAGGCAATACACACACAATGGAACTACCGTAATAAGAGGTAAATAGATATGCATTTATTGTATGCCCACTACTCAATAATGTTTCACAATTTGAATACTATAAAAATTAAAAAATCGATAAAAACACTATAAATTTATTAGAGTATTTAAATGCCGCAGTAATACACTTATGTAGTTGGTGGGTGGTGAAATGGGGAATGCATGAACTTGCTCTAGTAAGATCCGAATGTGATCCCAGATTTTTTTTATTATTTCTTATACCTATACAGGGACCAATTAAGGTATAAATATTAAGCCGGATTCTTTAGGACAATATAATACAAATATTCTTTATTGCCCAAAATAATTTATAGTAAATTTTGATGATAACCATAGACTCAATTAGGCGGCCTTATCACTAAAAGACTGTGACCCGCTGTGGGCCATTTCTAGAGCCTCCTTTCTGAACTTAACAGTTTGAAATAAGTCTAAGAAGGTGGTTAATGTTAGTAGAGTCGATAATTTCTAGTTACATACGTAATGTACTAGAAATGTTTCAAGGTTTTTGTAATGATTGTAAAGCCATTGTTAAACTGTTAATTCCCCCAGGTCCTTTACGTCTCGTCGTTCTATTACAACGGAGACGGATGACCATCACGATGAAACCTACAATCGATTTAAAAATGAGAGAGAAATTTTTCGATTTTGAACTCTATTATAACTAATGTAGAAAGTTTTAACACTAGAAAGGAGTATTACAGAGTACATGCAAGTGGTTATTTTATGATTATTACCACTCTATCACTTACCCACAAGCTCGATGTGAATGAGCTCTAAGGACATTAGAATACCTAATTAGAAACTCGTTTTTAAAGTGTCGGCCGAGTCTTTAAACGTTAAATTGCACAACATATGAAGAATAAATGTAGGTAATTCTAGTTTAGGTAGATGTTTATATGCTAACCATGTAATTACTTTCGGAATTGACTCGCATTAAACATGCCCAAAACTCTAATAAAGATACACATACAAGTGGATACTCCTGCTAACGGTTTATCCTACCACAGTCTAGAATTCAAAAAATCAAGGATATCGGTATTTTTTTTTTAATTCGATGCCAGCCTTTTAGGTAATTTTTTTACATTTCTTCTTTTTCAAGTTAAGAGCTACGCTACTACTACTTTCCGCCCTTGATTTAACCTCTTAGTACGACACGACATTTACAATTACTTATTTTAAAGAAGTTATTGTGATTAGATTAGAGTTAGTGTCGATAATAATGTGTGCTTGCTTTGGTTTCAATAAATATATTTTTAGTGTAACAAAAATAATTACATGAAGTGAGGAAGTTTTTTTAGCGTATGTAATGGGTTCTTTATACAAATGTTATATTGTTTATTATTACGCTAATTGCAGCGAAACAAAAAAAAAATGTTTACTTATTCGTCTGTATGCTTAACATTCATACACTGTATGTATATGATCTATGTATAATGTATTGATATTAATTTTTACAACCTCATATTCAACTTCATCCATAAGATACTCGTTGTGTTGTACGTTGTACTCCGTTGTACTCAATTTATGTATCAATGCAAAATTAATGTATTGCCTTTTTGTACAATAAAGCGTTTACAAACAAACAAACTACAAGATATTTTGATATTATTCAAGTTCAGAATAGGCGGGAGAAATGGAATAATCTCAAGTATTATTCACTAAGTTTGTCTCAGTCTTGGGATAGTTTTATTTATTAGTACGAGCCTTCTCCAGTGTGTCTTGTTGGAATAACTGTTATAGCTTATATTTATGTGTGTGTGTGGAAAATCAATGCTATTAAAAGATATTACTCGTTATAGCCTAATTACCTACCTTAATTTTCAATCACTTTTCGAAAATAACGCTTAAACACGTAACTAACGACAATACCTAATAGCTATCATTTAGTTGTTATTTCAAAATTACATGTCATTTTTAATTAAAAATAAATTGTATTTGGGCTACATTAGTACATGGTAAAGCTATTGGTATTTTTTTAGAGTATCAATGTTGTTAATGCCTAACATACAAATTCTTGTAGTTGTTTTATTTATGTTATGTTATTTAAAAATTATGGATAGTAAGAATGTCCGGATTGCAACGATATACATTCTTTGGATATACTCGTACTATACGAATACGGCAGCTGAGCTGAAGGTGAACCAGTGATAAAGCAGCGCAGGCGCAGCCCACAATTTCATTGTTCGGCGTGTCATACTGACCGGCAGGTTTGTTGTCCGATGCAATCGGTTCTAATTGTAAACAAAATTCATTTGTACAATTGTGAATTAACCCATTCAACAATATACCAATTATTAGGTACATTGTTTATGCAAAGAGTTTGTTGTTTTTATTAAAATTTTCTGGCATTGCTGTTTAAAGTTTATAGTTTTCCTAACACTAAAGCAAACACTGTGTACCGATCACGATGAATTGATATGAGCGTTGTTTTTTATTCGGGGTAAAGTAATTTAAAGAAATAATTAATTAATCACTACTAAATTTTTGAAATATTTTGGTAGCTTAACCTGTCATTAAACAAAATAGAAATGCATATTAAAGTTTAAACTCTCCCCAGACGAATAAACATAAACTAGAAAGTACACTATAGTATAAAAAAATAAAAACTCACATTGCAAATATTCTATGTTGTGGTCTACCTCCGGCACGAGGTGAAGAAAGGTCGTAGCGAGCAGCACGCCGCCTCCGAACGAGAGCAGGGTCATCACCACCCTGTTCTTCGATTTCAGGTCTCCGGCTTCATCTGCCGTGATCCACTGGAATTTCTTCGCTAGCAGCAACGGCAGCAGCCCGCAGATCATGGAGGCGCAGAATAGCACCGCCATCGACACTCCCTTCGCGACGAGGACCCCATCATCCTCATCATGGCTGTGATCGTGTCTCATTAAGGCGTCCATGTTGATTCAGTCTTCGCGTGAGATACTCGAGTGATGCGGAGCAGAGGTGTGAGGCCTTTTATACCGGTAGTTGTCGGTATCGCGGTATCAGCATTCAGCTAAGCGCGTGCGCCGACCGAGAGCGGCGCGCTGGTACTATGGTCGCTGTTCGCGCTGCCGATAGTTCGTTCCACTCCCGCGAAGCCTGCACCACTTAGCTACAAAGCCTTACAGTCCGTGCGCAAATGTTATGTGCAATCTTTCTCTTCCATCGTTAATGATGTTATGATAAATGTAATTTTATTTTACTTTTGTTTTTATTTGTACATACTCCACATTTTTTTTTTGATTTCATAATAAAGTGTTATAATAAAAATCTTAAGGTTAATGCGAGGTTTACCATATATAGGACGGATACAGGTGTTATACGGTAGATATTATTAATTTTATTTGTGAACAAACACTTTTATAATTGTATTTGCATATAACTATCGCATATTACAGACCCAAATGGAACAATTAAATACTGGGTCTTTACCTATGAAATTGGAGTTATTTTTCTTCGTTAATCATATGTACCAACTCCCGCGATTTTCAAAGCTATATCCAAATTTGTTTATTTGGAAAATGGAATATTATTTCAAGGTTTCACATGAAATATTTTTTAATTTCTGCGCTAAATCACATAATAAAAAAAAATTTAAAAGAGCTCTTTTCATGTGCTTCCCATAATCATTTCTTAGATTCGCTGAAACTTTTATAAAGCGGTTACGTTTAAAAATTAACGCTGCCTATACTTAACTTAATATTATCCGATAATACACACAAAGTTTAGCTAAGTTTGGATTTGCCGTGCCCAAAAAAAAAATCAAAAAAGTTTGTATGGAGAAAACAGTCTTAATGAAATTCTTCATACAAAACGCCAATTTATAATAATCGCTAAGATTAAAAATATACTTAAATATGTATATATTTAGGCCTTGTTAGCCCGAAAGGATCTCGAGTATACTGGCGGCATCGTTCAATAAAGTGGAGTTAGACATTATTGTAAACTATTGGCATTATAAAAAGATTCAAAAACAAATTAATTTAAGTTCTAACTAACCTTGACGACGTGTTTGGTGTAGTGGTTAGCAACTCTGGCCACTATACCAAAAGGTTGCGGGTTCGAATCCCGCTGGGGGCATATGTTTGTGTGATGAATACGGACATGTATTCCCGAGTTATGGATGTTTTCATTTATAATAAGTATTTATTTACAAAAAAAATGTATTTATGTAGTATATCAACCATCTGGTATCCACAACACAATACTATAGTTGCTTAGTGTGGAACTAGATGGTGCTGTGTGTATTCTGTGTAAGGATATATTTTTTAAATATTTTAAAACTAAACCTAACACATCTGCCACTATTACTAATCTCATTGTTGATTGAATTTCTTTCCCAATGTTATAGGCTTAGGGGAAGCCGGGGCAAAAAGTATCGTGTGGGTCGGATAGAAGAATGCTTTATTTTGACATTGGCAAAGATATAAAACAATAAGTGGCCAGCTCGTAAAATTTTTGACAGATCATGAAAATCACTGTCAAACGCTGGGTGGGTCGGGTACGTATACCGGGTACATCGCTGACTATTATAATCGACTCTGTAGTCATGGTAGCATAATAAAAAACCAAGGAAGTTTTTTGTTTAGTCTATGCTGAAAAGTATGCTGAACCAACAACGGAGGATAAGATTACAATGTTTTGAAAAAATAAGAATATTTTCTTAAATTCCGTCTAAAAGTTTCATAATAAATTATAGATTTTTTCGAAAATCACTTTTTTTCGTTTTTGAGAGATACAATAGAGTATAATACAAATTAACAATTCCTAAAGTTTTGTTAGTATGCAATTTGTGTTTATTTTTACATTTACCTATATGCCATACATAACGTCACTACCTTTTTTATCCCAAATGGGATAGTCAGAGATATTCCAAATATAAAAGTTTGGGTGTACCAAACATTAATTGCGGAATACACAGAAATGCACACTTGGCAGGGGGTGAACCCATTGTCGTTGAAACGTGCACCTAATGCAATTGACGACCGGTTGGTGTAGTGGATAGTGACCCTGTCAGCGAAACCAATGGTTGCGGGTTCGAATCTCGCGAGGGGTAAATGTTTGTGTGATGAATACGATCATTTATTCCCGAGTCATGGATGTTTAAGTAAATATTTATGTAAGTTTATCCGTTATCTAGTATCCATAGCACAAGCTTTGCTTAGTGTGGGACTAGATGTATTGGTAGAGCCAGCATTCAGCTATTTTGACAATGTCAAAAAATTGTGCTGAAATAGTGTCAAATGAAAAATGTTGTCAAAGGAAAAAAATGTATTATTGTAGTTTAAGAGATAATTTAACAAATTTCGATAACCAGAAGCAATTTTATCCAAAATCATTAGATAGATGGAGATTTACAATACCTACACCTAGCTCTTTAGAATAAGCAATATTTCTCTTGCTTCAATAACTGGTGACCACAAACCATAATCAACCTGTAGATAATACAGATAGAACCACGCGACACGCACCTATTAAAGTTTCTTGCAAATAAATTTTTAGAAACCGTGGAAAATAAAATCGATCAAGATCAAGTGAAACTAAGCAACCTTCAGATTATACGGAAATGTCTTTTTTCAATAATGCAATCGACATGCTATTCTGAATAAGAAATTTTAGATCAATGGTACAGTCGACAGCACGATGACCATAACACTACCAATGTAAGCTGGTAGTAGAATAAGGATACACTTTTAACTTACTATAATATTAAAGGCCGTCATTTTTTGCACTTGGATAGAGAACCTGACAGTTACAGAACAAAAATGTTGCTTTAGATAATAGTATAGGTATTCAATAAAAAAACATAAACTATTATATTAAAATTACCACTGTGAATTTCATTGAAAAAGCTCATTGATATATAGCCTGCCTGAGAATCGAACCCGGACCTCCTAAATTGGGAGACCGCGTCTTAACCGCTGAGCCACCGTGTACTATGAATAACATATAACGGGTAATAGTCATAAATATTTATATAAACATCCATGACTTGGGAATAAATAAATAATAAATAAATATCCTTGACTTACACACAGTGCCATCTAGTACCACAGTAAGCAACTATAGGCTTGTGTTGTGGATACCAGATGGTTGATATACTACATAAATACATTTTTTTTTGTAAATAAATACTTATTATAAATGAAAAACATCTATAACTCGGGTACACATGTCCGTATTCATCACAAAACATATGCCCCTAGCGGGATTCGAACCCGCAACCTTTTGGTATAGTGGTCAGAGTTGCTAACTACTTCTCCAAACAGGTTGTCAATGTTCGTATTGATCACGCAAACATTTGCCCCTAGCGGGATTCGAACAAGCAACCGTTGGTTTCACAAGCAGGGTCACTACCCACTACACCAATCGATCGTCAAAGAAAAGATAAATCATTGAAACGTCAAAGTAATACACGTGTCTTTGTTATTTGTGAATAGCATCATGCAGTAGAGTAGCGTATCGAGACGAGAAGAGTCAAATTCTCAGTCAAATGCAAAATTGACAGTTGCTGACAAATTAACAATATCAGTCTCAAAACAAGGCAAGGCATGACCAAAAACTAGTTAATACAGGCATCATTTGTTTTTTTAAGCAACGTCATCATAAACGTTGTTTTATGCTCTTCACTCACACCAAACAAAGACGAATCTACTCTTAAAGCAGTTGCTTTGTTTCATGTTTACATATGCAAGGACCTTCACCTATGAGATCACTAGTAAGTACAAGTTAAGTATTAAATCATTGGCAGATTCTTTAATACTAGAACTTTAATTATATGTAGTAAGTTTTAATTCTTTTAGAAAACTAATTACGAAAACTTTATATTAGTATTATGGAATTTTATAATTATGATGATTGATGTCCTATTTTGTTTTATCGAATAGTGTTTTAATGCACTCAATACTTAACATTCGATCATTAAAATGTACATCAATATGATGTAACTTACTATCAAATATAAACAACTTAATAAAAAAAAACAACACTAAACAACTCTCTAATTCATTGTAGAACTTTCGTGAACATCGCAGACATTTGAGAATTATTGTTATACATCGCTATCAGCGATGAGACCGCCTTTGTACACTTCATCATTTAAACTAAATGTTCTTTGTATTTTATTTTTGTGTGCAATAAAGAATTTAATAATAATAATTATTATTATTTATAATTTTAAGTACCAGCCATGCCTACTAACGAAGACTTTCAACAGTGATTTAGATTTTAGTTCTAGTTATGAAGTACATAAATCCTATATTAAATAAACATTTAGTATTTTGAACTACGCGATTAATCACGAACGAATTCGAGGCCCAGTAATGAATTGATTCTAAGTTTCCTTACGTTCGCATATTTCGCTCGCAACTCTTTCGAACTTGAAGAAATCTCGCAAATTTCTTCAACTCTATTTTAATGTTGAAAATAAAAACTTTATCACAAACTTACAGTTTTGCTTATTTGAATGAATTTCAAGTGTACAAACAAAAAGTCTAAGTGATTTATAAATTAACTTTAATATCTTTTTTCTTTTTTTTTTATATGAGAGGGCGGCAAACGAGCACGCGGTTCACCTGAAGGAAAGCAATCACCGCCGCCCATGGACACTCCCAACACCAAAAGGGTCACAGATGCGTTGCCGGCCTTTGAGGAAGGTGTAGGATCTTAAAACATTGAAGAACATTTTACATTAAGATAGGTACTTAAAATATAACTAAGTATGTAAATAAGATAAATTTTTTTAAATAAAATAAAATTCTTCCTGATAGCAATCAGTTCGATGTCACTCACATGGAGGAAAGTGTACTTTTAATTCTGCTGCAAATATTAAATTGTAGATTTTTCAATAAAGGTTATTAAGCCTTTGAGCGCCACGCCGGTCACCGGTGACCGGAAAACAATTGATTTTCAATTGTGTCTGCATCGCGGCAGTTAACGTGTTAAATTACGAAAATTTATATTTTTAACAAATTAAAATCTAACTTATATTATAAATGCGAAAGTTTGGATGTTTGTTTATTTGTTTGTTGCTCAATAACGGCGAAACGGATGAACAGGTTTGGATGAAATTTGGTATATAGGTAGAATATACCCTGGATTAAGACATAGAATATTTTAATCCCGATAAAGTGAGTAATTCCCGCGGGATAAATTTGCGCGATGAAGTTATTCCACGCAGGCGAAGCCGCGGGCGGAAAGCTAGTAAATAATAAATGCCCCCCAAATATATGATTTACTTATGATTTGTAAGAAAAATTTTAAAAAAATTTGAAAAGGTCTATGCTGTATATGAGGCGAGCTATTTATGGCAATTGAAAAATACTGCATTCAGAAAAATAGTGGATTCGATCTACCACATAAAACCAGTTATTCCGTGAAATCCTTATTATAGTCTGGGCAAGCGCACTTCCTGATTCATATTTACTGTGATTAGTAAATAACAAATTTAGTGTTCCGTACCTTTGTAAAACATCACACATGGAACCATTGTCTGTCAGATCTCCGAAATTAATGAGGTACGCTTTTGAAAAATAAATAGCTCAATTACAGAGAAGTAGTACAAAACGTTTGATAAGAGGGTTATTTTAGTATGTAAAGTTAAAAAAATCTCACAAATGATCAGGCGCGGTCAACCATAACGAGCCTGTATAAAGCATTTGAGAAGAGTAGAAGAAGCAAAAGTAGTATGTCAGGATCGTCACAAGTGGAAATCTGCCTACCCCAACGGGAAACTGATAAAGAGTGAGCATAATGTATGTCTGTATGTAAACTTAAAAATGATATACCTGAAAGTTGCCGGAAAGCCCAAATTATTCTTTCAAAAGCTTTCTTTCAAAACAGATCTGAAAATTTCGTGGCCCAGACTCTATATTTTATAAATAATAAAGGAAAAACTATAAGAGGGGCAATCTGTGCTAACATTTCATTTATAAAGTGTGTCGTCCTGCGAGGGACAGATGTCATATTCGATCTAAGCGGGCGGTGATCATTAGTATAATCTTTCGCAGCATCTTCTTGTTTTTTCAATAACTAAGAAAGTAACCCGTCAAGTACTATACTACTTGCTCTCAGCCCTGGGCTCCTAAGAATTGTTAACACTACTTTCAAGATGGATATCACAACTACAGTGCATTATAAATCGAAAAATAAATTAATCGCCGAAAACAACTGACTTCAGTGAGGTCCCACTCTGTATCTCCAGAGTGCATCATCAGATCTCAATCTATCAAACAAAAAACAATCGTCAAAATCGGAAAATAAGAATGAACATAAAGAAATACGGACGAACATAGAACGTGCTCCTTTTTTGAAATCTGTTAAATGGGAAGTAACTTCGTGATTTCTTAAACAAGTAAATAGCTATTATTATAGTTATCTATCTGTATTATTATTATTTCCTACACGATAACTTGAGTAATGCCAAGTGAAGTAATCATTCTGAAGTTTACAGTTTATACTCCCTCTTAATAAAGAAAGGCAACATAGTCTATAGTTACTTCTTCATGCAATTAGTCATTTAAGAAATGTTGAAGCTGGAGGTGGAGAGAGCTGCAAAAGAACGTTGTACGGAACGCTTATAGGGCGCACTTACGTCTTGCACTTGGCTTGTTTTTAAATCAAATCACATATAGAAAACCTGATCATATAGCAGGCAGGTTTTCTTTGTTTGAATACGGTAAAAATATCATTGTGGCAATTCATATTCATTTTTCCGGTTGCGTGGCCCACGTCTATATGCAAATATAACGACGTTACGACGCTATATAACGAATATTATGTAACGAACGAATTAGATTAACGTCGTTAAAGCTATATTTATTAGTCTATTTGTCTACTATTGAGGTATGTGAAGGCTATGCACATAAATTAACGATTTAAAGTTTATGTGTGTGTGTCGGTAGGTATATATAGGTATTATGACGATTGATTGATAAGTAATGAGGCTCTGCGTGGTTCTCGCTGATAAGGTAAGATTGATCGATTGGCAAAATAGTATAAGGTGACAGTCGTTAGATATCGAAATTATTCTGGAACTTTTGCATTGTAATTCATGCAATTTATTGAATTTTACTGTTTTAATCCAAATGAAATGTAATTTAATGTACAGTCACCAACACAATTAAGGTAGCAGGTCTTTATTTTTATGTAGGAGAAAATCTAAAAGGAAATTGTTATTCAGTTTAACTAAAATTTATCAATCACATGATGACATTTTGTTTAATTTTAGACCATAATACTTCATTTTTATTGTTGCTTGTTTACCGCAAGAAATATCAACAGCGTATGCTACTACATGTTTATTGAACTCAGTAATTGGTGTAACTTCTAAATAAAAAAATATGTGCAGTCTGAAATAGATAAACCTATACAAATGACATTTTTCTGTGGGTTGTCTGGAAGAGATCGCTTTTAGTGATAAGACCGCCTAATTGTGTTCTATTGTTATCATTAAAAATATTGTAAATTATTTTGCGCAATAAAGAGTATTTGTATTGTATTGTTTTTCAATATTTCTTTATTTAGTAGTTACACCAATTACTGAGTTCAACAATGTAGTAAAATACTACTATCCAAAACCATTTGTGAGTTCCTATAAAACTTTATTTTTATTATGCCGTTTAGTTGTGCCATTGATTTATCTGTGTGTGTACAACTGCGTTTATTCGCTTCAGATTAGTATGTGTCAATATTGTTGGTAATTCTAAAAAAAATAATATATTCTATTTATTCTTTTATTCTAGAATAAGCAAAGTCAGTATTTATTTTAATTTTATTACCGAAAGATATTTAAGTCGAATGTTTTGATAGTCAGTGTGGTTAGTATTTTGCGTAATGAAAGAAAATTTGTTTGGAACCCTTTTTAGATTGTTTTTGGTAGCCCAGGAATAAAATAATTATGCTAATGCAATAATATTAATAATTGCAAAAATACACAACATCTGCTTATCCACATCTTTTGTTTATTTCTTTCCATATCTAAATTTGTCCATCAACTGTCCGTTTTCAGAATCTAATGTAGACAATTATTGATACTAATCATGTTGTAGGAGTCTTGAACATTAAAAAGTAAATTGTCGGATTTAGAGTCCCAATTAAGGAGACTTTAAAAAACAATTTTAGCTATTATAGGTGAAATTTAATTTGTGTCATTCCTGTTGACTTCACTCCTGATTATGAACACTTTTCCTCTAGGAATCATAGACGAAATCAATCAAAAAATTTTCGATTACCCATATAAAGCTTACAATAAAGCGTATACAAACAAACAAAGTAAGCCATTCTGAACCCACCTTTACGACGACAAGTTTTGTTTAGTCTTTAAGTGGACACACACACACACACACACACACACACGCACGCACACACACACACACACACACACACACACACACACACACACACACGCGCGCGCGCACACACACACACTCGCACGCACGCACGCATGCACGCACGCACGCACACACACACACACACACACACACACACACACACACACAGTCACGAGCGGATAGCTAGTTAATATAATTTGTTACAATTTATAGAGTTGTGTGCGGCAACTTAACTTTATAGGTTTGAATCAAGTATTTAGGTATTTTATGGACCGCAAAATTGAATTGAGAATAGCATAAATTGCATGTATTTATTATGTGCCGCTGTCTAATTTTTTTCAGATTTTTTAATCACATGGTTGGAAAGTTAAGATACTCATTGTCAATTAATTTAGAAGTATAGAAAGTAGTTTAAGATTTTTTTTAGAAAGTAGTTCAGGAATGCTTCGTATATGTAAGTGTACACATAGAGTGAGTATAGTGATTAGGATCAACACTCATGATAATTAAACCCCCCATAGTGGTAAAACAACCGACTTCAATGTGGTTCAGTTCTTTTTTATGCACCATGGTTTAGCACTTGACCACAAATGAGACTGACCGACAGTGGATGAGCGATCGCCCCGGAATGGGGGGCATGTTATTATGAGGACTGGCTGTCTTTATCTGTTAACATAGAAGTAAATGTTCAACAATTTGTTTAAATAAAGAATTAAATATTTCGGACACTTGCACCAATCATCTAGTCCCAATTTAAGCAAAACTTGTACTATGGATACTAGATAACGGATAAACATACATTCAATATTTATATAAACATCCATGAGTCGGGAATAAATGTTCGTATTCATCACACACATTTACAGTTAGAAATATATAGAAAGCAGCGTATGACTTCACTAACCTCCGGTAAGGTTGCCTAGAAGAGATCTCTTTTTGAGATAAGCTTACCGGAGGTTAGTGAAGTTATACGCTGTAATGTAGCCAATAAGATACAAATAAAAGTTCATTCATGTGCAGTCAGCGGTTCGTAACATCAGTAGGTGATTAAAGTAACGATCATGTTCCCACTCGTTTTTTTCTCCTTAAATTCCTTGAAAATTACATTCCAACTCCGAAATTACCGAAACAAGTTTGGACGGTTTTTCTTTTGAGCAGTTTTTCAAAAAACCAAATACGCCCATTACCGGTTTTTGATTTCTCTTTGTAATTTCAATGCTCTCAATTATAGGTTTGGCTGAATTAGGTATAATTATATACTTTTCGGTTTCTTTGCCACTGTCCTCACCGTTAAGTAAAATAAGGAGTTCACAACTATACCGGTGAGTTTTTTTTCCCGTAACGAAAAAAATATTAAATAAGTGAAGATTAAACATATCGATTCCTACGCAATACATGGAGCACAAAAAGTCCGACCACGTGACTATCGACTAGGTACTTTCTTTGTGTTGAAATGGAATCACACACAAAAAAGCTGTAAAGACATTTGTTATCAGCAACTGTGTAATTTCAAATAATTTTCCTTAACATTTGAACCAACACGGATAACAAAGGTGCGTGCCACGAATACTAGGTAAGTATTATAACGGGGCCGGTGAACAGAATTAGACACAATTAACTGCAATAATCCGTGGCTGATAGATAACACCTTACTCCCATTTCTGGTATTTTCCCCGAAGTACATTATGGACAAACATCACTATCTCGACTGTCCAAAATCAAAACACATTAAGTCACACATGGTCTGCAATGATAACAATAATTTCCACACTGTATTATTTGTATTGTTGTTATTTGTATCAAAAATTATTGTAAATTATTTTGCGCAATAAAGAGTATTTGTATTGTATTTGAGTACATATACGGGGTGAAATTTAGTTCGTTTAATTTCTAATTATATTTACTGGTGCCTCCACTCCTGATTACGAACAACTTTCCCCAAGGAACCATAGTCGAATTCGATCAAAAATTTTCCATTACCCATACAAAGTAAACCACTCTGAAACCACAATTTTCCACTTAATTCGGCTATGGTTTCTTTTTATATATTTTTTTTATGCACAAAAGGTTGGTATTTGACCTTAATCACACCTGATGTTAAGTGAAGATAAGGTCGAACGGGGAAGCGTACTGACCCGGAAACCCCAACACATTTGGGGGGCTGGCTATCTTATCTCTGACAACCGGAACACAACAATGCTATTAACATTGCTGCTTGGCGGCAGATTTAGATAAGATGGTGGTAGCTAGCCAGGCGGACATTTAAAATGCCCTACCACCAACGAGACCGAGTACTTAAACATGTACCCTGCTGGGGATCAAACCCGCGACCTCCGAATCGTTTTCCTAGTGGAAAACTGTTCGTAATCAGGAGTGGAGGAGTCTCCAGCCGAAAATAATTGGACTTCCATACTAAAGGTCGTTTCAGAACGGTTTACTTTGTATGAGAGATGGAAAAATTTCGGGAAATCTAATGGGACGGTTCCTTGGGAAAAGTTGTTCGTAATCAAGAGTGACGTCACCAGTTATTGGGAATTATACGTATTCAAATTCACCCTGTATAAATAGCGAAAATATTTTTTCCATAAACTATGTAAATCTGGTGTGGAATCTGATAATGTAGGCAATATTGAATAATGTAGAGGCGCATAGGTATCAAATTATACATATTTTCGCAGCAGGTGGTAGCTAAAGGCTGTAGTGATGAGAGTCAGGGAAGCGGGTGGCCCTAATAGCATTTTTCGTTGGCATTTAGTAGGACCACATACCGCTGATTAGTTGACAAATGCATACAATTGGCGCGCAGTTTACGGGTTAGGCCCATCTGATGGCCAACTTGGTTTTCCATGCGATGGCCCAACTTACAATAGGGCCAAAGTTTCCTTACGAAGGCCCAACTTTCGATAGGGCCTACGACACATATTACGTTTAGGAAAGTGGTTGGATGTTGGTTTTTGTTGTTGTTGTTGTTTATCGGTCATTTCAACAGGGTTTTTTTGTATACATTGCGTTCAAATTGCAATCGCAGGTATGCTCGAGATTACTTAGAAAGACTATATAACGTAGATAAAGTTCAAAAGCAAGTACACAAAGTATCGCTTCACTTCCAGTTTCTTCAGCGGCGATATGAATTGACACTTAATCAACTAGTTATTTAAAAGTATTGCTATTGGTTTATGAAGTTTTAAATAACATATAGAAATCATCATTTTCCTGCCCTTATCCCACTGTAGGTGGGGTCGGCACAACATGTCATCCTCTTCCACTCTCGTCTATCAGTTGTCATCTCCGTACTCACCCCCTTTCACACACATATAATTCCTCACGCAGTCTACCCACTAAATAATTTTGTCAAATTTATTAGCTGAAATGAAATACAAATTATGTTAATTGAATAATTATAGTCATAATCAAAAACAATAAAATTATGTCATGTTACGAGGTAGATCCAGTTACACTTTGCAGCTAAGGTGTTTTCCAGAATTCTTCTTGTGATTTTTCCAGTTTCGTTGGCACCAATGTAGCTTAAGTGGTTTATTCGCAACAAAATTAAGGATCAGTTATTAAAAATTTAAGAGTTGATTATAACTACCAAAATTTCTTTGTTGACGGAGAATCTATAAATAGACAACGAATAAAGATAAAATATCATAAAACACTATAAATTTTGTGTGCTCCACACAAATCTCTAGTTCACATTTTTCTGTGGTCATTTGTAAAATATCTTTAACAAAATAAGACTGTAGGTAGCAATATTGGCATTTATAATGTAATATTAGTTGGGATAAAACAGAGTCATTTGTAAAATATCTTAAACAAAATAAGACTATAACCGCCTCCGTGGCTCAATGTAAACAACATTGGGTTTACGATTCGGAGGTCGCAGGTTCGATCCCCAGCGGGGTACTCGGTTTGGTTGGTGGTAGGGCATTTTAGATGTCCCCCTGGCTAGCTACCACCATCTTATCTAAATCTGCCGCCAAGCAGCAATGGTAGTTAGTAGCATTGTTGTGTTCCGGTTGTCAGAGATAAGATATCCAGTCTACCAAATGTGTTGGGGTTTCCGGGTCAGTATGCTTCTACCTTCGACCTCATCTTCACTTAACATCAGGTCTGATTGAGGTCAAGTAACCACCCGTTGTGCATAAAAAAAAAAGACTGGGTAGCGGTAGTAGGTATGTAAAAAAAAATTCATCTGATTTTATTTTTGCACCCCATATGTAGGCTATCAATTTTATTGTTAACAGATTTTGATGGTATTTTTTTGTTTGAGTGTGTGATTGATTACACTCATGATACACTTCAGAGATACTGATGTCGGACTTTACTGATGTCGGTTGTCTTGCCATTTTTAGGCGGTTCAATTATATTGTGGTACTTTTTGTGATTTTGGAGAAACGGAACTCTCATTGGATTACTTCGTTGTTCGACTGTCTGTATGTTTGTCAAAGCCTCATTTCTCAGAAACGGCTAGAGATATCAAGTGGAAATATGGGTAATCGGATTTTACGGTCTCACACTGCCGTAAAATTATCAAGTTTGAGCTGTGCGTTGATAGATCAGTCAACCAGTCAGTCATTCAAATTCTCCATTTCGATGTAAGTATAGTGTATTAGGTATAGTCGTAAAATTCTGTAAACAGAAGGTTAATTGCCAAAATATTATAATGCAGTAAAATTATTAATTATATTTCTTTTCTTTTTGTTCTTATCTTTTTTCATTGTAAAAATTCACAGTTACATACTTATTTGTAATACTTACTCATACTGACCTAATATTGCTGTGTGTGTCTCCATGTTTATATATTGGCGGAGATTTTTTATAAGCATTGTTTTTACTGATAGGTTTTTGCTCTATCGTTTGTAAATCTTCCAAAAAGTACATAAATAAATAAATTTATATATTCATTGTCAGTGACTTATTTACGTACTTATTATTATATATCTAACATTTATTTTAATTTTATTTGTGTTCACTCTATGTTCCCCTTCACTATTGTTATTGTCCTATGTCGGGTTTGATGGAAGATATCTCTTTTAGGGATAAGATCGCCTCTCGCCTTTTGTATATCTCATTTATTAATAGCTAAGCATCGTTGTAATTGTTTTTGTTTTTGTGTATATGCAATAAAGTGTGTTTTAGAATCTCAAAAGGGTACCTACGAGCAAGAGCTAGTGATACCATTCTGGACTGTCACAATGTACTGATAAGCCTAATCTAATAAAATAATTTATTTTCTCCCTCATTTATCTATACGTAGAGTGATTATTTAGTTTTATATGGCAGATATGTATCTATATGATATAGGATTTAGCGTAATAGCCGTTGCTAGCATTTTGCATTGTTGGATAACGGCCGATGATAGCGGCGATAGCGGCGTTAAGGTAACGGCGGAGCTCGTGTAGCGGCCGTTAACTCCGCGATATCGAGTGCGTCAATCCGCGTTATCGCGAATTGTTGCGATAACACGAATTATCGAAGTAATGACTCGGCCCCTGGCTTTACTCACGTGTTTTGTGTAGACACGTATGTACAGAAATTCTAGAAAGGTTGCACAACTTTAATTAATGTTGTGCAATATCTTTTATTTTATACTATGGCCACTCTCAGCTTTTTCATTGCCGAGTTATACCGGAAGCAATGTCCATAGAACAAATAACCTGTCTATTAGGAATGTCTGAAAAGAAAGTGAGTTACGAGTGATAGTCCCCTACTATTGGGCCTTACAATAACACCAACCCACTAACGTTTTATACAAAAATACAGACAAAATGACCCAGCAGACTAACGGTAGTACCACGGGAAAGTCGCATGATAACCCATGGTGTAGGATTTGTCTTACAATAAAACAGATTATTTTAGGCTTCAATAGTCAACCCTTATAGTTTCATCATGTCCGTCTGTCTGTCTGTCTGTCCGAGGCTTAGCTCAGAGGCTTTTAGTAGAAAGCAGTAATTTGGCATGCGCACACATATTAATCACGCCGACAAAATGATGAAATTAAATCTTAAAAATATTTTTTTTAGGGTACCCCCCTACACGTTAAAGTGGGGATCAATTTCCTTTTTCTTTGTACCCCATTGTGTGGGGTGTCGTTGGATAGATAAAAAACTCACGGCAGTTAGTACATATAATGAAGTTAAAAGAAATCTACAGTTAAGTAGGTTTACAAGTTAATAGTCGAAAACCTTATGATTTCATCATCTCAGCCCGTAAACATCCCACCGTAGAGATATAGGCCTTCCCTCGTATGACGAGAGCGTATGGGCCATAGTCCACCACACTGGCCCAATGCGAGTTGGGGATTTCACATGCCTTATGTTTTCCTTCACCGTTTAAGAGCAGTCGGATATGTGCACATAAGTAATTAAATTAAATTCAAAAGCTCATTGGTATATTTTCTGCCTGAAAATCGAACCCGGACCTCCCAAATTGGGAGACCGTGTCTTAACGAACGAACTCACACGAAATTGATTTATCAAAGAACAAAAAGTCTCCATCAAAGTCTGCTTTTGTGACAAGTACGAAACCCTAATACGCGTGGCCGACATGCACTTGGCGTGTTCTTTTACAAAAACACCAACAAAATAACGTATCCTAAGCGGTAGCACCATGGGACCATAGAGATGAGTTGAAGAATGTTAAATTAAGTGTACCTACACCGTACGAGAAGCAGCTAAAAATATAACTAGGATTATTTCCAAAAATAATTTTTGTATGCTGTTTTTTTTTTATTCACAACGGGTTCATACTTGACCTCAATCACACCTGATGTTATGTAATAAGACATGTCTTTAGACGCTTAACGACAGCGTCGTGGTCTAGAACGCTGTCACAATAAAATACTTATATCCGGTATCATTTTTTTAAAGGCGTTTTTACAGACATTTGAAATTCCGTGTATTATACTTTTTTCAAATAGATGAGAATTAATTGAAGTTTACTTGACACCAATATTGCTAGGTAGGTAAGTGCCTAAAATTATTATTATGTTATTTATTCCATTGTTGGGAAACTAGTTGCCCGATTCGTCGTAGAGCAGTACCTAGGTACTGGTGACACATTTCTAGGCAACGCCTTTACTAAATATACTTGCCTTCATCTACTTATATAACCAAAAATAACACTCGGTCATTGATTATCTAATCATGTTTATTTAAACTAGGTAGAGTATACTATGCAAATAAGTATAGTAGTTCATAATTTGCATTACTAAATCATATACTGAAACGCACATCTTTGTTTGAAATGACGGAATCTATTTCTGTAATTTATCAAGTTATTTATTTGAATTTTAGTAATCATAATGTTTTTCCATAATCTAATGCATTTTTTATCTAAGAGCTGTTTCCTTATCTATAGGTAGGTAGGTACAGTTAGGTATAAGTAGTGAGTATTATACAGCCAGACTAGGTGCTCAAATATACACCTTAATATTACATTTGCAAAATAATAAATTTTTCCTTGTGTTTGTTCGCCGGTAGTACCAAATAAATACTATGTGTAGTAACTTAAACTCTATTGCAATACGTTTAAGATGACTTTTTCTTATACTATGTTATGAAATACTAGCTTTCCGCCCGCGGCTTCTCCTTAATGGAGGAAGTTTATCGCAGAAATTTATTTATCCCGCGGAACTACTCACTTTCTCGGGATAAAAAATATTCTATGTCTTAATCCGGGGTATGTTCTACTTATATACCAAATTTCATCCAAATCCGTTCATCCGTTTCCTCGTGATTAAGCAACAAACAAACAAAAAAACATCCAAACCTTCGCATTTTATATTAGTTTGATTTAACCACCATATAATTTTACTGACTGTACCTTTATCGGTGAAATTGAATTCGTGTCATTCTCTGAAACTACTTACTCTACTGCTGATACAAATTGACCCTGCATATTATTTGTATTGATTAATAATATATATTTACTTTGCAATGTTTAATAGTATTTTAACTACGTATGAAAACTCCAATCAGCTGTGTCAAAAACATCTAATAAATCAACCTTCTATACAGGGCGTCCCACGGCTATGCCACATGGAGAGAAAGTACCTTGAATTTTGTAGATGGAACATTTTACTGAAAGAAGACATTATTTTAATTTAAAAAACAATTTAAACTGCATTCATAGATTTTTAAATAAGTACATGGTTGAACCGGGAATCGAACCATTTATTTATAAAAAAAAATTACCATGTAACTTTATCATACCGATCGAAAGGCTTCATCATAAGGATTATTTTTTGCTAAATAACATATTGTCAGAAATAAAAGGAAGACCATGAATTTTAACATTAGATGTTCAATTTTGTTCAGAAAAATGAAAAGCTGACATTGCCGTAAGGACATACAACTGACATTATCATTACTAATACTAATTACCCACTCGAGAAGTATGCATCATTTCCCTATTATAATTTAAGTTTATGATAAAATGATAAAGAGATACGTAATTAGTAAGTAGGACTATCTCAATGAACATTTTCTTTCCTGGATCGGGACAAATGGACGAAAAAATGGCCGCCGAGATCCCCAGATCTAACCCCGTTAGATTTTTTTTATGGGGTTATGTAAAAAATTTACTTTACAAGAACCAGTGTCAAAGTGTCCACGAGCTACAAACTGAACCTCGACGTATTATTCTAAATATCCACCACAACATGATCAAAAAATCGACAGGGAGCGAAATAATCAAAAGAGTGCGACTTTGTATTGAACAGGATGGGACTCATTTTGAGCATTTGATAAATTGGATTAATTTTGTATTAAAAATGTTAAAATTCATGGTCTTCCTTTTATTTCTGACACTATGTTATTTAGCAAAAAATTATCCTTATGATGAAGCCTTTCGATCGGTATGATAAAGTTACATGGTAATTTTTTTTTTATAAATAAAGGGTTCGATTCCCGGTTCAACCATGTACTTATTTAAAAATCTATGAATGCAGTTTAAATTGTTTTTTAAATTAAAATAATGTCTTCTTTCAGTAAAATGTTCCATCTACAAAATTCAAGGTACTTTCCCTCCATGTGGCATAGCCGTGGGACGCCCTGTATATACTACATACCTATGTGTAAATGGTCAACTAACTTCGATTATTATCAGTCGACTATTATGTAATAATAATTCTTAAATAAAATAAATATCATTTAAAAATCACATGCAGATTAGAATGTTGCTTGTAGTTAAAAGATAGCAGTAGTGTGGTTTCACCCTGTATGCCTGTCAAAGTACTGAAATTATTGTTATACATTATAATTATCTAAATACAATGTCTACGCACAAAATATTGATTACGTGCCTACCTATACATACTGCGTGCATTGAAGTACGTAGAAGTAAAATTTTATCTTATCTTAGACATGAATAAAATTAGTTGCGTATAATTAAAGCAACGATCGTCGTGGAGATTCACCACGCTCCCCGGGATATCGTGGTACATGCAGTTCGCTCCTAAGGAACGAACTTTATCCAGAACAAATGGCACACCTTTCCAATTTCCCGACTGGCACTATCTTATCTCTACAGCAATGCCTATGGAAAATCCTAAACAATATATTACGGCTTTAAAAAGTATAACGTAAAATTTTATAACGGCCATAACGAAAATCCTCCAATAACGAAAATATGCGATAACATCTCCGGATTGAATTACGATTCCAATCGATAAAATAATTATGTTACAAAGTACGAATCGGTAGGTATATTATTATAACTGTTGCCAAGACCTTGGCGTGATAAGCAACTAAATTACGGATCATTTATGTAGATTAGAACAAACAATTTATTAGATTAAAAGGTAGAGTTCCAATTATCCTATCCTACAACGGAAAGACCACAGAAAACTGATGGCATTGGCACAGAATAAATATTTATATACAACCAACCAGCAAGTCGGCTTACGTACGGGTATAAGTACTTGCGCGTGGCGACTTTGAGGGAAGCGAGTGGTCAAATCGGCGACCGCAATCTCAGTTAGTTTACTTTTAACGGTATTACCCTTACACAGGAGTATCACAAATATTAATCAATGATTAACGCTGCAACATTTGAGAGCTTGTATAGGCTGATGAAATGACAGCTTATCCTAACATGTCTGTATGACTATTTAAGTATTTATAATTGCACTCTACAATACTCTACATATAACGCAAGATGATGTAAACATAACACTTACCTATTTTTATTCTTGGGACAGCCCTGTCTTTCGACTTATGCATGCGCTAGACAACAAAGAAACCGAGCGAGCTAATAGGATGTGGTGGTTTATTTTATTAATGCGCAAATTATGAAACTGACCTGGTTTCTTCTTAATCAGGATCTCGAAATCTTGTATAGGAAAAAGTATACAAGTTCTACTCTAATCATCATCCTAATTTTGAAATAAAAAATAGTTAATAATAATAAATAAATATTTCGGACACTTACACCAATCATCTAGTCCCAAACTAAGCAAAGCTTGTACTATGGATACTAGATAACGGATAAACATACATAAATATTTATATAAACATCCATGACTCGGGAATAAATGTTCGTATTCATCACAGAAACATTTACCCATAGAGGGATTCGAACCGGCAACCGTTGGTTTCGCTGCCAGAGTCACTATCCACTACACCAATCTTTAACGTCAAGTGCACCATTTTTCAATCTATCCTTTCAGGGTAAGATGCACGCAAAAATAAAATTTGCTGTTCCAAACCAAAGTTCAATACTGGATCGAACTGTTTGTAAACAGCAAGGTGTTTTGGAAATTATATTTTATGTTACCAGAATAGGTTGATTTGACACCAAAATTACTGATTTCTGAAAAAAAAGTTATGGTGATGAACACCCGGGAGCATTGCGAAGCTTGGCTCTGCCCTCTCTCTTTGGAAACTACTATTTTGCCGTTGGAAACGAATCTAGAAATTTATTGCAAATTCCAAACGCGTGTTAGCTTCAAAAAGTGACTATTTTTAATTTACCTATGAAAATAATTAAATGATTGATTGATTTGGTGGCAGATCTATCATTTTATTTTTCTGAGTATTCTGTGTTCGAAAATTTATACAAAAATGGTGATTTATTTGGTAAGAGCTAAAATAGCACCTGGGCCCCTGGTGGCAGAACCGGTAAATTTTGCATGATCCGTAGTGGTCCCCAATCGCGCTATTTTACAACGGTTTTACCGCTCGAACGGAACGTTTTTGGTTTTGGTTTAGCTTTAGTTTAGCTGAAGTAAAACATGGTATCTCGCTATATTTTGTGAACGATTATATCGTTGACGCTACCAAAGTGAAACCAAACCCAAAATGTTTAGTGCTAACCACGAGTATTAAAAAAACTAGTTTAATTTCCGTTAAAACGATTAGCGCGATACGAAATGTGCTAATGTAACGGTTTTGGTTATGGTTTAGCGTTGGTATTATTGTTCAAACTTAGCGCGATCGGCCCCCTGTTCTGGTTAGGTGGTGCACACCTTCTACACATAACTACATTAATGACACCATTTTATCACTGCTAAGGTTGTACACACAAAGATCATTTTATTTTCTGCTTACATTCAAAACACTTAAGACTTTAACCGCCTCCGTGGCTCAATGTAAACTACATTGGGTTTACGATTCGGAGGTCGCAGGTTCGATCCCCAGCGGGGTACTTGTTTAAGTACTCGGTTTGGTTGGTGGTAGGGCATTTTAAAATGTCCACCTGGTTAGCTACCACCATCTTATATAAATTTGCCGCCAATTGCCAATAGCATTGTTGTGTTCCGGTTGTCAGAGATAAGATAGCCAGTCCCCCAAATGTGTTGGGATTTCCGGGTCAGTACGCTTCCACCTTCGACCTCATCTTCATTTAACATCAGGTGTGATTTAGGTCAAGTACGAACCCGTCGTGCATAAAAAAAAGACTTTATTTTTTTAATCTTAATTTTGAGAGCTTATGAAATGAAATGAAATGAAATGAAAATCATTTATTCATGTAGGCAATACAATATGCACTTATGAACGTCATTTGTTTTTTAAACTACCACTAGCTCGGAACGCGACCACTACTGAGAAGAGCTAGCGAGAAACTCAGAGGGTTTGTCTCTTTTCAATAAATCATGTACAATCAAGAAAGGTTACAACAATTTTATATATCGTGTAGAGGAGCCGTTTAATCCCATGGATTATTTTCATTAATATAGTCTGAAATTTTGTAATATCCCTTTTTACATAATTTTTGTTTTATAATAAGTTTAAATTTATTAAGCGGAAGATTCCGTATATCCATGGGAACCTTGTTGTAGAAGCGCACACATTGACCTCTGAATGACTTATTAACTTTACTAAGTCTACTAAAAGGTACAGCTAATTGATTTTTGCTCCTTGTATTGACATTATGTCGGTCACAATGTTTCTCGAATGAATATATATTTCTCTTAACATATACAAGATTTTCATATATATATTGTGACGAAAATGTTAAAATATTAATTTCTTTAAATATTTGTCTTAATGTATCTCTTGACCTTAATTTATAAATTGCACGAATAGCTCGTTTCTGTAAGAGAAATATGCTATCTGTATCAGCAGCGTTTCCCCACAGCAAGATACCATATGACATCAAGCTGTGAAAGTAGCTGAAGTAGACTAAGCGCGCTGTTTCAATATCACAGATATTTCGAATTTTCTTAACAGCATATGCGGCAGAACTGAGTCTTTTCATTAGTTTTTTAATATGGGGTCCCCACTGTAACCGAGAATCTAAAGTCATACCAAGGAATACAGTTGTGTCCACAAGTTCCAACTGTTCATGTTTAATTCTTATTTTGGTGGCAACCTGTTCAACATTAGGTAATGAAAATCTAAGACATTTCGTTTTGTTCTCATTAAGGAGCAAGTTGTTGACTGTGAACCATTCGACTATTTTTGAGACAGCATTATTCACTTCGTCATATGCTAATTGATATCTGTCAACTTTAAATATTAAAGACGTGTCATCAGCAAACAATACGATCTCGTGTCTTTCCTTAGCGAGGTGAGGTAAATCGTTGATATAAACTAAAAATAGGAATGGTCCCAGTATTGAACCCTGCGGTACGCCCATGCTAACTGCAGATCCTGATGATCTCTCTCCATTGATATCAACCCTCTGAATTCGATCACGTAGATATGATTTCATTAGGCTGAGTGCTTGGCCCTGGACGCCATAATGGTGTAGTTTCATAATTAAGATGTCATGGTGGACGCAATCGAAAGCCTTGGACAGATCACAAAAGATGCCAAGGGCGTCCTGTGAACCCTCCCAGGCATCAAAAATATGTTGTAACAACTCAATACCGGCATCTGTTGTCGAACGTCCCTTAGTGAAACCAAATTGTTTGGTTGTAATCAAATTATTCAAATTGAAATGTGAGAGCAATTGATTTAAAATTAAGCTTTCAAATATTTTACTTAAAGTCGGTAAAATTGAGATCGGTCGGAAGTTTGTACGAACTTGAGTATCACCAGACTTAAATAACGGAATTACTTTACTATGCTTCATCATATCAGGAAACACACCATTATTAGTACACTGGTTGAAGATAATAGCTAAATGAGGAGCAATATCCTCTATAATAAAACTAATTATTTTAACTGATAGACCATGAAGATCCGCTGTCCTTTTCATATTTAAAGATTTAAATGTCTTAATAATACATAATGGTGTAACGTGATGAAATTTAAATACATCGGTACATTCGGTTACATTTTGTTTTAGTAATAATTCAGCGAGAGTGGGGGAAGAATTAAGAGACCTAGTTATCGATACTGGAATGTTAGTGAAAAAACTTTCAAACGCGTCCGCGATTTCAGGAGCATTAGTTAATGTTTGACCTTCTACGTTAATTTGGTAATCAAAACTACGAGTTTTGACTTTTCCAGTTTCAGAGTTGATTACTTGCCAGGTCGTCTTAATCAGGTTTGAGCTACTTATAATCTTGTTACGAACGAACATAGATTTGGCTATCGTACATACTTGCTTAAATAGCTTTGAGTAGTTCCTGACTAGTTTACAAAAAGCTCATTCTGATTTATTGTTTTTTCTTCATATAGCTCGTAAAGTTTTTCTCTACTTCGATGTATGCCCACTGTGGCCCAGTCACTAAACTTCAAGCCATCATTAATTTTTATTAATTTTGTTTTAAAAACAGAGTCGAATTCATTCTTCGTTAAATTAAATAAAGTATTATATAGTTTATTCGGATCCTTACAGTAGGATAAGGTGGGTAATTTAACTTTAACATTATTACTAAAGGTTTTTAGCCGACCTTCATTTATAGGATTACATATTATAAGTCTTGTGTTATATTTTCCATTAAATGCAAAAGTAGCCAACTGACCACTATGATCCGATTTTAATTTATTAATTATGTTCTTGTAAGTTGGTTCAACATTTGTGAATATATTGTCGATACAAGTTGCTGTCGAAGAAGTAATTCTAGTAGGCTCTAGAAATAAGTTTTTGAGGTTATGACAATTGAATAACGATAATAACAAATTACTAAATGGAGATGAACTATCTAAGAGATCTATATTAAAGTCGCCACAAACAATGACACATTTATTATTATTACAGATTTTATTTAAAACTTCATCCATAACTTTTTCAAAAGTAGTAAATAATGACTTCCCACGTCTGTATACGCTTACTACAACAAGCTGCTCCAATTCTACACAAGCGAGTTCGATAGTTTTTTCAACAGACAAATTGACGATGTCGGTACGTTCTTTGTATTTTAAATTGTTACGAACAATTATCAAAGAACCCCCATGATTCGCTGTTTGTCTGTTAAATGAACTACCAACCTGGTGATTTTTGAAACTAAACATGAACTGTTCTGACGTAATCCAGTGCTCAGTGATACATAGTATATCAATTTCGTTGGAGATCAAAAACAGTTCAAGTTCAAACTCTTTGTTATACATGCCGCCCTGAATATTTTGGTGCACCAGGTTTATTTTACAGATATTTTTTTCGCGTGAATTTTTATTTTTATTGGTACTTTTTAAATTATTTGACATATTATTTCCAATTAAAATATTATTACTTGTAACCTTAACTTGGCCAGAGGAGGTCTCTGTTGTCTTATTATCTAATTTAAATTATTGGAAACATATTCCAATACGTTAATATTACAAGTTGTCTGCTCAATAGGAGCTGATTTTGCCTGTTCAATAGAAACAGGTTTTTCTTTAGCCAACGTATTGTTGGCTGAGTTATACAAATAATAATATAAAATGTTGCAAATGCTATGTTTGCTATATCTATTGAGATAATACATATCTCTAGTCTGATGAAACTTTGAACTAATTATACTATTAGTGTCTATCATGTGAAATTTAGAAAATCTACACGTTAAAGTATGTAACGTCAAATTTAATTGGTGTCTGATATTGTTTTCATAGTCCGAACTATGACTGAAGGGAAAGGCAAAAAGTACAATTTTATTTACATTTTTTAGGTCATTCAATTTACCAAAATAATTTATAATTTGTCTTTTATTAGTATTTCCCCTCCTGCCTACACATATTATTAATGTAGTATTCCTGGGGTATTCGGAAGCTAATATACATTTTAAAATGTCACAGTATGAAGCCCCAGGCATACAATGATTAATAATCGCTGGGCCCATACGACGACTAAGTTGTAAACCGAGTTGTTTACCAATCTCATCACTTATATAGTCGATATTGACTATGTCGCTCTATTGTACAGTTCTTTAACTAATTTGTATAGTGGTCTAGCTAAATCCGATAACGGAGACCTAAAGCACCCACTCACAGACCATAACGTAGATGTTTCTCCACTATTTACTTGACTCAAGAGCAGTTCACATAACACTAAAATCTATTCTTGAATAGATTTTAGTGTTGCTTTAACTTGCATTAACTTGCACACTATTTGTCATCATCAGTCATAAGGGCCACAAAAAATAGTTTTGCTTTTTTTAATGTGTTGAAAAATATACTGTAAGTTATATATAACAAATCGTTTATTAAGTAAAGTTTTTCTGAAGGCATTTCTAATTTTCATTTCATTCAATTAATCATATTTAATATTTAGTCGGTGGCTATGGTTAAGACGCGGTCTACCAATTTGGAAGGTTCGGGTTCGATTCCCAGGCAGGCCATATACCAATAACTTTTTGAATTTCATTTAATTACTTATGTGCCTTTATCCGACTGCTCTTAAACGGTGAAGGAAAACATCGTGAGGAAACCTGCATGCCTGAGAAATAAAAATTCTAAGGCATGTGAAGTCCCAAACCCGCATTGAGTCAGCGTGGTGGACTATGGCCCATACTCCCTCATTATACGAGGGAAGGCCTAAATCCCTGCAGTGGGATGTTCAAGGGCTGAGCTGATGATCATGAATATTGATATTCGGAGGATATTGACACATTATATTTGCGGTAGATATTAAGTCATAGTCTACTCTAGACATGTCATTCGAAGACCGAATCTATCATCACGAATGTCATTTGTCATGGACCGATTTCGCTTAGAAACTTTGAAATATCGAATCAAATATCTAAACGTACTATTGTTATCACGGGCCCTTAGATGACGAATGCAGTGTTATTTATAACTCAATAGCCATCCAGCCGTTTGGATGCTACGAAATAATACATAGCCATAAAATGATCCCAGGAACTATATAAATACGAGATAAAAACCTGCAGTCTCGGGTAACAACTTTAATGTACAAAACCATCTCACACACAAGATACAAAAGTGAAAAAACGGTTATCACTAGAGTCTGTTAAAAATAAAATAATTAACTATTGATGTATTTAAAAACCAAAAAAGGCGACAGCATATTTTGTATTTTGCGAGCGCCATGTTGGAATTTTTGTCATAAAATGTATTCTATGACATTCTGGGGATCAAGACGAACATAAGCAGCGAGTATCTTTGATCATAAACCCGTAAACAACCCACTGCAGGGATATAAGCAGTAGGGTATAAACGACTATTCTAAATCTTGAATTTATGTATGCCGTTCCATCTGGTGGTGAGTAGCGTAACTATTGTCACCGGAGCAGTAATAAGTTTTTGCTATTCGACACTAGATGTCAAATGAACGTAGGTGTGGATGTCAGGCAAAAACAAGCAAATGTCAGTTTGATTGACGTCAAAGAGAATAATCACTATTGATGTGGTGGTGATCATCAAATGCAAGAGTATTTTTCGGAAAAGTCCTTTTTTTTATAAATTTGCTTTTCTCAATTATCATTTCATAATCTTGGCAAACATTATTGCGCATGACAGTTTTAAATAAGTTCTAGTGCGCATAGTCAAAACATTGCGCACTCCATTCGTGGCTAACCTCACCGAGTCGGAGTCGATCGACCTGCAACGTCCTATCCTGGCTGTCAGTGCGAAAGCCTTTTGCTTTCATCATTGTGCTGTATTTTGGTGACTAGTGGGTGTGCTAAGTGTCTCCGAGCCTTTTTGTTTTATTTAGGTGCTAATAAAACGTCAGGTGAGTTCACTTTTTCTTGTGTTTACTTCGGCAATTATTTTTTTTTACATAGGTAAGGATAGGGATTGTAAATTACTCTCACGTTTTGCGTAATAATGATTTGATAGATAATATTAGGATTAATTTCGTTAATTCTTTCTGACTCATTTAAAAATGAGTAGGTACGACATTCGCATTGAACTTGATTCTGATGAATATGATGTCATGGGCGGATGGAAGTCTTGCAGATCTCTGACGTGACGAGCATTCCTAATTTTTGCGCTTATCACAATATGACATGTACTGTGCTATACATCATTGTGCCATGTAATTGTACATATCTAGGCATGCTCTCTATTTCTGTTTTATCTCCATTACATAAAGATTAGATTTTATTTTCTTTACTTATTGTTCTGTGGATTAATTAGGTAGATATATCCTGCGGTCGATGCGGTATTAGGTTGTAGTGGATAAATTTGTTAAATTGATGTTCAATTCAATATCTTACATTGAAACACATGTCACAGTTCAAAAGAATTTTTAATTATCCTATTATTCTTAGTATTTCTAGCTCCACCTTGTCAGAATCATCATCAAACACAAGGACGTCCCCAAAAAGTGAAGGAAAAATAATTTAAAGTCTCCACATATGAAATATAAAGATCAGAGGTCAACCTTTGGAATTAATGGCTCTTTGATAATATGAATTAACCTTTGTCCTTATATAATCTCCTTTATAATTGAAGCCTACTTTCCACTGTGGATTCTGGACTTTGTTCGACACATAGTAATAAATTTGTGTAGGTCATAGGTATTGATAAAACTAGTTACTCCTTAAAAAAGAACTATCACAATCATTATATTTAGAATGTTCTCAAATTTCAATTGTTCGAAAACGGTAATAAGAAATTTCAATTGCCAGAGTGATTATTTTATATAACTTTTTTTCTCATATACTTATTTTATATATGTTTCAGATACTAGAAAAACTGTTAACCGATTATCAAAACTACTTTTTGATGTTTGACAGATGTTTTACTTACCATAATTTAAGTTACTAAAATTACTTTACGTCAAAGTTACTTTTTCTAGACAATTTTTGACCCAGATTCACATTTTATGTAAAAAAATACATTTGAGCAGATTCCCGACACTGTTGGTTAGGTTCAGAAGATGTTAGATTGACATTCAGAAAACCAAAATGTCTGGCAATAGATGCTTCGGCTAAACATTCGGTTGAACTTTAAAACATATTATGTAAATTTAAAAAAATAATATTTGAATATCATACATTCGAACTTCTGTAAAATGCATTTTCGGTGAAATGAAACATATAGAAAACAAAAATATGGGAAACATTTTCGAACAATTAAAATTGGAAAAAAAAAATCGCATTAATGTAGGTAACCATTTAGAATAGAATAAATACTTCATACATATATTATTGTCTATAATAGTGCTGCTTTTCCAAGTGCTCAGTGGTAATCACAGTCAGTAGTATGATTTAAACCGTAACCTTGTTCCTACATATGGAGTTTAATTACCATTATCTTGCATTTCCTTTTAATAAAATAAAATTTTTGAAAATAAAACAAGCGTGTGATACAGTCACAGTTTAAAGTATACCCTCTAGTTCCCTAGCACTCTAGATTTATTGCATTAATAATGTCTTGCAAAGAAAATCAAGCCGTTGTTTTGTATACCCTGCATGAGTAGTACTGTTAGGTGTATACTTTTTGCTGCAGGTGACTACTATTGGGCCTATACCCTTTAAGACTGCTCGCAACTCTGTAAAAAACCACTGTAAAGAATGAGTCCATGAATGAGCCAATGAGCTTGTAACTACTGTAAAAAAGGGTTGTTTGGTATCCTTTTGGTTTTGGCATGAACTTTTGGTAGTAAGTACACATAAAATAATTCTCAAATACTTTTGGAAGATGGTTAAAAGGACTTCACTTGAACATCCCAACTATATAATATGTATAGGTATATAATTCCAACTATATAAACAAACGACTATGTATATAAACAACTATGCGGGTGTTTGTGTGTGTATGTCTGTACACACACTGTCACAACCGCACAAAGCTGAATTTGGCTCCTTTTTATCACAACTTCAGAATGTTTGTGATAATAAATATATCTTCATTCATTCACATATTCATCCTATATTCATCTCATTGATATGATGACTTAATTTGACTGACGATTTTCAACGAAAATGTTTTGCTTTACACATCTATTGGGTTGGGTAGGTGGTCTGTGATTTCAATTGACAAATATTAATGCATTACGTCAGTAAATCATCATGCCAGTACATTTAGACCTGTACAAACAATGGGCAGCGTTCGGGAAACTGTACAACATCTTATCGTCCAAAATACCTGAGTGCTTGAAGACGAAGGTAATCAATGTATACATGTTACCAGTGATGACTTAGGCACTGAAACGTGCTCTCTCATTATGGGCCTCATAAGAAAGCCCAAGGTCCACGCAACGAGCTATGGAGAGGGCGATGATCGACGTTTCACCACATGATCGAATCAGGAATGAAGAAATCCGTAGGCGAACGAAGCCCACTGATATAACCCAGCGGATTAGCAAGTTGAAGTGGCAGCGAACTGGGCCAATCAAATGAAATGAAAATCATTTATTCATGTAGGTATACAATATGCACTTATGAACGTCACTTGTTTTTTAAACTACCACTAGCTCGGAACGCGATCACTACTGAGAAGAGCTAGCGAGAAACTCACTCAGAAACCCTGCGGTACGCCCATGCTAACTGCAAATCCTGATGATCTCTCTCCATTATCATGTATCATGTTCATTATAATTATCACGTAGATATGATTTCATTAGGCTGAGTGCTTGGCCCTGGACGCCATAATGGTGTAGTTTCATAATTAAGATGTCATGGTGGACGCAATCGAATGCCTTGGACAGATCATAAAAGATGCCAATGGCGTCCTGTGAACCCTTCCAGGCTATAGGCAATAAGCTCGAAGAACTGATGGCCGGTGGGACATTAAAGTTCTCGAGTGGATACCAAGCACCGGCAACAAGCGCCGTGTAGGATGTCCACGCATAAGACGGGCAGACGATCTGATAAAGATCGCGGGAAATCGCTGGATGCAGGCCGCTTCCAACCGGTCACTCTGGAATTCTATGGGGGAGGCCTAGCTAGTTCAGCAGTGGACGTCCTGAGGCTGATATGATGAGGACAAACAATTCACTAAATTATAAATTCTCGAATGTTTCATAGTGACCGCATCACCGCACCATACATGTCATTGTCAAAGATTGCATATGTCGCGTTGTTGAGATCCCTGAAGTACAGATCTCAACAACGCGACATATGCAATCTTTGCCGGGACGCAATTTAACTAACCGACCGCTTGGCCAAGTTGTACGTGGTAGAGTACCGCCGACTACGACAACAACGTCTCCACACTGGAGGAGCCGACAGGATCCTTCACTTGACGGTCTTGGGGCCAATGTAGGTAGAACTTCCTTTCCTCTGTGCTGTTTAGAAATCCGCCCTACCAACCAGATCACGGTCACTTAGACCCGGAGGTGCCGAGTCGCCAGATGAACTTCCAATTATAAAATAGAAGCGAGCGAAGCTTTTCACCATCTGAATCCACTGAGACATGTGTTAAGGGGCGACCATTTACAACGGCTTCAGCCTCCTCCAGAAGTTGCAAGTGTCTCCTCTTTTGGCGCCCTTTCGTTTAGACTTCAGAGTGTAGGATAAGGCAATCTTCACGCTTCTGATCAGGCGCTCACAGCATCCAATTTCTTATGGTTATGGGTTAAAAATAAACGGACGATGCGAGTGGCCATCAAGAATATTGGACGGATGTCTAAATTACTTGAAATACCCCTGACGGCGATGATGCGGCTGGATAGTCTTAGCATTCGGTTGGAAGTGATAGTTTCTTCAGGCGAGAATGTTTCGGTAAAGGCACAGAATTAACGATATAGTTTATCTCTTCACTGAAGAAATCAAGTTGGGAGCGAAACAACAAATGGCGTTCGACCTCGGAGATGTCTTCAGCCCACAGGATTGGCAACTCGTTCGAAGATGCTTCAACTTTTCTTGAAGTTAATTTGGAATTTGGGCGCGACTTGTTCAAAACTGACCGACATATTTTAGCGCACTCGTTTATGCGAGCTGTTGCGCGAACTAACCGACGCCACTCAAAAAAGCGTGAGTGGTCCGCAACTACCGGTAAAGGTAGCTCTTGCAGCTGTTCAATAGTTAATCCCACCAACTCTCGAGTAGATTTAATCTCTTCGGGAGGAAGTGGAACTTTCGGCACTGGCTCTAAAGGCCATTGTTTAGAATCTAACAACAAAAATGCAGGCCCAGAAAACCAAGGAGATGAAATTTTAAAGTCCAATTGGACTCGCGTGGCGATATCCGCGACGTTTAAGGCCGTAGGGACGTACCTCCAGTCAGATGCTCTAGTTATTTCACAGATTTCACCAACGCGGTGAGCCACGAACGCCTTAAACGTCCTAGCATCACTCCGCAGCCACCTGAGAACCGTTATAGAGTCAGACCAAAGAAAGAGTCCGTTAGGTTTGTGTCTATGCGAATCAACTATAAAATTTGCAAACCGAGCTGCAATTAAGGCAGCTTGTAATTCCAACCTCGGAATAGAAACAACTTTATTTGGTGCTACTCTCGCCTTCCCGCCAACGAGAGCCAACTTAACGTCGCCGCTTTTATAAAGAATGCGCCAGTATGCCACACACGCGTAAGCGAACTCACTGGCATCTGCAAAGACGTGAAGTTGCCTCTGTAGTGGTTCATCTTGGCTCAAATAACAGCGAGGAACAGATTCATTAGCAAAATTTGACAACTCGTTTAGCCAATCTGACCACTTATTAATAATATCCGGGGAAAGCTGCTGGTCCCAGTCTACTTGAAGCTTCCAAATTCGTTGAAAGAGAATTCGACCCTTCAGAATGAGAGGAGTCAGTAAACCCAAAGGATCGTATACTTTCATTAGTTGAGACAGCAGAACACGTTTGGATAACTTTGTAGGTGAATTCTCCAAAAGTCCTCTAGAAAAACATAATGAGTCATTACAAACGTTCCACGCCACACCTAATATGCGAACACTTAACGGAGAATCAGTTAAATCTACCTGAGAAACGTTTGCAGCTCGAAGATCGGGTGGAATGGAAGAAAACGCTTCGTTAGAGTTGGAAACCCAAGACCTCATTTCAAAACCAGCATTAGCATGAACTTTAATTATATCAGCTGCTAATGAAGCGGCTTCTTGCTCCGAATCTACACTACCGAGATAATCGTCCATATAATGGTCGCGTACAATAGCATCAGCGGCCGCCGGATAAGTTTCCCTGAATTCCTCAGCATTTAAATTCTTTACAAAAATAGCTGTGCATGGACTTGACGTTGCACCAAACATCATGGACGACATTCGGTAATGTTTAATCGGTTTCGATACATCATCGCGCCATAGAAAACGTTGTGCATCTCGGTCCTGAAGCCTAATTTTAACCTGGGGAAACATCTCCCGAATATCTCCGTTAAGTGCGATTCGGCCCTCCCGAAACCTCATCAAGACAGCTAGTAAAGGCTGCAGGAGATCCGGCCCGGGCAAAAGCATAGAGTTTAGACTCACACCTTCGCACCTAGCGGCGGCATCGTGAACAACGCGCAACTTCTTTTTTTGAGGGTGGATAACACCGAAATGCGGTAAATACCATGTTATGCCAGAACCAGGTGAAGGCTGTGAGCACAACTCAGCGTAACCTTTGTGAATGACACTATGTACAAAATCGCGATAATATTTAGCATACAAAGGATCTTTTTGAAATTTCCTCTCTAGATTATGAAATCGAGACTTAGCCAAATTGTAACTGTTGGGTACATCTTTTATATTGTCTCTCCACAGCAAACCCGTTTCGAAATGACCAGTAGGTAGGCGACGTGTTGTTTCATTTAGAATCTTTAGAGCACGTGTATCGGCAGGACCAAAATAAAGTTTCTTATTTATGCCAATTGCGTCCAGTTTATAATGTTCTTCGATTAAGGATTCAATATTGTCCATGTGTGAAACTTCGTCAACATGATATACGTCACCATCTGAGTAGAACTGAATGGGAACAGTTTTGCTTGTAGAGAAACCATATAAAACCCAGCCAAGCGCGGTAAGAATGGCCACCGGTTGAGTTCTGGAACCCGTGCGAGATGACTTTGCAATAGTAAGATGCCAATTGTCCACGCCTATAATAACCTTAGGCTGCACCTGCGCGTCCTCGTGACAGAGAACAGGCACCAAATCAGACAAAAAAGGAAAACTGCACAAATCATCATGACAAACTGATTGCCGCTTTAAGCCTAGGCTATTAATGGACCGAGCCCTTTTAATTGTATAAGTGTTTTCACAATAACGACCTTTAATTTTAAAGTCAACAAAATTAACATTAACTTTTCGAGATAAATTTCCCACACAATTAAGGTTAACCTTAGCGCTAGGTCCTGTCGCACCAATTTTAGCTGAAATGTCAGCGTCGATTAATGTGGCCGTTGATCCATCGTCCAACAAAGCGTATGTATCGACAGAACCTCGGGGACCTGATACGGTCACCCCTACCACTTTCAAAAGAGGTTGTAAGTTAGGCTGTTTATTCAAGCCACTAGACGCGTGAGCCACAAAGTCTGCTGACTGTTGGTTCAAATCCTGAGAACTCTTATACGAACTGGACGTAGAAGGTGAATTCGAAACACTGCTCTGGTTAGTTCCAGTTTCCAACGAATTTTCTACAACATGCGCAACTAAATTATTATCATGCAAAAGTTTATGATGCCTGGACTTGCAAGTAACAACATTACAAATCTCTTTAGATGACTTACATTTATAATAATTATGCGAACCTCTTTTTAAACATTTATGGCAAAGTTTATTCTTTTTTACGAATTCCCATCTGTCAACAACTGACAACGCTTTAAAAATGTCACAACGTTGTAAATTATGATTTTCCTTACAATATGAACAGGTTAATAATTTATTTTCAAAATTGTTATGCAAATTTTGTTTAATGTCTGTGCCCCTAGAAAAAGTGGGCGGAACTGACTGGAATGATAAATTTTCATTGGAAATAGCGTGAACCCTGTCAACTTTCTTAGGAAAAACTGACGTTTCTGCAACCAAACCAAACCTGAGCTGCAAATCCACCTCTCGCGCTAAGAATCGGGATAAAAGCTCAAGTTTAGTTATTTCTTTGTCGGCAGAATAATAATTAGCCCCAAAATCTGCAAACCGGGTCCGTAACAGCGGAGTGAGTTTGCCTAGCATGGATTGCAATAACTCTGGCGAATCTAAATATGACTTATGGTTTAAAAGTCGCACCACTTCCACACAATTACGGACTCTACAGGCAAACTTATGTAGGTCACTGCCATCGCTGACAATCCTCGGAAGACCACGGACTGCAGTAATTTCTTGCATAACAATTAATTCTGGTCTACCGAACCTCATTTCCAAAACATCCAAGACCTCTGTTGGGTCTCGGGCAGACACCAGCAGAACCGCGACAGCGTCATGTGCAGCTCCCCGCAGTGCTAGAGAAATTCGAGTTAAATTATCAGTAGCAGAATAGGTTGTCTTAGAATCGTCGTAGGCTCGCTTGAAACACAACCAATCAATAGGCCTTCCGTCAAAGTTTGGTAACCGACCATCCCCAAATCTCGGTTTATTAGAAGCACTGCTGCTAGCTAAGGACGTGATGGCTTGGGCTAGTAGTGCTATGTCTGACGATGAAGAGGTTTTTTCAACTCTTGGCACCGTGGTCTGTGAAACTCCAACAATATTATTAGACTGTGAGGCGTTTGCCCCCGTAATATTATTACTACATGGCTTAGGAGTAGCAGTAGTCTGGATAGCAGGTTCTGAGGTGAGGCGATTAGTAGAAGTACTGCTAGTAGAACAAGGATAAGGCTGTGACAGCCGCGTACTACCAACAACATTATTAAGTGCAACAGATACATTTTTAATAGCACTGGGAATTAACCGCGAAGGGCTCGTACTAGTTAAAAAATCACTATTACACCGTGGCATCTCTTCAGGTGCCCGTACCATCACAGAGCGTTCTATATTATCGAGTGGTGGTCCGCTTAAAACGGGTACCACTGCGACGCTCTGAGGTGGTTGAATTACCTCTACATATGGAATGGCTGTATCTACACAGTCATTCAACCATTGCCTCACATTTCGTCGATCAGAATTAGAACAATTGCTTCGTCGGCCTTCTTGCAAGGCTGCTATGTCCGCTTCCATTTGACACTGCAAAGCATTCCGCTCCTGTTCCATTACTTTGCGTTCCATAAAAGCTACTTTCTTAGCATACTCTGCCTTAATGCAGAGTATGTCGCTCATTCGACTTATATGGCTGCCTCGTGAGGAGGATCCTGAAAAATAAGAGTCAACGTCGCCAGCACTGACATCGGCCGGCTGACGAGCTGCGGCTGGTAGGGAGGAAGTGGGATTGTCTCCATGAGAGACGGAAGGAATAACGTCCCTATCCTCCAGGCCAGACGCAACTGCGTCTTTTTGCGTCTGCCTCCTTGTTTTAACCATATTGAGGTATATAAATATTAAACACTTTTACTTCTGACACCAAAAATATTAGCAATGAAACGCATAGTTTGAAGGTTAGCAATATAATAAAAGAAAATCTAGAAAAAGTAGGAAGACAGACAGACAGATAGAAAAGTATAAATATAAAATTAATGGCCAGCCATAATCATCACGTTTCCAACATGAGACAGATAGAAAAGTATAAATATAAAATTAATGGCCAGCCATAACCATCACGTTTCCAACATGCCACCCCGCGGTGTGCCAACACAGTACTTAGGAGGAAATGTGATGTCCTAGCAATGCCAACTTACGCATAGGCCTTACTAATATGCCCCCTGAAGTACGGACCTCTGCAACACGGCATATGCCGTCTTTGCCGGGACGCAATTTAACTACACGACCGCGTGGCCATGTTGCACGTGGTAGAGTACCGTCGACTACCACAACAACGTCTCCACACTGGAGGGGCCGACGTGTTGTTTCACTTGACGGTCTGGGGGCTAATGTAGGTAGAACTTCCTTTACCCAACGCTGCCAGAAATGATCTGCGAGCCTCTGTGCTTTTTTGAACTCCTCCCTACCAACCAGATCACGGTCGCTTAGGCCCGGAGGTGCCGAGTCACCAGATGAACTTCCGATTATAAAATGGAAGGGAGTTAAAGCTTCTTCACCGTCCGAATCCACTGAAACATGTGTTAAGGGGCGACTATTTACAACGGCCTCAGCCTCCGCCAGCAAAGTTGCAAGTGTCTCTTCTTTTGGCGCTCTTTCATTTAGAGTGTAGGATAAGGCAGTCTTCACGCTTCTGATCAGGCGCTCCCAGCATCCACCCATAAATGGTGCAGCGGGCGGTATAAAACTCCATGAAATTTTCCTGTCTGCGGCAAAATTAAACAACTCCGAAAGTCGACGAGAAGCTCCGACGAAAGCTGTTCCATTGTCAGAGTATATCCTCTCAGGGCAACCTCGACGAGAGATGAAACGGCGTAACACCATTAAGGCCGAATCTGTAGAGAGTGAAGCAACCACTTCTAGATGAACCGCCCTCACTGTAAGACAAGTAAACAGAGCCACATAACGCTTTTCGTGGCGTCTGCCGATGGTTACTGTTACAGGCCCAAAATAATCTAGGCCCACGTGAGTGAAAGGCCTGACGTGATGTGCTAGTCTTCCAGCCGGGAGATCACCCATAGGTGGGATTATAGGGTGAGTTTTCTTGTTACGGCACATCAAGCACCGACTGGCTATATTTCTTACCGAAGGTCTCAAATGGATGATGTGGAATTTTTGCCGCAGCTCGTTTACGATAAGCTCATTGTAGCCATGTGCGAATTTCTTATGGTAATGGGTTATAAGTAAACGGACGATGCGATGGTGGCCATCAAGAATAATTGGACGGATGTCTACATTACTTGATATATCCCTGACGGCGATGATGCGGCTGGACAGTCTTAGCATTCGGTTGTCGTCTACATAAAGTGATAGCTTCTTCAGGCGAGAATGTTTCGGTAAAGGCATGGAATTAACGATACAGTTTATCTCTTCATTGAAGGAATCAAGCTGGGAGCGAAACAACAAATGGCGTTCGGCCTCGGAGATATCTTCAGCCGACAGGATTGACAACTCGTTCGAAGATGCTTCAATTTTTCTTGAAGTTAATTTGGAATTTGGGCGCAACTTGTTCAAAACTGACCGAAATATTTTAGCGCAATCGTGTTTGCGCGCTGTTGCGCGAACTAACCGACGCCACTCATTAAAACGTGAGTGGTCCGCAACTACCGGTAAAGGTAGCTCTTGCGGCTGTTCAATAGTTAATCCCACCAACTCTCGAGTAGATTTAATCTCTTCGGGAGGAAGTGGAACTTTCGGCACTGGCTCTAAAGGCCATTGTTTAGAATCTAATAACAAAAATGCAGGCCCAGAAAACCAAGGAGATGAAATTTTAAAGTCCAATTGGACTCGCGTGGCGATATCCGCGACGTTTAAGGCCGTAGGGACGTACCTCCAGTCAGATGCTCTAGTTATTTCACAGATTTCACCAACGCGGTGAGCCACTAATGCCTTAAACGTCCTAGCATCACTCCGCAGCCACCTGAGAACCGTTATAGAGTCAGACCAAAGAAAGAGTCCGTTAGGTTTGTGTCTATGCGAATCAACTATAAAATTTGCAAACCGAGCTGCAATTAAGGCAGCTTGTAATTCCAACCTCGGAATAGAAACAACTTTATTTGGTGCTACTCTCGGTGGTCCGCTTAAAACGGGTACCACTGCGACGCTCTGAGGTGGTTGAATTACCTCTACATATGGAATGGCTGTATCTACACAGTCATTCAACCATTGCCTCACATTTCGTCGATCAGAATTAGAACAATTGCTTCGTCGGCCTTCTTGCAAGGCTGCTATGTCCGCTTCCATTTGACACTGCAAAGCATTCCGCTCCTGTTCCATTACTTTGCGTTCCATAAAAGCTACTTTCTTAGCATACTCTGCCTTAATGCAGAGTATGTCGCTCATTCGACTTATATGGCTGCCTCGTGAGGAGGATCCTGAAAAATAAGAGTCAACGTCGCCAGCACTGACATCGGCCGGCTGACGAGCTGCGGCTGGTAGGGAGGAAGTGGGATTGTCTCCATGAGAGACGGAAGGAATAACGTCCCTATCCTCCAGGCCAGACGCAACTGCGTCTTTTTGCGTCTGCCTCCTTGTTTTAACCATATTGAGGTATATAAATATTAAACACTTTTACTTCTGACACCAAAAATATTAGCAATGAAACGCATTGTTTGAAGGTTAGCAATATAATAAAAGAAAATCTAGAAAAAGTAGGAAGACAGACAGACAGATAGAAAAATATAAATATAAAATTAATGGCCAGCCATAACCATCACGTTTCCAACATGCAAAAATATTAGCAATGAAACGCATTGTTTGAAGGTTAGCAATATAATAAAAGAAAATCTAGAAAAAGTAGGAAGACAGACAGACAGATAGAAAAGTATAAATATAAAATTAATGGCCAGCCATAACCATCACGTTTCCAACATGCCACCCCGCGGTGTGCCAACACAGTACTTAGGAGGAAATGTGATGTCCTAGCAATGCCAACTTACGCATAGGCCTTACTAATATGCCCCCTGAAGTACGGACCTCTGCAACACGGCATATGCCGTCTTTGCCGGGACGCAATTTAACTACACGACCGCGTGGCCATGTTGCACGTGGTAGAGTACCGTCGACTAATCCATGTGAGGTATTTACGCATGTCAGCCATGCTGACATGGACGTTTGCCGAACTGGGGTCTAATCCGTGGTATTTGTGCTAACAGTTTTTAACGATGGTTGGTTATAAGGGTACTCCTTTGTCTATAATGTGGTACCGTACACAATAATCGTAACGAGTCAGTGCATCGGTTCATCGTTGACTGTGACATTTATACGAGAGGATCAAAAAAGGCAAATTAAATGTTGCAATTGGTTGTATGCAGATGCGCTAAAGTTACATAATATGCTAATTCCACTAAGTTGCGTGCCGACAACTCTACTTCTACTAAATAGAAAATGAATTCGTTGCTTATGGCACTTTTATGGTCTCTACTGGTGTTAGCCTGATGCCCTGAAAACGTCGCAAGTATAACAGCAAAATTAATCGTAAGAAGTCATATTACTCACAGACACAGTGATGGATGTGTGAATGAATACCAACCTACTCGAGTTGAAAAGACTAGAACGATCGAATCTTTCTTTATATCAAGTCTCACCTTGTCTTAACCCCAATTCTGTTAACTTTTGGGGGCTCAAGTATGGCTCGAATATTCATGAGTAACCGGGTCGTGAGTTTGTTGTCACTTTTTCATTATATCACGCCCTGGTTATAATGGCCACAAAATGTGTATTTTTGTATACATTCTGCAGCATAAAGATTGCGGATGAACTGTGTTTGGCGTACAGTTCGGCTTATGAAACTGAAGCTGAAAATCAGTTTATTAGGCTGTGTTGACGTGAATTGTTGTGGTCTAATTTTAAATTTTGAAAGATCTTCACCAGTCCCGTAAAACAATTTCAACAGACTGAACTGCTCTTCTTTTCAACAAAGCTTAACTATTATACTACTTATCGACATTAGCTTGACCAGTAACCTAATGGATGTTCGACTGCACATCAAGCGTAACAGTTCCACTATAATCTGAGCTGACGGACTGTAGCGCGCCCATACAACGCGTTGACGGTCCAAAGGTTGAAGTTTTATGCGAGCGGTCGACTGTACCAAAATAATAGTACAGCCGGCAACACAATTTGGTAGCAGGTACAATTTCCCTTTCGACTTATTCCTATACTGGATGAGTTTTTTACCGTAAGGAAAAAAATAGGGCATAAGTAAAATAGAAGTTATTGGCATAGGCAGTTTAATTTTTTTTTCAAAATATCATCGTCCCACGCACCTGCCGGAGATTGATATGCGACTGGGTGGCGGGATTCTAGGGTTCCTATCATACAAATTATAATTGGAACTCATATTTTTTTAATTTATTTAATTTAATGATGTAATTATAGGCTACAAACGCGACCGTCAAATGCGACAACGTTTTATTATATTTTAAGGTTTTGAAGAAAAAAAAATTAAACTACCTATGCCAATACCTTCTATTTCATTTACCTAATCTATATCTCCCTATCTTTTTCCTTACGGCAAAGAAACTCATCCAGTATATATATTATATTTATTGGTTTTAACATAATGGAACGAATGAGTAAAAGGAGAATAACGAAAGCGTGAATGGAAAGGTCGGTCGACCAAGTCAATCAAGTGACTGACGTATACACTCACAAAAGATCAAGTACGGTCAATCACTAACCGACGAGCGTGTATGAAGCATTTGATGAGAGTGGCAGAAGCAAAAGTAGTATGTCAGGATCGTTGCAAATGGAAATAATACTTTCTGCCTACCCCAACGGGAAACAGGCATGAGCACAATGTATATATATTTATAAATAAAGATCTGGCTATCTTTATTGTGTTGCCGACTGTACCTACTTCTAAGTATATACAATTTCAAATTTCCTCTTTCACCCTACTTTCTCGGTAAAAAAGAAATGGTCATAAAAAGAACGGGAAGCAATTTAGAATAAAGTTATCGTAAGTATAATCTTGTGCGGTTCTCTGCTCCGTCGGTTATTTCGCCCACCTTTTTTCCGTTATCTCAATTTGTCGCAGTCCTTTCAGTTCTTTCAAGTATCTTGTAAACAGGCGTGTTAGGAACTATCTATCACAGCTAGATCACAGCCTTTACGCTGTGACTTTGGCGTAGTAGAAAGAATGGGCCTCTGTCTCAAAGGCACGACTGGGAGATTTCTGTTGCGGCTGCGGGGCTGATTCTGTCCACACCCGGCTGTTCTGCAATATTCTTTGCTGTTAGTGCATGTTTAGATTTATACCTTTTACATCGTCTGCATTATCAAGCAATATGGATTAATATATATCTGATGAAGTATGTAAGTTATTAATTATTAGTAATGATGTAGGTGTAAGAAAGAAAGAAGAAAGAAAAAAAACATTTATTCATGTAAGAATGTTCTGTTTCATGAACCGAACTCTCGCAAACAAACGCGGCAGACTGCTGACTGTTACGTGATTTCTTTTTTATTTCGTAAATAACACAGAAGAAATTTCAATTATACCTAACCTGTATAGGTTCGTATACTTCGTTCGTAACTATATAGTAATTCGTATGAAGTACTAATTCCAGCCAAGCGGTCTACTACGGCAGAATTTGAGTATATGTTTCATATTTTCGAAACCATAAGACCTTGTTGACAAGGTCAAAAACAACATACTAAGGTTAATGTTAGCTTTAGATATACACATATCTATGAACCACGGTTGATTGATTTAAATAAGTAATTTTTTTTATTAAAATCATTGTATTAATTAAATAAAAAATGTGTTTTAAGTTATCCCAATTTGCCAACTTTATTAGATAAATCATGTATTAGGAACAACCATTGTCATTTTAGTTCAATCAAGTGAATTCAACCTACAACCGAAACAGATAATTCAATAAGTTTGCCACCAAGCAGGTTCTTTGAGATAAGATAGTTGAGGGTTTCGGGTGAGCGCTCTGCTATCTTCGGCCTTTGTGCATAAAAAAACCCTGAGTTTCTTTAGTGACATTGGCTTTACGTGTGTCTTCTACCGAGGATGATTTTCTGTTGAACACTCTGTTGGTGTTAAACCACTGTTCGCTTTTCACAAACTTCCCTTATGCATACTGATAGATCCCTCTGATGTTTTAACTCGAACAGAGCTCTCAAGGGTCGACATCGCGCCTGGTGTTGAAAATGTTGATAAACAGCGATGACCGCTTTCGATCCAATGGCGTGTCGCATCGGTTCGTTTGCCTTCCTATCTATAACAAAAAAACTAACCAATAAAATATAAATTAACCCAGTCAACACTGATGAGGCGAGCGTCTCCGTCATAAATAAATACAAAATCGAATAGACTCCGACAAAGTAACATGAATGGCAGTCAATGTACGTCATTTGTAACGACGTCATCTGATGTCGTATCTAGAGCACTTGATAGTTTTCTACTAAATCCGGCTTAACTCTTTTAGTCCAATCAACGAGAAGGTGGAGGTAAATTAAATCAGTGAAACTTTGTATTACAAACTTTAGAGATACCTATGATAGTTTATAAATTGCTATTGACGAATAATAAATAATCCAAGAGTAAAATTGGATTATTCGTCCATTTCAATCATTAAACTTTTAATGTTTGGAACACCGAAACACTATTGTTTGGGATGTCTTTGACCACCCCATTTGGGATAAAGGTCGTGAAGTTATGTATGTTTGTATGTAACCTATACGTGTACATCATATTGTCACACTGTAAAGTTTTACCGACACGAAGCAAATATAAAAAAAATATAAGTACTATACTTGGACACACTATGATGAAGTTACCACGCAAATAGATTTTTTTTTGTTAATACATGTTATAAATGAAAATATCCATAACTCTGAACACGTGTTCGTATTCATCACCTAAACATGCTTCTAGCGGGATACAAACCCGTAACCTTTGGTCCACCACACTACACCAAACAGGTAGTTTAAATATACCGTATGAGTTTTTTTAAGTGAAATAGAAGGTATTGGTATAGGTAGTTAATTTTTTTTCTATTCTGTTCTTACAACTTTCTGTAACTGTATTTTCTTTTCTGTGCCCACCACCGGCACTTGCATTTTTGAAAAAAAAAGTTAAACTACCTATGTCAATAACTTCTATTTCATTTACCGAATATGCCCTATTTTGACGAGGGGCATCTGCTAACATTGAGGATAATATAGAACCTAAAACCTTCGAATCAATCAAGGTCACGTAAATAACAACTTCGGTGGGGTAGGTACAATATATATTCATAGGGATTGTGTGGTCGAGGAAATACGACCATATTTCCTGTCGCTGTGTCGCTCTCTAAAAAAAAACTGAAACTCTACTAAATTATGAGTTCTAATGTAACTGAGACTAACCCCCTTCGGTCGGCGCTTCTAAAAATATACTGTTTATAAAAGGACGAAATATAGTAAGCCGAGCGCAGTATTCTTGTCAGGTTGACAAATAAAACCTTCACTGGTAAGTGTTGTCGGATGTATGTTGAATGTGGGTGAGGTGGGGGTGGGTTGAGGGTGGGTGAAGGGTCTCCAGGATCGGTTATCACTCCAAGAAATCATTTTCCATTGTCCATTTTCTACTGCAGCAGTAGAGACGGTTTATGGTCACATCCATTATTTTAGTTATATGAATCGTTATTTTATCAACTGACTAATAAAAGATTTCCAATTATTAGCTCAGCTTTATTTAAAATAAGAATGACAGTAATACTAATTATAAATGAAAGATATAATCGTATCAACAATTATTTATTTACTTAATTGAAGCATAAGAGCACCGAAAAAGTTATATTGCAATGGACATAGATGTGCCAGGGGTTGAGACGGGTCCTGCCGTCCGCGGGGGCGGGCGGTGCGCGCGTCTATCGATTTTTCAGCGAGGCAGCGACGTTTTACTCCGTGAAGCGCATATATCTCCGCAATTGCCAAGATTATGGCCCAACGCTTTTTGGTCACTACAATTCTAAAAGCCAATAATCTCGCTTAACAATGTTTTTAAACTTATTAAGACATTAATTTCTGTAAACTTAAGATAAACCAAGTTCATAAAAGCGATATAGGTAGGACGGAGCGTGGAGATAAAACGCTGTTTGAATGGATTGACGAATGAGCCTCAATCACGCCCCCTCCACCCAATGCCCTTCCGACGACGCACTGAATGACGCATATCTCACCAGACATGAGTAATGGCTAACACGATGCGGGTTCTTGTTCAGAGATTCGTACTTACATATTTATAGATAAGTACGATGAACTATTTGTCCTTTACTTTTATTAATGAAATTAAAACGATCATAAAAAAGATACACCTGCTAATACATAAACACATAGCACAACAATGTATGGTTTTTGTCAAGATAAATATGTAATGAGTAGGTACCTAGCATTACTACAGTTGTTTTTCTTCTATTTCTATAGTTCAAATTATACTTTTTCAAGTCTCGTTGTGCGGTCAGTAGAGGTATGACCACCAACATTACAATTTTGGTGTAAAAAGTTCATTTTTTGTATCGACTAGACATGCGTTGGAACACAATCTCATCTAACAGAACTGATGATGGATATCTTTACGCGAGCTTGGGTCGTTTGTCCAGCCTATATTTTAGATTTAAAGAATTCTTCGAAAATATTGTAGAATTTGAGAAAACTAATTCCACCGACGTGGCGGGATCACTCCGGAAAATCACGATTAACAGATTAAAACTTTGTAAAATTTTTTCGGATATTTAGACTATTGACGAAAATATGCCTACCAAAACAAACGGACAGTCTCCAGAGGTGATTGCATGAGTGTTCCATTGTGCCATTCAAAGTTTATAGTACTCTTATAAGATGCTTGTTGGCCACAATTGAGAACCGTAGAGGAAAGGTCACTTGATACGACACGATATTTTTCTGAAGTACATAATTGGAGGAAAGATTGTAGGAGAGAGAGGAAGGGGAAGACCCAGGCACAATTACTTTGACCAAATAAAAGAAAAGGTGAATGTCGTGTCGTACCAAGAGGTTAAATCGAGGGCTGAAAGCAGAGTGACGTGGTTATTACTCCACTGACAAAGGCATAGCTCTTAAATTGAAGAAGATATTTATCATAGTATTTTTGCGACTGCGATTTAGAGTACTTTGTAACAAAAAAGATTCCGAACCCTATAGAATCATCCATCGACGTTACTAACTTTGTTTGAACTTTGTTTGCATATTCGCTATTTGATATCGGTACAAAACTTTCGGTACGCTTGGAGGCTTGATTTAACGAACATGCGTGTCTTAACTTTCTAATCCAATTAACCAATCTTAACTCAAACTCCCCTAAGGTGTGTTGGGCTTGGATTTGGTAAAACTTAGCAGCTAAAGTGTAGACATTCATTGTTTTCATTACCTATTTACTTAAACTCGCTTGTCTGTAAATCTGGGTAGAGTAATTTCAAGTAGGTATAATATTAAAGAAAACAAAAGAAAGTTGTTATAAGTGTGAAGCTTATGTCAGTTTGTGTGTCCGGTGTCGGTCTGTGGCATTGTAGCACCAAAACGAAATGGTTAGAATTTTTTTTCCGGTTTTTGCGTGATGGTTCTTTCTTAGCTAGTTTGATGGAACGAAGAAATTTAGCTTTTAATATAATTTATCTGGATTCCGGATGTATATAATTATAGACTTCTAGGGGGTCTTCTAAGTTTTTAAATTTAGTTTTACATATTCATAGAACGAAAAACTGTTCTACTTTGTGTGGATGTCGGTAAACTAAGGCTAATAGCAGGTCAAAGTTATTATAGCCAACATAAAAATTAAACAAACAGACAACCTGCCGAACAATTTACTGTAGGTAGGTAGGTATTCAGGTAATCATCATTAAAATTCAAAGGTCGGAACAACCAAGCACGATAGCGCACGCTCGTGTAAACGTTCTACTTCTGCCGCAAATTCTTATTGTGAACAGTTTCACTTTCTTTGCCAGTTACCGTTGTAGCTCTTTCCCTTGAAATTATTCGTTCATTATTATTAGCACCACTAAACAAACATGCATCACAAAATTTACAATAGGTATTTCTTTTTTTTTTACTTGATATTTAATACCAAGTGCTTAATATCGAATAAGACTGTTCGTTATTGGTGTCGTTAATAAATAATAATTTATAATGGATGCCATTATCAATATTCCGTTGATTGCAGTTTGTAGACACATGGTATTTAATTTATATTGCAAAAAAGCTTTAAGTATGTTATACCTTTAATTTTGGCCTCGATTTTTATAAATTGATATCCCACTTTAAAAATGACACGTATCTTATATCTGTAGACGTTATTATTACTTCCTTTCAATACGGCTCGATTTAATAGTACCTATGTATTATCTTGGAATCACTTGGAAAAAAGATATTCCTCAAAATCATTAACCACATCTTTAACGAATTTGAGAAAAAGCATTTCATTAGTGTGCCAACAAGTGCCATTTGTTACAGTTAAGTAGGTACATAATTTTATCAAATTAGCGCATTTCTGAAGACGTGTCTAAAGATGAAACTAAGGTACCCGTTAGTCATGCGCTGATCTCATCGGCAGACATCTTTTGGATTCAAATCAATAACAGCGCTGGAATCTTTCACTTCGATTTTTTTCCTGTTACATTCTCGCATAGTTTGTGATGGTAAGAATACATGTAGCTGGTTACAACGTCAGCTATCCGCAATATGGATGCGGCCCATTTGCCTCTTTATTGCATAACACTATGTTCCCTTCTTTTCAGTATTTTTCTTTATTTACTACTCGCGGTAGCCGTCTGGTACCGCCTGGTACCGCCACGCTTGCATAAAAAAATAAATTAAAGGTTGTTAACCACTAAATTAATATAACAAGTAATTAAGCAGATTAAATGATTTTCAGTAAGTAGAGTAGTTGCTGTCACCAAGAAATGGGCGACTTTTAAATCGTCCAGTAGAAACCTTTCGTAAAACAGTAGGCGGATTTAATTAGGCTCCAGTTTAGACGATTACATCCTGCTTATGGATTCAGTAAGTAACTCCATCCATTGGACCATTCCGAACAAAATCTTGTCCAAAAATCGCCCAAATAAAGTTACTCTATAAATAAAATGTAAACAATAAGATATGTCATTTTAACTAGATAAGGAAATTTAGGCGCCTTCCGTGGTGTATATTAAAGTAGGGGGCAGAGCTTCTTTCAATCCGCTTCTTCCTCATAGGGTTAGTCCTAATATTATGCATTTCATTGTTTACACTTCCGTTTGTTGATGGGAAGTGTGAATCCTCTTTTCCTGAAAATTTTTTTCGTTAATTAGTCTGGGGCCCAAGGTAGCTATAACATAGGGCACCATCTACCATCAGTAGAGGCGTTGTCTGTCGATCCTAGCGTATAGGAGTTATAGTGCAGGGACGAGTGAGGAGGCTCGATTGTTTCCAGTAAATTCTTAGTTTATTTCTCAAAGTGTATCGTTAATCTTAAGTTTAATCCGAGAACTCAATTACTTAAGAACCCTTAACCCCTGTTCTGTAGAAGTAGGTCGTGCGAGGCTGAGAACGGGAAAATTGCCAGTTGGCTGCAGCACAGGGCTATTGATGACAGTAATTTTATTATCAGTTTTATTTATAGCCAGCCATGTAAGTTCAAAGTTAAGGGAGTCCAATGACCCGATAAGAAATTGATGTCTACAATCGTTATATTAGGAATTTACATTTTACAAAATAATTTAGAATATTTTTGTACGTCTAATATACAGGAAATTTAATTCGTGTAATTCCTGTGTAGTGAGTGGTGACTCCACTCCTGATTATAAACAACTTTCCTCTATGAACCATAGCCGTTCGTTTTCCCATACAAACTAAACCATTCTGAAACCACCTTTACTACGGAAGTCCAACAATATGGAACTACTGGAAAGTTGTACGTAATCAGGTCTGGAGTCGCCAGTTTATGGAAATTACACGAAATCAAATTCACCCTGTATAGAGTTGCACGTTTCAAAACGGTGATCACCTTGTCACATGTGCAATTCTGCATATTTCGAAAGGTATAACGAATGAATGTTGTTTCTAGCCTTAAACTTTCAATGATTGGAACACCTAAACGCTTGTATTTGGGATATGTCTGACCACCACGTTTGGGATATAAAGGTCGTGACGTATGTAATATTTTTATATTTATACCTGCCTATGCGTGTTTATAGAACACATTATTCTGTATTCATTACTGAGGTTGACATTTAACGAGTCCGCAAACAGTCTAGGCTCTAAAAAGAGGTGGCACCGGGTGGGGAGGGCGGCGGCCCCCCCTTCCTTTGTTCCTCCGTTCAAGGTCGGCACACCCCAGCCCCGCTGTATTTATGATATTCGCAAGGTTCATTGTTCATTAATCTCCCTGTTAAAATAACAATATAGATTTCCCAAAGAGCATTTAGACGCATAGTTACGCAACTGCTGCTGCAGAATGGAATAGAATCAATCTGCCTTCTCGTGAAGGTCGTCAAAGGCTTCTAAGAGATCGTGGTTATGACATCATTGATCATTGACAAGTGAATAAAGGACGTTCATTAAAAATCCTCAATCGCTAACTCGCCTACACGCTGGGCGACTAGGGCAATTCCTAGGGCAAGCGATTCAAAAATTGTGTGAAAGTGGTGGGATGTGATGAATGTTAAATTATGAACTGCTACAATGGAATAGAATTTGCGTTTTATTACCACGTACAGTCTGCAATAAGTAGTAATAAGTAATATTAGAAATTTACACAGTTCCCTAAAATAATTTGTACTTAAAACTTCAACAAAACAGCTAAGTTTAACTTTATACTAGTGTGATATTAGTCGTAGGTAATAGCATTGAACGAAATAACGTTTTTTATTTGGAAAATGAAAGGCGTCAGATTAACAAGATATTTTTAACCTATGGAAAATTGTGCCATCATTTCTCACTTTAAATATTCATTCACGTTGTCATTCATTTTTATTCACGCCCATTCTCGGTCTCTTTGTGTAGAAAAGAAAAGGCGGGGCTCGCTTTAAAAAATTCAAAGCGTGCCAGTAAATACAGAGCTCATAACTTAGAATACGGACAGCGCAGGTGGGTCTGGATCACAATAGAAAACCTGCACTGCATGCTCAGATCCGCCATTATGAAAAGTTTTCCAATGCATACCAAATAGTACTAGTAGTAATGTATAGTATGTTCACTGGGAATTCACAAATTCCACTTGAGTTATTCTTTGTTCTAGAGATAAGAAAATTTCCTGATTAGTAAATTAGGTAGGTAGGTAATAAGGGGTCTGCACAGTACAGTCTCGATACTGAAAAATATTATTTAACAGCTAGGTATTGTCTCAGGTATTGTTCTTTTTTCCTTCAAATGAAATCTAGATAGTTATAACATGTTCACAATGAAATATCTAGAGAGCGATACGAATGGGATCTTATCTAAGTTGCAAATTAAACTACTGATACATAATATAATTATACTTTAATATTTACATACTTACAACCTAAAGAACTAAGGAAAATATCAGTCACTATGAGATACATCACTTTTTTCCATGGAATTCACATTTATAACAAGTGAATCACCATGCTTAGTTGATAATAATACGTGCGTAAACAGTTTTCAAATAGTTTATTTACCTATTTATTTTAAATTTGCAATAAAGGTCAAGATTGATAATATGTTAATGCAAAAAAAATCTTATAGTCACTTCAACAAATAATGGAAAAAAAATACAGAACCTCCTCCTTTTTTGAAGTCGTTTAAATATAGCAAAAGGACAACAACTATAGCGTGTTTTTAATTATCGATAGCGCCATCTAGCATATTTTATAGAACTATACTATCTCAAGTGGAATTTTGCCATTGCCCGGGGAATGTTGAAACAGACTATTATAGTTACTAAATATAGAGAATCGGTCATCACATCACAAATTAGATAGATTGAGTTTACATGTGTTGTAAATACTAATTATGAGCATTAAATTCTCAACAATATGCAAGTTATCAAGTCGTCCAAGAGAAGCATTTCCCAGGGTGTGAATTACATCGGTTAAGAATTTGATCTTTTGTCATAATATTTTATCTTTTATAGTCTCTAAGACTTCCTGTACTAAGTGTACCTTTTTAGCATTACATCGCAGAAATCATCATTTGAATTCAGAGTTCTAGGCAATATAGAATGAGTACCTCCCCAATACCTACCTCACGCCATGAGAAGTTATAGCGATCGGTTCGTCCCTTTCATATTCGGAAATATTTATTAAAACAATTCATCTTCACGAAATCATTAAGCTTATGATCACCGCAAAGATCATTCCAGGGTCGTAAACTGGTTATAAATGTGTTGCCGGTGTTTAAACTCTGTTATAACGTTCATAAATAAGCCTTTGATACAATTTACGTGCTTAGGTATAGCTGATGTTGTTGAACTGAAACACCCATTAAATTATCAAGCTCATACAATATTTACCAAAGATATTCACCCCGGCCGAAGTTGTCACTTAGTAAGTGTCTTCTGGAATACGATCCAGTGAATTGTTTAGAGACAGTGTGACTTTGTTTACGATGGATAAACATGGATTTTTCGTTTTCTTCTATCTCCCGATGCAGAACGACTGTGCCCTGTATCCCATTTGCCGAGCAAGAAGTATGAACATTACTTCTCTGCTTTAATTTATTTTGTTATTGCTTATTAAGAATACAAACAGTCGTTCACAATTGCATGAAATTTAAATGATAGGCTTTAGAACTATTGTTCCCTATATTAATGAGAAAAGGTGGCCTTTTATTGTTATCCATAAAGAATTTGTTCTCCATTAACAACCTCATCACAACACAATATGTTGTAATGATATTGACACTAGAAATCAACGTACAAGTAAATAACAACAACCGGATTAATAACCGGAGAAATATTCATTTTGTTACATACGCGTCGACCATAAGAACCTCCTCTGTTTTGAAAGTCGGTTAAAGAAGCATATTTTATTTAGTTTATATCTTTGTTAACTTCCATACCGGAAGTTTCAAATTAATAAAGAAGTCAGAATTCAAATTATTAAATTAAATAATTAATGGACAAAATAGTAGTTGTACTAACTGTGGTACTACTGTACAAGTAAACGTCTATTCAATCAGTTTTGACAATCAGAAAATTGATCATTGTAATATCAACTAATTATTTCGCTCAGTACTATTTAAATAGAAAGAAAAATTACAACCTTTTCACAACTCTCATTATATTAATTTAAATATTATTAAATTATTTTTCTTCAATTTGTCTGGAGTTTAAGGAAGTAATACAGTTCCGTAGGCAAATTTGAGTACAACTATTGATCTTTGTTAGTTGATCCTATGATTCGAGTTATATAGATACATATCTTTTTTTTTTTTTTTGATCCTTTTTTATTAAAAACTGGTTTCGCGTTTGACTACAATCTCACCTGATGAAAAGTGACGATGTAGCCGAAGATGTATCACGCGCATCTTTTTTTTATATTTATTGAATGCGTTACTTACGCACCTAAACATACATATTTATTGATTGATGAAGTGGGAAGTTCAGTGGGTAGATATAAAGTATGTACTTGGTAATTTATGTTGGCACGAGTGAGGCAAACGACCGTCCACACCCCACGCCCTGAGAGCCAATTATCGAAACACGCGACGTACAATTTCAGTAATTTCAACAGAATAACTGTAGTTTTGTTCTCGAAATTATCATGGAATACACGTCGGTGGTAGTATTTTTAGGTAGCTTAATTCACCTTAATCTACCTAAAAATTAATCACTTGATTTAACTATGTAACTCCATTTCGAATGGTTGACTTCTAAATGTTCCTATTGCAGAGCTATAATAACTTGAATTTGTCCCAGATTCTTCAAAATCAAGCTATTCTTGTCTCTACACCATGAAAGCTGTCAAATTGTTGATAATTCTTTATTGCTACAAAATATTACATATAACAGTGTAGAAACGATAGGTCATGTACAAAGGTGGACTTATCTCCTTAAGAGATCTTTTCCAGCTAACCTGGGCATTAAAGTAGGAAAAGGAGTACATTTGGGGTTTAGCAGCAAATTGTGTGCAAAAGAAAAATACTACAACGAACAATAAAACAAATAAAAAAAAGAAAATAAAATACATATACCTACTGCGAAATATATACAAAACATAAAATATTATATTATAAACCTATACTATATACATACACATAATACTCGTATCACGCAAGATTGTTTTAGCTTTAGAATTTTTTTTATACTCTGTATAAAGAATTTCTACTGTACTGCTAACTGTCGGTGTTCAGTCTCATCTGCATTCAGCATAGCAGAAAATATAATATTCACAGTTATTATATATAAATATATATTATATGGACTTCGTGTTAAGTCAAGGCGATCATGTCTGCATACCGCCCGCCGGTTACTTACGCGTGTAGATAACCATCCGTTGCTTAACCCGCCTAATCGCGCATGGCCGTCAGGCTTACATTACCTTACCTCAAGGCCTCTATGGGAGTCGGCCTTGTTGCTGTCTTTGTCTAGTGTTTTGTACAAGTGTTAAACAAAAGCTTTGTGTTAAACTTAACCAATATTTTTCTTTATATGCGCGACATTGTTCTAATTTGAGGAAATCGGAATATACCTACTAAAACTGAAAAGCGAAAAGCCGGTGACATGTAGAGGATGAGTAGATGACATAACGTGAACAAACCAATGAGGTCGTGTTTGGCAGTTGGCTTTATTGTTAGTTATTTTAACCGCCTCTGTGGCTCAATGGAAACAATGTAGAGTTTATGAATCTATAGCTGCGGGTTTGATCCCCAGCGGGGTACATATCTAGTTGCACACTAAGCAACTAGGCTTGTAACTTTTTGATATATAGCACTCAAGAGTTTCTAACCACTACACCAAACATGTTTAGTACTCGGTTTGATTGGCGGTAGGGCATTTTAAAATGTCCCCTAGTTAGCTTCCATCATCTTATTTAGATAAGTTTGGCGACAGACTTAGGTCTGTTGCCAAACAGCATTGTTGCCTTCCGGTTGTCAGAGATAAGATAGCTAGCCCCTCAAATAAAATGGGATTTCCGGGTCGGTACGCTTCCACCGTCGGCTTCATCTTCGCTTAACATCAAGTGTGCTTGAGGTCAAGTTCTAACCAGCTGTACATAAAAATAATTATGAGTGCCATTTGCAATCATTCATTATATTGACAAAACTCAGGCCCGGACTTCTGCCTTAGCCAACAACGGGTAGGCCTACTGGCCTTGTCGCCGTCTCGGGGTCTCGGTCTAAGCAAGTATAGAAATTTTAAAAAATAAATGCTGAATTAGCGACTTATCACTCAGTGTGGTATCACAAACTATACTGCACCGCTAACTATACCAACCGCGACCAAACTGCCGAAGTAATTTGAACTTCATTGTGTTGTGTTGCAATAATCGCTTGAAAACGTCACATTTTTTATCTTATTATTAAAATTATTAATATCAAGAGTAATAAAAGTAGATAATATCAAATATTATTTTACGGAACATTCCAGAACGTTTACGTACTTAGTAATGTCGAAATATTTAATAATAGTACATATTTTTAATTAAATTTCCTAAAAGATCTTGGGGGCCCCAACTGTCAATTACCTAAGACCCTGGGTCTCGTAAGTCCGACTCCATTCCATGTAAATAAAAATGATTTTAATTATAGAACATCCATCTCACCCGAGGCTCATCATTCAACAGCATAAATTCAATACCCTTGTTTATTTTAATAACCAAATAAGTTAATCATTGTTACACTGCTGCATTGGTTAGATTATTAATTTTCGACAACTTTATCATTCAGGAAGTCCGTTAATTGTTTCATTTGCCAATCAATAATAAAGCAAGTGTGGCTAAAGAGCATACAACTCTGCGAATACAATATTGCCTCCAGCACTCACTTACAGTCGGTAGTGCCTCAGGTACGTTGCCAGATGTATATCTGAAGAACAAATATGTACTGTTGCAATTTTCTTGCAATCGAGAAGGTTGCCTGCCTTTTACATAGAAAACTTTGGGCTGGTCCGGAAGCCGCATGCCACCGGAAAAATGGGCACACACCTCACGTCCGGGATGCCTGAGGACAGGAGGCGTCGTGGGGGTTGGCCACGCTAGCGTTGGAGATACGATTTCTTTGCGTTTCAAGAGGGATGTTTGGAAACCGCCAAGGATAGAAATGCGTGGAAGGGTTTGGGGGAAGCCTTTGCTCAGCAGTGGTACAAGATAAGCTGATAAAAAAATTTAATTCTTTATAAGACATTATAGTAATAGCACATATTAAATAATAGTTGTAATAGTCTTAGATTAGAAGATAGGTCATAGACCAAATTGTTTCCACAGATTAGATGCATCATGTTTTTGCCCTGTCATTTAACTACATACTATTCATGTCATGTTGTAGATGTTTCGGCAGTGTTTTATAGCCGGCCGCCTGCCTGACCCAACTCTCTTTGTGAATGCTGTACCCCTAGGTGCTTGGTGGTATACACCGGGCATGTCTTTCCCTTTACCGTTTCTACGGCACACCGGGTTGCGATGGGGCTGGCACATTCAACGTTTTTCTGCGCTACTAATAATAATAATAAATTTTTTATTACTCTACACAAAGGATCAAAACTAAAACATATTTCTAACCTCCAGTAGTCTTGGCTGTTGTACATATTTTCTGACTGTAGTTTGATTGCATTTCTTGTGCAATAAAGAATATATAAAAAATACATATGAGTAGGTACCTAGTTATAATTAGCTTTCATGAGAATCTGGCGACTCTGAAAAGGTTAAAACCACAGATCTCCAGATAGGTCACACAGAAGTAACTAAATTTCCATCTAAAAGTCATCAGCTGTTGAGCGTTAGTGAATGATTCTGTGTGTATGTAAGAATATGTGTACTGTGTTTATATGTTGTATTATGTGCGTACGTGTAGGTGAGCGAGTGTAAGAAGGATGCAAATATTACTTTTGAACGATTAATAAGTTTACATTTTGTCATAGTCGAACGATGTAAGCCCAACTGCTATTTTAATTTTAAATTTAGGTAGAGAGTAGATTTGTAGATAGGCATTGAGTTTATTATAGTGCCATTTGTTAGGCTAAATGGATTAACTAGTACATACTGTGTGTTTGCGTCTAATAATTTCGAATGAAAGGGATCAAGGAATGTCTGTGAATGGTTTTTGACGATGACATCTAGAATAAATAGCTCTCGGACTGTAAAAGCGCCCTAGAAGTAAATTATAATAACGTGATACGTCTATCCATTAGACGTTTATCCCCTTATTCTTACTATTCAGCAGTGGAGCGTCCTGTACTAATATGAGTAAATGTTAATGACCCTTATCCCATTGTATAAATAAGCGTGATTATATTTCTAAGAGGTTCTGTGATGGTTGTTTCAGAATGCCTGCCCCAGCGCCGCCCGCCGAGAATGGGGCGCCTCGTAGCGAGCTCGAGCAGCTACAGATGCGCGCCGGACAAGTCACCGATGAAGTCAGTACTTTTATATTACACCTTTCCTTTCAAAAGTTACAATCATATTTGAAAGTGATGGGGGACGAACTAATACGAGAGCTCAACACTTATGGGATATTTATGTTTAGAGCCATTGTATAGTTCACTTTGTGCACACTGTTGCACTTCTGATATAGTGTTTTAAACTTTCTACTCGTACTCTGTTTCTTGATTATTCACATATACTTCAGAGATCTGGTCCTTATGTCAATAACCGTCTGATATCTTAACCTATCTCTCCTCGCAATTAAAATTAATGAATAATGATGTAAATAAAATTTAATTATCTTTATGAAAAATATTGGTTAAAACTTCATTAAAATGGAGTAAAATTGTACACCATCTATAAAGAAAAGCTATTGAAGTAGGTAAAAGTATACCGCGCGTGCGCTGTCCAGTGACATGACGGTACAATGTAGAGGAAATCGGGAAAATTAGAGGAAGCGAAACAGGAAATTGAACCTGGCTGATCGGGAAAGGGGAAGTGGAAAATTAAGGTGCCAATATGATACCCATCCAATGAAAGAGGCGCCACTCTACTTCCTTTTTAGTAATATGCAACAACGAAACCAATCACGACGATCGAATCTCAATATCAATTCATGGTTCATTATAAGAGGCAACACCATGATATCTGAAAAAGCGCTTATAAGCTTCATCATGGAAAAGCCAAGTGGTTAGTCAAATCAACTATTAAATCTACCAATCTATATCATAGAGGGTTAAATCTTCCCTCGATAGGAAGAACGGAAACAAACATGATTTCCCTAACAGCATAGCATTCTGAAATGGCATCAATTCTGACTTGTTAGGTACCTAAATATTTACTAATAGTTGAGCTTTCTACCAAAACACATCTTTAGACGTGTACGTTTTTACGGCTACAGGCTCACCCCTTGTCACTTATGCATTTCTCTATATTAGGTGAACCTTGAATGTAGTTTCAAGCATTCAATTGTAATATTTTGAACACCGAAACGTTTATGTTTGGAATATCTCTGACCACCCCATCTGGGATAAAGGTCGTAACGTTATGGATGTAGATATCTATGTTTTATTATTTATAGATGAGGAGGATTTTGTTCATTCATCAAAATTGTCGAGACCTTTATTACCCGACTGCGCAACGCGAAGGAAGGGTATTTATTTCTCTAATTGATTTTTAATTGAATTTAATTGTCGCGTTTCAGTCATTGGATTCTACGCGACGTATGATGCAACTATGCGAGGAGGTGAGTTCCTTCAACCACTTACGTATTATAGATACGCTAATGATAATTACTAAGTTTTATCTTGATAAAACTGCCGTCACATAAAACTTTTTGTATCATAATTCCATGCTGACAATGTTAATTATTCATTGTTATTCGATCAATCTGACTAAGTGGTATTCAAAATTTTTATGATCCGAATCCCCGTAGATTTAAAAATCTTTATCGTCCGACCGGTCGGACGAAGCTATTAACCTTGACCACATGGCCGGAGGGATTCAATATTATATTTTCTATGTTACGACAGTTTTTCAACTGATCTTTGTAACTAATATTACTATGACATTTTTTAATTACGAGAATACCTCCCATGTCATATTAACAATTTAATTTCAATAATAAAAAAAAATCCCTTGCAAAAACTAATATTTCATAAAAAAATAATTATATCACTTAATTATGTGAAATAAGCAAATGTAGAAATCTTTATGCCTTTTACTAAATTGTGTGATAATATTAAAATGATGCTGTTGATGTTCCAAGCGTTCGAGAATATTGGACCAGTCCCCAAGTCTATTGCTAAATTAGAACTTAGACGATAGTACTGTGCCGATTTTTTCGTAGACGCGTTCAGTTGTTGAAGTTTATGTTCCCCTCATAGTTTATTTATGTTGATTTGTTCTGTTGGTTATGTGATAATTTGTGATCATCTGTGAGAGAGGTGTTCTCGATGCGAGGGAGTGAGGGGTATAGCGGAAGTGTCCTGGATAGCCCCAAGCTCGGTTTGATCTCCGCCCGTCCCCGTATTACCCCTAGGGCGCAGCCTCTGCTATCCCTGGCTGTTGTGTATCGATGTCGCTAAATATTGTTTTGTTATGTATCTATATAATAATGTATATATATACATATATGTTTATTGTAGTTATCCAGTTTTGTAACATCCTTATTTTATTTTCCCGTTAAGGGCTAATAATTTTATTATTATCATGTACCTATAACCAGTATTATAATTATTATGTTTTTTTTACCATACATTATATATTATAATGGGTGTTGCATGATCCGTGCCTTACTGTGCCCGAAAGTGTTAGAGACCTCTATAGCCCTTTGTGTTGTTTGTAGTCATTGTAAATTTTGTGTGATCAAATTTAACTTCCTGGGCGACTGTGAACTCGGCGCTGACAGTTAATTATAAGCCAATTACTCCAAAGTTAATTTGTTTAATGTAATTTGAAACTTAAACTGCAAACATTAATTAATTTAAAAGTTAACCGTCGGCACCTAACTGCGCCCAAATTGCGCTTTATTCTTGGTTTCTAAGCATGAAGCCCGTTATATAGAACAATCCGAGACCTAAAACAATACTTTCGGATGTTAGTATTCCCTTTAGTGTATTATTTGCCCTAAATATGTTATCCGTCCTGTCCAACTAATAGTCTATTATACTAACATACATTGTGCTTGGGCTTGCTTCGAATTTCAAACCCTGTGCGATTTGGAAGCCTATACCTCTCTTCAAATGAATATGCCTCGGAGGCTATCTGATTTTCAATACGCTCTTACAATCTTACTTCATACTTTTCTTTTACTCTTCATATAACCTTCCTAACCTGTTAATCTATTTATTATTTTGTTCTATCTCTAATCACTTCCACACGAGCAGGTCTAGTAGATCTTGGGTAACTACATCAATGTCAATGTGTGCTCGCTCTATCCTCTTTTAGTTGACTCTGTCTGTATCGTAGGTCTCTGTGTAGTGGCTGCTCTCTGTTGTTGACTGTAAATCTATTATGTTGTATGATTTCATGCCTTCTCGAACATTCACAATACTGTCAATATATGGGCGTGTACACACCCCCTTACCTGCCACTGGACTCCAACAAATATATCGAGCTACACCTTATCCAAACTCTCACAACAAATACAGACCGATTAAATATTTATTATTATCAATATTTACCAATTTTTTTTTTTGTTCTTAATTTTTAGTAAAACTTATTTTTTTGTGACAATATTAGACTATGTTCAATTTGAGTTCTTACAATAGTGTAATAATGTGTTAACACGTATTAATTTCGTTATTTATTACCAAATAAATATCACGTCAAAATTGTCTGTACCAAATAATGTTTACATGCTTTTCTACAATAATAATATTATGACACAGTACAGACTTCGCATTTCCAAACAACACAATTGAAACACTGAGAGGATATTTTCAATTCACATGTACCTTGAAAATGTATTTTGTTTGTGATTTGCGTAGTTGATGGAAGATATCCTCTCATGTGCGACACTGTGTTAACCCAACTGTATACAACATATACTCGGACATACCGACATGGCGGACGCGGCTCTGCGCCCGCCGCACTCCACTGTACCCCTCACTACTAACATGCTCTCTGACTTTTTGTTTCTGCGGCTGGTGTAGAGCAAGGAGGCCGGCATTCGTACTCTGGTCGCTCTAGACGACCAGGGAGGTGAGTGATCTGCAAAATTTGCAACACTACATTATTTACATTTTTATCTATTTTACCTATTTCATTAACTTTGTTGGAGCGTCGTAGGGTTTTCAGCCGACCCTGATACGGGCTCGTCGGCGTAGAAGACGTTAAGGGGGTATCTACGATTGTGTGTTTAACATTTCGTCTCTACTAATTGAATGCAAAGGTGCGGGCATCCTCTGAGGTTTGGGCTCTCAACAATTTATAACTCACACACCGAAACCACGGAAAACCCACATCTTTGTATATTTATTTCATTCGATAAAGTAGATATATGTGGGGCACACTGAAAGTTTTGCGAAAATCGTAAATAAAATAGTTTATTGCTCTTCAAAATATTATTCTTTACAGTTTAAACACTTCATTTCGTTTAAACCATTTTTTTTAATATCTGATTTTATCTGAAAGCATCCACAGCCTTTTCTGGCCCCGTATATCTCAAATCTGTCACCAAACCTTTTGCGAAAATGAAAGAAATCCTATTGTGTGAGTTCCGAACAATGTGCAGTGTCTTATCGTATTACATCAGTGTATTACGAGCTCCACCTTTCACAGGTCAAAAATAACTTAGTCTTTTTCGCGATATATGGAGAAGATAGTCATGGTTTAAAAGGACGACGCGAATACACGGTCGTCCCTGTTCCGAACATTTTTGTAAACATTGGGCATACATTAGTATTGTACAGCATTAACTGTATTTTGTTCTTCAATAAATAGGCATCGTGCAGACATGGTCGGTCTGGGAAAAAAAGCGCAATCATTTTTTGCTTCCAATTCTCGCCAGCCTCAATTTTGTTGGTTTGCTGTGACATTCGACCTTCCATACATAAATCTGTTGTTATCGCTCTGGATCGTAACACATCTCATAAACTGCATTTGAACGTCCGTACTTTAACAAAAAGAAAGTGCACTAATAATCACGAGCCCGGTTCTGTTCTGGGGAGAGCTCAAAAGGAAACCAGCAACAACAAAGTTTCCTAACTTTTCATGTTATTTTTTTTCCTTGGCTCTTATCAATATAACCTCTTAAATCGAGGGCGGAAAGCAGAGACGCGTGGTCAATACTCCACCGACAACAGCATAGTCTTAAATTGAAGAAGAAAGCTCTTATCTATGTCCAAATGCCTTCGAATCTCTTCATGTAGATGATTTGAAACATCGGTTTTCTACTATTAGCCGCTATTATTTTTTTTCCCGACCTTCACAAATCTCATCGTGGGGAATAACACCACCGCTAAGATTAAAAAGAGTGCTCAAGTGCCTCACAGTGCACGTTTAAAAGCATTTTAAAGGCAAGCAATGTAATCTTGCTGGCAAAGAGAGTTTTATTTTGCGTTAATTCCATTTTCGCAATGAACGACGAACTTGGATTGTGATAAAAAACAACTGTCTACCGATTTCCCGCCAAAAAATATTTGATTTGATTTAAAATTATTCATAGTGATTCAAACATTTATGAACAGCATAACTTTCAGTGTGCCCTATGTATATACACCCACTTTGCACAACTTAACAGCAAGTCTTATACCTCGTGCGACGTTCGCGCCGATATCCTACTAATCGACATCATACAAACGAAAATTTAGAGTGTACCGATACTTTATACATTCTGCATTTCAGATGTTCGCACTCGACTCTTTAAATATATATAACAACTTTACCTAATTCACATGAAACTAATCGAAATGAACGAGCGAAGTAAATTCGAAACGCTTCTCCTCAACGCACGACTCTTGACATCACACAGAATAATCATGAATCATATGAAACTGAGCACAGATGAAACTGAATCTGGTTTTACTTGCAAGCTTCACTGCATGCATGTCGTTGTTGATCGAGTAGTGTGTGTTAGCGGCGAGCGCGCGGACGGCGCGCGCGCTGGCCCACCTCTCGCCTGCGGGCGGCCCGCGCGTGGCCCGCGTGTGGCCCGCGCGTGGCCCGCAGCGCGCCCGCCGCCCGCGCTGCTCGCCCGCACGCCGCCTCGCGCGCCACGCCGCACGCCGCACGCCGCACGTCGCTCGCCCGCACGCCCGCCGCACGTGCGGCCGATCCTCTCGGCGCACCGCACTCCGCCACCCACACCCCCCCGATACTCTCTCCTACGATATATTATTTTGATTTGTATTTTATGTATAGAGCGAGGACGCCGGGGGGCAAGCGCTTCATATGTTGAGTCACCAGGGCGGTAAGAGTTAAACTGACACGTGGGTAGTCGAACTGTGAGAACGTCTGTGTTTGAATGTGCAGTTAAATTGACTAATCTCTTTGTGTATCTTTGACGTTTCTCTTGAATAACGACTTATCGATCGATGTTGCGTGTGTTTCTATATGTTTCGATGGGGATGACCTTGATCAATAGTGTATATAGAGCCCGATATGGCCGTTCGTTGCTGATTGTCGCAAAAGACTGTTATACTCTATCTTTTGCTGAAGATTTAATTTGAATGAGCTGCGCAATCTGTTTAGTTCTTCCGTTGGTATTCGAACGCTTTTTTATAGGTATATTTATTTATCTTTCCGAATCTATTGTTCTCTTCTCTTAATGACACTGCGGTACTGAAATGAATGCGCGTTTACCGAGTGTATCTTTTGGACGTATAGAGTAAATGGTATAATACGCCTTCATCTCCATGGCTGGCAGCGTACTGTTAATGTTAGCGCCGTAGGTCAGTAACTGTTAGCTCGATATCTGTGTCTGGCGGCGAGGCCGGCAGCGTCTCCGCGCCGCACGCTCCTCGCCACACTACATATTAGTTTGTTCATTTCTATTCTTCAAATCAATTCTTTGCTACATTCACGTTTCATTTAGGAATGGCTTTATGGATATACGCTCATTTGCTAAGTTTGATTTTTTTTATCCCATCATCATCATCGGAGAGCGTCACCAGCCACGTGCAGGCGGCGCGCCGGTATCATACCCATGTACCGTTTTGTTTTCTGTTTAGTTATCAGTTTGAGTTGTGTTGAGTATGAGTTGTCCCGGCGGCGCGCGCGGCCCGGCGCCGTGTGCGTACCGCGAACGTACCGTGACCGAGCCGTGAGCCAACCGTGACCACGCCGATGCCTCACGCACGCCGCTCGCCGCACGCGCCGCTCCCGACTCCTCACGCATACGTTTGGCGAGCTATAGTGACATCATTATTGTGTTGTAGAGTCACGAGGTGGGCATGAAAACCCTGGTCATGCTGGATGAACAGGGCGGTAAGCATCCAGTAGTTCTACTTTACCTCACTCATATTTTAGTATACAGCTTTTGTCTGAGATGCCAGTTCAGATACTTTGTGAAAATAATTGAATGGCGATGATTTTTAATATGGATTGACATGTGCTAACAGTTTGTTTTTAATGGATAATAATACGAAGGTAAAAACGTTCATGGTCATATATTAAAATATTAGAAAATAATTGCATCGTAATATCTCTTTGCACCCGCGTTCGCGATGTGGACCGGGACATTGGGATTATTATAATTTTTATCTGATAAATGAGTATGGATTCCTTTCTTTAGTTTTTCTCACGCATCTGGCTATGCACGATTTCTTCGATCTTGCTGTTAATGCATGAGTTATAGTTTATGAATTTATTATTACTTACTCTAAATGTTAGTCACTATTACTAGTATGTTGTACTTGTAATCACTTAATTTAAGCACATAAATCATGTGAAAGTTAAAGAATTTATTAAAATTAGTTTGGACCGGGTCAAGTGTAAGACAACTCTAAGAAACAATAATAATCATTTAGAGAAAATGTCACGATAAATTAGCTGCTTAATGTTAGCCTTGAAACAAGCTAGAATTGCTGTAACTAAACTCTGCATGAACGTAAATAGTTGGAAATAAACACAGTAACTCATACATAATTGTCTTACACTTGTATCTGGTTATTGTCGAGAGCGTTGAGAATTTACAGAACAATAAATTTAAAGACATCCGCGGTTGAGAGCATTGTTGAGATAAATTAGGCGCTTGAACACACTATCTAAGACGTGCCAGGATATATAGTAATGCGTTTGTCGGTGTGTGTGGACAGAACAACTGGACAGGATCGAGGAGGGTATGGACCAGATCAATGCGGACATGCGCGAGGCGGAGAAGAACCTTTCGGGCATGGAGAAGTGCTGCGGCATCTGTGTCCTGCCCTGCAACAAGTACGTACACTCGGCGTCCGAAACACTAATGTGTTTCAGATGCCAAGTGTGTAAAATGAAGTAAGTTAAAAGTTAAGGGGGGATATGCCCGATGTGTCGTTATGCGTATGTATGTTATGGGTATGTGTTGTTATGCGTATGTATCGTTATGATGTGTCGTTATGCATTAGTACAGCGAGTGTTTAGCCACAGGTCCCTGTTCGTAATTAAATTCAAAAAAAAGAAAGAAATATTCTACTAAATCCATCTAATTGGGCGGAATACCAACAAACACCAATCAAAAGGAAGTTGTTAGCTAGTGCGCTTGTGACAAATTCCAAAACAAATATATTGCTGCAGTGTTGCTAATCTTATCATTATTGTTTTACATATTTCGATGTTTGGTATTCATTGTCTCAGATAATATAGGTGCTATAATTAGATTATTGTTTCGGTGTTTTGTGTATATTTTGAAATACTATAAAAATAATTATAAAAATGGTATATGATCATAATTAAACATAAAAGTGAAAGTACTCGAACCTTGAGCGGTTCCATACCTGCGAAGCAGTGGCGTGCACAGCATTTTGTCACAGGGTAGGCAGAATGACAAAATTTGTTATTAAATGGGAAAAAATACAACAACAAAATAATAATTCACTCTTATAGCAATATCTTATCGCAACTGTTTAGAATATTTCTGTTCACATCAGTATGAATCAGCTGTCTTGACAATGCATTTCAGAGAAGGCTTACAATTTGCTAGGGTAGGCACTGCCTTTCTGCCTGTATGAAGGGCACGCCACTGCTGCCAAGTATCAAGATTAAGAAAGGGATTTTAGTATGTAGCCTAGCCTACTTACTGTCCGCCATTTTGAAAAAAATACAAAACGGCGGTCATGCTTCACACCTGTTTACATCATAAGCTGACATCACATACAAACAAGAAATATGATATAGCAAAACTTCCTAAAGGGTCAGGTTTCCGAGAAATAAACGGTTTAAGTTATAATCCTTCTACTACCACGAGTACGAGCCAGGCCACACGATGCGGTGCGGCGTCGTTGATATTTGATAGTATATTGCCGACCGTAAATTAAAAAGAAGTTACTAATTTCAAGTGTATTTTCGATGTTTTGATTCATTAGTTGATGAAGGTATCATGGTTTAGCTGGAAGGTAGCTTTTTATGGACATTACATAAAGTGAAGGATAATTTATTGTAAAATAAAATGATAGAGTATAGGTATTCAAAAACAAAATATTTATTTTTTACACTTTGACGTAGGAATATTAAAATTTTTATTATTTCGGGAGACTTCACTTGTTAGATCATTTGTAGTTTCAGTAAACGCCATAACCATATCCACCGTGTCCTCCATATCCCGCATATCCCGGGTATCCGCCTAATAGAGCAGGAGAACCGTATCCGCCATAACCGGGACTAATTCCAAAAACGGGGCCATAACCGCCATACGCTCCGTATCCACCATAACCGGCATATCCGGCATAGTCACCGATATTTGCCAATGCTAGACCAAGCAGGCAAGCGAAGAAAACAACCTGAAAACAGTAAATAGCACGAGTTAGTTAAGCATAGAAACCGTTTCGAATCATCGTCCAATCAAGTTCACTGTAAGGCGGGAAGCGCGATTTCTATTGCTATCCATTAGAGTAGTTGCCACACTGGACGTGGTGGTTGGTGACACAATTTTTTGGAAGCTCCGCGTATTTGCAGCCTCTCACTAGTCTATGCTGTTATGTTCCCGATCCCTTAGTCGCCTTTTAAAAGGCTGATACAGTCAGAAAACAGATAAACCTTACCAGTCTTGCATAATAGAAATTAAGTTTTCTCAGGAAATCTTTAATGTTTTTAGATGTTACTCTTTGCTTATTGTTAAACTTAATAATTGCTGTAACTAAAAAATTATAATTTCCAGAGAAAATTTAATTTAAAGATTTAGGGCTGTAAAGGTTTTATCTGTTTCCGACTGTACTATTAGAATATATACTTATCCTTTATTTGAGCCATTTAGCGATACACAATAAATTAATCATTGAAATGTATGCAATTGAATTAATCCTATTAATGGTCGGTCGGTACTAAGAGGCAACTAAATCGTGCGCTAATGATTAGCATAGATCAACCCAGTGTGGCGATTAGTACAAATTCTCTCATAAGGTCAATGTAAAGAGTACTTTAAGATGTCTTCGTTGATGAAGACTATGATAATTCTACCGATTACTACAGCATTAAATAATTCACTGTTGGAAATTACTCTCCCCGGGTACGCTAAAACTACATAACAAGGGCTTGTCTTAATCAGCAGTATCCAAGTTCAGCAAGAAGGTTAGCGATCACATTTTCACTAGCCTATTATGTTAATTCCTGATGCATTACTGTGTTTGTGTAACAACCACGGGAAGATATCGGTGTGGCCACCAGTTATTAGTTAGTTATTAAAAATATAACAGGCAAATATGTCATTAGTCCAGTAAAGATACACTTTCAATTCTCTATAATTTTAAAGGCCGTGATTTTTAGCGCATGGATAGAGAGTACCAGTCAGTCACAGAATAAAAATGCTTTGTAACAAATCCGTAGCTTGCTTTAGATATAGTATAGGTATTAACTAATAAAACATAGACTATTAGATTAAAATTATCACTGTGAATTACATTGCGTCGAAGAATATAAATAGAACTCCTGTGACTATTTTCAAGAAAATCGATCAATAACTTCTTTATATTTATGAAAAATTTTACCGAGGGCAAATATCACGACGCAATAAACTATTTTTTTTATTTTTTTTATGCACAACGGGTTGGTACTTGACCTCAATCACACCTGATGTTAAGCGAAGATGAGGTCGAAGGTGGAAGCGTACTGACCCGGAAACCCCAACACATTTGGGGGACTGGCTATCTTATCTCTGACAACCGGAACACTAGGTACAATATTTAGAAAATATAAAGCAGCCATTGATTCACTTTTTAGAAAATTATTTTAGAAGATCTGAGCGTCTTCTACAACACAATGAAGGTCATAGTGGTAACTTGAATTTAATATTGTAGGTTTTATAACTAAATTTATAGATACCTATACTGTACCTAAATCATGCTACAGAATGGTTAGAAACATTTTTATTCTATTACTGATGGGTACTCCTTTCTAAATAAATTAGTAACTTTAATATATGTATATTATTATATCAAGTAATACTAGATTTTTAAGCCACAGGTATTACAACGTTGCTATTAAGTGAAATTTTGAGAAAAAATCAATTTAAAATCACTTAATCATACCTTAGCGAACATTTTGTGTTGTTGGATCTCCTAGGTATACTGTTTCTTCAGAAGTAATGGGTTTAGTGTTGCCAATGTTAGTATTGCCTGCTTTTATATAAAACGAACTAGGAAATACAAATTTTTACCAAGGTTCTAATATATTCTTTTCTAAACAGACCGTAACGAATTTATATTAAAACCTACGCGTAGTAATTAATTAGGTGAGAAAAGGACATTTCTACTATTATTGTGTTAGCGTCCGGCGAGCCAGGGTCGTGCCTTTGCAAATGCTACCATCATGAAGTCGGTTAAATACCATGTAACTTTTAATCATTGTGAATGCGCAAAATATGGATATTTTAATGGTTATTTTTTTGACAAAACAAAGTCATTTTATACTGGGTACCGGGCGGATATTTCATTATTCAAAGGGTCCAATGGGAAAATGCTTTTGTCGTAAAAAAATTGAACTAAATTTTACTTATTGGCGGAGAATATTTGAGACACTTGTGAGAATGAGCTGGAGGTATCGAGTTGAAATTAATATCGAATACTGAGGTCTGCGTCCTCGTACTGCTGTAAATAGTTCGAGTTTCTAGTTCAACGCGATAAAAAGATCCGGGCTTTTCAAAGCATATTTTCATACTAAAAGCATAACTTATTAGTAATCTGTGCTAAAAGTCCCACTTACTGACAGATCATCGAAACCTATAGGGTACTTTCCTGTGACCTACGATCTTGAAGCTAGTCTTTTGGTGTAAATGAAGGAATAAATCCGAAAATCGTTAATTTTCAAATCCCTTGTAGAATTAAATGTGACAAAATTATATTATCCAACAAATTCTTGAAAGCGCCAATTGATAATGAAGTTAATTACGAAGGACACTGCCGGAGAACCCAAAAAAATAACTTTTAAATAATTTAGTTAAAAAAAGAAATTAGAATAGAATGCCTATACTAGAATTATGTCTAACGCAAATCGATGCTAGATTTACAATAATGATAAATGACCCGCGTCGATCGGGCATCGGGTGTCGTCAGACAGCCGCGTTCCGCTGGCCCCGCAAGTAGGGTCGTGTGCATTTTGTACTGGATCGGTGCAATGTCAGCTCTTTGCCTAATGCTACGTATTATAACAAGTTTGTAAGCTGTAACCAAAATAAACAAAACATATTTTTAATGGGTTTTCTTCTAAATAAATAATATTGGTATCGATTCGGATGTACACTAACTAAACTAAAACCAGTTTTAGAGTGGTGCCGTCTCATCGTACTGTTTCAGGGAGAAAGAGACAGTACTACTTTAAAACTGGTTTTAGTTTAGTTGGTGTACATCCGAATCGACACCAATGACAACAACCGGCCAATTAGTTGCTTAGCCCAGGGCTAAGCATATTATAGCTAATAGCCCTTATTATAAATAAGACGTCAATGAAGTTATGCGCGAAATGACAAAAGACAAGTTGTCCTACATCCGCTATACGAGTACCTATTTAGCTTAGCCCGACATGTATACTGCGACAACATTACGAATAGTGGCGATTGGGTAAACATTTGCTGTTTCCACCATATTTTTTGTGTCAATGAGCAGGGTCATTGTTCATTCGGTTTTGATTTCCAATTGTAACCTGCCTTGAAGCAGAGTAAAAATATTAAACGTTGTCAGGGTGTACTCCTTGCCTTAATTGAATTCGACACCATATTCCTTAATTTTACCATGGGTTTGGGCATATGCCAATGCTTTAGTACTCTCCTATAGACAACTTATAAACATAAGTCTTATGATAGAGTGGATAGAGAATGTAATAACCATGTTCGGGATATCTTTTACCTAGATGACACATAAGCCTCACGGCTATGGCATCGCAGTCACACAGAAGGTGCTTTATTGATTCTCTTTGCTTTAGCTTTAGTAGTATAATTTTTAGCTAGTACGTACACCTACTATAAAACGGGTTTGCTGTCTGTTCAACCTGCAGATCTTTTAGACATTATTAACTAAAATACATTCGAAACCGTCTTTATTATCCATTATGATTGAATTTAGAGCAAATTTCTCATCTCATTAAAATAGGCATAGAGGCTATCAAAATTCATTAAACATCTGAGAGTGTAATAATAACTATACTATGTATTTAAGATTTTATGCGGGCGATACATGTTGGGCTTCCATCTACAACAGGTGTTGGAAATGGTTACTATATTAATTCTGTGCCATGGTTAACGTCAGATTTGATTAGTTTTAATTTTTGGCGTCAAAAATCTATGGATATTAGGCATTTTGATTTTCAATGCATATTAAATCTGTATATATCTTAGGATTTGTGTTGGACAGTTTAAAATCGCAATCGGTAGCGGGGTGGCGATTATGTCAAATTACAATTGACACTTAAACTTACGTTTGAAGAGCTGAAGATCTTCTCTCCTTCTACGTATACCATTTCATGGGGCTGTATATATGTGAAAAGTTTAAACAAAATAAGACGTTAGTGAACGATAGATTTTGTTTTTCGTCTGTTAAATTAAAATATAATACTAAGATCTTGTCCTGGAGAAACCTATGTTCAGCAGTGGACGTCCTGTGATATGATGAAGATTTAGTCCAGTACAGAATTCAAGTTGGAAGTTGGAAACCCAATGCAACGTATCCCATACTAACTGATCATAAAGACCTATACTTACTTTACCTGAAATCTTTACTTATATGGCATTATCACGTGACAATCTTATTTTTACACTGTTCATTATTGCACTGTAACACCTAGGCATTACGAAATAGCCTATATAACTCTCTTCAGCCTATCTCCATCCACCGCTGGATAGGCCTTCAATGCACGCCACCACACATGGTCCTCCGGCTTTCTGTTACGCGTGCAGGACCCCGATTCTCGCGCATTCGACAATTCACTGTCGATAGACATCGATAGGTTTGTCGCTTTTGCTCACCCTTATAAGTGTGATAGAGGTAGACTTACCAATGTCTCTCGCCCGTTCCCACCTCCGCTCTCCTCCCACTGTAACTCCTGTAAGCCAGGATCAACAGTGGTACTCTGCACGGCGCCTACTGAAGGTAGACGGTGCCCTACGTGACTATTGCTACCTTGGACCCCAGACCAGATAAACAATGTCTCTCGCCAGTGAAATGTCAAGCGCGCGAGAATCGGGCCCCAGTTAACATGTCAATCTCTAATCGCTTACAAATTTCTTTTAGGGGAGCATCGTTCAAGGAAGATGACGGCACGTGGAAGGGCAACGACGACGGCAAGGTGGTCAACAACCAGCCCCAACGCGTCATGGACGAGCGCAACGGTATAGGACCACAGGCCGGCTACATAGGCAGGTTTGTAACAAACCAGTTTGTCAGCAAGAATTATTCGTGTAGAATCCTCATCCATATCCCTCGTCCCCATTTCGTCCCCACTATTAGCTTCCTCTCACTGGGAAGGGATATAGGCCCCTATCCACCACGCAGACCTAGTGCTATGTTATACTAGTGGCCAAGAGCTCTTGGCATAAGAGCTGCCTTCAATTGCCCGCGACCTACCTGTTTGGTGTAGTGGTTAGACTTCTATACCAGTTCGAATCCCGCTAGGAGCATATGTTTGTATGATGAATACGGGCATGCGTACCCGAGTTATGTGTGTTTTTCATTTATATATGTATTTATTTCCAAATAAATAGTATTTGTGTAGGGTTTCAAACATCAAGACATCTATAATACAAGCCTAGTTGCTTAGTGTGGAACTAAATGGCGCTGTGTGTATACCGGATGAGTTTGTTTACCGTAAGGAAAAAATAAGGGATATTAGGTAAGTGAAATAGAAGTTATTGGCATAGGTACTTTAATTTTTTTATTCAAAACCTTTATCGAATAAAGCGTTGTGTCATTTGACGGTCACGTTTGTAGCTTATTCCACAGAATTATACATCATTATTATAAATAATTTTTTTTTAAACTTGCGTCGAAATATGGGTTCCAATATGTTAGGAACCTTACGAATCTTGCCAGTCGCATATGAATCTCCGGCCGGCGAGTGATTCGATGATGGTTTTGAAAAAAAAAACTACCTATGCCAATAACTTCTATTTCGCTTACCTATTTTTTCCTTACGGTAAAAAATCCCATCCGGTATGTACAAGGATATTCCTTCCAAGCATGCAAACACTCGTATGAAAATTCTATCAGTGATCACCCATCCTGGGACTCACCGCAACAGACTTTGTTTTACTTCGCTAATCACAAACAAATTTGGTTGGTGGTAGGGCATATTTAAATGTCCGCCGGGCTAGCTACTCCCACCATCTTATCTAAATCTACCGCCAAACAGCAATGTTAATAGCATTGTTGTGTTCCGGTGGTCAGAGATAAGATAGCCAGTCCCCCAAATGTGTTGGGGTTTCCGAGTCAGTACGCTTCAACCTTCGACCTCATCTTCACTTAACATCAGATGTGATTGAGGTCAAGTACGAACCAATGAAAACCAATGCGATTGCGCTACGAGTGCTCATAAAGAATATTTCATTATCATACACAATCTTACAAATGTTATAAATGCGAAAGTTTGTTCCTTAATCACGAAATAACGCCTGAACCGATTTGAATGAAATCTGGAACAGAGGAAGATTGTTATCAAATTCCATGGGACGATAAACAGATTCCATGTTCGCAAATCCGCGAGCGGGAAGGCTGGTAGTTAATTAAAAGCAGGAAGTGTCCGACATTCGCGCTGCAAGACAATAAACATAATTAATTGTTACTGATCTACTTGTTCTTCAACTCTTTTTTTTTTATGCCCGACGGGTTCGTACTTGGCCTCAATTTCATTTTAAGAAAATAATAAAGTAACATCCAATAACTTATTATAGATCATTATTAATTGAGGTACCGTCCTTATTTCGTGAAGTACGAAGCTCTCAAAAATTACCACTATCTGTTTTCCTGTATTGCAGAATAACAAACGACGCTCGCGAGGATGAGATGGAGGAGAACATGGGGCAGGTTAACACTATGATCGGTAACCTCCGCAACATGGCCCTGGACATGGGCTCCGAGCTCGAGAACCAAAACCGCCAGGTCGACCGCATCAACCGCAAGGTAACGCTTGTTACACGTTCAGCGTTTTCACAGAGAGCGGGGCTTCAAAGGATTTACCTGAAATTAAAATTATTCGTCAGGTGTAAAGTGAAGCTTAAAATTTGATATTGTTACATGAAGGTAAGCGCAAATTATGTCGGACCTCAGTAGGCAGTTTTCCACATTGGCGGCTTTTTGTGTGACAATCATATAAAATGTATAGAAGCGGGTTTTTGTTTTGTGACCCGTTCCGCTGCTGTCCGATATAACATGGGCGAAGCTTTAGTTTAAACTGCCTTTTCAATTTGATAACCTAGATATATCTGCAGCATACAAAGCAAGAGAATTGTTGGTAAAATCCTCGAAGGCCCGCTCTTTCAACATTTTTAAGATAATTTACAATCATCAATTTTCTTGTGGCTTGTGGTTTTTCAATATTTTAAAAATCAAATACTTATAACTTCCTATTTTGTCAACTGGCGCCAACGGCAATTATAATTTAGTTAAATTGTTGCACATTAAATAACTTTGGTACGTTGGCGTATTGTGTCGATTTGTGGGAATATAATGTACAATTTCTTTATTAAACTTGTTTCCGGGACGCAGTGAAATTTTTGGCCATTCAGCAGAAATTTCACTGCGTATTTGCGTCTGTTTCATTAACATTTTTACCATCCGTGTTTGTGCTTGTCACCTACTGTGAACTGCCCCTGTCTCTTCTGTAGCAAAAGGTCTACTAGGACCAATCTATCTTCCAGTTTATCAGCCTACGAAACTTCGAAAATTTGCTCACCAGTCGGATCATTGCCTTCTAGTTGTATCTACCTCTCTCAAAGCATGTTCTGTTTCATAAAAAAAAAACGTAGTGAATGCGGTTTAGAAGTGATTGGTTGTTGTTGTTTTTTCTAAATGTTGTCCTGCCCGGAGCTATGTTCATGACATGTCCACTGACAATTCCAGTACACATACACTACTATTGTGTACAGAATTTAACTAGTAACATCCATCTGATTGACTAACATCCGGCATTAGACATCACATCAGTGAACACAATCATTCACCTCGACCTCACATGTGTTTAGTTTCAACAGACAGCGACTGTACCCCTCACACATTTGCAATGTACAAACGTGAACAAAAGTTTACATATAACGAATACAGTCGCTGTACATTGGACATTGTACGGAAGAAAAACCGGTGTTCTTGTAACAGGGTGAATCAAACGAAACGAGGATAACGCTGGCGAACCAGCGCGCGCACGAGCTGCTCAAGTAAACGGCGGCGGCACACACACACACCACTCCACACACACACACACGTGTCTCGTGGTGTCCCTTCGACGCGCGGTCGTGTTCCATCACCGGTTGCATCACCACTACTGTTATTTTATTCTATCCATTTAAGAGGACTGTGTACCAATGGGCCTCCATACAAAAGAAGAAAACGTTTTCCAATCCAAACCTAGTATTGCCATGATTTTTTAAAATATGTTGTACACGTGGTGTAGGTAGACCTTGGATTGTACGTTTTGATCTTTTTGATATAGCTTATAATTTACAAATATTTTGCATTTTAAGTATGCAAATCCTAAGTAAAAATATCTTTAAATATATGTCTAACAGCTAAAAAGATAAATCGTATAAATCTTTCTTCTTTTTATGCCAACATATTAATAACTGTCTAAGGTTTGGGAGGTGGAAAACGTTGTCTCCTTTAGTATTGAGAGTCGTTGGTGCACAGTCCTCTTAAAAATAGTAATGATCTTATCTGTCAGCTACTGTTAAGGCTGAAATCAAGTACTATTATTCCTAGACTATCTGAAGTCCGGCTAGTCTGAAATATGCACTTTGACAGTGACTGATGAGATCCATGATCAATTGTTATATTTACGTCGCGGTCTCCATGCTTAAGGTGTGAATTGACGCTTTATCTGCTTATTTAACAATGACTTTCTGTCTAGTTAATTTGAGTAAACGATGGTTCTGTGACCGGTTGATACCTAACTATAATAACTCCAATTTCGCTTAGAGTCTCCTCAAGTTTCGAGATACCTACGTTTATCTAAATGTAAAATTAAGATCTTATACTCCAATCTATAAGCATGCTACTGTATCAAGTGACCACTATCCTCATATTCTTTAGGTATTCTATGATATTATTTCGCTTCCTCCTTACTCTATAAATCGCTCAAAATGATAGAGATTCTATATAAAACACGTAATTCAAACATGACAAACAGTATTTGGTGCTCATTTTATGCAGTAGGTCATGTGAGGTTACAAAATTATTTAGTAATAAAATAATCATCTCGTGTTATTGAAGTATCTTATTATCTCTTACATGATAATTTCTATATAATTATAAATAGATGACTTAGGACGTTAAAGCGGTGAGATTATTTTGAGAAAATGCATTTACCTGTTGTTAACAATATAGTGTAACTGTTACTATTATTAGGAAAATCAAAATACCTGAAATTATGCTTGAAGTTTTGACTTTTAAAGATTAAAAAAAACATTGTTGACTATCTGTTAAAAGAACGGCCCGTTGTTGATGCCTACGTACACCGTTAGTAATTTTGCAGATTGCTAATTATTATACAAGCATCGTTAATTTTTACACTGTTTATGGAAAATTCGGAGTCATAAGTAATGGTAAGAAGAGAACGCATAAATGGGATATTTGCATGGAATGAAAGGGAAGAGATGATTATGTGATAATAGTTCGAAAATAAGCGTTAGTGTTTAGCCATTGGAAGTCTTCGACCACTTTTATTTACATCTGAAGAGCATTAGATCACATATTAATTTCATAGGAGCATTTATGTTCACGTGCGGACACGCGAGTTTTAAAAATTATAACAATTCTGACCATTTTTCTGTAGACCAAATATTCAATAAAATATCCACTTACGTAATAGCTTACAGCACATATCGCAACTATAACATATCTGCTTCTATGGAATAGTATCAGCAGTCACTATCTGTAACTAGTATTTATAAATATAGCTATTATAAGTAATAAATATTATATCTAAATTATTATAACTACTTACATAGTATTTTTTTTTTTATTTTAAAAATAAATCATTTCTTTTAAAGTGATTTATGTTGTTTATTTTCCCTATAATTAAGTGTTACATGTTCGTGAAATTATAATTTTTAAATTATATACCAAGTATCAGGTAGGCACCTGGGCAATTAGTATATATGATAAGGTTTATTATGACGTAGAAAGAACACTAATTCAATATACTTTAGGTAATAATCTGGCTTTATAAATCCATATTTATTATAGGTATGTAATTAGTTAAATGATTCAAAATTATTATATCGCATTTATTGAGTAGATATTAAAAAAGATTTAACTTGTAGCGAATTGGATTAGTCTCTTATGACGAATGTATTGAAAATCTATAACTGCAATAAATAAACTTATCCGCTAAGTACGTTATTCTATCAATGTTACTCCAAATACCACGAGACTCCCACAACCACACACACAAACAAACACACAACACGTTCGATGACAACCGTGAGTATATTTATTTATTACACTTTTTTAAAGCGAAGCACAGGCTTTATATTTAAGCAAGATATCGCACAAAAATTTTGCTTTTGTGTAAATTGAGTGAAATGCTAAGTAAACGTCACCTGAGATTGCTTTCAGCCTTATATCTGCTGAAGGCAAAGAGGCTTAACTAATAAATTTATTCTGTACAAAATAAAATTTTATGCGATTTTATCATATGTGAAAGAAAAATCGATGAAAAATCATGTTCAAAAACGCTAAAGGATGAAACTTAGACCTTGTCTAGGAATGTGTTCGTATCTAAATTAATTATTATTTGTAATTTAAAACGCACGTATGAATTCGTGTGAGACCTGGACAAGGTCTAAAAAACGGCATCGACCCTACACACTGGTAATAAGTCGCAATTTATATAATTTTTCCACCTTTTTCGAATATCCTACATGAATATTAAACATTTGTGCTGCAGTTATGATATTGTACTTTTTAAAACGAGGTGTAAGAACAGTCAATTGAGAAACATGTTAATGAATGTCATCGCGTCTGTTATTTAATTGTCATTTAATTTAATCGTTGACGATGGAAATTTGTCTCGGAAATTGTGACGTTAACAACCCGTAGGGTCGATGCCCACTTAACAAAAGTATCCGCCGCGGGCGTAAACAGAACGAGACGCGTGTACCGCGCGAGAGCAGCATGCCTTATCTCGTTCTGGCGTACGCCCGCGTCGTCAGCAGAAGTCCTAAGGTTTACATCCAGAAACGAGCAGATATTTCGAATACCTGTGTGGTAAGTATTTATAAGTTCGCTTCACGTGACGTAATCTGCGACTTACACTTATTGTCGCAATCGCAATGCAGTGATGATAACACAATACACATTTTGTACATTTTCAGCTCAAATGTGTTTTGGACGTCAGCCTGTTTCTTAAGATAATGAAAATTATTCATACTCGGAAGTGTTATGATTATATATTTACTTCTCATGTCAATGTCATATCTATGACAGTGTTTTCATCTCGTGTCTTCTTCTGTTCTTCTTTTTGTCTATTCTTTTTTTTATTTTTGTTCGTTCTTACATCGTTTTGTTCTTCAGACTTCTTATTAAAAATTTTGCTTATTTTTAATTTTACAATATGTTGATATATCGTATCTCTCTTGTCCAATTTTCCTTTTATTCTACTCATCGTATTTCATACAATTCTATCATCATTTTACAAATAATTTTTATATTCATTGAAATAGGTATTTACATTTTATATCACCAAAAAATCAAGCCCATTATCGCGCCTTGAAGAAGCCAATAGTATAATAAATACTATTAACACAACTACGAGAGTGCAGTAGATTTTTAGTGGTCAGGAAGTGGTCAGGGAGTGGTCAGGGCATAATATGCGCGCCGACATCAGAGGGCGATTTCGGCTAATAAGAAGAACGACTTTTCTGTCGAGATGTCAGTTCTCACTACAATACATGTGAGGATGCATGCATACAGTTTTGTATGAAGAATTTCATTTAGACTGTTTTCTCCATACAAATATTTTTTTTTTTTTTGGGAACGACAAATCCAAATTTAGCTAAACTTTGTGTGTATTATCGGATAACCTTAAGTTAAGTATAGGCATCGTTAATTTTTAAAAGTAACCGCTTTAAAAAGTTTCAGCGAATCTAAGAAATGATTATGGGAATCACATGAAAAGAGCTCTATTCAATTTTTTTTATTGTGTCATTTAGGCCAGAAATTAAAAAATATTTCATGTGAAACCTAGAAATAATATTCCATTTTCCAAATAAAAAACAAATTTGGATATAGCATTGAAAATCGCAGAAATTGGTACATATGATTAACGAAGAAAAAAAACTCCAATTTCATAGGTAAAGACCCAATATACAGGGAGTCCCAAAGTTATGGGACATGAAGGGGAAGTACCTTAAATATTGTAGATAGTGAATTTTGCTCAAAGAAGACTTTATGTTATTTTTAAAAGTTAGTAATTCTGCATTCATAGATTTTCTAAAAATTACTTGCTTCGGCTGGGAATCGAACCGACTTAAATGTGAAAAAAAAAACACCCTACTTTTATGATGCCAATCGAAAGAATAGCTAAAAAATAATAACTCTGCCTAAGTAACATAGTATTTTAAAAGAAAGGAACAACATAAAATGATTGAGTCAAATTTCAAGAAAGTTATTTATTGCCGACGACGTTCGAAAAGTAGCGATATTATCATTCCAAAGATAGCATTGATTATTCGTAAATAAGTACCCACTTCATAAAATAGGTACTAACATAGTTTTCCTTATTATAAGTGCACGTGTAGATGAAATGATAAAACTTGTATTTCAATACGTCCTCTGTAAGCTAGACAGAAGGCAAATTAAAAACAAAAATAAATAATTTATAATTTGAAAATGGAACAGTTTATGACAGCGTTTGTTTGAATGCATACTTTTTAAGATATTTTAAAAAGAAGTGATATTTTTAAATGTTGTTCTTAAATTTGAAAATGGAACAGTATGTGCGAGCGTTTGTTTTTCGGATATTGATCTGTTTAGTCTCAATTCACTTACACAAGTGTTATTGTGTTAATTTATTGCGAACATGGCATATCAAGTAAGTTTTGATCTAATGGAAGCATATTTTTTGAACGATAAAGATATCTCTAGAAGTTTGCGGTGGTATGGCGTAAAATATCCTGATAGACAAATACCGTCTCGTAAAGTTTTGAAAAGGCTTGTGAACAATTTGAAAACTCTGGGACGTTTCGATAAACGCCCAAGAGAACCACAGCAAGAAAACCATACGATCAACGACGAAGAACTTGGTATTTTAATTTACTTTTCGGCTTTTCCGAAAGCATCGGTGAGAGAAGGAGAACATGAAATTGGAGTTTCAAAAAGTAAAATACACCGTGTATTAAAAAAACACGGTTTTAAGAGTTATGTTGAAGGACGATTGGTTCAAAAATTACTTCCGGGCGATACAGAAAGGAGAAAAAATTTCTGTCTTGATATCCAGGCACGATTGCTCGAAGATCCAAATTTTTTGGATAATATTATTTGGACAGACGAATCTAACTTTAGCAATAACGGTATGTATAACCGCAACAATAATCGTATTTGGTCTAAAGAAAATCCCCTACGAGTGACTGAAACTAATAACCAAGTGCGTTTTTCACTCAACTGTTGGTGCGGACTTTTAAAAAACCGGGTTTTCTTAATCCATTTTTACCAAGGAACCTTGAACACAGAAAAGTATTTAGGAATACTTCAAATTTTAAGGGATAAGATAAGAAACCATTCCGCGGCGGAGCAAGAAAACTTAATTTTCCAACAAGATGGAGCTCCGGCTCATAATAGTCGGAGAGCAGCAGATTTTCTAAATGAATGTTTTCCTACATGGATTGGTACAAATGGACCGATTAGATGGCCGGCCAGATCCCCGGACCTCACACCATTAGATTTCTTCTTTTGGGGATACGTGAAAGATATGCTATACAAAAAGCGATACGAGAACGTAGGCGAGTTGCAAACAGAATTGTGCCATATCACATCGAGTGTTCACCATAAAATGATTAGAAAATCAACAGGCAGCGGGCTCATTAAAAGATTGGCGATTTGCGTAAGACAAGAGGGATCACATTTTGAGCATTTAATTAATTAATTTACAAAAAAATACCTACTTAATTGACTACGGCAGTTTCATGTATGTTTTTTATTTGATTAAAATGATTAATTTCACGTTGTTCCTTTCTTTTAAAATACTATGTTACTTAGGCAGAGTTATTATTTTTTAGCTATTCTTTCGATTGGCATCATAAAAGTAGGGTGTTTTTTTTTTCACATTTGAGTCGGTTCGATTCCCAGCCGAAGCAAATAATTTTTAGAAAATCTATGAATGCAGAATTACTAACTTTTAAAAATAACATAAAGTCTTCTTTGAGCAAAATTCACTATCTACGATATTTAAGGTACTTCCCCTTCATGTCCCATAACTTTGGGACGCCCTGTATATTACGATAAATTACCTTTAAATTTTTTTATTTATTTTTATTTTAACACTTTATTGTACACACACAAAGAAATGGTCATTAACAAATATTTTAGAAAAATGTACAAAGGGCGAACTTATCTCTATAAGAGATCTCTTCCAGCAAACCCGAGAGAGCGAAATTTTATATAAAAGGTAGACATAAAGTGTACACGAAACAGAAGAAACAAAAAATGTTAAAAATATCATATAAAAGAATAAAACCAACATAATACATTAAACGAAAAATTACCCAACATAAATACACAAATACATATTTTTTTATAAATGTCTACAAATATTATTTTTCATTCACTTTTATATCAATCAATCAATCAATATCATTTATTGTGAATCACAGGATTAAGGATGTTACATTAAAATTATTACCGCTGTGTTCCGCCCGTAGGCATACAAGGTCAAAATATTAGGAACTATAAATTATTATATAATAAATATTATAATTATTATACACAATTATTATATTGTTGTGTTAACCTGTGGACTATTATAGGGCGAGAGCAACGAGACACGCATAGCGGTGGCGAACCAACGGGCAAACAAACTACTCAAGTCCTAAGCGCCTCGTTGAACAAACAAGTCTTCTCTTCGCATCATTGAAATTACGCTACACATTACCCTGGCTAGCTTTACTCACTGTTGATCTGCATCCTCTCCATATTAATTGTTATAATTTGTAGATCCTACTCATACATAACGTAAACAAAATGTACGGAAATAAAATTATACCTAAATAATATTAACCTAAATAGGTCGCATAGAGGGCGCCCTGTTACTTGCGGTCTTAGATGACCAGCTTGAGCCAGAGGTCATTGCTTTTTCGGCAATGATTTAAAATTGTTTATTGATTTATGTTCAGTAACAGCAACAACGCATAGCGACCTCCTTGAATTTGGAAAGGATTCAGAACAACATGCATTATCGACTATCAGGTATAACATAGCATGTTATGGTAACATCTCTAAATCAGTCTCTTTAAAACTTTAGAATAATAACTTCAGAAATATTGTCTTTCGAAATGATTAATTTTAATGGTTGGTTTTCGCGGAACATGGGACGTGCGATGTCACCGAACATCGAACAACCTCACCAGACATTTTGTCTAAGTCCATATATGTTGCCGGACATGTCGTGCGAAGTCTGACGACAGTGTCGCGGAACATTTAATTTTGTCCCCTAGTATTTGGTATTCACATGCGGCTATATATTATCCGTCTGCCACATTTGTGGCGTTGGTAAGCATGCAAGCAAATTTTCATGTTCCAAAACAATAAGTATATTTTTGGAATTACGCTTTAAGTGCAGTTCAAACACTTTTTCACTAATATCCAACGCGAGATGATCGATGTTGATAAAACATCGATGTTAAATATTGTCGATAAATTAAATATTCCAATCAATAATTCATAAAAACCGTTTATAGTCTTTTCTAGCCAGTGCTGTTATAATATTGATGAATTTCCAACTGTTTGTCGTAGCTTTCTAGTCACAACACCGCGGTTTTAACATTTGTCTAATTGTACTTGCTAAGTAGGTAATGTAACAAAATTATAACCTACTCTATTTAAAGTAATTTTCTCTTGCCGGTTAATGATGTTTATTTCGGAATGAAGTGGTTTAACATTGAATGTAAGGAACGGCACAAGAACTTGATTGTTTTTTAAACTCTGCATTTGCATAAATATCGGTTTAATGATGTGCCAAAATACTAGTTTCTTTTCTATCAATTAACGCTTTTTTTTATTAAAATTATGTAAATATTGTTACAAAGGCGTCTATTACATGGTAAGTTATTTATTATTAATTAGTGCACAGCACTTGATTACATGCACTCAGATTCGTATGAGCCATAAGTGATAATCTTTTATAAATATATTCTTTTGCACGTAACGTAAGCTTTTTTTTGTGTACGGTCAAAGGTCAGTAGAAAGTGTGGTGGCCTGCTGACAACCAATTAGTAAAAACAAAATATTTAGGCTCGTATTAATAAAACGATCTCAAGATTGAGATCGAATTTAAATTGAGATTTAATATAGTGTTATCAATAGATAAACAGTCAGAAAGTGTAACTAATCGAACACATGTCGAAAATTAAGCAATATTTTCGGTATTTTCATAATAAAAGGAAAGTTGATAGAGTCTAGTTTTTGTGAATAGAATAGTTTTAGATTTATAAGTTACTTGTTTTCCGCCTGCGGCTTCACCTGCGTGGAATAGCTTTATGGGCGATAGGTTTAATTTGTTTATCCCGCGGGATAATTCACTTTATCGAGATAAAAATATCCTATGTTTTAATCCAGGGTATATACCCAATTTTAACCAAATTCGTTCGTCCGTTTCGCCGTGATTGCTCAATCACCAAACAAACATCCAAACTTTCGCATTTATAATAATGTTAGATTGTTGGGATTATTTCACTACTTTTGTGTTTTCATACAAAAAATTAAAATGTCAAAACAATAATAATATTTTTTTTTTTACACATCACGCATATTAGACATCTTTCGTATAATTTCTTACATGTGGTCGATTACAGTTTATAAGAACACTTGTTACTATGATTTACCCTGAAGTAAAATCTCAATCTGATATCGCTTTATTAAGACAAGCCTTCGTTTGTGTTGGATATGATTATACCGGCCACATTGACGACTCATTCTTTGTTTGTGGAATCTTTCAGTTGTTTAATAATAAATTTAATATCACCAAGTCTTCATAAAATATAGTGAGATTTGAATGTTAATTAATATTGTATGAATCGTCTTTTTAATCATTAATTTCCTATATGTTTTTATATAATGGGAATTATTATGTGTCTTATAATTAAATTGTACACGAGACGATAGTTCAATTATTTGTTAGATTAAGATAATGGTGCCTAAATTAAATTTTACTTTAATTTATATTTTCATAGTAATGTGTTGCATTTAATTGAAATTAATTTATGATTAGTGCTTTTGATCGTATTATTTTATGTAGCGTAGTAGTTAAATTATATTAACTGTAAGCCAATTAAAGGGCGTTTCACATTCGAGTATCACGTGAAGTAAATTTTGTCCATGTTGACGCTGTCCCATTATATTGTTTTGACGGCCGATTGGTGTAGACCCTGCCTTCGAAACCAACGGTTGCGGGTTCGAATCCTGCTAGGGGTAAATGTTAGTGTGGTGAATACGAACATTTATTCTCGAGTCATGGATGTTTTAAAATATGTGAAATGCCAGTTATGTAAAACAAATATTAAATAGCGTTATAATACTTGTAATATGATTACAGAGCATGCAATAGTCTATTGAATAGTTGGTCTTTAAAAACTTTGTTACTTAAAGTATATTGTTGTAAGTATGACGAATAATATGTACCGGCCTTAGGAGTAATGATAATAGGATTGTGAAGGCAAATCGGCTTGACAAATTATACTCGTGTACCAGTTAAGAGTCGCTTAAGAGTTTTCGAAAATTATCTCTATGTCTTTTCTCTCAATTAGTTTAAGAGTTATCTAAGTACATATTTTAATATTGAAATATTCTAACTGTATCGTCTTAACCTCATACATAGAATTGTGTTTACAGCTACTGAATTTTATGCAGCGAAATGAACCGCCTGCATGATCCATTTGTTTTTATCAGCCTAATATTAACCTACTACTAGACAAAGTCATGTATATTTTCTTTAAAAATAGATAAAGTAACGGATAGTATAAAATGTTAATTTCTGATTACATTATGGATTTGTTAAAATACCTATTCATGTTTGTCTTATTTCCTTATCAGGGCGAGGTTTGTATTTGAGTAATTAACAATTAGTGTTATAGCCATTATAGGTAAGGAATTAGAAATTTTTCAGTTGAAAACAGTAGATAACTTGCAACTCGGAAATGCCTTCGGAGCTCAAAATGTATGCATCATTAATATGGGCCGTGTAATTCCCGGCAGACTAGGTTCACGCCGTCTCTTCCCAAGGGTGTTATAAAAGGCGACTAAGGGTTAGTCCGCATACTAACCCGCTTGCTCAGCGAGGCGATTAAGGCAAATCCTATCGAAAGCGATGCAATCACACCATAAGAGAGGCGTATGTCCAGTATGCGTTACGGGTTACACGGCCGTACAAAACCTTATTTTTGAATTAAAAACTGGCCATGTGCAGTATAGTCGTTACTTCATAGCTTTGTAGGTGTACATACGAAAATTAATTTGAAGATGAAAATGGCGCACTAAAAAAATGTTAATAGCATAGGTGAACCATTTGATTATAGCCTCGGCAAAAAAGTGCGTAGCCTCGTACTGAAAGCTATATAGGTTCTGTGGTACTCCTAAAAAAATCCTATTCTGGTTATTTCAAATATGAGATGTGCGAGTATTTTATGTAGATATAGATACAAATTGCTAACTTGAAATACAAGGAAATGATTTGTAAATGTGACAACCTTTAGCTTCTCACTATTATTTTTCTTTACACTATGCCTCTACTCTCTAGAGCAAATGCACATCAAATAAGTCATCAGTGCGTGGGTAGAACCTGGCTGATACACAACAGAAGCGTGGCAAACCTGTGAGCATTCTGAAAATCTGTATGACGCTGATGGCTCGCTGCGTAAGTAGGCCCGCGAGGTGTTTACTGGGTACCATGTTGCATCGAATTGCCTTTCCATGTCAACTTGGTATGTCACATGTACCTAAACGGGTCTATTTTTAGCTATATTGGCAATATATGGAATCTAAAAACGAGCGATTATCCCCAATCACACCTGATGTTATGTGAAGGTGGAAGCGCGCTCACCCGGAACTTCTAACTTGGCACTGGCTATCTTATCTCAAACAGCAAGAACACAACAATCATGTTTAGATTGAGCCCCGGAGGTTAACATAGCGCTAATGTATTTCCCTTATTACCAGTTTCCCAGTATATGGATCTTAATTGTAAAAAAATGCTAACAAAAAAATATTAAAGCTATATTTTTTCATTTCCTATCAATATGTACACTGTAGCGGCTTAAATATTTCATATAACGATTAATAAATTACACTAATATCAGTACAAAAATTAATTGTCCTTTGTAGGTGCGCTTTCTTCTCAGTCAACTCTGATATATCACCCACAAACTTCACTAATCTGATGCGGACGTCAAGCAGCAGCTGCAAAGATACATTACAAAAGTTAGACACTTGTTAAATGTAAATAATTAAAATACACTTTGGGGCGTTAGAGCAGGACACGCGCGTGTTTTCCAACGAGGCGGTCTAGCAATGCATTCTTGGTATAGCTCATCTTGGCACGGCCACCATCACCAACTGAAAATCTGACATCATAGATAATTTGTAGAAACAAGTCACAAATGAAAACAAGCTTTTAGTCATCCATCATGATTATCAGATATTATTCTAAGTACTAGTACAGACGGTATTAAAGATGAGAAACATAAAGTTAAGGTTCATCATCCGAACAGTCAAGGCATGGAACTCCCTTCCGGCGTCAGTCTTTCATGAATCCTTGGGATCGTTAATAGCAGAGTGAATAGGCATTTACTGGGATCGCGTGCTTCATCTTCGACCACATCGTCATTTTCCATCAGGTGAGATTGTGGTCAAACGCGAATCCAGTCAATCATAAAAAAAGACCATCTACGAGTTCCAGTGGCCAATCTTCTGGTTTCATCTTCAGACCCGCACCATCATGTGTATTGGAAAGTGCTCATGGCAACAAAACTAACTAGCGCAAATTCGACTATCTTGTCATTTGCCATCATGGAGTTCCAGTTCCCTACATCACCGCTCCATCATCAGATCAACTCGATGGTACCATAATATTGCTTTGTCGCCGAACTTATATTATGCTAAATTTTAGTTCAAACAGTTACCAAGAAGTGGTTGAAAAATGTTTAGCAAATTTTGAAAAGGACAATACGCACATTGCAAACTGAATAAAAGTTTGTAAAAAGGGGAATCAGTTGTTATGTCGTTTAAAATAATATGTTGTTAGTCGGTTATATATAGGTATACAGTGTTACATAGGCATCACAACCAAGCGGACTGGAACGCGCGTAGCAGACGCCGATTCGATATCTCTATAAACAGCTATCGCTTTTGTAGGTCCGCGGTTTCCATTCTAGAACTTGTATCTTCTACCACATTTTCACTTACCACGTATCACGTGAGATAGTGGTCAAACGTAGTCAGCCATAAAAAAAAGATGCGTATTCTGTTACTTACTGAGTTCGACTGTGATTTCTAGCGCCACCATGACCGCGAAGCCCAGGATAGAACAGACAAACTGCAGCAGCCCCGACCGGTCCTGTCGCCACACCTCGAAGAATACCACATAAACCAACGTACCGCACGCTAGGCCCTGCATATTACAATTCGTGTTAGGTATTTAAATGTTTTGAGATCATAAAGGTCATATTCGTGTTTGGTCACTAGTATATTTTTTTTACACTTCACTTTAGTGTTCAATTTCCGCAATAAGTCGATGTCTCCATAGAATCCAATTTGTATTTTGAGCTAGGAAGAGAGGTACCTATGTATAGGGTGATTTGTCATATCAGCCACTGCTGAACATATAGCTAGGCCTCCCCAATAGAATCCAGAATGACCGATTGGAAGCGGCCATTTCCCACGACCTTTATCAGATCGTCTGTCCACCTTGTGAGTGGATGTCATACGCTACGCTTGCCTATGTGTGGTCTCCATTCGAGATCTTTAATGCCCCACCGACCATCAATTCTTCGAGCTATGTGCACTTCAACTTGCTAATCCTTGACCTTCGTTCGCCTGTTTTTTCTTCATTTCTGATTCGATCACGTAATAGTAAAACCCCGAGCATCGCCCTCTCAATAGTTCGTTGCGTGACTTTGAGCTTTCTTTTGAGACCCATAGTGAGAGATGTTTCAGTGCCATAAGTCATGACTGGTGGTATTTTGGACGAGAAGACGATACCCGATTGAGGTCCTCGATGTGATTTGTTAAAGAATAGATTTTTTTGAAGGGGTGTTGGTAAATCTGATTTGCAGCTAAAAAAGTTAAAATGATAGTTATTTTCTATCTTTTGTAATAATATTTAGCTTTATTGTAAAAAATTATATATTATTAACTACATTAGGTTGGTTATTGATTTGGTGTTTGCGCCTGGACCTCGAGTAGGTATGTGACAAAATTTAGTGGGAAGGTTTAGCGTCGTTGTTATATGTGAAAACCCCTCCCCCCTCCATTCGAGAACTAGATCCGCCCTTGTCGGTTGATACATCAAATTCCGTCTTTACTGAAATTAATAACTGAGTGATGACGATAATGTTACCTGTAAAACCACGGAGTAGATGCCAGCGTCCGCCGCCCCCGCCCCACCGACAAGCAGGATCCCCACGCCGATGCCCAGGGCTGACACGAACGAGAATGTAAAGATGTAGAGGATTGATAGCCAACGCTTGGTACCCGCTGCTAACAGTTCCACACCGATGCAAAACGCGATTATGTACTTGTGGGCCGATACAGCTCCGAACATATACCTGGAATGGGTTGCCTAAGTATTACATTTTTATCATAATGAAAAACAAAACCGGAGAAGTGCGAGTTCAACTCGCGTAGAGCAAGTTTCGTACGATGAATGAATATCTACCGTATTTTTTCCGGTAAATAATTTATCCCAAAAACAAACTTAGAGGGTTTACTCTCTTTAGGCTCAATGGATATTTTTTTTTAAATACAAAATAAATAAATAAAAACTCTGACCTGCCCTAGAGAAGCCTATAAACTTATTATAAATAGCTTTAATTACCGTTATTTACGAGAATTTCAAATTATTATTGATAAAAAAGGCTAGGTACTTTTTTTCATAACCGTGAATTCTGAACCCCCGTCAGAGCGAGTTTTTTGGATTTATTCAGTATTTAAAAACGGCCGAATTGAGAACCTTCTTCTTTTTGAAGTCGGTTAAAAAGAAATCTTAAGTTATCCAATGAGGGCGCCACTGGACGGAATACACCCTCTTAACGCGTTCCGGGACACATCACCGGACAAAAAAGAAGTTTTATAGTTATAATGTCGAGAGGCGGGTTGTGTCCCGGAACGTGTTAACATGTAGGTAATCGAAAACCATACATTCGAACTGCACAGTAAGTCTGTATGCACAATATTTAGAGATTGACCATGTTAATTTTAACCTCTGTTGAAAAACGATAGGTGTTATGTGTTTGACGGTGTTGTGTGTGTCCAGTCTTTGTCCGCATGTACCTATCTCAGTAATGCGTGGTCCGATTTGAATATTAAATTTTTACATTAAAAACTAAACGAGGGGGCAGCTTCTTAGCAGCCATGTTTTATGAAAAGATGTTTTTCTTAAGATATTTAGTTTTTAACACAGTTTTGTGGTGTCTTTTTTTATAATTAAGATTAAACTTGAGGAAATCGGTTAAGCCGTTTTTAGGATAGCATTGCACATAGTTGGTTTGGTTTATCTGGATGTTATAATCGCTTGTTTTCTCAAAGGTTTTCTAAATATTCAATTTGTAGTTATAACCGATTAGTATTGACATAGGATTGTAAGATGCAGTGCGAGGAGTGTGAAATTCAATTTACCATCTCTCTAGGCCAGATGTTAACCTCATTATAAGACATCCTTCGTTGGGCTAATCGATCTGTTTACATATTTATAAATAGTGAGTTATGCCAAAACTCTGTAGAATATCTAGGTGAACGTTTCCATCCAACACACAAATACACAACACACTTCTATACATGCACCTACACACGTTCACTCATGTGTGCACACACACTCTCAAGCACAACATTATTTATATTATTATACTCCGTTACAATTTTTGTGTACTGTACCTACCTACTTAACCTATACTGACACTCAGGACATACAAAAGTACTCTGTGCTCAGGACTGCTACTGACCTGTTTATTACATGCTTATGTGTCAAATAAAATTTTATTTTTATTATTTTATCTACCTAATCCACGCGTAACTCTACGGATACGTCTGCACATAAATAGCAGCTAGGTGTACGTTACGCATTACCTACTACGAGTCGGTCACAGATCAATCACTATAGTCAACTCTTTATATGACTATAGTATCCTTGTTTTACTATTGGCGGGAGAAGATAAGGGTAATGTTCGAATTCATCAAAATAGAACAGACTGTAATCGTTTGACAAAGGTATGAGATATCATTATCAATGGTAATTATAGCTATCTAGGCATAAAAAAAACATCTACTTAGGTACCTATCTAGGTACCTTAACAGTTTATGAATTATAAAAATCGCGGTAGTGATAATAATTTTATCAACGCAAATGACCTCAATAGGTATTAGTAATTTTATCAGTTTCTTTATGTTTCCATAACATTAAACGGCAACAGCATTTAGAAAGAAAGAAAATTATTAATGTGTTAATACAGTTAGAGGTCTTTTGTAGATAAGTCCAACAAAATCGGCGTGTTAGGGCGTAGAAATATTTAACACATAAAATATAGAAATAAAATTTTATACAACGATTGTTTCGGACACAATAAACGACACTATTAAGTTAACCAGAAATAAGTTTCAATATCACGAAGTTACATTCAAAATTGCATCAAATTAATGTCATCTTTCAATATTATATTTTGTGTCAAAATATACAATATTAAATAACAATCCATAACAATTTCTTCTATCAGTTTCTGTGATTAAGATATTAGCCAAGAGTGAATTTTCCTTTTTAAATTGGTTTAGGGACAAGTCCTTAATATCATCTTTATGGCCCAAAAAAAACGAGTTCTTTCGAGTCATTGTCATTTTAGATTTTGGGACGTAGGTATAATTTTTCTTAACCCATTCTCTTCTCGTTCGAACACTTACCTCCCTTTGAGTTTAGAAAAATTCTGGATACTGCTTAACGAAATTCGAGGGAAGTCATTGAAATTTTTAAAAAGTGGTCAAAGTTGGCGCCACATACATGGGGCATGAATGAAATTTCTCTTAGTCGGCGCAGACCGAACACACAAATCTATTCAGCCGGTTACAAAGGGATTCTTCGTATTCTTTCCAGTATATTGATCCACATGAACACCAAGAAATTTTGTGGAGCTCACTGTACTATATGCTTTCACTCGTAACCTATGGTTAACTTCTTGGGGGTAACTTTGTACGTATGGACCCGTATCATCTTCGTCTTATCAATGTTCACCGGTAGATATTAATATTAAGCCAGTTTATTATGTTATTTATGGTCAAATTAATGTCAGTTTCAAATGTCACTTTATCTTTACCTCTAACTATAATAGTACCTAGTATCGTCTGCAAATAAGATTGATTCATGTTGTGTTATGTCTGGTAAATTTAAATAGGTACTTATAGGTAATAAAAACAAAATAGGTCCCAAGATTCTTCCCTGGGGGACGCCATACTTATTCATCTTGTACTCCGCTCTGAATGTTTCTTTTCTCGAATTTCGCTTCATCTTTGATACTCGTATCTCAGTGTACTGATATCTGTTATCTAGGTAACTTAAACCAGTTATTAGTAGTTCCTACTATCCCATGTTTGTAGAGCTTATTTAGCTGAAGACCGTAATGTACAAAGTCAAAGGATCATGCCGAAAAAGGGAGTAACTCAAATCAATTCAAAAATGTTTAATTTCGTAAATTATAAGAATAACATTTGAAATCGTCATGACATACAGTTATCGCTCATTCACTAGGCAGTCTCCCCTACTACTAACTACAGGAGTGGCCTTGTCAGTTACTCCTGTACATTCATTCAGTTACTCCTGCCTTCCTGTATACATTCAGTTACTCCTTTAATGGGCTTGAAATTGGTAAGGGTGGTAGATTTAGACCCGTATTAATAAACCATTCTCAAGATTGAGTGATATAGCCCCTAGACTTGTATTGAGTACGGACGTTAATTTTCCTCAAGCCGTTCTGAGCGTTTTTTAGTATTTCAAAGTAATCCTGAAACGTTGCAAGTCTTTTTAACATGACCTTTTCAATGCCTTTCGATAACACCGATCGGTCTATAGATCGTCATTTCTGATTTGCTTCCTTTCTTATATAAAGGCTTAATAATAGAATATTTCATTTTACTTGGAAATATTCGTTCACTGAGAGATAAATTAATAATATGACTTAAATTAATAATATGTCTGAAATATTATATATAGGTACAGCAGTTACCTTCATGTGGAATGCCATAGTAACCTACATAATTAGTGTTATTCCCTTGCTGCTGTTGCTACTTACTGTCCAAGAAAGGAGGGTAATGTTTTTCGAGTGAATGTATGTAAGTAAGCATATAATGTATGTAGGACCATTCCTTTGGCGCATCCTGTAGCCTAAACGGCTTGACCGACTTCGAAGTGCATTGGTGTCGTTAGATTCGTTTTGGAAGGTTAGGACACATTTCATGGTAAAAAATCCAACATAGCGTCCGCAAAATATGCTTTGGGATTTTTGGTTAAATACATAATTTATTTAGTTTCATAATTATATGTTGAATTTCATTTACAACAACAATACAATACAAAGTAATTAATTTTGCATCTGTCAGCTGTATAAAAATGCTAGTTAACTTTCGATGGGAAGTTGTTGAATGTCATGTCTTGGGACTTTATTACTTAGGTTCACAAAATAGTCATTGAAGGCATTTGCAATATCCTGTGGTTCAGATAATAGGTCATTGTTAAACTATATTGTTTCAATACCAAAGTCTACACGTATCTGCTGTTTGGGCATTGTAAGAAAGTTATTTTTAATTTGTAACCATGGTAGGGTTTTGGTGTGTATAACATTTTGGTGCTATTTTGCAAAAGGTCTCATGTGACGTGGGTGATACTCACATTACTTACAGAGATGATGATAAAATAGTTAGAGACTGAGGCTTTGAAGAATTATCTATCTATCGCCAATATTGTGTTCCGAAGTTTACTTCTGATAGTAGATTTAGTGATTTTTTGCATAGTTCTCTGGGTGACAAGCGTCTCCCCAATATCGGGGTATTTGTAAACCAACTCATGGAAACATTAAATTACATGGGTTAATAATAAATCGATCACGTTCCACCATAGCCAAACGGCTTCCTTGATTGTAATAATAAAATTATAACTATTTAAGTATATTTAAAAATTGCAGGCGTCACGTTGGACATTTTACCATAAAATGTATCCTATGACACGCCAGGTACCAAGACGAATCTAACGACACCATGCATACAATTCGATATCGGTCAAGCCGTTTAAGCTACAGGATGCGCCAAAGGAACGGACATACATACATAAATACAAATATACAAACATACACTCGAAAAACATTACCCTCCGCCCTTGGTCAGTCGAGTAAAAAGAGAGATTGTTGTAGGAATAAAATAGAACCTTCGTAATGTTATCTGATGTCGCTCTGTTAGAAACCATAGCCAAAAATACAAACTAAGTAGAAGTATTTATTTTATTAATTCTTCTAGTAAGTATTACTATCAGATGATTAGTATCTCCATCAGATATTATTTCCAATTACAATTTTATTTAAAAGCACATTATCACTAGCCAGATAAACTGTTCTCAATATGTTTACATTGAGAGAGAAAGTTTACAAAACAGAGGTCGCGGTTTCGATTCCCAGCGGGGTAAACGTTTAGTACTCGGTATGGTTGGTAGTTGAATGTTCTTACCAACTACCACTACCTTATCTAATTCTGGTCTAGGTATAAATTTCTGTAATTGTAATGCATTTTCTACAGACATTTAAAATTAATTTTCTCCAAAAAAGAATTCAATACGACCTATTTGTTTTTTAAACTTAAAATTATCAGTTTTCTAGGAAGTTGATTTTTAAGTAACAAAGGAATCGCTTAAACATCGGTCTCCGATATATTATCATTCCTTGGATCTCGTCAAATGGATATCTACAAAGTCAGCGGTGAGAAGGAACGGTTGATATAATTCAGATAATCATTTTTTATCAAAATAATTATGTATGTATATTTCAATTAAGTAGGCACTTACTACCAACCATTATTATAAGAGATTTAAATTATAAAAACATTTATCATCGAAGTGTGCCTCTTGTTGTATTATTTTTAATTTTTATATTATGTAGAGACTTTAATCACACCTGAGGTTTTATATTCAACACTACTAAAATTGCGTATCTATGTACTGTTATCATTATAAACAAATAAAGTAGTTTAATTAATATTAAGTAGCTAAATATCTATAATAAAAATGTATGTAGCACATTTATTACACAGGTAAATCTTAGTGAAATGTTTTCCAGCGTGAAATGAAGGATTAGATATACCTACGCCTGTCTCGCTCGACTCAACAATATGTTTTATCATCTGTAGAAATATTTGTCAATAGATCAGCCCCCGTAGCATGAGAGTATAGAACAGATACACAAAACTTCGATTCAGTTATTGGCTTGGCTAGTCTTGTCAGCTTATTGCGATCTGATTGCCTGTCATGGTCACGTAAATAACGCCCTTGGTAAGACTAATCGGTTTCGTGAGTAGCAGGGAATTTTAAATGTCCGCCTGGGTAGCTACCAACCACCATCTTACCTAAATCTGCCGCCAAGCAGCAATGTTAATAGCATTGTTGTGTTTCGGTTGTCAGAGATAAGATAGCCAGTCCCCCAATTAATTAAGGTTTCCGGGTCAGTACGTTTCCATCTCCGGCCTCATCTGCACTTATCATCAGGTGTGATTGAGGTCAAGTGCTAATCAGGAGTGCATAAAAAAATGCGTTATCACGCCTTCCTCATGTCAGTGTAGGTAAATGAAGTATCTATCACCATTGGTTATACTTTTTTCAAAGGACAATACCTATATGAGCCATAATAGGTCTTACCTAATAGGTCGTGAATGAAATGAGTTTCTATACTTTGATATGAATTACGTATAGGTATGTACATTAGCAAATTAACAGGCATTTTTTTAAGCATAACGGGTGCACCTGACCTCAATCACACCTGACGTTAAGTGAAGATGAGGCCGAAGGTAGAAGCATGCTAACCCGAAAACCCCATCTTATTTGGGGGACTGGTTATCTTATCTCTAACAACCGGAACACAAAAATGCTTTTAACATTGCTGTTTGGCGGCAGACTTAGATAAGATAGTGGTAGCTAGCCAGAAGGACATTTAAAATGCCATGCCACCAACCAAACCGAATATTAAACATATACCCCGCTGGGGATCGAACCCGCGACCTCCGGTTCGAAATCCTATGTTGTATACATTGAGCCACGCAGGCGGTTATGGGGCAAAAATCTACTTACTACTTTTATAGATAGTTATCTATTATTTATACCTTATTATTGACATGGATATCGGTTCATTTCTTACTGTTGTTTCATTATAATATGATACATACCACACATTCCCAGCTGAGGACTCCAATCCAACCGCGAGGCCCTCAAACAACTCGTGAATGGACAACGCCAGCACGATCAATAGCCCTCGTAGAGCTGCCACAATACTGTCATCGCTTGGAACCGGTGCCAGGTGACTATGGCCCTGGTTGTTCGCCTCCAGCTCCTTAATGTAAATAATAAGAAAAAAATTACTTATACAACAAACAGAACAGCATTCTTACGAGCAAATTGATATGGTGTCACTTACCCGGTACATTTATTATAGTAATCTAATCAATCACACATACAGTACCAAATGTCGATTAAATGGTGTCATGGCAAACAGCGTCAGGTCGTTACTTCCTACTCCTACTCTGTGGCGCCAGCAAGGGCTCCAGTCGGCTTATTTCGAGAAGTAAGTACCTATTTAGATACAGTTGAAAAACTACAGCTACAAGGAACCGTTGTGGTGCGAGATAAACTCATGCCGGGCAGACGACACTCATTTAAAAATTTTTCTATATTTTTATGGCAACCATAACCATAGGATCAAGAATTCAAATCTTTCTAATAAACAAAGACTTGGATATTATGTCGGCTGAAGGATTTAGATGATGGATTTGGTGCAGATATGGACTATAAGTACTGGATTGACATAACTACAGACACTGCAATGTGTTATCTGGCACGTAACAATAATAGAACTAACCCCTCTTTTCCAGTGGGTGTCGTAAAATGCGAGCAATGGACTTCACACTAAAAAATATGAAATAAAAAATTATGATAAAATGATGATGATAAAAAAGATTGACCTAGCACGTTTCAACGGCGATGGGATTCCTCTATCACGTGTGCATTTCTGCATGTTTGAAAGGAAAGCAAAGCGTTTGTATTGTTACAAATCCTAAAATTGTAATTTTTGGAACACACAAACGGTTATTTTTACGACATTTCTAGATACCCCTTCGGGATAAGGGTGGTGACGTTGTGTATGTACCTACATTATGTACTTTTATCTCTAAATTTCAATAAAATGTAGCGGGAAAATACTGAACCAGATTGATAGCTAACCTTCACAACCACTGGCTTATCGGAGGAGGTGCCAGCGTCATGGCTACTCCGCCTGATGCTCAACACTCGTGTGAAACTAGTATTGGCAGTCTTGTTCTCTCTCCGGGTGATGTACACATGCACCAACTCCTCGACTAAGTACATCATGAAGAAACCACAACACATGATCAATGCAGCGAAGTAGATCGGCATTTCTGGGAGCAGGCCCGCCTCTGAAAAAAAAAATGTAAAATTGATAATCTATACAAAGTCAAAGTACACTTCAAATAATCAGGTCTAGCTTATTCTAAGGGCTATCAATCAGTTCAGATCTCATGTTAAGAAACGGATTTGGTGACTCAATTTGGGACTCTCAAAGCTATCACAATTTCCGAATGCTTTTATTTTATTTCTCCATAAAGCAAACAAAACATAAAGCAACAGCTATTGTCTTGAACCAACACCGAGTGGCGGTATAGTACAGGGTCTACCTTGTACAGGCACCAGTCTCCACACATATATCGCAAAACTTGTGAAATAAATAGTATAAGTAATTACCTAAGTTAGTGTCGATATTGTGGAGAAATCAATAAATAATTTTATTATTATTATTATAATTCTTGCCAAAGTGCCAAGTATGTGTTGGCAACTGATTGATGGCAAAGAATAGGTGTGTGTAGTATATGGCAAATATTACTGTAACGACAAATGCTAACGGTTGTTCTCGCAGCTGATTCGATGTCAATAAGTCGAGCACATGTTTACAGCGAATCAAGAGTTGTCGATAATAAACGTTTGCCACTTGTGTAGGTGGGAAGATGGATAATATCATAGGTCTAAGTGACCGACCATCGCTGTGTGATCCGGCAGGGCAGGATAGAACCATGCCTCTCTACCCGTGGATGTCGTTAAAGGCGACTAAACGTGAGCATTACAGCATTGACAAATGATGGGCAGCAGCGACATTGCCACTGAAGACATCTGCGGGGGGGCCAGCGTGGTCATTAGGGCAAAATGCTCACATGGAATGAAGTACAAAGCACGCCATAAGAGATGCTTAGGTCTACCAGTGGCGTGCTTAGGGTTTCAGAGGCGGGCAAGCCCAGATACGTTTGATGAATTTTTAGTTTTTTATAGCTAGCAATTCTTCATGTTAGACAGTCTAACATGGCGTGACACAAGCTGTTGATTTATGACTGACATCGATAGTCTACATCCAGCATAGAATTCAGACTAATGAAAGGCAGGCAGTGTGGAACGACGTGCCAGAAGGTTCATTGGTGACCATTCGATCACTGCTAAATTGCAGAGCCTCGAACACCGTCGCAAGGTCCCCTGTCTCTCAGTCTTTTACAGGATACACTTCGGTGAGTGTGCGTTGGAATTAAATAATCTTATTCCACCAACGCCATTTCATCTTCGGACTACATAGCGTGGGGATGGATTCCACCATTACCATACCGAACATTCGCACTAAGCGGTTCGACTCTTCATTCATAATGCGAACAGACAAAGCATGGAACTCAATTCCGGCGTCAGTCTTTCCTGAATTTTACAACCTTGAGATCTTCAAGAGCAGGGTGAATAGGCATCTACTGAGATCGCGTGCTTCATCTTCGGCCACATCGTTACTTACCATCAGATGAGATTGTGGTCAAACGCGTATTCAGTTAATCACAAAAAAAAGTCAAGGCTAATAAAAATCCACAACGTTGTGTGCAACGTAATGATTACGGCAAATTCTTCCCTATCAACGAAGCAATCACACCAGCTCTATTAGACCTATACATATTGCGTGATCTTCATCTACGACTACAATATTGTTACACTATGTATCTCGTATAGTCAAACGCACCAGTCAATCATGAAAAACCTATTGTTCCTCCTTCACGCTTGAAAAATAACATGCGTGAACCTAGGTAGGTATACCTAGGTAGGCTTAACATTTCCGCTGCTGTTTTAGCCGATACGTTAGTTGTATTGTTGATTCTTCATGCTTCTAAAACTACTCCAATGTGGTGTGTACAGTCGGCAACAAAAGTAAATTATGTCCCCGAGGACATTTCAAAATAACTAGCAGAGTATTTATGAAGTAGGTATAATCAGCATACAGGACTGGAAACGTAAAGCCTATACAAGATTTAATAACTGCAGTTCTTTAAAATGATCCTCTTGTTTACACTATACTTACTTTAAACTGTAGATGGTACAGTTAAAAATTGCTAGCATTAAAATACCCCTGTATGATTCATTATGGATGCCAACTGTACCTAATGATATAAGTTACATTACAATTACATACAAGATTGTACGTTCACTGTCTATTTTGAGGTAAATAATTAAATCAAATATTTTCGGACATATATTTTATATAAACATCCATGACTCGTGAATAAATATTAGTATTCATCACACAAACATCTACCTACACCTCGCGCGATTCGAACCCTTTGGTTTCGCAGTTAGGGTCACTATCCACTACACCAATACTTCAAACCTTGCGACCTCATCTACTTCCAATGTTAGCTATGTACGTAGGTATAGATTTATTTCAGACATAAATTGTCAAAAGTAACGCTAAAAAAGTTACCTTTTATGCACCTGTGGTACAATCTACCTACTACCAAACCTATCGATAAAATATAAAAGATTACCGTAGAAGATCGCGATATTTTCAATTGCTTTTAGCAATAGATAAACGAATTACGCAGGCAATTAATTAATAATGTTTTTACATGAACAGGGCAATATTCGGATAATCGGCATTATCTGGGCAATAGATTGGTTATATATCAGCCGAAACACCAGTCGATAGATTTATACTTGATTATAGGTTATAGGATTTTCCGCATTCATAGTTATTTCCGTATGCCACTCATGATAAACTGTAATCGAACACATGAAAAATTAAGCGATATTTTTAAGTATTTTTTGTACTCCTCTACTTTTATCTGGCATTTATACAACCAAAAAGTCTAATATAAGTACATACATAATTAACTTTTTAAAAAAGTCTATGCTCTATGGCTTAAAAAAGCATTGTTTACACAGTATTTACTGTACAATAGTACAGTAATTATGTATGTACTTATATTAGACTTTTTGGTTGTATAAATGCCAGATAAAAGTAGAGGAGTACAAAAAATACTTAAAAATATCGCTTAATTTGGGTGTTTGGTAGGGAGCTGTACATACGCCTAGGGTAGAAACTAGGGGTGGTCTGCTACCTACCCCCGCCCATTATATTGACCTTGACCGCCAGGTTTTATTTTAATGATTTATTTTTAAGGAAAACTCCATTTTTTTTATTAAAACTACCTGTAGCTCAAAATCTATCCATAGGACAGGTCTGCTAATGGTCTTGTTTTAATCGTTAGAGTCTTAGTGTACTGTAAAAATTAATTTCACACCAGAAAATTGTAGAGAAGAAAAGTTATGGGGCCTGTAGTACCGTAGTAAGATAAAAAAATAATTTTAAGGGCAACTTTCTCAGGGGTTTAAAAAAAAACTAACAGGGTTGGAGTTCTTCTGATTTTTTCAAAATATCCCCAGTCCATACCCTTTCTAATGAAATGCTAAAAGTGTTATTATCACTTTTAGTTCCGAAGTTATTAATTAATTTCCGCAACTAAGGCACTTTAAGCAACAATTACAACTAATGAAAATTAAATGTGTCCGATCGTAAAAGGATAGCAAATAAAACGTAATTTGTTTAATGACTAATTTTATTACAAAATTTGTTCAAATTGGCGACCATTAACCTGTAAACATGCTCGGCACCTCTTCTTCATCTTCACGGTCACGGTGCCAAGCAGCAGTTCCTTCGCATCGTATTGAAAGCGGCATGTATCTTGCTTATCAAAACCTCCCTTGTTGGTACTTCCTCTGCGTATACCAACTCTTTCGTCCTTCCACAGACGTAGAAATCAAGCGGGGTAAGGTCAGGTGACCTTGGAGGCCAGGGAATTGGCCCGCCCCGACCTATCCAAGCATTAGGGAAGGAGTTGTTTAAAAACTCCCTCACAGCTAGGCTCCAATGGGCAGGACAGCCGTCGTGCTGAAAGACTATGGGCCGACTAAAGCCCAAACTTTTTCACTGGATCACTTAAAAACGTTCATTGATGAAGCACCGATAAGACCTACCCTAGTTTTGATAAATAAAATAGGTTTAAATTTAGAAGTTATTGGGATTATTTCGTCCATTTTCTGTTTTCATACAAAAAAATGACAACCGATTGGTGTAGTGGATAGTGACCCTGTCTGCTAAACCTACGGCTGCGGGTTCGAATCCCGCGCGGGGTGAATGTTTGTGTGATGAATACGAACGAAAATCCCGAGACATGGATGTTTATATAAATATTCATGTATGTTTATTCGTTATCTAATCCATAGTACAAGCTTTGCTTAGTTTGAGACTAGATGATTGGTGTAAGTGTCCGAAATATTTTTTTAACACCACTACATTCACGCAAACTTGACCCTAACTTCTTCAATTTTTGTTGTTGTTTGTTTGTATGGAAACTGGTTACTATGGCTTACCCTTAAATAATATATTTTTTTTATACAATCATCTCAAATATTTTTATTAAATGACTCTTTAGGTAGATAGGTCTGAAAATACTATCGTAATTCGTATCGTATCGTAAACAACTGCAAATTTCAGAAAACAAAATATTTCACTTGATGTTAGGTACCTACTTAATTTAGTGGCTCCTAAAAATTTACGAACTGTAACATTGCAGGGCTCTGTCAACTCAAGAGACAGACACGTAATAATTAGTTTGACGACCTGTTTGGTGTAGTTTTTATAAACTCTGACTGCTGTACCAAAAGGTCGCGGATTCGAATCCCACTAGGGACATGTGTTCGTATGATGAATACAGACATGTGTTCCCGAGTTATGGATGTTTTTCATATATATATGTATTTATTTACAAAAAAAAATATTTGTATTATTATGTGGCCAAACGCGTATACAGTTAATCAAAAAAAAAAATTGTACAGTTTATCAAGCCTATAGTTGCTTAGTGTGGAACTAGATAGCGCTGTGTCTATGTGCAAAGATATTTATTATTATAGTTGAAAATAAACGCGGAGTTATTTCGCTACGTTTTTAGGATTCCGTACCTCAATGGTAAAAAGGCTCTTTGTCTGCAATAAAAAACTTTAAATTCGTTTTTCCTTCCGAGCGTTCCGACGATCTTACAGAGATAAGCTCGCCTTTTGTGTATTGTAATTTCTGTCCTATGTTTGTTTAATGTATGTTTGTATACTTTTTTTTTTTTATGCATAACGGGTTGGTACTTGACCTCAATCACACCTGATGTTAAGTGAAGATGAGGTCGAAGATGGAAGCGTACTGACCCGGAAACCCCAACACATTTGGGGGACTGGCTATCTTATCTCTGACAACCGGAACACGACAATGTTAGGTTACTTATATGTATATGCAATAAAGTGTTAAAATAAAATAAGGTAGGTAACTTACAGGATAATTTTTTAGTCCGCTGTATATCTGTCAACATCTTTTATCTCAGAAACGGCTGGAGATATTAAGTTGAAATTAATAGGTAGTTCTAGTATAACGCTATAAAAGGATGCGGCCTTTTCTTATGTGAGGCTATACGAAAATAATGTGTAAACAATCCACGAAAGAGGTATGATAGTGGAAACGTTCTCAGTAAAAATATATATCATCATCATCAGCCGAAAGACGGTTAAAAGTATATATGAAATAAAGCAAACACTTTAGAGGCAAAGTGTCCAGCAGTGGACGTCTTTCGGCTGATATGATGATGATGAATTGCAAGAAATGAAATTGAAATGAAAGTGAAGGAGTTGTATCTAACCCTCTAGTTCCTCTATGTATCCTCTTTCACTTGTCATCTCATGATTTTCGTTTCATTTACAGAGTTTCGTTCCATACTCACATTAATTACTGTGTGCTTAGTTTCGTACTATTCTATTTAATTAGTATAAATTTAAATATGGGTATATATTATATGTATTATTTTATATATATATATATATATATATTATTAAGTGTGTATGTATTCAATTAACGTATGTATTTATATAGGTGATTTATTTATTTTATTAAAATTAGTTTACCGCGCACGCTACCTACACATCATGTGCGTAATACTTCCTAACTCAAAGGTTGCATGGAAGAGATCGCTTTTAGTGATAAGGCCGCCAAATTGTACTATCCCCTTTTTCTTATGGTTGTACAATAAAGAATATTTTGTTTGTTTGATGAAAGTAATTACAAGGATATTCGCTTCTTTGTATTTACTGAAGAAAGCTGCGTCCCTCCCTATACGATTGGACACCGTGTGAACCGTGACACGAGTGAACCGTTACAGTATCTACCTATATTCAAAAATAGTTACAAAACGAAGTAACGAGCTTTCGCTTTAATGAGAGTAGGTACATTATTTAGATATTCTTTGACATTACACCAAAGAAGTAATTAACACCAAGTAAATTACGTTACGCGTGACTACTCCTATTACGGAAACATACCTTACGGTTACCTACGAAGATAATGAATTTATGAACTCTAGTAGATTTGTCGTCTCTACAAGATTGAAAATATGAAAATTAAATAGGTACCTACCTAGTTATCCAACTCATTCACGTGCGTGAGTACCTACAGAGTACTTACAGAGGAATTTATCTTTAACGAAACAGAAATGTTATGTTTAGTAAATCTTAAAAATACATTCCAACTGTTTTAAATGGGTAAATAAATTACTTACATTATATCATAATGATATTTGCAGTACATTTTAGATAATAGGATTAAAAAGCAAACAGAAAGTAATAAATAAAATTATAAGTAGGTATGTATGTGCAACTACCACTCAAATGTACATTTTAATAAAATTAGATAGGTAGGTACGTATAGTCGACCGCACTGAGCTGCCGTACGTGACGCGCGCCCATACGACGACGGGCAGCAGACGACGACGCGACACGGTCCAAAGGTTGAAGTGTTACATCTGATGTGCGGTCAACTTTACAATGTATCTAACTAATTCACATGGTTCAATAACTATTTATATGCTCTGGTTCAATGGTACCTACATCAGAGTATATTTTCTCAGTCTACATTGTCACGTTCACGTTTAGACCTGACAACACAATAATTTAGAAAAGGATGTTGTTTTATGACTAGAGTAAATCTACTTTTTTATTATAAATAAATTTATATAAAGATTTTGTCTCATTCCACAGAAACAATAAATAATAAATATTTGGTATACTTAATAAAAAATTAATTTATAAAAGAAAATAATAAAATCAATAAAATTCAAAACATGCATATTGCTTAGACTTTTTGTTGTGTGTGTATATCGTATACCTACAGATGGTTTATTAGCCAATTGTATGTCTGAGTGGATCGTAATGAATGGCGGACATTTCCTGCATTATCGGAAACTGCGCTGTCCAGAGGGGAGGGTCACTGCGTGGGGCTCCTCGGTGGTATCCATAGGAATCTAACACAGTCTAATCAAACTGTTTTGAGCACAATTGTTTTCTGTAAAAAACGATTACAATAGTCTTATGCCATCTATTTACTACATATACCTAGAACAAAACGGCCAATTTCGATCGCGCCAGGTTATAGTAAAGATAACATTCAGCTGATTAATAAATTAACATGAAAAGCCATAGGTATGAGTTATTCAAAGCTATTCAAACCCTAAAAAAGTTAAATGGTGCGTGCGTACTATCAGTTGTTTTACTGCAATTCTGGGGTGGGAATTAGTCAGACTCTCCTTGGTCGGAGACACCTCACTCATCGCCAGAAACCAAGTTGAGATTGATCCCATCGTTCTTGCGGCCATTGTATATAGGTAGTAGTCTCGACGAGCTCGATCGTCTACTCGGAGATATTTAGTTCGTCCCACAGAAGACCGACGTCGTGATTGTTCCACGACACATATGCTGAGTGGAGACCTTTTTAGATATAGAAACCTATTCTTGTTCCTTTTATAATACTTTTATTACAAGTCCAAATAAATACTTTCATTGTTATTGGTTCATTATGGGCGGAAATATCGCAGGACACAAAAATACAATCAAAAAGACACTTGTCACCTTCTCCTTTTTTTAAATTAAAAGCATTATTATGTATTCTGTGCCAAAACACATATTTTCACTGATTTAAATTAGATATGTTAATTATTATAGAAAGAATGTAAGTACGATAAATAATCTTTTTGCGCAAATTGGCGAGCCAGATAAGTAGCGCGAGTAGCAAATTCTGCACAAATTAAGGCCACTTCTGGTACGACTGCCATGGGAAGACATTAACATTCATCATCATCAGCCCGTAAACATCCTACTGCAGGGATATAGGCCTTCCCTCGAATAATGAGGGAGTATGGGCCCTAGTCACCACGCTGGCCCAATGCGGGTTGGGGACTTCACATGCCTATGAATATTTATTTCTCAGGCATGCAGGTTTTCTCACGATGTATTCCTTCACCGTTCAAGAGCAGTCGGATAAATGCACATAAGTATATTAAATTTCATAACGCATTGGTACATGATCTGCCTAGGAATTAAACCCAGACCTCCCAAATTGGGTTACTGCGTCTTAACCGCTGAGCTACCGAGGCTAACATTAATATTACGTTGGTCCTACTCATCACCCACACCATAAAACTGCGAAAAGTGGAATTGGTCGACTACACACTTTTGTGACTTAGTAAGTATGCCTATTCATTATTGCCATTGTTGTCAAATTTAATCATGGTGGCAATATAGGAGAGCAACTCTATACTTGAAAACCGGATGCTAAGCTTCACAAAAACGATGCAATGTGTGTATGATGGATGACTGATGATGAGACGATGGGACGTCAATTTGGCGCTTACACGCGAAGTTGATACGTTTACACTACCATATACAAATATACCATTCATCTTAGTTTTGGATACTAAATAATTATTTGCACAATAAGTTAAATTCATATAATGGGCTATTCGCGAATCGCTAAGTACCTATGTGGATTCTAATTCTATGACACAATTTTTGTTTCGTGTTTCTTTCGTACTAACTCCAACTTACAATAGTACCTACAGGTAAATAAATAAGTAGGTATAATATGTGAATTTTTAAATTTAGTGTAGGTAACAGCTGGTACAAAAGCTGATCCTGTGGGTTTCTTGCACCGCCGCTTCTTTTCCCACAGATGTTTTCATTTTCCGAAGCGGTAGTAGCTTGGACATAACTGACTGACAGCTATTATTGTTTCCAATAGATTTAAATTGACAATCAACAAATGATATCCTGTCATTGTATCTTACGTTGAAATAAACGCTAGAAGTTTGCAGCGGCGCCATAATTTCGAGTATGAACTATTATATGTGGACTTCAGTAGGCAATACGTGCGTTAGGTATCATCATCATATCAGCCACAGGACGTCTGCTGCTGAACATAGGCCTCCCCCATAGAATTCCAAACGTATACTAATAAGTTACCCTGCCAACTGAATAAGGTGAGGTCACAATTTACCACTGCTATGAAAGACAGACAATAAAATAATATTCCTTTTCTTCGCGATATCATACGACAGTAGTGAGTAGGCGCGTAATATGTAGGGACCTATTGTTCAACAAGGAAATGGTTATTTATCTTTAATAAAACAACGGCGTCGTTTTAATTTAAGTTGGGTAGGTACCTACCTTGTAGCAAGTGCACGTTCTCGTCCACTTCAGGCAGCAGATGCAAAAATGTCGTGGCGAACAGGACTCCTCCGCCGAACGCCAGAAGCCCCATCACGAGCTGATTGGAGGACCGCATGTTGGGCCCCTGCGACTTGGTGAACCAGTCGAACTTTAAGGATATGAGGAGCGGCAAACAACCGACCACCATGGAAACAACAAATAGGCAAACCATGGTGATTATCTTAGCCCTCAGTGCGTCTGAGCTGTTGTCAACAGTATTCATTGTGCTAATATTCATTTTTTCGCCGGTTATTAAGGTTTAAATTTTTACTAATAAGTTACTATGAGGTTGACTAAATAGGGTTATAGTTTTAAATGTTAAGGCGTTCGCACGCATGTAGTCGGAGACTGTTTCGTTCGTTGACTGAGAGTATCCTGCGCATGCGGCGACGACGGTAGTGGGCGGGCTCTCGATAACGATTTCATTAGTAATGATAAAAATGACAGCAGATTGTTTGTTTTTTGTCTCGCTCGGCAGCGAATCACTATATAAACATCATCGCCGCGATCCGCCCGCCCCTGTTTTTGAATATAGGTAGTTCATAAGGTCGCAAGTAGGTATCTAGTGAGCAAATACGATGGATAGATTTTCATGGAGTTTTGAAATACCTACCTAATTAACAGTGAACATTTCGTTTTTTTTTCGGCACCTATTCTCAAAATCAATGTAGTTCAAGACAAGGCAATCAAACCACAATTAGGTATACAAACATATAAGTACTACTATTAGCTACGCTCACTTTATCCTAAGTTAAAATAATATTTCCTCTAGAGCAATGATCAGGCGTAGTAATGCCGACGTGCCTACTTACCAAAATATTATAAAGGGCTTAAAATTCACTGTCCTAAACTGATACCACTTACAGATCTTGACTCGAAACCGGTACCAGTCGATGAAATGTAAATGAGTCAGTGGTAATTCATGGTCACCATTACGCCTGATCATTATACATTTTAACCATATTAACTTAAATTAAACGGCATACCACTGACAGCTCTTGACTGCACAACCGCAGACTGTTCCGAGTCAACATCAGTCGGTGGTACCAATTATGGAAGTGTGTTATAAGCCCCGTATAAGTATAACTACACCATTTACACTTGATCATTGTTTCAGAGCAAATATTACAAGGCACCAAATCGGTACCTACACAATAATACTTACTACAATATAAATAAATTATAAAAAACCAGCTTGCGAAAAAATTAAGACAGAAATCCGTGGCTCAATGTAAACAAGTGTAGTACGGTTTGCAAAATGGAAGTCGCGGGTTCTATTTTTAAATGTCCGCTTGGCCAGTTATCACCATCTTATCTAAGTCTGTCGCCAAGCAGAAATGTTGATAGCATTGTTGTTCCGGTTGTTTGAGATAAGACAGTCCCCCAATTAAATTGGAGGTTCCGGGTGAACGCGCGTCTACCTTCGGCCTTATCTTATAATTATGTGATTGAGGTCAAGCGCTAACCCCTTGTGAATAGTAAAAATATATCTTCCAGCCATTGACAAACAATAGCCTAGCCGCACCTGTGATATTTTTTTTAATACATATCGGGTCATCACTAAACCTCAATCTCACCTGTTAAGTGAAGATGTGGCAGGGTGGAAGCGTACTGACCCGGAAACCCCAACATATTTGGGGCACTGGCTATCTTATCTCTGACAACCGGAACACAATTCTATTAACATTGCTGCTTGGCGGCAGATTTAGATAAGACGGTGGTAGCTATCCAGGCGGACATTTAAAATGCCCTACCACCAACCAAACCGAGCACTAAACATGTACCCCGCTAGCGATCGAACCCGCGACCTCCGATTCGTAAACTCAATGTTGTTTACATTGAGCCACGGTGGCGATTAGGTAGGCGGCGGTGTGCGGATATCATTACCATACCAACGTCTACAAGGGTCTCAATCAAGTCAACTATATTTTGTTTTATGTTTATGTTCCGCAAAATCTTGGCCAGTTGACGTTCGGGGTGGTCCCATATAAAGGTGAAGACCTAATGGTGCATTATCGCGCTCGCCCCACCGCCCGGTTAAGCTGAAAAAGTCTAAGGACTGTTAGCGAGTTCCAATCTGCAAAAAAAAACAAAAAATGGTGCACACCGGAGATGGATAACGTTGTTGTTCTATTAAAGTCAGTTGCTTTTCCACGATTGTCCTACTGTGTGTTACCTACTGTCTCGCCACTGCGTAGACAGAGGATTTCCTCTGACTAAAGGTACCTATTTACTATTATCAAATCTATTTTTCCTCTACCCAACTAGAGGTAGTAATTTTCTTGTCACAATGTTACTTGTACAGGGTACAGTGTGCGTAGTGTGAGTTTTGTCTCGTTTTTAACTTTACCATCGCGTTCGCGTTTACGAAAAAAGTACCTATGAAAAAAATCGCTTTGCAAACTATCCGCTAGAGGCGCTGCACATTTCTCCATACAAATCGTCACGTAAACGTGAACGCGGTAGTAAAGTTAAGTCGAAACAAAACTCACACTCCGCCCTCAGGCAACTCCTAGCAGTCTATCAGTGTAATCTTGCTATGCATTATAAAAATGGTTTAATTAATGGTTTGGTTAATGGTTTGGCGAGATCTCGGCGAGTGAAGTTGCATTTTTGTTTATAATTCTTATAATTTGTGCATTCTGACTTTCAATGGCAGGATATTGTGCAGCAAAAGTTAGTGATGGACAGTGATGGTGTACAAGTGAAGTGTAAATTAAAGTACGTAACGAAGCTTTCGTGTTCCCACACCGTCAAAACCGAAGCCGTCAAAATCTTTTGTAAAGCATTCTGCCACTTTACTGAAGAATACGCCAAGTATACGACGAATTACTTGTTTTGACTGAGACTGACTTATAAACTGAAGAAATAAGACATGCTGTATAGGCTAGATCCCTTTGCCTTCTCCGAGAGGAGAATAAAACGAAAAAAAAATTGTACGGTGTCGGCAAAGAGTATAGTAACTATTTGTCGGAAAAGCGCGGGAAATTTCGGTTGGACCGGGTGTATTTTTTCGTGTTAAAATTTTAAAATTATTTTTTTATTACTTAGTCGGTTCAGATAAGGTGTATTAGTAAATATTTGTTATTTGTAGTGTATATATTATATATTTGTGTAATATCTTTCTATTTATCGGTAAGTTTTTGTACATATTTGTAATATAGGTCGCTACAAGCCTCGGGTCGTATGAACGACCCGCCTAGTGACCCATTGGGGGATTTAGGCTCTGGCTTAAATCCCCCTGTTGCTAGCTATATAACTATTGATGGAAGTGGTAAGGATTCTGATGAGTCTGTAGCGGCAAGCGGAAGGGAAACGGATACATCAATTTCTGAAAAGTATCTTCGCGTAAAAGACGTTCACATAAACATAGAGTGTGTAAACAATGCCATAAAACGAAGCGAAGTAGACAAGGAGTGATTCCCGAAGGATCCTCTATTCTTGACTCAGAGTGTATTTGCCACTCCAAATCTGAAACAAACAAAGATTCTGATATAACATTAGTCTCACAGTCTGTGTCCCAACAGGTTCCCATTACTCAGTCATTAAATCAATCGCTTTCACAAGACTCGAAGAAAGCTGAAGAGACTTCCCATGTGCAAATAGGTAGGAAGGAGTACCAACCCTCAGATGTAGGTCCTTATATAGTTCATGTGCAACGTATAACTGATGCAGAGAACAGTGGCACCATTCTGCACCCTATTGCTTTTGGTAATTTTCTGAAAAATAATAAGTTCCAAAATATTGTTCCTGGCAGTGTTAAGAGAATCGGTAGAAACAAATGTGTTGTTGCTTTTACTAACCCACTTCATGCCAATTTATTTATAAACAGTAACTTATTACCCTTGAACAGGTTTAAAGCTTTTTTGCCAACATTCAATGTCACACGTATGGGCTTGGTCAGAGGTGTTCCATCTGACTGGAGTATTGAAGAAGTCAAGGAAAATATTTCAACTCCCATTGGTACTGGTGACGTATTAAAAATTAGACGATTGAACTATAAAGTACAAGTAAATGGGTCATCTACTTGGAAGCCATCCCAAACTATTGTAATAACATTTGATGGTCAAGCCCTGCCAAAAAGGATTTACATGTGTTATAATGCTCTTCCGGTTGAAACTTATGTATTCCCTACAATCCAATGTTTCCGATGTTGTCGTTTTGGCCATACCAAAAATCAATGTCGATCGTCTCTCCCCAGATGCTATAAGTGTGGTCAAAATCATTTTGGAGAATTCTGCTCCATAGAAGAGGATTCTGCCTCTTGTATTAATTGTTCAGGATGTCACTTTGCTACTAATAAGTTTTGTCCTGAATTTAAACGACAAAAAGACATTAAGCACACAATGGCTCATTCATGTATTTCCTATGCTGAGGCAAGTAAAGTTCACCCTGCTGTCTCAAAATCTTATGCTGAAATTCTTGCTGCTGCTCCAACTAAGCCCAATACAGATCTCAGTTTTCCTTATCATCCCAAATCTTCTTCCCCCACTAAAAAAACAGTGTTTTTAAAACCAAGGTCTCCTCCTAAGTCTGTGAAGGGCTATGACAGAGCAGCTCATAATGCTGTCATTCGTCAATTTCAGGCTCCAACCCCAGCTAATGGATGTGCCTTGACAAATGATTCTGGTAGGAAAGAAGAGAGTGGTATTAACGAACAATTAACTGATGTCGTTGTTTGTCTTATTAATATGTTAGTTAAAAACAATGTCCTAAACTTAGAACCGTACAACGCTGAACTTTTGAATACACTACTTTTAAATAAAAATTTTAACAATGGATACGACATTAATTCAGTGGAATTGCCGGTCAATAGTTCCTAAAAAAACTGATTTATTTTATTTGATAAATAAATTTAAACCCAGTATAATATCGTTAAGTGAAACTTGGTTAAAAGATAAACAATTATTCGGAATTTCAGGTTATGTTTGTTTACGAAATGATAGAAATGACGGCTATGGTGGTGTTGCCATACTCGTCAAAAATAATACCCCATTTTCGCGTATTACCTTCCCCACATTTTCTTATATCGACGTTGTTGGAGTAATAATTGATAATATTTCTTACGTTTCTATATATATTCCAAAGGCTTCTTCTCATGCTTTGCAAGAGCTAAATAACATATTTTCTGTACTTCGTAGACCATATTTGATAATGGGTGATTTTAATTGTCACCATCAATGTTGGGGAAGTGGTGAAACTAAAACAGAGGGAGTACAATTATTGGAGATTCTAGATGATCATAATTTATGCGTAATAAATTCTGGCGAACCTACCCGTAGAACTAATATTGGTGAAAAGGCTAGTGCTGTAGACTTATCTATATGTTCCCCTAGTTTAGCTTCTTTATTATCTTGGTCTCTCTTTTCTTCTACGTTAGGAAGTGATCATTTTCCGCTGATAATATCTTCTTCCGTCAAATGCCCTAATATCCCTAAAAGACCCCCCAGGTTAAAATATAGACTTAGTAATGCGGATTGGAGTAAATTTAAAACATTAGTGGATGCTAAAGTGGCACAGCTACCCGAAATCAGTCATGGTGGTGAAAACGACTGCTCTAAGGCTTTAGCTTTATGTTTAATAGAAATAGCAGATCGAGTTCTCCCTCATAAAAAAGCTTCCCCTGATAGAATTATTATGCCTCCGTGGTGGGATTCTGAGTGCTCAGATGCAGTTATTAAGCGAAAAGTAACTGAAAGAAAATATGCTAAGGACATGTCAGAGGGAAATTTAGCCGATCTCAGAAACATCATACATGAAACACGGGTGTTCCTCAGGGATAAGAAACTTCAAGGATGGAAGACATTCTGTATGTCTTTGTCTCCTAGCACATGCCCGTCAGTAGTCTGGCGTAGTATTAAAAGATTTAGGAAAGCTTTTAGTGATGTTGTTTTCTCTCCTCAGTTACCTCCATCACTTGCTGATGGATTCCTTGACAGATTAGCTCCAGCATCAGTCCCGGAATGCAATCAAATTTACTCCAACTTTACTTTAAATATTGACAGTGATAATAGTTGTTTTTTAAATTCTCCTTTCTCGCTTAGTGAGATAAAAGGTGTGTTATCAGGTTTAAAAGATTCGGCTCCAGGAGAGGACGGTATTCCGTATTCATTTTTTTCCCATCTTGGTGAAGTTACATTATCCTATTATTTAGAATTAATTAATTCTGTTATGATTTCTGGTAATATTCCGGAATCCTGGCGATTACAGGAAATTTTACCCATTCCCAAACCATATAAAAACCCCAGCGATGTATCCTCATATCGTCCTATTGCATTGTCTTCTGTTCTTACTAAAATAGCGGAGCATCTGGTTAAGAATCGCTTAGAATGGCATATAGAGAGTAGGCAATTATTAGCGAGAAGCCAATTTGGTTTTCGCAAAGGTAAAAGCACAGCTGATAGTCTAAGTGTATTCATCTCTGATCTTCAAATAGCTTTTTCGACCAATGAATCTGTTATCGGTGCGTTTTTAGACATTACAGCTGCATATGATAATGTACTTATTTCTGTCCTTAAAACAAAATTAATTGATTTAGAAGTTCCTAGGCTGCTAATTGCATTTATTGTAAACCTGTTATCCATCCGGTATATTTCTCTTATAACCAATGACAGCAAACTTACAAGAACAGTTTATAAGGGCCTACCGCAGGGCTCTGTCTTAAGTCCTTTGCTGTATAATATCTATTCATATGACCTGGAAGCTTCGTTACAAGGCTATGCTAGTATTTTACAGTACGCTGATGACCTCTTGGTATATTGTAAACATGGTAATATAATGAAGGCTTGTGATTCCTTGACTATCGCCCTTGATTTTCTAAAACGTTGGTTAAGCAATAATGGATTGAGCCTTTCTGTAGAAAAAAGTGTAGTAGTAGCATTTTCAAGAAGGCGGAATATTCCCCCTCCTGTAGTTGTTTACGACGATAGGCCGCTTCCTATTAAAGACTGTGTAAAGTTCTTAGGTGTAATATTAGATAAGAAACTTACTGGTAAACAACACTTTGATTTTGTTGCTGAGAAATGTGAACGTCAACTAAATATTATGCGGTGTCTCTCAGGAGTTTGGTGGGGAGCACATCCTTTTAGTCTTAAACTTTTATATAATGCCATAATCCGAAGCATTCTTGATTATGGCACTTTTCTTTTGGATGGTGGTAACAAAAAAGGCCTCAAAAAATTAGATAATATTCAATCCAAAGCTCTGCGTATCATCTCTGGAGCTATGAGATCTAGCCCGTTAAATGCTTTACAAGTGGAGTGTGGGGAGCCCCCACTATACTTAAGACGGCAATATTTATGTGATCGCTTTTTATTTAAATCAATGCAATTTAATAATCACGTGCTACACCCAAAATTAGAAAAATTAGATAATCTCATCCAGACTTCATCTTACTGGCGACATAAAGATACCCCATGTCTAATTAAAAGCTTTCGACAATTTAATTCTATCCAGGCTCGTTTACATCGATCTTCTACTCTCTCACTATTTAATTCTAATAGCTTCGAATCCTTACTTATCAATCCAATAATTCAGTACAACCTTGGAATAGATAAAAATGACATAGGTGCCAATATAAAGTTTAATGCTTCTGTTGCTGAGAACTGGCCAGATTGGCATCACATTTTCACTGATTCATCAAAGTCTTCTTCTAGTTGTGTGGGAGTTGGTATATTTCATTCCCAATATAATATTATTCAGATGTCAAAGCTTCCTCCAGAAACTTCAGTCTTCACTGGAGAATGCTTTGGTATCTTTAAGGCTTTAGAATATATTTTAATAGTGAAACTTAAGAAGGTAGTCATATTTTGTGACTCTAAAAGTACATTGCAAACTATTGAAAAATTTGCATTCAAGAAACCTTTTTACCCTATTATTTTTGAGATTAGAAAGCAATTATATGATTGTAAATTAAGAGGTTACATTATCCAGTTTGTCTGGGTTCCTAGCCATAGTGGTATTAGAGGGAATGAAAAAGCAGATCAACTAGCTAAGGATGCGGTGCAGAGTGGTGATATGTTCCCTTATAAAAATTTCTGCCATGACCTTATCAGCCTTCCCAGAGAATATATTCAGGAATCCTGGAATCTCTTCTGGAAAGAGACCTCTGAGATGAAGGGAAAGGCATATTTCCAAATTCAGCCGTCGATTCCACTAAAACCTTGGTTCTTTAAAACAAAATATTCAAAACCTGTTACAAGCATGATAATCCGCATGCGATTAGGTCACGTTTGTACTCCTTTCCACCTTGCCAAGTTACATATAGTTGATAGCAATTTGTGTGAGTGTGGGGCTGACGTTGGCACATTGGATCACATTTTTTTCTCCTGTTCCCGCCATGACCATTCCTCTTTCTTGAGCTCTCTTGTATCCTACAACGTTCCCCTTCCTACTTGTATTAACTGTTTATTGATGAACCCAAAATATTATGATATATTATCCGCATTCCTCATGAAAAATGATATCAAAATTTAGTTTATGTATGTATTAATTTTATGAATATTTAATTTGTGTGTATTTCCTTTCCTGAACCGTTCCAAATTTCCTTTCCGTATTCCTTTTTAAATTTCCCTACCTTTTACCTGAAATTGGCACAAAGCTACAACTAGTGCCACACCAAAAAAAAAAAAAAAACTATTTGTCGGTTTGTTTACCAAAAGTGAAATTAAACTTATTGGGAACTCTCTGAATAGTTAATAGATATCTATGATGAAACATAAATAAGAAAGAAAGAAACAATGCAAAAAAAGTTCATTGCTACAGCAATAATCGCAGCAGTTACTTTAGTTATTTGGATATACTGGAGTTCGAACATAGAAATGAACAACACTATGACCATTTTAAAGAAAAACCATTATTTTATAGAAAACTACATACTTAGGCCTTCGAGTACAATTTGTAAAAGTAAGTAAGAAACAGTTTCTTGTTAATTTCGAACAAGAATTACTAATATTTTTTAAAATTTTTTATCAAAAACAAGTTGTAGTTTTGACTAATATTTTGGATTTAACGACACCAACAAAGACCCAAGTAGGAAGGAAGGCCCCACATAAAAGTTTTCTGACATCTGTGGCTAAGCTAAGTAGGTACTTTTTACTTCTCTGTAATCTGAGGTAAGTATTTTTATAATTAGCAGTCTAGGCATTAGGGAAGCAATTAAGATAACTAACCAATAACAGCAAGCTGTATGTAGTTAATATGTTTTAAACCAATTTTTTGTTTTTTTTTTTTCAGAAAAGCCATCTATTGTCATTATAATAACTTCATATGCAGGCCATGTAGAGCTACGGAGTGCACACAGAAGAGCTATGCCGCCTGATTTATTGCAATCAATGAATATAGTTAGAATATTTCTTTTGGCCAGTATTCCTACAACTGAAAAGTAAGATTTAGAACAATATATTGTCATTTCATTGCAATTACCTTCATTTTTTTTAGCAATAATTTTTAATTTCAGGTTTATTACCCAAAAATCGATTAAAGATGAACACAATATTTTTGGCGACATTCTTCAAGGATCATTTGTAGAAAACTATAGGAACCTAACCCATAAACACCTCATGGGTCTGCGTTGGGCATCTACAGCATGTAGTGAGGCAAGATTTATACTTAAAGTGGATGATGACATAGTTTACAATTTAGATAGAACTAATAAACTCCTTTTAAATTTAAATGACATTGATAAACATAATTTTATAATGGGATACATCTTGAATAACACTAAACCTAGAAGAAACAAACAAAATAAGTGGTATGTTACTTGGGATGAGTACTCCAGGAATGATTACCCACCATATTTGTCAGGGTGGTATTATATTACTTCACCTCAAGTAGCATTGAGGATAGCTGATGAAGCAATTTACCATCCTTATTTTTGGATAGATGATATTTTTTTAAGTGGTATTCTTACAGAGGCACTCAATATCAAACTTATACAAGTACCTCAAGATTTCTGGCTGGAATATTATGAATTACTTGAATGTTGTTTGAGGGATATGATAAAATTTTATGTAAGGTGTGATTATGTAGTGGCACCGAATGGTGGTAGAGACAATTTGCTGGTTGAATTCAGTAAAGCTATAAGACAGTGTGATAGTTGGAACAATTGTACAGCTAGACATGTAAATGAACCTTTGAATAAAGTGTGTGTATCCTATAAGGAACGTGATATTTTCAGTGATGGTCAGGGTGAAGTGCAGTACATTAAAGTGTAACTCTAGTCATTTTGTAAAATGTTAAAAATAATATGATAAATCACATTATGCTTTAATAATTTTATTGAATCAAAATATGATTTGTCATTGTTAACAGTTGTACATTAATATTATGCCTACAAACTATTTGAGCATGTATGGCACACACAGGTCAATCAGCCTTGTAAAAATGTTTCATATAAATTCATTACAAACAATATATTTTAACAACCTCATTCCTTGCTATTTTTTAACAAAAATATTTGCAAGTAAAAATTTACAGTAGTAGCTCTACAGCAATTTATTGATCACTTAATCACGATCAGTTAAATTGACAGTGATCACGATCAAATTAGAAATAATATTGATCAGTCAATGTCAGTAGATTACCTACTGAGCAATAAACAAATTATTCTAAAAAAAATTGTTTTACTTAATAACTATTGATGATCATAATGATGAATTTTGTCTAAGACTTAAGATTCTAGCCACATATTGGTGACAGATTTACCATTTACTACACAGTCTCTGAATCCCTTCATAATATAAGCAGATTGATACCATTTCATCACATCAGTCGATTCAATCTCACCAAATTCATTGTCATTCTGAATACAGTCATTTTCTTCCAATTGTAAGTTATCCAAATCCTGACTTATTACATCTCCAAATACTTGGAACTCATTACAGCAAGAAACATTTTGCTTGTCTTGTGTTCTGAAGTCAATGACAACAATTTTAGAGTTCTTGGGAAGTCTGCAGCCACCATAGGTCACAAAATTATCCTCGTTCAGCACATCTTGGTTGTTAGTTAACTTTTTTTTGATGAAAACATATGTGTTGGTTGGTACAAGTGGATTAAAAAATATTTGGCTCAATTTCTCTGAAGTTACCAAAGCTCTGTAAAAGGGGGAAATAGCAGTTATAGTTAAAAATATTCTGATTGATTACATTTAAATGCCATGCCAATTTCAAAATAACTGAACAAATACATCACCCATAATTATTATGCTATACAGGGTGTTGGGGAAGTCAAACATAAGAGGGTGATAGTTAAAGTCATAAAATGAAGTCTTCCAGTATTCGAGATATTCAGGTTTTTAGACCGAGTACAGAATACATTACATTTACTGATATCTTTCCACCCACTAGAATGCAGTAATCAATTAGTATTAAAAAAAAAAACAACTAGAAAGCACTAACCCCCCCTTTAATTTCACATCAACCTTCCTAACACTCTGTATTATAATTTTTTCTTACAATAATGTCCAGTTATGTCTGTGGTTACGCTTATCAATTATATATAATACATCATTAAGTTTAGAATGTCATTGGATTAATCAAATTTTTTGTTCTTAATTTATGAAACTAATATCAGACATACTTGAACACACTCCGTTGTATCTTCTGATCTGAGGCGATGCGAGTGGAATGGCACTGAGGCTTATGACACAAGGTCGGCAGAAGCAGTCGATACACCTCTTTGCATGTCACAGGAGTGGTGCCAAGTGCAATGCAAACTTCTTCAGGAATTGCAGCACTATTTATCTCTAGCAAGAGGCTCTGCAATTAAAAGGATGTTTGAAAATTATAGTACTGAACTGCCCATAATTTTTTTATCCTATTTCCTGGAATAAATAGAAGTCTTTTTCCTTCAACAGTTTGACTTATGTCATGCAAAAAATTAAGTTAATGAATGATTCATATCGACATAAGAAAGGAAAACCAAACTCACTTTCTCATTAACAAAGATAGAAACAGAAGATTCTTAATAAGTACATATTTCTCCTATGACTGCCATGCAATAGTGTGAGAATGTCCATACTACAGAGATGTGAGCATCGACTGTCTATCTACTCACATTTCCTACTCAATCCTCTATGTAGAAAACAGTAAGTACTGCGAGACATATATTGACAGCAAAATCAGTATACTTTCACGAATCTACAAATTCGCACATTCAAGAACTTAACTAAAGGACAGTATCAGATGGCAATGTAAAGAGGCAGGGATTCCAATATCAAAATGAAGATCCATCTCTAAAATCTTGATCTCTAATCATGCATTTTTTTCTGGATTGATATCAGACTTCTCAAGTCTTAGTTCAAGAGAGCACTGAGAAAACTTTAAATTATTAAGATACTGTCCCACTGTTCTGGGCAAAAGCCTCCTTCCTCTCCACGCCTCCCGGAGGTATCCAAGATTAAAATAAGACTATGATTAGGTTCGACGGCTATAGTCTAGATTTAAACAATTATTTCAGTTTGTCAGTATCAACACTGACCGGACAGAGAGAGCAGTTCATGTGTGTAGTATAAAAAACTAACCTTTAATATAAAATCTAAATTCTCCAAAGCAGTTGACGCCGCACGAAAATGTCTCTCAGCTTGGAAGCTATCCCTTTCGGGATTTTCGCAAATTTTCTTTTTATTTACAACTTGTTTCAGCCACTGATAAGAAAACGGTATTTGTAGTCTCTGATATGCAATAAATTTTATCAATTCCGCAACAACGTGGCCACAGGATATTGATGTTAACTGATCACCAATGTTTAGATCAATCATTATAGGTTTCATTTGCGAAGGGTTCATTTCTCAAAACAATAATTTTTATTTTTGTTATCCTTCATGTGTCACGCACGAACGAAATATATGAAAAGAAAAACCGTTGAATTTCCGTGTTGCCAGATCCGGTACGAGCCAATTCAAGTCGCCAAAGTGGCTAAAATACCTGCGTAAAGCTAGAATTCACATAGCGGAATTCAGCTATTTTGACAATGTAAAAAACTGTGCTGAAATAGTTGTAGGGGTTAAGTGTGTTATTTTATAAGCTTCCTTTTTAGTACACAATATACCTTGGCCGAGTGAATACGTGTTTCTTATTTCAACACCTTTACATACCGCATAACAACCAAATAGCGACCCGCCAGGACACCGGCGCTAAGATAAAGAAAACTGCTACACCATGTAGCAGTTTTCTGCATGCACTTGACAATAGCAACATGCATAGTGCCAAGTGGTGCCAAAGGAAAAAATTAATGCCACTGTAGTATGAGAGTTATTTAATATTTCAAGTGAGCATTCTGGCGCCACGTGTTTCTGGAATCCTCATTCTCATATGCAGAGGTTACTTTGATTATAATTTATATCCCAAAAAATATACAGTCCTTTAATAGTGCTTACAAAATGACGAAGTTATATAGATGTGTTTGTGAAAAGGGGCAACGTAAATTACAGACTTTTAGGAGTCAACAATAGGGTCACTATTGTCCATTGTAGTAACATCGCGCCATATAGTCACAAGAGGGGTTCCACAAGGCTCAATATTATGTTCAGTTTTATTGATTCTGTATAGTGCAGACATAGTATCACACATTAACAACTGTAAATTTCATATAATATATGCTGATGATACACAGGTCTATATCAGATGCAAACCTAATAATGTCGATAGCGCAGCATCTAAGTTAAATGATGATCTGCACAATATAGCTGCTTGGTGCTAAATCCAACCAAGTCAAAGCTAATCATATTAGGTACAAAACACCAAATACAGAAAATAGCGAAACTAAATCCACTGGTGCACATACATCAACAGCAGATAGGGTGAGTATTAGAGGCGAGAAATCTAGGGTTCAGTTGGATAGTGAGTTACGATTGGGAAGTCATATACGTGATACCGTGCGCAACTGCTTTTACAGGCTAAAAGTTTTATATAGGATTCACGAGTCCTTCAAAGTTAATTTACGTTTGCAGTTATGTGAGACCCTGGTGTTACCTAATTAAATTAAGCTGATGTGGTGCACGGCTCTAGATTGTTGGCCAGGACCGTAAGCCTTATTCAACGTGCACAGAATGCATGTGCTCGCTTTTGCTTTAATGTTCCGCCACGAACTCTAATCACTGCTTAGATCCTTTCCTAAACGACGCGAATCTTCTTAAGATGACCCCTCGCAGAGAACTCCACTTCGCTTCGCTGTTATTTAATATTGTAAAGTGTCATCAGCCGTCATACCTCTACAGCAAATTAAAGTGGTTGCACTATCACATTAACCATCGGACGCGGGCCGCAAAGAACAAGATCGTGCTGCTATGTTAATAGGACATGCGTTTAGGGGAAGTTTCCGGTATAATGTGACTAAATGTTGTAATAACTTCGTGATCTGGAAACCGTTAAAATTTTCAAATTAAAACTAAAGTTGTACCTATCTATTACGAGTTCAAAAAAGTAACCGAGATTCTTACCTCTTTCGTGATGTCTTCAACATCTAAGACTAAATAATTATGCAGTCATTTATTGTGCGTCCTATTCAGTGTTCGTTCAAAATGTAATTATGTATTATTTGAATCTATTGCAATCCAATAATGGTTAATTAACACAATGCTCTCACTATGGTGAGGGTACCATATATATATTGTGATCAATCCGATGGTACCATATTGGAATGGTGATAGTACCATCACCTTATTTGCATTTCCATCTATATTTACCTCTACCTTATTTTTCGTAAAGGTATACATGTACACATGTCCATGCGTCAATTGAAGGCTCCACTGAAAACCAGAGTTGAAGTGTATTGCTTTTTGCTCCACTTTGCGACACCGACGATAAGGTGGCAATGTCTTACTTGCCACCAAATTATTGAAGTTTTTTTTTTATTTTGGTATTATTGTTATAGAAATAATTTGTAATAACTTGGAGAAATATTAGGTCCTTACCTATGAAATTGGCGTTTTGTATGAAGAATTTCATTAAGACTGTTTTCTCCATACAAACATTTTTGATTTTTTTTTGGGAACGACAAATCCAAAGCTAAACTTTGTGTGTATTATCGGATAACATTAATTAAGTATAGGCAGCGTTAATTTTTAAAAGTAACCGCTTTATAAAAGTTTCAGCGTAGGTATCTAATAAATGATTATGGGAAGCACATGAAAAGACCTCTGTTCAATTTTTTTTATTATGTGATTTAGCCCAGAAATTAAAAAATATTTCATGTGAAACCTTGAAATAATATTCCATTTTCCAAATAAAAAACAAATTTGGATATAGGTAGCTTTGCAAATCGCAAGAATTGGTACATATGACTAACGAAGAAAAAAAACTCCAATTCCATAGGAAAAGACTGTTTTTTCACAGTAATCTTTTACTGTAATTTCCTTTTTGTGGTTACTCTATTTGTATCGAATGAATCGAATCATATTTTAGAACACTGATTGTGTCGTGAGATGGATTAAATAAAACTTTCTATTCTATACATTAATACTGTCTGTCACTCTTTCACTAGGACCTACTAGGACTCACTTGACACTGGCAATATACGAAGAGTTCCAAAAACTAAAGAATTGAATTTTACTTCAGAGCCAAAGATTTTTCCTATATCATTCTTCATACAAGGTTCACTTCAGCCTTTCAATTTGGATGAAGCAACCAAATAGAATCATGTAAACTTTTTTACTGATTGAGCTGAGTGGTAAGTTTACACGAAAATTGACAATCATGCAAATATCACAGAAAATTGACTTGATATTGAAATGCGATTTATTACTGGCTGTAAAGGTTCGAATTCTAAATTTAAACAAATATTTTCGCGGATTATGTACCTACTTATTTTGCAGTTTTTGGTTGGTTACGTCAAGTCGAGATATTTGAAAATTATAATTTTAAAAGCTAATAAGTAATGCATCGTTTGCATCACGTAGTACGGTGTAACGTTCTTATAACGAACCCGATTACATTTACACGACGGAATTATGCAAAAGAAGTACGATTTGGTCCAGACGTAAGGTCTCTTATGTTGCAAGGAGTTGACATCCTTGCAGATGCAGTAGCCGTCACAATGGGACCCAAAGGACGAACAGTAATTTTAGAACAAAATTTTGGACCTCCAAAAATAACTAAAGATGGTGTAACGGTAGCTAAAGGTATAGAACTAAAGGATAAGTTTCAAAATATTGGTGCGAAATTGGTTCAAAATGTAGCTAATCGAACAAATGAAGAGGCTGGTGACGGTACGACTACAGCAACAATTTTGGCTAGGGCTATTGCCAGAGAGGGGTTTGAAAATATTTCGAAAGGAGCCAATCCTATTGAGATCAGGAAAGGAGTAATGCTAGCGGTAGAAGCTGTAAAAGATAAGCTTAAACGTATGTCAAAAACAGTTAGTACGTCAGAAGAAATAGAACAAGTCGCTACGATATCGGCCAATGGTGACAGATCGATTGGGAGATTAATTGCTGCTGCTATGAATAGAGTTGGTAAAGATGGCGTCATAACTGTAAAAGATGGTAAGACATTAGAAGATGAACTAGAAATAATAGAAGGCATGAAATTCGATCGTGGTTACATTTCTCCGTATTTTATAAATTCGACTAAAGGCCCGAAAGTTGAATATAATGATGCCCTTGTTCTATTCTCTGAAAAGAAAATTTTTACGGTACAACAAATAGTGCCTGCACTTGAAATAGCTAATAATAAAAAAAAGCCGCTGGTCATCGTAGCTGAAGAATTGGATGGCGAACCCTTGTCAGTTCTAGTAGTCAATAAACTAAAAATAGGATTACCTGTAGTTGCAGTCAAAGCTCCTGGTTTTGGTGAATATAGAAAAAATTCATTGACCGATATGGCTATAGCCTGTGGTGGTGTAGTATTTGAAGATGACACCAATTTAATTCGACTTGAGGATTGTCAACCTGAAAGCCTTGGGAAAGTCGGAGAAGTTGTGATTACCAAAGATTCTACTATTTTGTTGAAAGGTAAAGGTAACAAAGATGAAATAGACCAACGCATATCTCAAATTAAAGAAGAATTGGAGGAAAAATCCAGTGATTACGATAAGATTAGACTACTAGAACGCCTGTCGAGATTACAAAATGGTGTGGCTGTATTGCTTATTGGGGGATGTAGCGAAGTTGAGGTAAATGAAAAGAAAGATCGTGTTAACGATGCTCTAAATGCTACACGTGCAGCTATTGCAGAAGGAATAGTTCCTGGTGGTGGATCAGCTCTTCTTCGTTGTATACCAGTTCTTGAAAAACTATCCCCATGTAATAACGATCAAGCTATTGGTATTAGTATTGTAAAAAAAGCATTGCGTCAACCTTGCGTGACTATTGCCTGCAATGCTGGTTATGATGGATCTGTTATAGTATCAAAAGTCGAAAGTATGGCTTCCGATTTTGGATATGATGCCTTGAATAACGAGTACGTTAACATGATTGAGAAAGGAATTATTGATCCTACCAAAGTTGTAAGAACAGCTTTAACTGATGCTAGTGGCGTCGCGTCGCTACTTACAACTGCAGAAGCAGTTATCTGTGATCTCCCTAAAAAGGAAACACCCGGTATACCAGGCATGGGTGCTGATCTTCCCCCAGTTGGAGAATTTTAATTAGTTGCTATTTGCTTATTTATCCAGAACAAACTAAAAACGACAAAAACATGTATGCGACGTAATTACAGCGCGGTATGATTAACTTGATTACCTACATAAATTATTATTGACGTCATTGTTGTTATTTCATGCTGAGTCTCTTTTTTTATAATAACTTTGGAAAATTTATTACTATTAGCTATGGTCTCATAGCGACTAATACTCAATCTGTCTATTGAGCGTCTGCGGCTCAGCGGTTAAGACGCGGTCTCTCAATTTAGGAGGTCCGGCTTCGATTCACAGGCAGGCCAGGTACACATAATAATTAAATATAATTTAATTACTTGTGTGTATTTATCGCACTGCTCTCTTAAACGGTAAAGGAAAACATCGCGTGGAAACTTGCATGCCTGAGAAATAAAAATTCAAAGGCATTGGCCAGCGTGGTGGACTATGGACCATACCCTTTGTTCCCAGTAGTTCTGTTGGACAGTTCTGTTAGCCGAACTAATGGGAATTTTTTGTCCCACTAGTTCTAGTGAATAACCTAACCTAACCTAACATGTTCTGTTGATAGAACTAGCGAGACAAAAATTCCCATTAGTTCGGCCAACAGAACTGTCCAACAGAACTACTGGGAACATAAGGACCATACTCCCTTATATACTAGGGAAGGCCCATATCCCTGCAGTACGATGTTTATGGGATGATGATATTAAGTACAAATATTTATTTAAAAATTATAAATTGAATTGACTGTGATATTAACTGCTGAGGAGATCCTTTATTCGGAGATGATCTTGGCTATATCAACAGTTAATTTGAGATAAAAAGTATACGAAGTCCATCTCCAGGTCCTAGGCTACCTACGGGCTGATGATGATGATGATCTATTGAGTACGTGATTAGGCAAGTCCAGAGGATTCCAAATAACAATTTTGTTTATAATAATAATAAAAACACGGAACCATTCGTCGAAAAGTACCGTTGCTGCACTCAAATTGTACGATTGTATGCAGTTCGGTAGGTACCTATGTTTATTATTATTATGTTCATAAAACTGCTAATAATATATATCTAACTAATATTATAAATGCGAAGGTTTGGATGTTTGTTTGTTTATATGTTTGTTACTCAATCACGGCGAAAGGGACGGATTTGTTTGAAATTTGGAACATAGGTAGTACTATATTAATTCTGTGACATATCGTAGTATCATATGTAATATCCGCGCCATTTATAGAATGACTCTTAGAGATTAGTCTAAGGAAATTTATATCTTAAGAATAACATCTCAATCTCATCATCATCGGCCGAAAGACTTCCACAGCTGGACAACGGCTTCCCCCAAAAGATCTTCACAACGATCGGTCCTGCGCTGCCCGCATCCAGCGGCATCCCGCGGTCTTTATCAAATTGTTGGTCCACCTCGTGGGGGAGTCTGTCCACGCTACGTCTCCGGCGGTCCTACGTGCAATGTGCCCCGCCCACTGCCACTTAAGTTTGGCAATTCTTCGGGGTCTATCGGTCTCCTTGATTCTCCTGCGGATCTCTTCATTTCTGATTCAATCCCGCAGTCAGACAGGCATCTCAATAATTTATCAGTAATAAGCGCAAAAACCAGTTATATGTTGATGTTAGCCTACCTCACAAAGTTAGTAACAATCCTGCAAAGTGCAATGTATACGCTTTTAAAATAAGGTTCCTGTGGATATCCAAAACTTGGCCTTTGATAAATATAAGACTATTAAACGTAAATGTGCGCGAAAGGCTATTTTAAAAACATACAAATTCAGACCCTCCTCCTTTATAAGTAAAAGCTCCGTTACGCACTTTTATTTACACTTCCCTTCACTTGTACTCTTTAGACATTATCTGAGTAATCTGTGACTTGTACACCGTCACTAACGTTTGCTGCACAATATTCTGACATTATTATGCTTCAAAAGTTATAATGCACAAATTATACGAATTATAAAGAAAAATGCAACTTCACTCGCCGAGTTCCCGCCAAAAACCCTCAATTCTGTAGGAGATAGAGTTGCCATCGCACGAAACTGATCATGGAGATTGGCATTCATACATAAGGTCACGCTCACGACCAATGTGGTGGTCAGAGATATCGCAAACAATAGTGTTTGGACATGATTTGGACGTTGCAAACATTAAGAGTTTAATGATTGAAACAACATCCACGGTTCACCGTAATATACAGAAATGCACACGTGACGGGGGTGAGCTCATCGCCGTTGAATTGAAACGTACAAATGTATAGATGTTTTTCGTGGAAAGTCGACACCCACAGGAAGAGATTAGCATAGAAGTTGGTTCTATTCTATTTGAGGGCGGACACCACACAGCAGTACGCTAAAATACTAAAAATCGAAAAATAAAAATCAAAAAACAACCGACTTCACTGAAACTCGACTGCGTGCGAAATATGATCAAAATTTTATACACCTAAAAGAGCAAAAGAAGTAAATAATCTGAGACTAATCGAGGTACTTCATATTTCGTCGTATCCAACGAATAGGGTCCCCTATTG